>CM061225.1:10322090-10929590 GCA_030844895.1 Ambrosia x helenae
TTAATATAACGCAATCCAAGTGTTGTAATCTTAATGCTGGTCTGGAACTTAATGGGCTGCGAGTATTTTTTTTTTTTTTTTGAAGCCCACACGAGAAAAACAGTCGCCTTAATGTTTTCTCCATTGTCTACCAAACCCTGAACGGCATTGCACGTATATAATTATAGTTACCTAATATTATCGCTAATAATGTTATTTTTCATGCCTACCAAACCTATGTGTATATAAACTTAGTGAGTCAGATAATCTGTTGAATGATTTAAGATGGATGCAACTCGCCATTGGCGATTTTATGGTGAAACTGAAGGGAACCCAAAAATCAGTGCCAAGTTTATAGCACCTTGCTATTGTATAAACGAGTAACTTTTGTGTCTCAAGTCACCACAGTCCTCTAGTACTTTTGCTGCCAAGCATATGGATGGCGTCAGGGGCAGACCCGCTGACCCGTCCTTTGGGTTCGAATTTAACACTCATTCTAAGTGCATTCGGACCCTGGACCTCCGGTATAGAGGTGTGGGATAAAAACAAGTGGTGCTATCAACTACTTGTGTTAAACTCGACCTCCAAAGCAACCAACAAGTAGTGGCAATAATGACATAGATTGCCTTTTTGTTTCCAATGTTGGTCTTGTATTGCCGAATGAATTATAGCAGCTCCACAAGACTTTGAAGGAGCCACAGCATGGGGATTCTAATCCAGCTGAAGACCTGCTGCCAGACATAGATTGCAAATCCACAAGTAATAAGGATATGGTATGTGGATTCTGCACTGCTCAAAACTTCCTTCAGGTTATGATGCCCGGTCTGCATGGTGGCAGGTAACACTTTTTTTAAGTGTACGATGGAGATGTAACACTGCAAGCCGATTTATGTCCAATAATACTGTAATTTACCGGTTGTCCCAAGATGGCATGAACATTGGACCTCAAATGAAGTGTGATTGCTTTTCACGGTCAAGAAAAGATCTTTTATTTTTGTCTCTGTCAATGGACGGGTCAACTGATATCAGATAGTGCCATACAAAACTAAGCTTTACACCAACATAAGCTGACCGTTTTGTGTTGTCATTCAGAAATTGGCTCACAAGACATTGGCATAGCCAACCCGAGTGGTTTGGTCATGCTAATTTCCAATCAGTGTTGCTACTTGCTACCACAGCGCAAAGAACGACTGTCTTGCTGTCCTCTGGAACTGCAGCGATAGAATATAACATCCTTTAGCCTTGCCATGCCCATGAGGTGCGACGGTGACCAAACTTGGGACGCAACTTACTGTGTAGCTAGGGTGGCCGTCAGTTGTTGGACAGCCATACCATCGGTTTGAATTCCACCAACCTCCCCACTACTTCACACGCCAACCACATACCATCGGTTTGAATTCCACCAGACATGAGTAATTGAGTATACACCTCTGGTTCAAAGCAACACAGGAGCAGGTTTGCTCACGACCATAGGGGCTCAATCAGATAACATATATACTGTTCTTAGAGGTCCAATTACGGATCATATTCCAAACCATCGACATTCAATCCTTGTTTATGGCTCCAGCCTTTCAGGCCATAACAGATCAGGGGTAACAATATTAGAGACAAACTGTTACAACTGCTCAAAACATTTTTTTGTCACCAAATAACAGACACATTTTATCAAACAACTGATATGCATACGAACCATCAAATAAACCAAACGCATAAAAAGCCCTCAATTCACACCTATTACGGAAATCAAACATATCAATTGCATTCATCTAACCAGCATAACACGAAAACAAAAACCATTATTTTTACAAACCCTAACCCCCAAATCTAAGAACTAGTAAACTTAGTAACCGCCTTAGTCCCCTCAGAAACAGCATGCTTCGCCAGCTCACCGGGCAGCACCAACCTGACCGCGGTCTGGATCTCCCTGGACGTAATAGTAGGCTTCTTATTATACCTAGCCAATCTAGAAGACTCCTGAGCAAGCTTCTCAAAGATATCATTAATAAAAGAGTTCATAATCCCCATAGCTTTGCTTGATATCCCTATATCTGGATGCACCTGCTTCAACACCTTGAATATATATATCTTATACGTCTCAACACTCTTCTTGCTCCTCTTCTTCTTCTTGTCGGCGCCTCCTGCGCCGGCTTCCTTTGGCAGCTTCTTACCGGCTTTCGGCTTCTTCTCGGCTGGAGCCTTTTCGGCGGCTGGCTTCTTCTCTGCCTTTGGCGCCATTTTTGTTTACGAAATTAGAGTTTGTAGAGAGAGAGAGTTTAGTTTAGAGAGAGAAAGTAGTGTTGGATGAGTTTGAGATGTTTTGGTGGAGAGTGGGTTGAGAGTATATGTAGTGTTGAGATGTGTTATCTGATTGGTGGATATTAGTTGTGGCGGATTGTCATCCTGGCCGTTGATTTTCAGGGGAGGTTTTTTTTTTTTTTTTTTTTTTTTTTGTGGAACGGTTGTACATGATCTAACACCACATGACCCTTTGGACCCTCCGAAATTATATTTTCTTCTTCCGTTTGAACATTTGGCCACACAATTTTCGTTTATAAACATTTGGCCTAAGTTTAAATATAAAAAACTGTTTTTGTGGGTGTTACATTTAAATTGGCCAAGCATGCACTTAATCCCCATACGATGTTGCAGTTTGGACTTTGGACGTTTGGTAACTTTGTCTCATATCCACCTTGATAATCAAAAGGTCAAGTTGTGCCAATTTAAAATTCGCGATTATGTATTCCGCAGTAATGAGACCTCTAATGCTGAAAAGCATGGAAAGCCGGCCCCCACTTGGGAAGGACCATACAAAATCCAAGAAATTTTGGGAAAGGGCGCCTATGCGCTTGAAAAGCTGGATGGCACGCCTGTCCTGCGCTCTTGGAACGCTGCGCAACTTCGTACCTGTATTATTTGAAACATTCCTTTGTATCGTCCAAGGGCTACACACGCCTTTCTTTTTTACTTCTAATGGCATATTTTCTATCTATTTACTGTGTTCACTACTTAGAATTTTGGTCTTCAAGGCGCAGGGCATTCTAAATACCCAACGCCGGGCTATGTAATTCATTACAAAAAACCTAAGTCCAAACCGTTTCAACAGATTATCCAAATCACAAAGAATAAAAGGTGCGCACACAAAAAAAAGAGGAAAAAATTTCATTTATTGATAAAAAAGGCGCTAAAGGCCTTGACATATACAGGCAAACAAAAAAATTACATAAAGAGCTAATCCTATTTAGAGCCGCTGAAGTCGACATGCTGCACATCATCCACATCATCATGCTGGTTTCCAGACATTCCTTCCCCAGCGGCGTCCTGACGCTCCTTCTCTATGCGTTCAACTTCAACCTGTTCCGCTCGTTTTTTTCCCCTTCGCCCAAACGATTGGATCCTTCAATGAAGTATCGAAGGTAACACGAAAGGGTCGGCATGTGTAACACCCCAACCGATGGCGGAAACATCGGGATGTCACGTATTGATGATTGTTCAGTAGCTCATGGTAAATAATAAATTTCATTATATGATTTAAATAAATTACATACAATTGTTCTACAAGAATTCGTACATCAAATTGAATAAAACTATGCACACATCTTCAAGCATTAATTCAAATCTTCAAGCAAGTAGAACCTGAAACATGTTAAGTTGAAAATATTTTGGGTCAACAAAAGTTGGTGAGAATTACATAGGTTTTGATAATCGAATAAAATTGTTGTGCAATTCATGTGTCATGGCAAATCTAGTCCATATGTGAAAACATACTAGAAGTAAATCGAGTGCATAATCAACCCTTGTGACTGTTGTATTGTGGTACATCCCATACGCTCATGGTTCACTCGTTTATATTGCAGTAACAAACACCCACGCTACCTTTGTAGGAGGCACGTATCCGGGTGGGATTGTTAGTCCAATAGATCTATCAATGTATACCGTCGGCTGATTTCTGTTAATGATTATGCTAGAATATTGTGCTTACCCTAGTCATGTTTAAGACATAATGCAACATAGAAAAACACATAGACACATTGATGATTGAATTGCATAAATGATGTTGTAACATGTTTCACCCCAAAAATGGTGATAAATAGAAAAGGGGCTATGTAAAACTCACCTTAGCAAAATGTTATATCTGTTGAAAAATTGAATAGTGGTGTTGCCCAAATGTGTCACGTATCACCCTATAATAAAGTAATAAATATGTCTAAGTCTATCTATTCTACAAATGTATATGGTCTAGGGCTTTGATTTGGGGATAAATGCTTGTTTGATTAATAATAAAATGTTTTAATAAATAAGAGAAATTTGATAATTATATAAATGAAAGTCTTTTTATAAAATTTGAATTTAGGAGGGTCACAATAATGTGTTTAAAGTATAAAAATAATTTTTATAAAATTATTTTCTTTAAAATAGAATATTAATTCTATTTATAACAAATTATCAAGATTTAACTTTAATATTTAAAAATACTAAAATTAAAGAATTATTAGTTTAAAATTTATATTTCTGTTCTAGATATTCAGAAATAATTTGTATAAAATTTTGGTGCAAAAATATTAAAAACTGGATTTATTATGATTTAATTATGATTAAAACTAACAAAAATTGATTAAAAATATTAAATAAATGATTTTTCAGAAATAAAAATCATTTCAGAAAAGTTTATCATTAAATAAACTCAGAATAATTTTTGTGGACATTTATAAAATTATTTTGATATTTTAATGGAATTTTATAAATATAATAGAATAAAATTGATTTAATTATTATATATATTAAATAAATTAATTTTTGAAAACTAAAAATTGTGAGTGAAACTTTTTCATCAGATTATCTTAAAATAATTTTTGTAGAATTATTAAAAGAGTTTTAATAATTTAAAACGAATTTATAAAATATAAGTATTATATAATTACTTTTGATTGTAAAAATGAAATAAAGAAAAAGATTTGCCATTGCCGGGACTCGAACCCGCGTGGCTCGGGTAGATGGCACCAGACACAACCACTGGTCCAGACCAGTGGTTGTGTTTGGTTTCTGTTTATTTAAAATAAATAACCTCATAAATTCGTGTTCTTCCCCAAAATCCAAATACGAGCCCTAGATTCTGCAATCGGGTAATCCACACAACATTAACCCGATTAACCTTAGGGTTTATGTTGTGTGGGTGCCGATCAATAAAACCCTCAATCAAAATTGGACTTACAATGCTTAATCGAGCACTAACGAATGGTCAAACCCGAAGTCAAAAATTCGAATAGAAACCCACGAACAGAGAGTTTTTAAGAGAAATTGGAGGTTGAGTGAAGAAGATTGGCGAGTGTAGCAGGTTTGGGGGTGTTCAATTTATAGTGACAGGGTCTGGTTCGTTGAATTGGAAACTTTGACTCGCTATTGAATGTTTGACGCGTCTAAGAGCTAAAAATGGTATGAATTGAAGGGTAATTGAACGTGTAATTACTTGTGATAGGCCGGTAATCATGATCTTCAATCAATCCTCGTCAAATTACGAGTTAATTGATATGATTTTGGTAAGTTGTTGATCTCAGTTGACTTTCCAAGTCAACTGAGATGATTCTGAAGTCATGATATAATAATAAAGTGTCGGGTTTAAAACAAGGATCATGGGTAGAGCAGCTGGTTGTGTTGAGAGGGTTGGGCCGGCTGGACTCGGGTTCGAGTACCGGCTCCAACAAAGTTTTAATAATTTTTTTTTTTAAACAGAAGGGGGAGAGGAGTTGGGCCATGACTGATGGGCCTTAGGCTTCAGACAAGAGAGGAGTGGGCTGGCTTATTGGGTTTGAGGTGTTGGGTTTGGGTTGTGGATTTGGTTTAGGGGGTTTAGTTACAGTGATTATTATTATTATTATTATTATTATTATTATTATTATTATTATATATATACATATATATATATATATATAAATTGTGTGTTAGGAATAGTGTATGAAATAAAGCTTTTACGTAAAAAAAAGATTTGGGGAAATTTTTGCGATGTTACAGCATGGCGGTTGTAATCCACCACCACCTGAAGAATGGGGAACTCGACCTTTTCAAATTTGGCGAGTTCCGCCTCGTATTCCTTCTTTAGGGCTTGTCGAAGTGCTCCGCCTCACCAATGTTACCTGTAACATCGCAAAATTTTCACGGAATATATATATATATATATTTTTTAAAACTGAATTATAATTATTATTATTATTATTATTTATTATATATATATATATATATACATATAGATTGCGAGTTTGGAAAAAAATAAATATAGACTTGGGCACATTAGTGTAGAATTTCGTGATTGCGATGTTACAGCATGGCGGTTGTAATCCACCACCACCTGAAGAATGGGGAACTCGACCTTTTCAAATTTGGCGAGTTCCGCCTCGTATTCCTTCTTTAGGGGCTTGTCGAAGTGCTCCGCCTCACCAATGTTACCTGTAACATCGCAAAATTTTCACGGAATTTCTATACGAAATTCTACACTAATGTGCCCAAGTCTATATTTATTTTTTCCAAACTCGCAATCTATATGTATATATATATATAATAAATAATAATAATAATAATAATTATAATTCAGTTTTAACTCAAGGGGGTTTTCAGTTTATAATTTCCCTTATATAGGGGGAGGATAAATTGAAAACCCACTCGAGTTAAGAAAACTAAGAAAACCCTTGTAAAAACCATCTAAAATTTTGTAATTTTTTTTGAAAAAAATACACAAGGTAACATACATGTTTTTAAGCGTTTTGGGCCAAAAAAATAAAAAAAGCGCCGAACGAATATTTTTAAAAAAATAAACAACGCAAACTTTGTAACAGCGCTGTTAACATATGTTTTCTGCCTTTTAACATATGTTAACATCGCTGTTACAAAGTTTGCGTTGTTTATTTTTTTTAAAAACATTCGTTCGGCGCTTTTTTTATTTTTTTGGCCCAAAACACTTAAAAACATGTATGTTACCTTGTGTATTTTTTTCAAAAAAAATTACAAAATTTTAGATGGATTTTACAAGGGTTTTCTTAGTTTTCTTAACTCAAGGGGGTTTTCAGTTTATAATTTCCCTATATATATATACTACAACATAGGACCAAATCTAATCCAAGCCCAAACCCCTTGTCCCTTTTGCATTTCTGAAGCCACCCAGCCAAGCCCAGATCGTCCGGCCCATCTAAACAGGCCCAGAACACAGCCGGCCCAGCAAGCCTTGGCCCACTAATCCCTTGAATCTGTTTTAAAAAGAAATTAATATAGTGCCCCTGCCGGGACTCGAACCCGGGCAGGAAGCACCACTCGCACGCGCGTCCACCACCTGAGCCACCACTCACTATTGATTTAAACTCAACTCGTAATATATTTAACATCTTTTTAACCTGTGTCTGTTGCTTCTTCCTGCACGCGAACAGCGACCAAGCAGCATTCAAATCCTTTCCTTTCCACCATGACCACTATAATTGGTAATCCTTTATTGATTTTGACTCGTTTTGATGCAATCACAATAATACCCGACCTTAATGACGCGTCTAACAACCATTTTCTTCCAAAATCTCATCAATTCATACCAATTTTAAGTATTTCACGCGTATACATTCAATATTGGTCAACACTTAACATTCCTTCGATCCAGAGCTTTACACTATAAATTGAGGCTTTCACTCCACCTTATACTCGCCACAAAACAAACCCTCACTCCCAAATTCTGTAAACAAGCTATCGTTTTCAAAGAATCTTGAACAGTTGACTTTTTCGTTGACTACATCGAATCACACGAGATTGGTTTGTAAGTATCAAATTCCTTAGTTGATTATGTTAATCGGCCCTAGTATGTCATAAGCCCCATGACTAATTGGCCTATAATCACGTATATAGGTTGATTAGATAATTAGGGTTCATGCCAATTTGGGGATAATGTAATCATTTGAATAAATGATTTCTGTTTCGTAATCTAGTACAAAAATCCATCCAGACCAGTTGGTCTGGGATGCGTCTGCATAACAAGAGGTCTCCGGTTCGAGTCCCACAAGCACCATCTTTTTTTTAAAGCTTAACTTATATATATATATATATTCATTTATATATTTAAAATTCATTTTAAAATACCAAAACCCTTTTATAAATTCTACAAAAATTATATTATGTTAATCTGATGAAAAAGTTCAACACCCAATTTTTAGTTTTCAAAAATTTATTTATTTAATATATATAATAAATAAATCAAGTTTATTCCATTTTATTTATAAAAATCTATAAAAATATCAAAACGATCTTATTAATTTCCACAAAAATTATTTTAAGTTTTTATAACATTAAGCTTTTCAGAAATGATTTTTATTTCTGAAAAATCATTTATTTAATATTTTTAATCAATTTTTGTTAGTTTTAATCATAATTAAATCATAATAAATTCAATTTTTATTATTTTTGCACCAAAATTTTATACAAATTATTTCTGACCATTTAGAACAGAAATATAATTTTTAAAATGATAATTCCTTAATTTTAGTATTTTTAAGATATTAAAGTTAAAGTTTGACAATTTGTAATAAATAGATTTAATACTCTATTTTAAAGAAAATAATTTTATAAAAATTATTTTTATACTTTAAACACATTCTTGTGACCATCCTAGATTTAACATTTATAAAAAGATTTTTAGTTATTTATTTACTAAATTTCTCTCAATTGGCGAATATTTTTAATATTAATCAAACGAGCAATTATCCCCAATTCGAAGCCCTAGAACTTATACATTTGTAGACTTGATAGACTTAGACATATTTATTACCTCATTTTAGGGTGATACTTGATACATTTGGTCAACACATTTCTCAACAGATATAACATTTTACCAAGGTGAGTTTTACATAGCCCATTTTTCTATTTATCACCATTTCTGGGGTGAAACATGTTACAACATCATTTTATGCAATTCAATCATCCATGTGTCTATGTGTTTTCTATTTTGCATTATGTCTTGAGCATGATTAGAGTAAGCACCATTCTAGCATAATCATTAACTCCGTACAAGCCGGCGGTAAACATTGATAGATCTATTGGACTGACAATCCCACCCGGATACGTGCCTCCTACAAAGGTAACGTGGGTGTTTGTTATCGTATAACATATTCAAGTGGACCATGAGCGTATGGTATGTATCATATTATAACAGTCATCAGGGTTGGTTATGCACTCGATTTATTTCTAGTATGTTCTCACATATGGACTAGATTGACATGACACATGAATTGCACATCATTTTTATTCAATTATCAAAAACCTATGTAATTCTCACCAACTTTTGTTGACCCAAAATATTTTCAACTTAACATGTTTCAGGTTCTATTTGCTTGAAGATTTGATTTGATGCTTGAAGATATGTGTATAGTTTTATTCAATTTGATGTACAAATTCTAGAACAATTGTATGTAATTCATTTAAATTATTTAATGGAATTTATTATTCACCATGAGCTACTGAACAATCATCATTACGTGACATCCCGATGTTTCCGCCATCGGTTGGGGTGTTACAGATTGGTATCAGAGCCATGGTTATAGGGAATTAGGTTATTAGAAAAATAATCTAGTCTATAACCATAGGATTTAATCAGTACTTGCTTCTTTTACTTGCTATTCTCTATCTTCCTTCTACTTCTTATCCCTACTTTCATCCTTACAAGAAGGCTGCTCTCCAACAGTGGATCTACTCTTAGACTAATAGGATAAAATCCTCAGGTTTATCCTGAACCACCTTGAGATCTCGTCGAAGTTCTAGATTTTAATAACGAACACGTGCAATCTGGAAGGGTGAACGCCTGTATTCTGAGTCTTCTGTCTAGGCTGGCATTGCGCATATATCCCATTCAGACGAGGGACCCGGATGCCTACCTGGGAATTCTCGGGATGAGTGTTCACTTATAGGCTAAAGCATGTCTTCATATGTTATTAGAATCTGGAATCTTTGATAAGTCAACGTTTTCGTTTATTCGTTTTAATTAATGAATAAATGATTACATTCCTTATATTACCTTTCATGCCTCATTGAGACTTCATTGTGTCCCTTACAGATCATGTCTCCACGCCACAGCACTCGCATTAACAGTGGTAACAATCATGAAGAAGAGAGCAGCAACCACAATCCCGACCACAACACTAACAATGGAGGTGATGCCCAACTAGCTACGATTATTTCTCAACAATTGGCACAACAAATCACAACTCTGGTTTCTAACTTGTTGGCTCAAGTCATCCCAATGAATGGGAACAACAATGGAAATGTAAATGGCGATGGAAATCACATGAAGAACGGAACCTTAGTTCGGAAAAAGCGAGAAAACAAGTATTGTGGCCGCGGTAACTACCAAGAACCAGAAGCGTAAGACCAGGAATCCTAATGTAAACCTCACTACACAAGCCTCTAACAAGAAGCCTTATACAAGAAACTTTCCATTGTGTAACACATGCAATCGACATCATCCCACTGTTTCAGCATGTCGCGTGTGCACCAATTGTGGTAGGTATGGCCATCTGGCCAACACATGTCGCGAGACCCCAAACCCTAATGCCAATCAACCCACCAATCCTGCTCAGGCTGATAATCCTAATCGATACAACTATGGTCAATGCTATGAATGTGGGAACCCAAATCACTACCGTAACCGATGCCCTAAACTAAACCGAGATCAAGACCCTCCAGCTACTTAACAGCAAGTACCACCATTTAAATGTTGTATGCTTTTAATTCTATGTAATGGCGCTTTTGATTCAAGTAATAAATTCTAGTATTATCATAACATCTGTGTGCATGCTTGTTTTAATATGAACTAATTGCTATATTTGTAATCATACGTGCTTGCTTGTACAACAATTAGTTAAACTACCAAACAATCTACTCAACGATTGGTAGAGGTTATCATGTCTTCCAACAGTCGGGAGAGGCCCTACCACTGCTCAACGACTGGTGGAGACTATCAAACCTGCTCAACAATCGGTTGAGTCATAAAAGGACACAAAACCTTAATGTAAGGTAAAATTGGTGATTGCGGTCCGGAACGTAATCATGAATTTACAGGTACGTTAAGGTGGTGTGAATTTCTATCAAGATTTTCGGTAGATAACCAAATGTAAACTCTAGGTATCTAGTAGCTCAACTCACACGTGACACGCCTCTTATCCACGCTATTCGAGACAGGTTACTCTATTCATTGTCATGCCCTAACATAAAATTTTTCAAGCCACACTTGTCCTAATTTTTATCCAATCCCCTTCAACCTTGTGTTTCTCTTAACTTCGGGACGAAGTTCCTAAAAGTAGGGGAGACTGTAACATCGCAAAATTTTCACGGAATTTCTATACGAAATTCTACACTAATGTGCCCAAGTCTATATTTATTTTTTTCCAAACTCGCAATCTATATGTATATATATATATAATAAATAATAATAATAATAATAATTATAATTCAGTTTTAAAATATATATATATATATATATATATACTACAACATAGGACCAAATCTAATCCAAGCCCAAACCCCTTGTCCCTTTTGCATTTCTGAAGCCACCCAGCCAAGCCCAGATCGTCCGGCCCATCTAAACAGGCCCAGAACACAGCCGGCCCAGCAAGCCTTGGCCCACTAATCCCTTGAATCTGTTTTAAAAAGAAATTAATATAGTGCCCCTGCCGGGACTCGAACCCGGGCAGGAAGCACCACTCGCACGCGCGTCCACCACCTGAGCCACCACTCACTATTGATTTAAACTCAACTCGTAATATATTTAACATCTTTTTAACCTGTGTCTGTTGCTTCTTCCTGCACGCGAACAGCGACCAAGCAGCATTCAAATCCTTTCCTTTCACCATGACCACTATAATTGGTAATCCTTTATTGATTTTGACTCGTTTTGATGCAATCACAATAATACCCGACCTTAATGACGCGTCTAACAACCATTTTCTTCCAAAATCTCATCAATTCATACCAATTTTAAGTATTTCACGCGTATACATTCAATATTGGTCAACACTTACCATTCCTTCGATCCAGAGCTTTACACTATAAATTGAGGCTTTCACTCCACCTTATACTCGCCACAAAACAAACCCCCACTCCCAAATTCTGTAAACAAGCTATCGTTTTCAAAGAATCTTGAACAGTTGACTTTTTCGTTGATTACATCGAATCACACGAGATTGGTTTGTAAGTATCAAATTCCTTAGTTGATTATGTTAATCGGCCCTAGTATGTCATAAGCCCCATGACTAATTGGCCTATAATCACGTATATAGGTTGATTAGATAATTAGGGTTCATGCCAATTTGGGGATAATGTAATCATTTGAATAAATGATTTCTGTTTCGTAATCTAGTACAAAAATCCATCCAGACCAGTTGGTCTGGGACGCGTCTGCATAACAAGAGGTCTCCGGTTCGAGTCCCACAAGCACCATCTTTTTTTTAAAGCTTAACTTATATATATATATTCATTTATATATTTAAAATTCATTTTAAAATACCAAAACCCTTTATAAATTCTACAAAAATTATATTATGTTAATCTGATGAAAAAGTTCAACACCCAATTTTTAGTTTTCAAAAATTTATTTATTTAATATATATAATAAATAAATCAAGTTTATTCCATTTTATTTATAAAAATCTATAAAAATATCAAAACGATCTTATTAATTTCCACAAAAATTATTTTAAGTTTTTATAACATTAAGCTTTTCAGAAATGATTTTTATTTCTGAAAAATCATTTATTTAATATTTTTAATCAATTTTTGTTAGTTTTAATCATAATTAAATCATAATAAATTCAATTTTTATTATTTTTGCACCAAAATTTTATACAAATTATTTCTGACCATTTAGAACAGAAATATAATTTTTAAAATGATAATTCTTTAATATTAGTATTTTTAAGATATTAAAGTTAAAGTTTGACAATTTGTAATAAATAGATTTAATAATCTATTTTAAAGAAAATAATTTTATAAAAAATTATTTTTATACTTTAAACACATTCTTGTGACCATCCTAGATTTAACATTTATAAAAAGATTTTTAGTTATTTATTTACTAAATTTCTCTCAATTGGCGAATATTTTTAATATTAATCAAACGAGCAATTATCCCCAATTCGAAGCCCTAGAACTTATACATTTGTAGACTTGATAGACTTAGACATATTTATTACCTCATTTTAGGGTGATACTTGATACATTTGGTCAACACATTTCTCAACAGATATAACATTTTACCAAGGTGAGTTTTACATAGCCCTTTTTCTATTTATCACCATTTCTGGGGTGAAACATGTTACAACATCATTTTATGCAATTCAATCATCAATGTGTCTATGTGTTTTCTATGTTGCATTATGTCTTGAGCATGATTAGAGTAAGCACCATTCTAGCATAATCATTAACTCCGTACAAGCCGGCGGTAAACATTGATAGATCTATTGGACTGACAATCCCACCCGGATACGTGCCTCCTACAAAGGTAACGTGGGTGTTTGTTATCGTATAACATATTCAAGTGGACCATGAGCGTATGGTATGTATCATATTATAACAGTCATCAGGGTTGGTTATGCACTCGATTTATTTCTAGTATGTTCTCACATATGGACTAGATTGACATGACACATGAATTGCACATCATTTTTATTCAATTATCAAAAACCTATGTAATTCTCACCAACTTTTGTTGACCCAAAATATTTTCAACTTAACATGTTTCAGGTTCTGTTTGCTTGAAGATTTGATTTGATGCTTGAAGATATGTGTATAGTTTTATTCAATTTGATGTACAAATTCTAGAACAATTGTATGTAATTCATTTAAATTATTTAATGGAATTTATTATTCACCATGAGCTACTGAACAATCATCATTACGTGACATCCCGATGTTTCCGCCATCGGTTGGGGTGTTACATTACCGCCATTCTTACAATGGTGGAAAACTTCTTTGTACCCGTCCCCGAACCCATATGCAAATGTAGCAGCGGCGATGGCAGCAACTTGATCCCCAAGCTTGGGAATGACCTTACCATCCCTAGCGCCTCCCGTTGGGGTGGTCTTCAGCACTTCTTTATTTCGGGCAGCATCATCGGCCCGTTTCTTGGCATCCGCCTCTGCCCTCTCCTTTTCAAGACGGACCTTCATCGGCCTTCGCCCTGGCCTCAGCCTCTTCCTTCTCCTTCCAGAGCCTCTCCTCCTCCTTCTTTCGCTCCGCCTCAGCAACTTCCTCCTCAGTAGGAGTTGGCGGGGTGAAAGAAGGTATAATCTTGGGCGCCACCACTGTGAGGAAAACAAGCAAATTAAAAACACAAGCATCAAAAGTAAGGAAATTTAAAAAGGAAGGCGCTACTTACGAGGAGTCTTCTTCAACATCTTATGAATAACGGGCACGCGCGTAGGGGGTGGTAATATTGATATAGAACTGGGGGAGAGTATCCTTAGGATCAACCTTGGTGGGGATCGTCTCCCCAGTTCCCTTGCCGCTTCCCTCTCTTGTTTTGGAGCACCATTCGCTCCGCGAGGACATATATTCACGGCGACTTTTGCGGTGCACCAATTTATCATCAGACGCCTCATCGCCGGAAGAGGGCGCATCCTTCCTCTTTTCCCTGCACTCGTCGACTCGGAATCAGATACTTCTAATTTAGACTTAGAAGCCCAAGTATGGGTCCGCGGAATGGTTTTCCAGCGCCCGCGACCCCTGGAAGTCTGCGAATAATGTTGCAACCCTCCAGATGATCTAGTGGACTCTGAGTCAGAGATATTAACGCACGGGATACCGCATGGCACCACATAACTAAGGGGATCGGGGTTAGGGTACTCACGTGTAAGGTTGAAGTGTGGAGGTGCATCATCCAGCCACGGATAGTAAAACCTCCCCGCCAGCTCATCAAGAACAGAGGCTTCATCCTTTGGCACTGACCTCCACTCCAGCTTCGCATTTCTGTGCGCCACAAAGGCATCCAACTTGGACACACTTGTAAACAAAAATAACAAATGAGGCGACAAAAACTTAACAAAGAAATTTTATATCAAGAGCACCAAACTGAGCTTACCCTCCCCACGGAAGTAAGGCTCTTGACCTGGCCGCAAGCTTATGCGGCCCATCCCCATGAGCGCGAATAACGTCTCCTTGCAGGTTGCAATCTCAAATGGAGACGCATTTGTGGTCAGCGCGATAAACCACAGCTCCTCCTTGTAACCAGCCATCACCACGTGGTCCTTCACTTTCTCACACTCTGCCAACACTTTCCAGGGCTTTGCCACTGGAATAACGCCCCTCTTCACGTAGAAAAACTTTTCCTTCCAATCGTGAAAGGATTTGTGGACGGAGGAGGCGAGCGGGGGTCACCTTGGGCCGCAGCTTAAAAGTAAACCACGTCTCATCCTTCACCATTTAGTATAAGACATTGAACCGGTCAATAGTCGGTTCGATATCTATGGCGCGGTAGCACGCCTCGAAGTGTACCAGTCTCAGCGTTCCGAAGGCGCTGAGCTGGGTGACAGCCACACCATATGTAACCAGAGAATCTATCTAGAAACAGGTGGCTGGAAGATAGAAGCCACACTTAACAAAGTGGGCTTCGTATAACGCAATCTTGCCTTCTGTGGGGATCAGAATAGTTTGACCGGCACCAGGAAGTTCCGATTCCCACTCCGACAAGATCTTCAAGCCGACATAAAAACTCATCGAAGTTTTGCTTCTTCCACTTGAACGGGGTGTTAAACATCAACCTTTTCTCCTTGGTCTTCTCCACCATAACCGGCTGTTCTGGGTTTTGCCCAGACGAGTAAGACCCAGAAACAGAAGCTCTTGACATTTTAAATGAGGAAAATGGATGCAAAGCAAAACGAAAAGAGAAATATTGGGTGGAATCTGAAAAATCCGGTCGGAAAACTCAACGGTCCGCCGGAAAAGATGAAGATTGGCCGGAAACTTCAAAGAGCACACCGAAATATTTGAAGATAAGAAGAGAATTGGAGAGCAAATTCTCGGGAAAGTTGGAAAAAATGAGGAGAGAAAGGGGGGAATGGATATTTATATCCATCACATTTAATGCGATGTGTCCCAGCTGGAAGCCACGAACAGATGAAGAGTCATCTGGAAGCTCAAGATGTCGCCACATGTCCCACTTGAGCAAATAACCTGTAGCACAAACGCGCGTGGTCTTGCATGCGCCTGACACACAACGCGGGTTGCACTCGCCACATGTCATCATCCTGCATGATGCCAGCTGCCCTCAAGCGTGTGACTCTCCACGTGCCTGAAATATCTTGTCCTTCACTCGCCACATGTCAGTAGTCTGCAGAATGGAAGTCCCACTCGCGCGTGTGGATGGCTACGCGCCTGACACACGAAGAAAAAAGACACCATCACATGCTGACGTGAGTGTCATCATGATAGACATGCCTTCTGTCAACTGAAACGTCATCCACCCACCTCGGCTTTCTCAACACGCCTCCTTGGTTTCCCCCAAATTTATGACACCTTTTCAAATTCTCGGTGCATTAACTCTCAATCATTCCCATATTTAATACAAGTATGGGACCGCATTACCTTCACTAAAAGGGGAGACACGTCATCCGTAGGGTTACACTTCACAGCCAGGCATGCCACGTCATCACCTGGCGTTGGTTTGATGTAAATCCAAAAGACGTTCTTCGCCGGATTTACACTTTCACAGCCAGGCATGTCACGTCATCACCTGGCACTGGTTTGACGTAAATCCAAAAGACGTTCTCTGCGGATTTACACTTTCAAAATCAGGCATGCCACATCAACAACTGGCGCTGGTTTGACGTAAATCCAAAAGATGTTCTCCGTCAGATTTACACTATCACAGCCAGGGATGCCACATCATCAATTTACATGATCCACATGCGCATAAATAAAAATGATTCACTCCTTTGTCATTATTTACATGCAAAGACCAGAGGTAATGGTCTCCTCCCTCTTCCTGAAGCTAAAGGAACATATGGAAAATCCAAAATAGAAAGACAAAAGGTCTGTTTTTATCTTGATATATGTTAAAGAGCTGCAACGTGCACTCTTTAAAAACACAAAATGTGGATGAGCTTTCACCCACCCAGTGCAACATCATAGTCCAGGTCCGCACCAGACCTCTCAGCAAGACTAGGAGAGACACTGGACTGGGGGAGGGGGATCTTGAAAGGGTAGGGTACCAATTCTGGCGCGCAGGCGCACCCTACCCCACAACATTGCTATCATAATACACCTGCGAAGTGTTTGCCATTCGAAATGATAACTTCAAGATCATAACACACCTCTGCGGAGTTCAGCTTTGATGAGCATCACATGCGGAGTGCAATCCGTCCGCGCCATCTCCTAGCCAAATCTGGTGATGGTCACCCGCGGAATATAACAGCTCGCTGCGCCAAGGTGTAGCTCCCCTTGAGCCCCACTTGCTGCACTACCTCCTATGTGCCAGACGTCACTTCAGCCAATCTTCTAGACGAAGCTAGCCGCCTGACATCCTTTACGAGCAAGAAGAAAAGGAGGTCCCTGCAGTCAACCACAAGGCGCCATGTGTACCAGTGGCAGGCGCCGCCTCTGACGACCAATCACAGCGCGCCACATGGACCAATGGCAGGACGCCGTTTTCACCCCGTATGCTTTATGCAAACCTTTGGTCCCAACCCAACTGGATGGGCTTCTCGAAGGCAGGCCCAATTCCCGGGCCCAAGCCCGTCACGCCTGTTTTGGGCCACAACACCCGGCCCATGCATCCCCTATAAGACTTCACCGCTTTTGTAGAGGTCGACCAATTCACCATACAAACACATACACTTGTATCTCTTTCTTTATACTTGTAGTCGTTTGAGTAATAAAGATCATACTTTTACAGTGGACGTAGGTCAACGAGACCGAACCACTAATATCTTGTGTAATTGTGTACCACTTCTTCACTCTCTCTTTATCTTATGGACCACGGATCTAGTCTCGGTGTGAGCAAATGATTATATCTTATAGTGAACACGAGTAACGACCCCCCGGCTATACCCCGAGTTATACTCGCTGTTTCTTCATATATATATATATATAATTATGTTATATGAGTATTATATATTATATTAAAGCATTAATACTTTAATAATGTCAATGCACTAACTTGCACCAACTCTATACACTAACATGCACCACCCATTTTATTAGTGTTAATGTGATAACCTATACAACCCTACTATGCTAATATGCACTACCTTTATTTTGCTAACTTGCACCAATATTTTAAATACCTCTTTTCCCTTTTTTTTTTCTTTGGTAAACCCCATTTTTATTTGCTATGAGATAGTTTTTTCTTTTTCTTTTTAGGGATAAGCATTATGGGATCAGACTATCGGGTACTTGTAGCGAACCAGTAATTTCAATAACGATATAGTGATATTTTTCTTTATCGTGGATAATTGAACCAGTATTTTCTTAATATCGGTACTGATAGTGTATATGTTATTATAGTTTTTTCAACGTTACATTGTAAATTGAAAATTGAGTTACATTTACAACAAATCATTTATTAAGCAACGTTATACCAAGTGCCGAGCCAATGGCAATACTGAAACGATATTGATTAAATTTGCTACGTTTGCTATAACACGTGCCAGTAATGTACCGTCGTATCACGTGAAGTAATGGGGAAAAATCGTTGCCTATAGTACTGCTAAACACTCCTACAAACAAACGCGTCCAGCCGTAAAGCGCATGGTAGCTAAGATCCTAGCTATTTAATAATAATAGAAACAGTTTTAAAAATAACCATAATTTCAAATTTGTATGTTTGGTGTAGCTGGGAGGGTTGAAGGGTTTTGTAACAAACGTTTAAAAATTTAACGTTCATTGGGTTAGACATGAATTAGCCAGCCCTCAGACAAATTAATTTCATTATAAAAGATTTGTGTCTGATTCTTTCTCAAACCCTCTTTCTACCTCTTCTTCTTCTTCTTAATATCCACATCACCCAATCAATTTATAATCTGTTAAAGTTTCTTCGTGCAACGTACGTAAGATGGAAAAGTGTACGCACCATTCTCAAAGAAATTTGGTTCCACCAAGATTCACTACTGTACCGCCATTTTCAGAATCTGCAGAAACCCTAACGTCAAAGAGATCAATGGGTCTTTGTTCTTCCAAGTACACATGGAACCGACTCGAGAGATGTTTCTTTTGTTCTACTAATGTACCGTGTCATGGGTTTGATAAACATTCAAAAACCTGCGAGGTATTTTCTGTTCTTATGCTTTGTTTTTTTATGACTCCATTATTATAATGTTATTGTTATTCCATTATGACATGATCATGTTATTCCATTATCGAGGTTTATTTCATCATGACATGATCATGTTATTCCAATATTATGGAGTTTATATATAAAGATTTCGATTTACAGTTTATATCAATAAGAGTGGATTGTTACAATGATTAAAAAAGATTCTAAAAACATACACTTCTTTAGTTATGTTTTATAAAGATTTCGATATAAAGTGTTTATTAAAAACTAGGTTTACAAATGTTTTTTAATGCAACACCTCAATTCTTTTTTTTTTTTGAACGGCCAACGAATCAATTCCGAGCACTCTCGGGCACCCTTTTGGCGAATCAGGTACTCGAGAGTACCCGGGCCACCAATTGCCACCAATTCCCGGGAAAACCCGACCACTCACCCGCCCGAAGGCACGACGGTGAAATAGTCGGTAAAACGGTCGGGATCAGGACTCGAACCCAAGCCAATGGCCGGCAACACCTCAATTCTAATTAACATATTTTCTTACAAAAAAAAAAAAAAAAAAAAAAAAAAAAAACCTATGATTATCCTATTTGGCACTGGTATATGATCTTATGAATATGCTCTGTTTTTTTTTTAATTTTTAAATTTAATTCTGTTGATCTTTCATTTCACTCTGTTTTAGTTTCAAAATAAAATAAACATTTTTTTTTTTGTAATAAAATCATATATAATACAGTAGACGTAAATCATATATATTAGATGGTTTAGGTTGGGACGTTGGATTGTTATTTAATAGGTGTAAAAGATTTGGTTGGGCTGGGTTCTGTAGGTGGAACTGTAGAAGAGAGAAAATTTGGGTTGGGTTGGGAATATTAATCTAAGTGGACTTTAATGTAGTCTCTTTGATGTGAGGCCCTACTTTTAATGTGTTGTTACTGTTGCTTTGTTTATCTGTTAAAACTTACTTTTGTTTAATGTTTTTAACCTAAAAAAACATCACCCTTAACAGTATTGACCGAATCCAGCCAACAAATCACATATCTATCAAATGTTGAGTTTTACAAAATAATTAATTATTTAACTATTTTGTTGTCAGCTGAAAAAGAAGTTTATGGAAGATCAGGAGAAAGCTAAGTCTACAAGATATAAGGATATGAGTTACAGAAAACTCAAAGCTGACATACATAGAAAGGGATTAAAAATGGGATCCGAAGGTTAGTTTTGTAATTTTGGAATTAGTAAACATAAGAAAAAAAGAAAGCCAAAATAATCAAAAAGATGGTAATAAGAGTTTATTTTATAATAAAAAACCGGTTAATAAACGATTTTTTTAATACCGGTTATTGTTTGACTTGGTTAAAACCGGTTAGGGGGGGGGGGGGGGGGATGGAAATCCATGATCTATGTAACCGGTTAGGTTATCTTGTGACTGGTTAATCTATGATCGGCTATTAATACCTTGTTATTTTATAAAAATAAAATTTTGAAAAAAAACTAGAAGCGTATAAAACAAACTTTGAAAAGGTTATTTTTTTCATTTTGGAATTTGTAAGATAATTTCATGACAAAACATAGAAATTAACGAATACACTTTTTTGATATTTGTGTGAGGGCAAAATGATAAGGAAAAAAAAGCCCAACAAAAAATTCAAAAGGATGGTAATAACCGGTTATTTTAGGTTAAAAACTGGCTACTAATGTTTTTTTCATACCTCTTATTAACTAGACCGGTTATTGTTTGAGTTGGTCAAAACCAGTTGGGTTGGGGGGGGGGGGGGGGTGATTTCAAAAAAAAATATATTATTTTAGGTTTAAAAACTAGTTCTTATTCTAAAAATACATGTTTCATTTTTTATTCCTGACAGTTGCATTGGTTAGCTCTTTGGATAACATGGTTGCAACAGTTGGAATTGGGTCGCTTGCCCAGCAGTCCAAAAGGGGAAAAAGATTGTTAAATGCTAGTATTGTATCAATGCAAATCTTCATACCATGTGATGGCCATTTGCTCTTTGATATAGCAAGCTACTGCCGCTTTTTTGACTATGGGATTGAGTTAGATAATCCTGAAGTGGACAGGCTCTATGAGTTCCGCTTTCATTATGGCTTTTTGGACGAGGATGACCCGACTTTGTTTCAGTTGGCTTGTGTTGCTGAATTCCTAGAGATCGAGTCGCTTTTGGAGTACCTTTTGGAGTATTTTTCAGTCATTGTTATGGATAAAACGATGGATGAAATCAAGATAATGTTCGGGTTGCCAGCAGAGCCGTCATCGGTTGCATGCACAGTGATCAACAAATGTTTGTTGTACTCACTTTGACTAGCTTGATGTATAGGTAGACGACACTTGTTGTGGTTTTTTTGGTCAATTTTTGCACATATAATAGGTACATCACCACATTGGTTTGGTGTTTTGTTGTTTAGATGAATGAAATTGGTATGTTGGAGTTTCGTAATGGTTGTGAATTGAAGGGGTTATGCATTTGGTTTATTGGTTGGTTTTGTATGCATATCAGTTTGATAAAATGTCTCTGTGATATGGTGAGCCTTAACTCGTATTAGTTTCACATTTATATATTAGGGGTGTTCATGGTGAGGTTTAAACAGTTTTTATATCGAACTGGGAGGCTCGTTATTTGCCCATGTTCTTGGTCAGGTTTTAACAGTTTTTATGTCGGTGTGGCTAGTTTATTTCAAACAGACAAAAAAAATGCTTGTAGCAGTTGTAAACATTTTGTCTCTAATATTGTTTCCCCTGATCTGTTATGGCCTGGAAGGCTGGAACCATAAACAAAGATTGATTGTCGATGGTCTGGAATATGATCCATAATGAGGTCTTAAGAACATTATATATGTTATTCGATTGAATCCCTATGGTCGTGAACACGCCTACACCTGTGTTACTTTGAACCAGAGGTGTCATACCCATGTCAGGCACTTACATGGTTGGTGTGTGAAGTAGTGGGGTGGTTGGTGGAATTCAAACCGACAGTATGGCAGCACAACACCGACGGCCACCCTTGCTACAGTAAGTTGCATCACAAAGTTTGGTCACCGACACACCTCATGGGCATGGTGAGGCTAAAGGATGTTCTATTCCATCCCTGCAGTTCTAGAGAAGACAGATTTTCTAAGTTCAAATGTAAAACAGTAATCAAGAAACATGGATCTAAGCTCTTACATGCATGCGATAAGCCAATAGAAACGTGCAAAGTTTGAATAGGTCAAACTAAACTTGTAGCTCCACATACTTAACCGGGTCACAATGCGTCATGGGTCATGGTGGATCATAGCAATAATTGTTTATAAAAACGGAAAAAATAGGTGTTTACAGGACAGCCCAATCCTGTCTGACCCGTCTCATTACCAAAAAATGACTTTCCACCGAAACTGTTCTTACATGTTATCCAACCCGATCCACCTGACCCATCCATCTTGCCACCAACAATTAAATCTTAATTAGCGAGTATCTGGCATTTAGAAAGATATGTGGAGGGTCATGATTGGAAATTAGCATGACCAAACCACTCGGGTTGACTATCTCAATGTCTTGTGAGCCAGTTTCTGAATGACAACACTTACAAAACGGTCAGCTTATGTTGGTGTAAAGCTGAGTTTTGTTGACATCAGTTGACCCGTCCATTGACTGAGAAAAAAAAAAAGATTTTATCTTGACCTTGAAAAACAATCATGCACTTCATTTGAGTTCCAATATTCATGCCATCTTGGAACAACTGGTAATTTTCACCATTTTTAGACATAAATCGGCTTGCAGTGTTACATCTCCATCATACACCTTAAAAAAGAGTTAACTGCCACCATGCAGGCCAGGCATCATAACCTAAAGGAAGTTTTCTGGTGCCATTGAACTACACATCCATATCACCCTTTTTGGTCACCAACAATGGGGAGTTTTGTGCCTTGGTTAGGGTGGATCCCTCTAAAAGTCCATTGTTTCCTATGAAGGGCTGTTTTGCAGCGTATTCCAGCTCAAGATGCATTGATTGTGAGACGGGTCATGGTTCCCAATGTTTGTGTGCCTTATGTGGCCTTGTTACAGAATCTGCAGACCATATCCTTATTACTTGTGGATTTGCAATCTACGTGTTGGTTGCTTTGGAGGTCCAGTTTAACACAAGTAGTTGATAGCACCACTTGTTTTATCCCACACCTCTATACCGGAGGTCCAGGGTCCGAATGTACTTAGAATGAGTGTTAAATTCGAGCCCAAAGGACGGGTCAGCGGGTCTGCCCCTGGAGTTCGGAAGCAAAAGTACTAGAGGACAAAGTGGTGATTTCGGATTCGAGGATATAACTTAGCACTGACTTTTGGGTTCCCTTCATTTTCACCAGAAAATCTCCAATGGCGAGTTGCATCCATCTTAGATCATTCAACAGATGATCATCTGACTCACTAAGTTTATATACAAATGTATATGAGTTATTCATGTTCATCTTATGATCTGAAAGTCAATGTGTGAGGGATCATAAACATTCTCCCTGAGAGAGTATCATAGATAGCCATAAAACAAATCGCGTTAAATCGTGACCGTAGAGAATTTACGGTTTTTTAAAGTCATCAAGCAACCTAAACAAATTCAATATAACTAATAAACCACTCAAAATGACACAAGTTAAAAAAAAAAAAAAAACATGAGATTAAAGATCAGTCACCTTCATTGCAACCATTGTCATGGCCTCATACCATCCACAGTCACAGTTAACGCATGGACAACGAACAATGGAAGTTTCACCACAAACATTGATGTAATTTGAAGCGGTTGGTTGTTGTAAGTTTGTTGAAAAAGTGTAGTTGTGATGACCAATGAGTCAATCTTAAACCTAAAATAATACCTCGATCGGAACGAAGAATAAGTAAAACCTGAAATTAACAACCACAATTGAAGCATCAATGACGAAGTACTTTAAACCTAACTAAACAAATTTTAACGAACGACCAAAGAACAAAACATGTACGCAGACTGAGAGAAAAACATGAAAAAAAAAACTACGAAAAGAGAAAATAGAATCTAATAGACATGTAATCGCAGGGATCAAGCGTGGCATTACTGAAATTAAGAGGTGTTAAAAACTAATATGTAATGAAGCTTCTTCAATCATATGGAAAATAAATAGGCAGAGGGTATGCGGGGGACATTTGTTTCAGCCTAGTGACTCCTAAACTGTTGCAGTCCCTTCTAAAAACATTCGCCTGAATGAGAAGGCGGATTTTTTAGCTCAGGCAAAAGAGTTTTTAACAGTTGAATTCCAACACAGTTATCGTTAGTCAAATCACCATTGCGTGGTAAATATGGCGCTTGGTATAATGTTAAATGATTGTTAAAAAATGCATCTGCAAGTAATGAAATGTGATATTGTGAACAATATTATGAACACAAATCCACAAAACCCATCTGAGGAAACAATATTGTGAACACAAATCAAAGTATCTGAACAAAAAAAAAGAAGAATGGCGAACTTAAGGAAAAAAACAAAGAATCAAAGAGAAACATATCAAGATTAAAAAAACCAGCGAATACACTTAATCAAAATCATTCCACGTATACCATATACACACAAAATATTAAAATTAGCCACATCTACATAACCAAAAATCGTTCTCTACAACAATCGAGCTTCAAACCTGGTTAGGATCGAGTTCTCGTGAAGATGGATTTGGAGGTCGCACCCGGCTACCGGAACTTCAGCCTCCTTTTTCTCTCTCAATCGCATGTCCCCTCTTTCTCTCTATTTGTTCTTTGAAGAATCGTACATCTTCGCTTGTGAGGTTTCTTGGTTTTAGGTTTTGCTTTCACGTGTACAGGGAAATAAAAACCTTGTAAACACGTCATAGGCGACTCGGGCCAAAAAAATGAACACGTGTACAAGCGAAAAGAAAAAAAAGAGAGGGTAAAAAAACTGATCCCCGGGTGGCCGGATTCGAACACGAATACATAAACCTCTAGCTTTTATCCCGGGAATGTCTCGGGTTGAAAAATATATCCATTCTAATAATACTAATACTAATAGTAATAATTATTACTCTTGTAATTAAATAAATAAAAAAATAACATTGCTATAAGGTGACACCATGCGTTGCAGTGTTGCGCGATTCTTTCTCATAGCTTCTCTTGATGAAGTATACTTATCCATTTTTAGAATAGTAAAATTCCAATGATAGCATGACGATTGGGCTAAATTTCAACATTGTATATAATAACCTGGTTTAAAAGAAAAAAACATGATTAATGAATAACCTGAACACTTTGTGTTTTTTTCCCGTATGAACGAAACCCCAAAAAATAGTTGTTTTTTCTCCGTTTTTTATATAGCACTATGGTACTCGCTGGAAAGATAATAAAACGCTCGTTAATTTGGTGTAATTTTTTTCTTTAAAAAATCTCGTATATAAAAGATATTAACGTTTAAAAATGATGGGAGAAAACATTAGAGAGAAAAATCTAAATTTGTTTTTAAATTCTTAAAGAGATTATGGTTATATAAGTGTAGGAGAATTGATGAAAACAAAATTAAAAAAAAATAAATTAAAAACTCTCACCTCAACGTGTCACGTGGCACATTCAAAGGAGGGTTGAGACCTCCATTGAATGTCACCTCATCAATATTCAATTCTTTTATTATAAGTTATAGATAGATTAGTTTATACCCCGTGAGCGTTCCGGGTTGAGAAATCTAAGTAAAGTAAATAAAATTAGAAATATCTAAACTATAAAAATGGCATCTGCTAATATATGATTAATTATTATTATTATTATTATTATTATTATTATTATTATTATTATTTTAAACAAATCTCTGCCATAAGTTATCATATTCTAATATAAAAAAAAGGGTAATTGGGTCGGGTATCACCTAATCTCAGGCCCGACCCAAACCCAAATTTTTTTTAAACTAATTCCAAACCTGACACAATATCTGTCGGGTTACAAAAAATAGTCGTTTTTTTCTCCGTTTTTTATATAGCACTATGGTACTCGTTGGAAAGATAATAAAATGCTCATTAATTTGGTGTAATTTTTTTGTTTAAAAAATCTCGTATATAAAAAATATTGACATTTAAAAGTTACGAGAGAAACATGAGAGAGAAAATAATAAAGTTTTAATATTTATATTTAGTTGATTAGGTATTTAATAGATTATGTTAAATCATATTTAAACCATATTTATTCCTTTTTTTTAATTAGTCTAGAGTTCCACATCACATTCTATGTGACATCTCTCAAAAGAGAGATTGCATAATATTATGACATGTCATCAAAAATGATTTGGTTTATTATATACTAGTTTATACCCCGGGAGCGTCCCGGGTTGAGAAATCTAAGTAAAGTAAATAAAATTATAAGTATCTAAACTATAAAAATGACATCTGCCAATATATGATTAATGAATATTATTATTATTATTATTATTATTATTATTATTATTATTATTATTATTATTTTAAACAACTCTTTACCATAAGTTATCGCATTCTAATATAAAAAAAGGGTAATTGGGTCGGGTATAACCTAATCCAGGCCCGACCCAAACCCACAATTTTTTTAAACTAATTCTAAACCTGACACAATGCCTGTTGGGTTACAAAAAATAGTCGTTTTTTTCTCCGTTTTTTATATAGCACTATGGTACTCGTTGGAAAGATAATAAAACGCTCGTTAATTTGGTGTAATTTTTTTCTTTAAAAAATCTCGTATATAAAAGATATTAACATTTAAAAGTTATGAGGGGAAACATGGGAGAGAAAATAATAAAGTTTTAATATTTACATTTAGTAGATTATGTATTTAATAAATTATGTTATATCATATTTAAACCATATTTATTTATTTTTTTTATTTCTCTAGAGTTGCCACATCACATCCTATGTGGCATCTCTCAAAAGAGAGATTGCATAATATTATGACATGTCATTAAAAATGTTTTGGTTTATTATATATATAGATATAGATATAGATAGATACTAGACTTTTGCCCGCGTTTACACGCGGTTCACCAACGTACAATTATTTTGAGCGGTAAGACATAAAAAAAATATAGTAAAAATATTTTATTCAAATATCACTAAATATTTCTTTATACACCACATTTTTTGTTTTAGTCTTGACCTTTCCATCAGCATAAAGTATAAGTAACTTCACACCTGCCCTGTTTTTAACTCTTGACAATGCGACATAAAGCTGGCCATGTGAGAATACATGGTCTCTTAAATACAATCCAACCTTCGATAGAGACTGTCCTTGGCTTTTATTGATGGTCATTGCGAAACATACGAATATTGGGAATTGGCGCCTTTGGAACTTGACTGGAATCATGTTATCAGATGATATTTGAGGAGTATTATCTAGTAAAAAATAAATAGTAGTGAAAAATATTTCTTACAAAATGTTAAAAGTAAGACACTATTTGAGTCAGATCATTCAAAATTCGAATTAAATGTTATAATTAAGTCTAATTGTTACCATTATAGATATTAAAATATGAAATTAAATAGTTAAATAGAACATTTAATATTTGAATATTTATTAAGTTTAACCTAAATCTATAATTTCAAATTCTAGTATTTAATATTTTAATTTTTACTTGTAATCAATTTGAGAAAAGTTACAACCAAAATTATTGATTGTTATATTTTAAATATATTAGGAAATCATAATTTAAAGATAATAAATAGTTGTAATGGTTACCATTATTAACTTTAATTCAAAAGTTTAATTTTTTTAAAGATTAAGTCATTCAAAATGTGTAATTAAAAGAATAAATAATATGTGTAAATTCTTACCATTATTAAACAAAATTCAAAATTTGAAATTTTGTCTAATTCAAAATTAAATATTTCAAATTTTAATTTGAAATTTGAAATTGATAATCCGTTATTTAATTGATTACCAATATAAGTTAAACTAATATTAGGATAATATAGGGCAATTAATAGGATCAATTAATGTATTAATAAAAGTTGACACAACTTATGTAAAGACTTTGAATCATATTAACTGTGTAAATAAAAGGATAATTAGTATATGTAATTTCTTACAATTATTAACCAAAATTTTTAATTTTTTCAAATTCGAATTTAAACATTTCGAACATTAATTTGAAATTTGAAATTAAAAATTCGATATTTAATTGATTACCAATATAAGCTAAACTAATATTAGAATAATATAGTACAATTAATATATCCAATTAATGTATTAATTGGAGAGTTGACACTACTTTGAATCTTATTAAATTTGTAATTAAAAGGATAATTAGTATGTGTAATTTGTTACCATTATTAATCAAAACTAAAAAATTGAAATTTTGTATAATTCGAATTTAAATATTTTGAATTTAATTTGAATTTTGAATTTCAAAATTCAAAATTTAACTTATTACCAATATAAATTACACTAAATTTAAGAAGTGGGTAATTTGAATGTAATAAGAAAATTTAATGAGTTCCTAGTTTACGTAAGTTTCCTTTCTCATTCTCATTTATTAGGGTAAATTTTTGAATTTAGAATGAGTCTAATTCGAAATTAAATATTTTGAATTTTAATTTGAAATTTGAAATTGATAATCCGTTATTTAATTGATTACCAATATAAGTTAAACTAATATTAGGATAATATAGGGCAATTAATAGGATCAATTAATGTATTAATAAAAGTTGACACAACTTATGTAGGGACTTTGAATCATATCAACTGTGTAAATAAGAGGATAATTAGTATATGTAATTTCTTACAATTATTAACCAAAATTTTTAATTTTTTCAAATTCGAATTTAAACATTCCGAACTTTAATTTGAATTTTGAAATTAAAAATTCGGTATTTAATTGATCACCCATATAAGCTAAACTAATATTAGAATAATATAGCACAATTAATATCTCCAATTAATGTATTAATTGGAGAGTTGACACTACTTTGAATCTTATTTAATTTGTAATTAAAAGGATAATTAGTATGTGTAAGTTGTTACCCTTATTAATCAAAACTAAAAAATCGAAATTTTGTATAATTCGAATTTAAATATTTTGAATTTAATTTGAATTTTGAATTTCAAAATTCAAAATTTAACTTATTACCAATATAAATTACACTAAATTTAAGAAGTGGGTAATTTGAATGTAATAATAAAATTTAATGAGTTCCTAGTTTACGTAAGTTTCCTTTCTCATTCTCATTTATTAAGGTAAATTTTTGAATTTAGAATGGGTCTAATTCAAAATTAAATATTTCGAATTTTAATTTGAAATTTGAAATTGATAATTCGTTATTTAATTGATTACCAATATAAGTTAAACTAAGATTAGGATAATATAGGGAAATTAATAGGATCAATTAATGTATTAATAAAAGTTGACACAACTTATGTAGGGACTTTGAATCATATTAACTGTGTAAATAAAAGGATAATTAGTATATCTAATTTCTTACAATTGTTAACCAAAATTTTAAATTTTGTCAAATTCGAATTTAAACATTTCGAACTTTAATTTGAAATTTGAAATTAAAAATTGGATATTTAATTGATTACTAATATAAGATAAACTAATATTAGAATAATATAGCACAATTAATATGATCAATTAATGTATTAATTGGAGAGTTGACACTACTTTGAATCTTATTTAATTTGTAATTAAAAGGATAATTAGTATGTGTAAGTTGTTACCCTTATTAATCAAAACTAAAAAAATCGAAATTTTGTATAATTCGAATTTAAATATTTTGAATTTAGTTTGAATTTTGAATTTCAAAATTCAAAATTTAACTTATTACCAATATAAATTACACTAAATTTAGGAAGTGGGTAATTTAAATGTAATAAGGAAATTTAATGAGTTCCTAATTTACGTAAGTTTCCTTTCTCATTCTCATTTATTAAGGTAAATTTTAAATTTAGAATGGGCGTAAATAGTTAATATATAATTATTATTAATGTGTATTTGTTATCTATGAAAAATATGGGATTTTCAAATTTAAATTTTTTAAAAAAGTCAAACAATTGTTTATATGGTAAAATCTTTGAATTTGGAATGTGCGTAAATATAGTTAATATATAATTATTTTACAAAAAAAATAGGTTTTGATTAATATACAAAACATAATTTTGAAAAAATAAAGCAGAGATAATTATAAAAAAGATTTGAACAATATAGAAAAGTAAGCTAGGAAATTAATTAAACAATTAATGAACAAAATAATAAGGAGAATGAAAACTTACAACAGATTGAGTGCCGTGTCTACAACAATTGATTTTGTTTCAAGAAAAACTTATCAATTTTACGTTTAAGGCAGATTGGAAGAACGATCTAGTTTCAAAAGAAAAGGATATAGTAGATTAATCTTCAAGATCTTAAAATTGGATGTATAAAACACACATAATACAACTAAATCGGAAGTTTTAAATCATACCATAAAATTATATCCATATTAAATAATATCATTCAATTCTATATCCCCATAAATCAGAAGTTTTAAATCATTCCATAAAATTAGAAGCTTGAAAATAGGAAGGATCATAGATTCTTTTGAAAAAAATTAAACCACTTTCCGATTTTAACACGATGCAATCGGGTGCACCCACATCCGAGATCCATGATCCATCCAATCACCAACCAAACTAAAGATTTTCACTAAAAAACATTATCTCAAGCATATGAAGATCCGAATTATATTAAATCCTCAAGAACAAATAAGAACAATTGATGAAAATTCTTGAACCCTTTAAACAATCTTAGTAGAATAAGAAGTTATGAACATGAAAGAAAAAAAACGTGATAATTAACCAAAGCTTAGCCGAATACAATGGCTAAGTTTGGGTTCGGTCTAACGCCTAGAAACAGCTACGTACCTTCAAATCGATCACAGAATCAAAATCAAACATTAATCATAATCAGCTAACTCTAATCACCAAAAAAAAAAAAAAAAAAAACAACCGGTGTTAAACTAAATCAACAAACAACAAAGGACCCTAAGAACATGACAACCCATCCTTAGACAACCAAAATAATGTGAAATACACGATCATACCTTGAAAATAATTGGCCAAAATCCATACTAATCATCACCCGTATGATTAACCAATAATCAACCCGATAATAATTAATCAATATGAACATGCTCGGCCTTCCATCATAACATTTTCTTGATATTGTGCCATAGTTTCTGTATCAACATTCACGAAAACAAAAACAGAGGAGTGAAGAAAGATGAAGAATGATCGTTTTACAGAATAAGGAGGCGAGATCATACCTTGAAGAAGATGGAGGATTAACAATGGAGAGGAGGTTGGTTTGATTGTTTTAGGATTTACTAAATAACAAAAAGTGAATTGAAATCATAGAACAAAATTAATTAATGGATTATTATTAATAAGGGAAATCTAGATTATAGTATTTAGGAAAGTTAATAATAATATTAGTAAATGAGTTTGACCAAAAGTAATTGAATGATTTTTTATTTAAAAAAACAAAAATCTTATAAATTCTCACATTGTGACACATGGCACAATATGATAGGCTAGAGAATTGAATGATCAACATGGGAGTGCCATGTGTCCACATTAATTTTCATATATTATTTGTATAGACTAGTTTATACCCCGGGATCGTCCCGGGGCTGAAAATCTAATATAGTGTGAGTTTCTTATAATCTATTTGAAGATCGCTAAAAGTAGCAATTTTTGTATACTATAGTTATTACGTCTTCAATATATGACTTGCACATTGAGGATTGTCATCTAAGCTTCGCTAGTGAGTTACTATTATGAGTTATGACCCAAAGATCTTTTTTAAAAGATTTAGTTTTGCTATGTAAATTGACCGATAAAAAAAAGCGCAACTTGGCTCATTTACTGTTGTACCTTTGACCGTGACACGCATCATGTGCAATGCTAAGCAAATAGTAATCACTTGCTTTATTAATTTGAAACGTTAGTCTGCACGTTTAAAATCAAGCAAAGTTTTAATCTTCAAGCTTTAGCTGGTCAAGCTTCCTTATAGAGTTATAGCTTGTGTCAAAACTAACTGTGTAAATATCCAAGGTGGCTATTGTTCTGAATTTTAAAATGACTATATCCCATAGTTTCTAATCATGCAAGATTAGATGTTTATATTAGCCAGATTTAGAGTTCAAATGAATTCGAAAACTAAAGAAACTAATAAATATTGTTTATGAATTGTAAATCCATCCATACAACTAATAAACCGAAAGTAACTTGGTAACCACAAGGGGGGATATAACTTTGCTTGCTGGCAGACTCTTTTCTTGTATTCCACCATATCCTGCACATGATATATTTTGCAAAAATAAGATCAAGTGTTCGATAAATTGATGACAAATATTTTTTTTAACTAAAAGACCATGATTTACCTGTAAAGAGATGATATCCCTCGGTTTGAGCAGGATCAACAGGGTTGGGGGTGGCAAGCAAATCCTGCATACCATCTAGAATTTTGTTTAACTGTAATTTCTGGTCTCTCCAACCCTATTACCAGTAGCAAGTAGTCTTCTAAGGAATCCCAATCCTACAAATAAAAATTCTAATCATCATAGCATGTAAAAACAACTTCAAAAATCCCAAACACTTGAATCTCTTCTTATCAGCCAGCTTACCAAGAATAAACATAACCATGAGTAAATAATTTGTCCGATAGCTACAAAAACCACAAAACAATATAAATCTTTGTAAATCATAAGCTATAGCACAAACAAACTTCATTATCCAAAGAAAAAAACCAACTCCACTTAACTTCCCCAAATCCAAATAACCACGCGTTGCCTCCCCTTACAACCGGCACAGTTGTCAAACCTCTCAAGGATGACATCCGTTCACCTCTATTCCCAACATGGTCACCGTCAACCACTATTTTTCAAAAGCCGACACCACCATCATCAACGAAACCATGGGACAACCAAAGCAAACTAAAAGTGACCTGGAAGCGGACTTTAATAACATCTAGAGGCGAAGTGAGCGTGCGAGATGTAGCTCCTGATAACGAACGGTGGTCGCATTAATAAAGGAGGTTTTAAGTTGCCTTGGCTTTTCCATCTTTGATAAAAGAATAAAAGATGTTGCCGGTATTCCTCTCCGTTTCGCCACCACTTCACCACCGATCTATGGCAGCGTTAGTGATGACGATGTAGCCATTTTTTTTCTTTGAAGGTTTTACTAATTAAGTGATTACAGTAATGGAATAAACACAGAAGACAAAAGGAAGGTGATTTAGTTTTGGTTATAGAAGAATTTGTAATGATGAATATTACCATTGAAAGTTCCAAATTGAAATCTCACGTTGCTTCTAGCTTCCTAATATGCACCTACCATTGAAAGTTCCAAATTGAAATCTTGAACTTCAACCAAACCTACAAATTAAACTTCAAAACTTTAATGTACAAACCATAATAAAGGTAATTATCCCCCAAAACACATATTTCCCAAAACACAGTTTACAAAATCATACCAACCTATACTGATTTTTTAGCAAAACTGAACTAAATCAAAAAACAAATTATATGAGAATCAAACCTATTTCAGTTTCACTCTTTTTTCAATCAGTGGTCGCCTAAAACACCAACTCCGCTCACCCCGGTCAAAGAATCCAAACTACCGCTCCACAAACGCGATATCCTCAAAACCCCTCCACGAAATCAAATGGCTAAAAGATCAAATTAGAATGTTCGAACAGATCAAATCTATCAAGTAGGAAACATATATTTAAAAATTAAAAAGATCGAATTAGAATGTTCCATCATCTTCCATACGGGGTCGCCTGTGGGCGCGAGTTTGACTTAGGCTTGGTCAACTATTGGATCGGATACTACTGCATCTTTATATTTGCATTCACGAAGTTGAAGGTCATTGATTCATTGCTTTCAGATATCAATAAAACAGAATAATTATGAAATTCATACATCAATAACATACCAAATCAATATACTATAATAAAACCAAACAAACAGATCTGAACGATACCAAATCAATGTACTATAACAAAAAACTAACAAACAGATCTGAACGATATACCCGATGCCGTGAAACTTAGAAAATAGAATCAAACAACCATTAATTTTATAAGAAACATTAGATCTAATATTGTTAAAAAGAAACCTTAGATCTAATATTGTTAAAAAGATGAACGAATTAGGCACACAAATTTGTTTGTTAAAATGATGAACGAATTAGGCACACAAATTTGTGAAAAGATATCGATAAACTATTTCAATTAGGTATAATTATTGTGAAAAGATCAAAGAAATCGTAAACAGCAATAAAGAACATAAACGTGATGAACACAAAATTGAGAAAAGATAAAAGCAATCGCAAAAAAAGAGAATCTGAACTTGTGAAAGAATCTGAACCTTAGAACATAAACGCGATGAACAAATCGTAGATTTAGGAAGAAGAAATTCACAAAGGATGAAAGGAGTTAGGAAGGTGGGATGAGGTGAAATTAGGTTAGACATTATTATTATATTGTTCAGCCCTATGGTAACCATCACTTTTGACAAAAAAACTGTTTTCACTTTGATCTGGACCATTCAAATTGGGTGGTTATTCTTGAGATTAAATCTCAGCCAGAATAATATGGTGGTTAATCCAGAAATTTGGAGGTTTCTCTTTGCCAGAAGCGGTTTGCCAGTTACCCCTTTCTTGCCAAAATTTCTGTCCGACGTCGTGTGTAGTTTTTCCCCTGATTTGTATCTACTCCAATTCTCCAACACTGATATATATAGACCAACTCCAGAGTATAATTAAAGTTTTCATGGATGTGCGATATTTCACACCACCTCATACATTACTCTTTCTAAACACTAAAATTAGGCTATTCTCTGTTGTTTCATAGACCGCAAGGAATCACTTCCCGTCGTCTTCTCCTCTTCCCGGTTCATGATCAGGGTTGAAAGGATCGCTGAAACATCTATTCTTATGTCGAATGAAGAAGGGAAAACCCCACTTGCGTACGCACAAGATCTGATGGAGAGAGGATCCAAGGCCAATAAAGATGAAGATTATGTTAAAGCCACTGGTTGCTTCAGGTTAGGGTTTCTTAATTTTTGAATAATTTTATAATTAGATATTTAGAAAGCTTAGTTAGCACAATTAAGCTATTGGGTTTAGTATTAAAAGTTAAATTCACTACACGGTGAAAAAAAATCTTGCATTGTGGATCATGTTGATTAGGGCTACACATTATGGGGAGCTTACGCCTGAATGTGTGAGATCCTATTATAAATATGGTTGTGCAATACTATTCAAGGCTCAAGAATATTCTGATCCGTTGGTTTTGGGTTCCGTGTTGAAGAAGGAGGTAAGTGCTGAACATGGTACTGTTATGGGTGTGGAAAGAGGGAAAGCTTCTGTTTCGAGTAATGCTAAAGAAGGGACTTCAAATGTTCAAGCAGTGTCGGAAGGTGGTTAGTAACAATACTAACCCATGATTTTTCTAAAACTTGAAAGACAAATGGATATATGACAGTTCGAATTGTGAACTTAAGGTTTGCCCCTATGGAATTGATTTATCCGCCTGAAGATATGCAATGTGAACTCTCCATTGATTCATCTGCAAATGATAAAAGAAAATATAACTAAATAAGATTATTTTTTTATATTACGCATTCTGATTAGACATCATGCCTCTGCGGATATGTCGAATTGAAGAATAATTGTTGAAGGATATGTTGTTGATTTTCAATGGGTTAGAATTATAGTTATTCAACCTTCTGGATCAATAAATGCATTTGGATTATGTATTTTATTTTGTTTCTTTGTGTTTCAACAGGTGAACATGGTCATATGTTTTCTTGAGGAAATGCATTTATTGGAACTCATATTTTAAATGGGTGTGCAGAGTTTTAAAAGATTTGGATCAATTCTGGGTATGTTACAGTATTTGAATACAATGTTTTTCTTACTGTTATTAGTTTTGCAGTTCGCTTATATCTTTTCGTATTACTATAGAACTTCACTACCAGCAAAATGAGATCTTGTGAAGAAACGGTTATTTCCTTCTTTTTTTTTTTCTATAGACGGTTACCAGGCCTGCTCTTTTCTCGCTTACACTATCCCATGTAGTCCTACAATAGTGGGACTCGCTATAATGTAGTTGTTGTTTGACATAGCACTAACCACAATTAAAATACCTCCTCAGTCAAAATATCCAGCAAACTTCATTGTCTCCATGTGTTCAATATGTTTCCCGATGAAGATGGTTCATTGACTTCATCATTTTCTTTTCAATTTATTTTTTCTGCTTTCCATAATCATTGTTTGGTCATAATACTCATGTCAAGTAGTTATCTTTGTTTGGATTAAGTGATTAATTGCATACTATTTTCCTCATGTTTTTTTTTTTCAGTGGCAGAATACATGAATAAAGGACTGATCGTCAGATGTAATGGATCTCTTATCTGACCCAAATAGGCTAATTGATGCATATTATGATGACCAAAATCCACCAGGTAGGTAAGCTTTATCACTTAAAAGCAAGAAGGCAAGTGGCTGAGGGTGTTGGTAATATGCATTTGGTTAAATTAAGTTAGGTCTGTTGAAGATATAACTGATGATTTCATACGCTACCAAATGTAACACGACGTTATTTTCATGATGCATATACACAAGGTTGATACTTTGCTGTTTTAAAAGAACAGAATGAGATGAGCAACAAAAGATGGGTTTTTCATCTCTAAATTGTTACTGTTGTTATTGTTCCCCAAAGATTGTGATGTAAAACATTATGATTCATTTTTTTTTTCTGAAAGCTGCTTAAGAAGATTGAAATAAGAAGTAACTATGCATATGTAAGAATCTATGATGGCTCTTCAAGTAACCATTTAAAGCATTCATTTTTTTATCAGGTTTATATTTCAGTTTTTCAATGGTTCACAGGAGAAAAATAAGAGACTGTTTGCAATCTACTGGTTGAAAATGTTAAGGAGCTCCTTTCAACTATTTACATTCTAACTGTTGAAGCATGCCAAAAGTTAGTAAGTTCATATTTTGGAAATAATTGGCTGGAGAAGAAATATCAAGTTATTGTTTTCACACATGGATAATGGATCTTAGGACTTAGAGACCTTGGTTGCTAGGTTCGGACCAAGCTTTTTATAAGAAAAATTATATCAATTTTTTGATTGTGTAAACGAATAGAAAAACAATGTATTCTTATGACTCATCTCAATGCATAATGTTTACTTTGTTTATTCAGGGTAGAAATACATCATTTTTAATGTTTTGTGGGCACACAAAGCTACAACCACGAGGAGAGAACAAGAGGTAACAATGCTAACTATTTTATAAAATTAAAAGCCAAAATTTCTAAACCATATTGTCGCTCTAGGACAGTTTTAGCATCTTGATGAAGCTTAATGATGACTGCAGCCTTACTGAATGTCTATTTGTGTCCTTTAACTATTATAATGACATACTAAAATTTGTAGGTATTATTTTTCAAATTTGTTACTTTCTTAATATTCTAATTTCTATTTATATAACTTTCAAGTTTGATTTTTTTTTATTTAATATTAGTTTGTGTATGTTAAGCTTTTTTTACTTATAGTAATCTATTTGCTTATGTTTATTTTTCATTTGTATGTTTTAATGTCAACAATGAAGATGTAAATGTTAGTAATGAATATGTGATAGCGTTTTGCAAATAATACAGCACCTAAAGAATAATTATATGATGCAATTTATTGTATTTGTTAAACTATGTTTTTTAGTTATATTTAGCATTTTATTGTTAATTTATCATTATTCCTTGACCCAACCAGTTCTTAACTGAATCTTATTTTCCCTCTACAAAATAGTTCTTGTACTAGCTACTGCTGACTGCTCTCAAGTCAGGTATTGAAAGTTAGTAATGAAAAATTTTGTACTATATTTCATAATAATGAATTTTACACAAAAATTCTGGATCACTTACTTAATGTGGGATTTATAGTAAGCGATTATGATTAAGCTATGGAGTTGTCAAATTTGCAGTTGAGTTGTTTACTTTTCAAGGTTAGATTAAACATTCCAGAAGCGTATGTGTTTTTCAGTGTAGATAGTTACGAGTTCTCCACTATAGATGGCTTTTCGTTGGATTTCTTTGCTGTTGATGGATGGCCTCACAGAGTATGATATTAGTAGTCTCTTGCTCAATGAAATACTATAACTAACAAAATGTTTAGCATATACGAGTATTATTTTGTGGACAATTTGTTTGAATCTTGATAAAAATGTGTGAACTGATAAAAAATCTTTATCCATTAGGTGCAAAAATATTCTGACATCAAGTGACATTGTGCCCTCAAATAATCATATAAAACTACCTACTGATGGTACTTATGTATGGGAAATTGATGCCAAGATGATAAAATTTGAATATTTTATTGGGGCATGTGCGTAACCTACAAATGAATTGCAGGAGTGTTGCAGTCTGATCAATGGAACAACACTGAGTCATGATCAAGATAATGGGAGTGGACTGTTGGTGCGGATGGCTGTTTCTCGGTGGCAGAATGTAGAAAATTGATGTCCCGAAACACCGTTCCATTTTATTCATTTCAGTGGGTACAAGGGGTGCCGAAAAAAAGTAAGTATCTTTGGATGTAGAAGCGGTTGCTGCATATAGTGGACGAAATGTGATAGGGTTAGGTGTAAGAATGTGTTAATATGTCTTATTGCCATCTAACTTCATCAACATCCGGCCCATCATGTATTTAATTTTGTTTGGGTTTTAGTTTTACCCAATTATTTAGACTGACCCATTAAGTTTTATTGGTTATCTATTGTTTGATCTAGAACATTCATCTTAGAAAGCTTTTAACTATATTATTGATAGATAATACATTTTAACGGTGACAAACCCACAAACTAAATCTACTTCTAAAATGTACTATATTATTGAATGATGATAGATAGCAACAAAATTATACTAATTAACTTACGTACATGTATTTCTAAAGAATTAAAAAGTTTAAGAATGTCGTAATATGTTTTACTGTCATCCAAGTTCGTCAGCGGCCATTAACTTTTTGAGAAAACTTTTTTTTTTTTTTAACTATTTGTATATAGAATACCAAGTTTTATAAGCATACCTTGACGACATAGCTCAAGTATAGTACATGGTCTCACAGGGTGCTTGGTATTGAATACCGGTGTTCTTCTCATCGGGCCCTATGGTTGCACATATTATTAGTGCTTGGATTTTAATTATATTGGTTACACGTAGGGACAAGCTTGAGCGTATTGTTTCTGTTTAATTAATCCAATGATCGCACCAATTAATATATATAGAATGTATTCATCTTTTCCTCAAGACTATATCAACATTAGTAATGAATCATGTATGCGCCAGCTATATAACTAAATTTGAGATATCATATACATGAATTAATAAACATTCACGCTTTCTAATCCCCGTTCGAAAACCCGTCCCAACGGACGGGTATCTCACTAGTTGTTTATTGTGATGGAGTATTATTTTTTTTAAAACTTATATACCCCATACCACATTGGATGACAAGTGGCACACTCAAAGGGTAGAATGCACCATTGAGTGTCATGTCATCAAATTTGTTTTGGTTTATTATATATAGATTAGAAAATAAAGGCACGCGCCAACTGTGACACCCGGCAAATTCTGGTTAACAACGTTGTCTAGATGAAAGTCTACCTTAGCGAGTCACACGTATATTATACTTAACGAGGGTTAGCTAGATAGCTAGAAAGGACATACGTGCATTGTCTCGGGTTTGAGACAACTTACAAAACGTTTTCTAGTCCGGTTTGGGACTACTTTCACATCTCGGGTTATGAGATGCTTTGACTCCTTGTGTGGGTCGGGTTTTGACTCCTTGTGTGAGTTAACGTGTGATTGCATGATTAGTGAACCTCGGACGTTGGTGAATAATAAACTTAGGTGTCTCGGTGATATCTGACAACTTATGTGAAAACCATACGTGATTATGTGAACCTAGACCGAACACGTTAATAAAAATTATTAAAAGTGGTGTATGAGGTTGATTAGGGTCTTAACGCATGGGGTTACACTTGTTACGGTTCGAAACAACGAAAACGTCGATAGGTAACGCGTCGGGAGGCTAAACGAAGCAAAAACGCGCGCCCCCGGACCTGTGAGCGGCCGCTCACAGGCTCCGAGCGGCCGCTCGAAGAGGACTGACGGGTTTAAACCGCCTCAAACTCGTATTTAAGCATCCTTAACCCCCATGCAGCCCTCATACTCAACCCTAATCGCCCCCTTACTGCCCCACACGAATATTTCACTCCAAAAACTCCTGCTAAGGCTCAAGATCATCAATTGGGAGGCTCCAAGGCGCGCGATTGATTGATTTGAAGAGCTAAGGGTATAACTCATGATTTCTTACGCTTTTTACTTTATGTTTTATTGTAAAAATCATATAACAAGTTTGTCCAGGTCTGAATGGGTTTAATAAACATTACAACATGAGTCCTTTTGAAGATTAAACGGATTAAACCTATTAATAAACGCGTAGTAACATCATAGGATGCTTGTTGCGCAAGTTGTTGGTGTTTTGATCCTAAAAGCTTTGATCTTGACATGTTTGATAATAGGATCTGATGGGAATAGGTATTAGGAAAGTTGTATGATGATTATTAGGTGTTATTGATTGATAATATGCAACTAGGGTTTGATATAATTGATAATATTGTACGATCAGAATCTGGACAGATTCTGAATGTCGACTTGTAGGGTCTGTTTCGTGGCTTGAAAATAATTAGTTTGGTCGATTCTTTGCATTATTGTAACGTACAAGGTCTTAGCTTTTCATAATGGGTAAAACCATCGAATTTGGACATCGTTTGAGTCGTTTTTGGAATTTTAATTGATTAGGGGTCATATCAGATTTTCGGATTTGTGAATTGGGCTAACTTTAAATGGTCATAACTTGAGATTTACAAGGAGTTAGGTTATGAAATTTTTACAGTAGGTCAATACTGGAAAAATAGAGCTTTTCCAAGTGGATTCATCTCATTTGGATGAATTCACAAAGTTTAAGAATTTTCCTACTAAACTGACCTGTTGAGGAGATTTTCTGGACATAGCTGTGTTGTACGAATTTTCATAATTTTTGTGTTTGGAATTAAGACAAAACAAAAATAGGTATTGTCGAGTGAATCCCAAAGAAAATTCAGTAAAAATTTGGGAGGTTAACTCACTGAATTGCTATTTTAAATAAATTCGTTTTGATGGCGCACAATCTGTCCTGAAAACACAGATTGTGTATTATGTGCTTCTGTGATTAATTGAGGTCTTAGGTGGTATGGAATTGACATGTAACTGAAGTACACTTGTCTGAGACACATACGGAATGTAGAAACTAATTGTAACCAATGTATTCACCAACGGGTCCGTAGGGTTTACTATTGCATGTAGAATCACTAGGCGTCGCATACACACTTTTGAACATTTAAAACGCCTTGGACAAACGAGTTATATGGGTAATGATATTACGCCTATACTCACTGAGCGACACTGTTATTAGGGTGTCGGTAGCATATATTGCTTGCTGTTCGGATTCTTTGCTTGCACGTTAAGGTGAGTTTACGGCCCCTCTTTTAAACTGGTTTCATATTTCGGGGGAGAAAACATGTGTTAAAACTATTATTTGGTAACTACTGTCATACTATGGGTTTCTATTGTGTACTACACGATCTTTGGAAGTCCCGGGGGGAACCATGAATGTGCGGGTTTGCACAACGGGAAAATGTGAATAGCGCTATTGGGAGTGACCAACCCCGCTCGTCGGCTTGGAGGGCCGGGCGAGTGCATATTGTCTCAAACAGGAACAACTGGTACTTTTCGGGCACAACATCTGGTATTCGAGTTAGTAATGGTTTTCCAATCGTGGTAGTAACAAAACATACGCCTAGCTAGCGTACACTGGTTTTCGATTTGTTATAGTATGGACAGGTGGACTTGGTACTTGGATACAAAACCTGTAAACTCACCAGCATTTTTGTGCTGACGTAAACTTTTACATGTTTTCTCAGGTCGCTAAGGTAGCACAATGGAACTAGGGCGCACGCGTCTGCACGGCGTCTAGTTAGAGTTGCATGGTTTTACAAACGTTGAACATTGGTTTAATATTGAATAATTGTTTTGAATAAGCTTCCGCTGTAAACGGGGATTTTAAACATTGTTTTTAAATTGCATTATGTTCATGTTAGACTTGTTTATTGTGATCGTTGGTTTGGATCCTGGTTTGTCATGCGCCTCGCGGTAAAACTCCGCAAGTGGATTTTGAGGGTGTGACAGATTGGTATCAGAGCCAATGGTTATAGTGAACTAGGACTGCATGTAGGGTCTAGTCTATAGCCGAGTCACACACACTAGACGATCACATGGTACTAAACATTATGGTGGTTTACGTATGGTCTTGTCGGGGTGTCTCTAAATCATTTGGTCTCTCTATGTCACATCATCCGTTCTATCTTAGGTCGGGTTACTTGCTTTCTAGGCAGTGTAGTATATTGGAGTAACTCGTATACTCTTGAGATTTGTCCAAGGTTCGGACATCTCCCTTTCATACTCCAATAGAAACACTTGCCATGAACTACCGTAGCATTACGGTGTATAGCTAGGAGTCTATGTCTGGTGATTTGAACTTTGAACTAGGAGGACACTTGGAGGACCATGTAGAGCGGTTTATCATTTTGGGTGCACACAAAATCATAAACCGAAATGCATGGAAGCCCTAGTGAGCTCTGGGTTCGAATGGATAGTCCTGGATTGGATCTAGCTTTGATCTTGTGAACGCTAGTGGTTATCATTAGCTGCGAAACTTAGTCTTCTCGTTCTTTTTGTCAGAATCATGTCTGGAGTACGAGGAGGACGTGGAGGTGGCCGCAATGGTGGACGTGGTGGTGGTCGCGGTGGTGGTGGTGGTCGTGGAGGTGTGAACTTGACACAAGACGACCTGAACAACTTGCTGCAAGCTGCCTTTCAGCTAGGGCACAACGGTGGCGGTAAGTTGACTTATCCACTTTTGCCTCGTTGGCAAATTTCGTTTACATCTTCGTGTTTTCTCATGTGTTTCATTCCAGGTGGTCCTGTTAACCCACCCCCACCCATGTGCACCTACAAGATGTTTCGGGACTGCAAGCCTCAAGAGTTCTCTGGCACTGAGGGTGCGGTGAGCTTGCTCAGGTGGTTGGAGAAGGTGGAGTCAGTGTTCCTGATGTGTAACTGTCTCCCAGAGGATCGTGTCAAGTATGCGGCTGCGTTGTTCCAGGATGTTGCATTGACTTGGTGGAATAACATCACCCAGAATATGGGTATTGGGGAGGCGTATGCTATGCCTTGGGAGAATTTTGTGCAGCTGCTGAAGCGTGAATACTGTCCGAGGGAAGAGGTGCAGAAGCTAGAGCACGAGGTGTGGAACCTCAAGATGACTGGGTCGGAAATTGAGAAGTATACTGTGAGGCGGAACGAGTTGGCAGTGCTGTGTCCTGATCTGCATGTGCCAGAGTACAGGAGGATTGAGCATTATGTCTCGGGGTTAGTACCAGAAATCGCAGGGTTAGTGGCTGCGGGAAATCATCCTACATACGCAGAGGTGGTTCGATCGGCTCATAGGATGACCAACTTAAAGGTGAATGAGGGTGTTTTGCCTGCGAAGGATTCGACTGTTAAGGCCCCAGAGAACAACAAGCGCAAGTGGGAAAATGACGGGAAAGGATCCGGGCCAACACAGCAGGGTAAGAGGTTTGATAATGGGGGTTCTTCTTCTTCGGGTAACAAGCAGGGTGGTTATGCGGGGAAACTGCCCAAATGTAACAAGTGTGGACGTCATCATCAAGGGAACTGCGACAGTAACCGTTGTCATCGCTGCCAGCGAACAGGGCATTATGCTAAAGATTGTCGGGTTACACTCCCATCGACCCAGGCTCCGACTAATAGCTCAGCTCCGACTACTCAAGGGACTACGGGAAGACAAGGATGTTACAATTGTGGTGAGACCGGGCATTACAAGAAGGATTGCCCAAAACTGAAGCAGGGCGGGAACAACGGAAATGGGAACAACGGGGGCGGTGGCAGGAATGCACGTGCCTTCGTCATTGGAGCCGCTGAGGCTAGACAGGATACTGACACAGTCACCGGTACGTTCCTTCTCAATAATCGTTCTGTTAGTGTGTTATTTGATTCCGGTGCCGACAAGAGTTTTGTATCCATGGATGTTAGTCGACTGTTAGATGTAGTACCCGTACCATTAGAGACCAAGTATATTATAGAGTTGGCTGACGGTAAAAAGATTGAAGCTACTAGTGTCCTTCGGGAGTGCCAATTAGAGTTGTCGGGTTTATCGTTCCCCATCGACCTTATGCCGGTACCTTTGGGTAGTTTTGACGTTGTGGTAGGCATGGATTGGTTGTCTTTGTATCGCGCGGAGATTGTCTGTTACGATAAGGTTATTCGGATTCCTCTCCCTGATGGAGAATTCCTTTCTGTGTACGGTATCAAGGGTGGTGTTTCGCTAAACATCATCTCTAGCATGAAAGCCCTTAAGTGTCTTCGAAAGGGTTATCCAGCCGTTTTGGCACTTTTATCTGTTACCTCTGGTAATGAGAAGAAGATCGACGATATTCCAGTTGTACGCGAGTTTCCTGATGTCTTTCCCGATGATTTATCTGGTCTTCCTCCACATCGTCAAGTCGAGTTCGGTATTGATCTTGTACCAGGGGCTGCTCCTATTGCTCGGGCCCCCTACCGTCTTGCACCTCCTGAGATGCAAGAGTTGTCTGGTCAGTTACAGGAACTCTTGGACAAGGGTTTCATCAGACCGAGTTCTTCCCCTTGGGGAGCCCCGATTCTATTTGTTAAGAAGAAGGATGGAAGTTTCCGATTGTGTGTGGACTACAGAGAACTGAACAAATTGACCGTCAAGAACCGTTATCCTCTTCCACGTATTGATGATCTATTCGACCAGCTCCAGGGTTCTAGTTACTATTCCAAGATTGACTTGAGGTCCGGTTATCACCAGCTGCGCGTCAGGGAGGCTGACGTTGCAAAGACTGCTTTTCGTACACGCTATGGCCATTACGAGTTCTTGGTCATGCCCTTCGGTCTTACTAACGCACCAGCGGTTTTCATGGACTTGATGAACCGCGTTTGCAAACCATATCTGGACAAGTTCGTCATTGTGTTTATTGATGACATTCTGATCTACTCTAAGAACAAGACCGAACACGAGGAACACCTACGTTTGGTTTTGGAACTCTTGCGACGAGAACAACTTTATGCTAAGTTCTCAAAGTGTGACTTTTGGTTACGCGAAGTTCAGTTCCTAGGACATGTGGTTAATGAACTAGGAATTCATGTCGATCCAGCTAAGATCGAAGCGATTAAGGACTGGGAAGCACCAAAGACGCCAACTGAGGTGCGGCAATTCCTAGGCCTTGCGGGTTACTATCGTCGTTTCATTCAGGGGTTCTCGAAGATTGCTCAACCCCTCACCACTCTCACACAGAAAGATAAGAAGTTCGCCTGGGGCGAGCCACAAGAGTCAGCGTTTGAGGAACTAAAGTCTAAGCTTTGTTCCGCTCCTATTTTGTCCTTGCCTGATGGCTCTGACGATTTCGTTGTTTACTGTGACGCCTCTATACACGGTCTCGGTTGCGTGTTGATGCAACGTGAGAAAGTGATTGCGTATGCTTCTCGTCAACTCAAGGTGCACGAGAAGAACTACACCACCCATGACTTGGAGTTGGGTGCCGTGGTTTTCGCGTTGAAAATTTGGAGACATTACTTGTACGGTACTAAATGCACCATCTACACCGATCACAAGAGTCTCCAACACATTTTCGACCAACAACATTTGAACATACGGCAGCGTCGTTGGATTGAACTTCTGAACGACTATGATTGTGCTATTAAGTACCATCCTGGCAAGGCGAATGTTGTAGCAGATGCCTTGAGCAGGAAGGAATCAACTAATCCTCGTCGCGTACGAGCGTTGCAGCTCACCATACATTCCTCTCTACCTGACCAACTCCGTTCTGCCCAGTTAGAAGCTTTGAAGGAGGAAAACCTTAAAGCTGAAACCATGCACGGTGCCGACAAGCACCTCGAGAAAAGGCCGGATGGCTTGCACTATTTCGCAGAACGCATATGGGTTCCTTTATTCGGGGGACTTCGGGAGCTTGTTTTAGATGAGGCTCATAAGTCCCGGTATTCTATTCATCCTGGTTCGGATAAAATGTACCAAGATCTGAAGGTGCTGTACTGGTGGCCAAACATGAGGTCGGATATAGCCTCATACGTGGGTAAGTGCTTGACCTGTGCTAAGGTCAAGGTGGAATACCAGAAACCGTCGGGTCTCTTGCAACAACCTGAAATTCCGGAATGGAAATGGGAACGAATTACCATGGATTTTGTCACGCAACTTCCTAAATCACCAAGCGGGAATGACAAGATATGGGTGATTGTCGATCGGTTGACGAAATCAGCCCATTTTCTTGCTATTAAGGAGACCGACACCATGGATCGTTTGGCTCGCCTTTATTTGAAGGAAGTTGTTTCTAAGCACGGGGTGCCAGTTTCTATTATCTCGGATCGTGATTCCCACTTTACTTCGCACTTCTGGAAGTCTTTACACAAGGCTTTGGGTACTCAACTAGACATGAGTACAGCTTATCACCCACAGACTGACGGTCAGAGTGAGCGTACGATTCAAACTTTAGAAGACATGCTGCGGGCATGTGTGATCGATTTTGGCAAAGGTTGGGAAGCTCATCTACCGTTAGTAGAATTCTCGTACAACAACAGTTATCACACGAGTATCAAGGCGGCTCCGTTCGAAGCACTGTACGGACGGAAATGCCGTTCTCCTCTTTGTTGGGCTGAAGTGGGTGAGAGTCAACTCACTGGGCCTGAACTAGTGTACGAAACTTCGGAAAAGATCGTACAGATTCGTAACCGGTTGGCAGCGGCACGGGACCGGCAAAAGAGTTATGCCGATCAGCGTCGCAAACCATTGGAATTCCAAGTTAATGACAAGGTACTTCTAAAAGTCTCACCGTGGAAGGGCGTCATACGCTTTGGGAAGCGTGGCAAACTCAACCCACGGTATGTCGGACCATTTACGATCCTGGAACGGATTGGACCGGTGGCATATCGTCTTGATTTACCGACGGAGCTCGGTAACGTACATAACGTCTTCCACGTGTCAAACTTGAAGAAGTGTCTGGCTGACGAGTCTCTCATCGTTCCACTGGAAGAGATCAAGGTTGATGATCGTCTTCGGATGGTGGAAGAACCTGTGGAGATTCTGGATTACAAGATTCGTAGCCTACGTCACAGCAAGATTCGTATCGTTAAGGTTCGGTGGAACTCGAACCGGGGACCAGAGTATACGTGGGAACGGGAGGATCAGATGAAGTCTAAATATCCTCATCTCTTTCCTAAGGAAGCGTTCGAGTCGAGATATGTCTCTTCTGCAGCTGAATGAATCTCGAGGCGAGATTCCTTTTAACGTGGGGATGATGTGACAACTCGGGTAAATCTTTCTCTTGGTTTCTATCTTTTGTTTGTTCCCTTCGTTATTTCTTTTGTTCTTTTGGTACTTGTGCAATTTTCGGGACGAAAATTCTTTTAACGTGGGGATGATGTGACACCCGACAAATTCTGGTTAACAACGTTGTCTAGATGAAAGTCTACCTTAGCGAGTCACACGTATATTATACTTAACGAGGGTTAGCTAGATAGCTAGAAAGGACATACGTGCATTGTCTCGGGTTTGAGACAACTTACAAAACGTTTTCTAGTCCGGTTTGGGACTACTTTCACATCTCGGGTTATGAGATGCTTTGACTCCTTGTGTGGGTCGGGTTTTGACTCCTTGTGTGAGTTAACGTGTGATTGCATGATTAGTGAACCTCGGACGTTGGTGAATAATAAACTTAGGTGTCTCGGTGATATCTGACAACTTATGTGAAAACCATACGTGATTATGTGAACCTAGACCGAACACGTTAATAAAAATTATTAAAAGTGGTGTATGAGGTTGATTAGGGTCTTAACGCATGGGGTTACACTTGTTACGGTTCGAAACAACGAAAACGTCGATAGGTAACGCGTCGGGAGGCTAAACGAAGCAAAAACGCGCGCCCCGGACCTGTGAGCGGCCGCTCACAGGCTCCGAGCGGCCGCTCGAAGAGGACTGACGGGTTTAAACCGCCTCAAACTCGTATTTAAGCATCCTTAACCCCCATGCAGCCCTCATACTCAACCCTAATCGCCCCCTTACTTCCCCACACGAATATTTCACTCCAAAAACTCCTGCTAAGGCTCAAGATCATCAATTGGGAGGCTCCAAGGCGCGCGATTGATTGATTTGAAGAGCTAAGGGTATAACTCATGATTTCTTACGCTTTTTACTTTATGTTTTATTGTAAAAATCATATAACAAGTTTGTCCAGGTCTGAATGGGTTTAATAAACATTACAACATGAGTCCTTTTGAAGATTAAACGGATTAAACCTATTAATAAACGCGTAGTAACATCATAGGATGCTTGTTGCGCAAGTTGTTGGTGTTTTGATCCTAAAAGCTTTGATCTTGACATGTTTGATAATAGGATCTGATGGGAATAGGTATTAGGAAAGTTGTATGATGATTATTAGGTGTTATTGATTGATAATATGCAACTAGGGTTTGATATAATTGATAATATTGTACGATCAGAATCTGGACAGATTCTGAATGTCGACTTGTAGGGTCTGTTTCGTGGCTTGAAAATAATTAGTTTGGTCGATTCTTTGCATTATTGTAACGTACAAGGTCTTAGCTTTTCATAATGGGTAAAACCATCGAATTTGGACATCGTTTGAGTCGTTTTTGGAATTTTAATTGATTAGGGGTCATATCAGATTTTCGGATTTGTGAATTGGGCTAACTTTAAATGGTCATAACTTGAGATTTACAAGGAGTTAGGTTATGAAATTTTTACAGTAGGTCAATACTGGAAAAATAGAGCTTTTCCAAGTGGATTCATCTCATTTGGATGAATGCACAAAGTTTAAGAATTTTCCTACTAAACTGACCTGTTGAGGAGATTTTCTGGACATAGCTGTGTTGTACGAATTTTCATAATTTTTGTGTTTGGAATTAAGACAAAACAAAAATAGGTATTGTCGAGTGAATCCCAAAGAAAATTCAGTAAAAATTTGGGAGGTTAACTCACTGAATTGCTATTTTAAATAAATTCGTTTTGATGGCGCACAATCTGTCCTGAAAACACAGATTGTGTATTATGTGCTTCTGTGATTAATTGAGGTCTTAGGTGGTATGGAATTGACATGTAACTGAAGTACACTTGTCTGAGACACATACGGAATGTAGAAACTAATTGTAACCAATGTATTCACCAACGGGTCCGTAGGGTTTACTATTGCATGTAGAATCACTAGGCGTCGCATACACACTTTTGAACATTTAAAACGCCTTGGACAAACGAGTTATATGGGTAATGATATTACGCCTATACTCACTGAGCGACACTGTTATTAGGGTGTCGGTAGCATATATTGCTTGCTGTTCGGATTCTTTGCTTGCACGTTAAGGTGAGTTTACGGCCCCTCTTTTAAACTGGTTTCATATTTCGGGGGAGAAAACATGTGTTAAAACTATTATTTGGTAACTACTGTCATACTATGGGTTTCTATTGTGTACTACACGATCTTTGGAAGTCCCGGGGGGAACCATGAATGTGCGGGTTTGCACAACGGGGAAATGTGAATAGCGCTATTGGGAGTGACCAACCCCGCTCGTCGGCTTGGAGGGCCGGGCGAGTGCATATTGTCTCAAACAGGAACAACTGGTACTTTTCGGGCACAACATCTGGTATTCGAGTTAGTAATGGTTTTCCAATCGTGGTAGTAACAAAACATACGCCTAGCTAGCGTACACTGGTTTTCGATTTGTTATAGTATGGACAGGTGGACTTGGTACTTGGATACAAAACCTGTAAACTCACCAGCATTTTTGTGCTGACGTAAACTTTTACATGTTTTCTCAGGTCGCTAAGGTAGCACAATGGAACTAGGGCGCACGCGTCTGCACGGCGTCTAGTTAGAGTTGCATGGTTTTACAAACGTTGAACATTGGTTTAATATTGAATAATTGTTTTGAATAAGCTTCCGCTGTAAACGGGGATTTTAAACATTGTTTTTAAATTGCATTATGTTCATGTTAGACTTGTTTATTGTGATCGTTGGTTTGGATCCTGGTTTGTCATGCGCCTCGCGGTAAAACTCCGCAAGTGGATTTTGAGGGTGTGACACCAACCACTAAGCTATGATCAAGAATCAATAGCCTAAACTAACAATATAATATAGAGTTAATACTTAATAGCCAAATTTGACGCATATAATGTATATATGTGTGGCCCTCGGGGGGCAAAAGTAAAGTTGCACTAATTTTAACGTTATTTTACTAATTTCGTGAAAAATAGTGTTAAAAATGACGGACGGTTAATCATGCATCATGTGGTGGCGTTGATAGCCAAAAGACAAGGGGGTACATGCACCAATCGGGTTTGTCCCGATTACTAAGCATTATGTACCTTATGTCCAAGGCTTGATACAAAACCACTATCGAGCCGGGGGTATCACTGGAAGCAGCCTCTCTATTCCCACTGGGTAGAGGTAAGGTTGTCTACATCTTACCCTCCTCAGACCCTACCTTAGCTTTTGCTATTGGTGGGATTAACTGAGTATGATGATGATGACTTAATAGCCAAATTCGTACCTGAGGTTTGGACCAGTTTGCAACTTCAATATAATTTTTTTTAGCAATTCAACACATGAGGTTTGGATTTTTTTTTGCCATTTTCGTTATTTTCACTAACTCGGTTAAAAAATCTCGTTAAGGTCAGGGGAAGGGTTGTCATTTTGCCTGCAATTTAATATTTTAATAAAAAAATATTTTTCTTAAATAAAATCAACCCTTACCACATCTCCCTCCCTGCCCCCCTCTCTCCACGATTTAATAATAATAATAATAATAATAATAATAATAATAATAATAATAATAATAATAATAATAATAATAATAATAATAATAATGATAACAACAACTAGTAAAACTTCCCGCGTGTTACGGCGGGCACTTGTTCGATACAGGTTCGATTCATTACATCTGTACTAAATTACTACTCACAACTCAGGTGTTGCAGCGGATTTTTCGTTTTCCACCCAAACACAATACTTTTCTTTTCTATCACTTGTTTATATGAATATTTTTAAAATTATTTATTTTTTGAATATTATCTTTTTTAGAAAAAAAAGAAAGAATGTTTACTCTACTCTTACCCCTTTAATCATAGATATCCACCGACGCCTAGGATTTAACTATTTTTATTTGTTAATTGAGCTATTTAGTAGTTAAAAAACCGATGAAATATATTAATTAATTTATTAATAATGTTCATTAGACATATATAAAACATGAGTAAAGATCAAATACAAAGTGTTTTTTTGGTGAGAACTGTGAGAATCAAAAGGGGGGGGGGGGTTATTTTTTTTTTTAAATTTTTTCCCATGTGCTTAAACATACTTTCTAGATGAATAATACAAAAAAAAAATTTTTTTTTAGTATAATTACGTCATTAAAGTAAATACATTAGTTTACACTAAAGTAATTATGTAATTACTCTACAACAGTAATTACGTAATTACTCTACATCAAAATTTATTTATTTATTGTTTTTTTTAGATTTCAATACTATAATACATGTTTAACAATATGGGAAAAAAATTCAAAAAAAAAAAAAAAATACCCTCATTTGATTCTCACAGTTCTTACAAAAAAAACACTTTGTACATGATCTTTCCCCTATAAAACATAATAGCTTTTACCACTACAATATTTTTATTGATTAAATAATTTTAGAAATTGTATTACATGAAATAAAAAAGTTGTATCATATTTTATACTAATTAAACACAGACTTGCAAATTATATGTTTGATTAAATATCATGTTAGAATTAGATTCACAACTCTTATTTGTATATTTTACTAGTTTTTATCCCGGGAGCGTCCCGGGTTGAAATATCTAATATGACATAATAAAATATATTATTATTATTAATATTATTATAATCCCAGACCTGACCCAAACCCACAATTTTTTTTTAAATTAATCCCAAACCCGACACAATACCTGTCGGGTTACAAAAAATAGTCATTTTTCTCCGTTTTTTATATAGCACTATGTTACTCGTTGGAAAGATAATAAAACGCTCGTTAATTTGGTGCAATTTTTTTCTTTAAAAAATCTCGTACATAAAAGATATTAGCGTTTAAAAGTTATGGGAGGAAACATGAGAGAAAAAATAGTAAAGTTTTAATATTTAGATTTAGTAGATTAGGTATTTAATAGATTAGGTTAAAGATTATAATAGATTAGGTTAAATCATATTTATTCTTTTTTTTTTAATTGGTTTACACTTGCCACATCACATCCTATGTGGCATCTCTCAAAAGAGAGATTACATAAGAATATGACATGTAAGATTAACCCCTTTGCAATATATATATATATATATATATATATATATATATATATATATAGATTAGTAGCTTGTAATCTCTTGATAGGTTCACAATAAAATCTTGGTCTTTAATAAAAGAGCGTGTTCTTGTCAACATTTACCTTAGACTATAGGGAGTGGAGGGGGGGGGGGGTTGAAATTGTGGGGAGTGGAAAGGGGGGAAGTGACATGTGGCATTTGTTTTTTCTTTTTTTTTTTAGAGTTAATTACGTGGTTAGTCCCTGTGGTTTCTCTAGAGTTTCAAGTTTAGGTACTAATAGTTTAAAGTAACAGGTTAGGGTATTAAGGTTTGTTTTTGTAACAATGTTGGGTACTAATACTAACTATCGTTAAATTTCTGTTAACTTTAGTTAAAGTGATTAAAATGCCTTTTTTATAAACTAGAGGGGCCATTATGTATTGAACTTCATTTACAAAACTCTTAGTACCCAAACATGAAACTTTAGAGAAACCACATGGACTAACCATGTAATTAACTCATTATTTTATTAAATGTATTTATTTTTCAGATTTATAATTAAATAAGTAATATTTAATTAAAACATGGTTTTATTAAATATATTTATCCCATTATTTATAAAAATAAATACACTTCTAAGATAGATAAAACGTTCTAAATGTTATTAATTTACTTATGGATTTTAATTAAATTCAAAAATGATTTTCACCTTGTAGGTCCAAACCTACAAAGCCCACCAGTTTTGAAGAAGAAAAAAAAATCTTTTTTTTATTTATAAAAATCTTTCTTTTTTTTATTTATAAGTTAAATCCAAGTTATTAGATTAATAGTTGTAACCATACCACAAGTCCATCCAACATTAAGTTAAATGATTTCTTTATGGTTAGAACTATTAATCTAATAAATTGGATTTATTTTTATAAATAATGGGATAAATCTATATCTATATCTATACAACTAATATATGAAACTCAATGTGGACACTTGTCAATCCCACATTGAGCCTCCAATTACATAATCAATCAATTTGTGCCAAGTGTCTCATTGTGAGATTTTATAAAATTTTTCTTTTTAAAAAAACAAAAATAACACAAAATATATAAACCTACAAAAAAAAAACCCGGACATAACACATATCAGATCAAACACGACGCCTCCTTCAAACCTAAAACCTAATCTTGCGATTCAAAGGCGATTCAACCTAATCATTCATCTCCAATCCAAGGTAATCTCTATTTGATTGTTATCTCAATAAATCGATGTTCATATATCGATTATTCTTTATTTTGTTTGACTGATTTTCCATAAATTTAATTTAAAGTTTCGATTAATGTTACCTCTTTTTCTCTGTCTTGTGATTGAGTGATTGTTCTTTAGTTTTCGATTGTTATTGTTCATTCGTATTAATTGTTTTTATATTTGACAGATGATTTAGGGTTGATGTTTTTATGTTTCAAGTTAGGGGTTTTTAGGTTTCAACAACTGTTACCTTTGAATACTTCATTTTTTGTGTATTATTGTTTAGGTTTAGTAATTTTTTAGTTTTAGGCTTCGTGTTTTAGGGTTCGTGGCCGATTAATTTTTAATGATTTACCCTTTGAATGTTGGTGTATTGGGTTTTGTTGTTTATGTTTAGTGAATCTTTAGATTTAGGTTTCAATGATTTACCCTTTGAATGTTGAAAGAATATTCATTTATATAACAGGTTGTGGGTTATTAAGTGTTAACATATTTGATTGGTTACAAGGTGTTTGATAAAATATATGTAATGTTGATCTGTTTTATTATTTTGGTTATTTTATGTTATTTTGGTTCATCATTCAGATTTGGTTGATTTGTCTGTAATATGCATCAATTTTGTAATGTTGATCTGTTTTATTAACTTACATTGTTTTTAGGGGATTTTGGTTCATCATAGATGTCATTTGATTCAGATCCATTAAATTTACAGTCAACTTCTTTGTTATGTAATACTTTTACTTTATAATTATCGATTTAGGGATTTTTAGGGTAAATTGATTTTTTAAGGTTTGAGTGATTCTTCTTTAATTTTCACTTATTATTATTCATATTGATTAACGGTTTATGTTTTAGGTTACAACTTAGTGTTTGTGTTTTAGGTTTCAACATGTATTTCGAAATGTTTTTTCAAGCTTTTATTTAAACAGTGTGAATATTTTTGCAAATTAGTTTGATCTATGCTTACAATTTTAATTTTTGTTTATGAAACAGTGATACAATGTTGTATGGGTTTTGGTTATATATGGATGATAACGACGTCGCTGCTTTGGTAAGATATTTAACATGTTTTACTGTGTTGCCATTATATATGTTTTAAAGTATAATATGTTTTCAATATTTTAAATTGTGTGTATTTTTTTATTCAGCCGTTACCTTCTGATTATGGTGAATGGATCAACAAATATAATTATCCCACTGGTGTTACCAAGGTCCGCACATTAACCTCTGAGGTGTTTGAGGTTACGGTAACAAGCATCAATGGAAGCTGGTACTTTTACGACGGCTGGAGAAGCATGATCAATGAATTAGGGTACCCACCTGAATGTAACTTCATATTTCAATATGAAGAAAATCTTCATTCATTCCGGATCATCAGTTTCCATCAGGATGCAGTATCGGCACCTGGTAACTTTTTTTTACTGCAGTTTGAAGGATCATAAATCAACGCTAAAACGTCTTGTAAGTTTAATCAATTGTGATTCAATTAAATTATGTAAATATTTTTTTTACAGACATTTATTAATGTTTTATAAATAATTATTTTTGCTTCTTAGCATATTAGTCCCTTTGTTGCACATGGATTACTAAATAAAAAGCTTCCAGTAAATCCAGTAGATTGCAGATCTGTTCGGCGTTCATGCTTTGAGTTAGAGATTGTGCGTGAAGATGGTCATTTTTATGTTACTAGAGGATGGCCTTGGGTGCAGGATGCTCTTGGAATAACAAAGGAGCATTTAATTGTTTTTGAAATCGTTAAGCCGGTATTATTTTCTTCATTACATACATGTTTTTTTCTATTTTTAAAAATTATTTTACTGGCTTTATTCTAATGCGTTTTAATTTTTCATTGTTTTGGATACAAAAAAAGGATCTACAATTTGTTGTTGTTTTTGAAGAACAAGCTTACTCTTCCATGTGAGGAGTTTTGGGCAACAAGGGTTAAGGTGGAATACGGAGATAAAAATGAACTGGATGAAGATGTGATTATTCTATCTGATGATGATGGACAGGATGATGCTGAAGGTGAACCGGTCGAACATGTTCCAGACAGTTCAATGGATGTTGATGATGATGGATCTGAAGCTGTGGAAGATGAAGGTGTGCCAGTGGTGTTTACTGTTGACAATCACTTTGTAAGTGTTACAAGTTAGTTCTTACAGTTTCCATTTATTTGCCCATTAATCAATCAGTTTTTAAAAAGTGTGTTTATACTATAGTAATAGGTTTGTTGCGACAAAGTTGATGTTCATTCTACATAGCTATAATATATAGTTAGTTAATACGTAACGATGGATTGATGACATCTTGAAATGGTAATCAACTAAAATAATGAATGTATGTGATTGTTATTGCTATTACAAGCTTTATGATTTATGTTTATTCTAAATTCAACAAATATGCAGAATGATTTGAATTAATTTTTAGTGTATAGACTTGGTGTCACAAAACTTTAGTTGTTAATCTGTCAAGGTTATTTTCATTCATTATTTGTTTAGTATAAACGTAGATAATACTAAACGGAAATTGTAGATATGTCATATTGCATTAAATGGGTGACTAATATGTTTTGTGAAATTTCGTTAATAGGTCAACAATGAACAGTTGTGATTGTTATTACAATTTCAAGCCTTATCATTTATGTTTCTTCTTATGTAGCGTATGAAGCTTGAGTGGGCAAAGCAGAACGGTTTGAACCGTAAAAGGTCGTTAAGCGTTTCTGATGGTGAGGGTCGGTCATGGGGAGTGTATGTGGGAATCGAGGGGTCAAGAGGAAAACCCCGTTACAACATCAGAGGCATGCAGTCTTTTGTCGATGATAAGGGACTTCATACGGGTGATAAACTGCATTTTCTGTTTTTGAAAAACCAAGGTTCGTTCAGGCTTTCTAATGTGGTTAGAGGTGATGGTAATTAGGTGGTTTTAGGTTGATGACACTTTTTTGTAGAATGACAACTTTTGGTGGGTAACATAACAAAAAAACGGGTTGTGGTAATTCAAAACATATTCGTTTTTTTGGCAACCTTTGACTTCTTATTAAATGTAAATGTCTTAGATTTTTTCACGTTTAACACAAAATTCCATTATTATTAAAAATGATACAAATTTAAAAATTATATTAAACCAAAATTCTGTTAACCAATTCATTTTATACCCAAAAACAATTCTTTGTTAAATTTTAAACCTTTAAAAAGTTAGATTACGTTTATTTTATGTATTTTGAAACCTTTATATTAGATAGGTTTAGATTTTAATGTGGTATATAGATTTAAATAAAATAAATTATTTATTTTTTTAATTTTAGCAACATTTAAATCTAAATTAATTCTGGTTTCCATTTTATAATTTCCTTTTTAATATTATTAATTCCTTAACATAAATAAATCTTGCAATTTAGAACTTTATATACAGATTTTGTTTTGTAAACTATAGTGTAATTCCTTCAACTCTGTCAGGTATGTTTATCAAATTTTACATAATCATTCAGTTATTTTTTTTATTCATGTAATGTTGTATTACTTACATTCTATTAAATTGCAGCTTTATGGATCCGAACAACATTACTTATTGAATGACATCAATTGGAGGATGTCTCAATATACAATCAAACTTTTGAAAAAAAAAAAGTTGAAAACTGGTTGCATAAGACACAATTGATGACATACGCAAGACACAATGAACAAAAGACTAAAATACAATGAATACTTTTGAAAAAAAGTTAAAAACCCAATTGTGTAAAAACACAATGGACGACATAATAAAGACACAATGAACAGAAGATTAAAACACAATGAATACTTTTGGAAAAAAAGTTGAAAACGCAGTTGCGTAAGACATAATGGAGATAACGTAAAACACAATGAGTACCAATTAAATATGCAATAAACAATAGGGTATAAAACACAATGAACAGTCTAATAAAACACAATGGACGACATATAAAAGACACAATGAACAGAAGACTAAAACACAATGAATAATAGACTTAAACACAATGAACAACATAATAAAACACAATGTACACCTAAATACAAAACTCATTTGCGTAAAACACAATTAAAAGCATACTAAAAACACAATGGACAAAGTTAAATCACGTGTAGACTAAAAAAACATAAATAACATATTTATAAAGCACACATACATACTATAACACAATGAACGTGCAGAAGACACAACGGAGAAAAAAACCCATTTAGCACGATTTTTTTTTCATTTTTAATGTAGCAATGTGGTACTCATATTAAAGATAAAAAAACGCTCATTAATATGGTGAAATTTTTTTGAAAAAAAATGTCGTATGAAAAAGTTATAGACGTTTTAAAATGATGGGGGAAATTGACATGTGCATTGCATGTGGAGAGAGAAAGTCAACAAATGTTGTTTTCCTTTTATGCCCTTTCTCTAATTTATTATTTATTTTTTTCAAACAAACTAATCTCAACCCTTCAAATATATGATCAATGGATCACAATCCTTCTCACCCTTCCTAGAAAAAGTGTCTTGTGTATTTGATCCTAACCCTATAATCATAATCACTAAACATAAATCACAACTCTATTTTCTTCAAAATAAACACACATAAGTTCTAAAAAAAAGACATTAAGCAATGGAAAAGGTTGTGAGTTGGAGGTTCTGCAGTATCAAACGAAGATATTTGGTGAACATAAGTGACAATTCATGTTTACTTTTTGGTTCAAGAAAAGCTGTTATGCAAATGGGAGCAGAGTTTCAAAGAGAAATGTATGACTTTGGAAGAACAATGAGGTTGCCAAGCATTGAAGAAAGGAGACTGATTGCGAAGTTGGAAGACATCTTTCAAGTGGATGAGTTTGATGAACTTTTGGAGGTATTTCCTGTCTATAGTTGGTTTTTTGTTGAAAATCTTAATATTGCAAGTGTGCAGTTTACCGATGGGTCACATCGGTTGATGTCAAGAGACGATCTTGAAAACTGCAACGACTATGACTTGCTTGTGGAACTGGATAAGGTAGGCATGTCTAACAGCAGCAGAAGCTTAGCGATGGTGAATCTGGAACAAATGATTCGCCTAAAAATCAGGAATCTGGAGGAGGAAGCGGCAATGGTGGAAGCAGAGGAGTCATCCGATTCTGAAATGGATGATGATGAAGATGCTGATTAAATATAGTATGTTTTATATGAACTTAAAATACTTTTGGTTGATATGTAATGAATATATTATGATGCAGTTTATTAACAACTTTAGTAAAAGTTGAAATTTTGATGTATAATTATTATAACAACCTTAATCAGTTATGTTTAATAATCTATTGGTTTTGTTATTAGTTTAATATTTTTCATTACTTTTATTTGAACTTGGCTTTAGGTTGTAAATAGAGTGTTCTAATAATTCTTGATTATAGTAGTAAATATGCGTTGCTTTAAGTGGTAAGAATAGAATTTAGAAAACTTATGAATAGATTTAAAGTTCATAGTGAAAGTTGTGAATTGCAAGGCTATGATATGTACAATACATAAGTAAAATATCAATATTGATTTGAATAATTGTTATTAGATGAGTAACTTTTAAAAGTTTATAAAAAGCTAGGTTATAGTCACGCGTGTACACACGTTGTATACCCAAGTCAAATGACAATATGCCAATGATATGTTGGTGATAAAAAGCTAGCTTTTGTTTTTATTTTTTATAATTGTTCCATGATCACCCTCATTGAAGTTGATTTAAGTTTTTACTGTAAACAAAACATGCCTATTTTAAACAGACATAAAATCTGCATTTACATCCTTCGATGTTTGAACCCTGTGTTCATGTTAAAATATAACAAATTGTTTAATGATTATGGATATATAGATATAATCTATGGATTTTATTTTACAATATTGATAATTAACATTTTTTAACGTACCGACTATCGAGTAAGTCAGTTGTTCAATTAAGGAATAAAACTTTTTCATTATGGCCCGTGAATGGATAAGCCCAATTGTCTATAGAAGTCCAACCCAATTCATAAAAGTTTATTTCAAAATATAAGTACGTGTATAGGTCCATAAGTTTTCACCATGGGTCATTATTGGATAAGCCCAATAGTGTTAGTAGCCATGGGTTTTATACTTTTAGTAAAATTATATTCTGTCGCATCTTCTTTGTATTGTCTGTTAACATTATAAAAACTGTTTTGATCGTGTTATATTAATTTGCACTAAGTGGTGACACCTTTTTAGTTATTGCAACTGGATTTTTAGCAGAGATGGAGTTAAATTGTTAATACTTAATAAAGAGGGTAAACCACAAACAAAGACAACAAATGTTGTGTACAAAAAGATTTTCTTAAATCTATGACTTAATTTTGTAATTCGTTTCCTTCTTCGGCATAGTAATCAAATTCTTTTAACACTTAATTACTTTTGCCAAATCATCTCTTCAAATCTAATCTATGATAATATATTCCTCATTCATATATTTCATAATAAATTTATAATTTGTTAATTTGTTTTATACTTATACATCTAAATAATAACCTCACCAATATGTTTACCTATGTATGCATTCTAATGTTCCCATCATATATTCAGCTTCGTATTCTTTGAGACACATTCCACATTTCTTACACTAAATATTATTAGATTTCAGCCTCGGGACTCTCCCGTATCTTTTAGATTTCATATAAGGTGGAAACATTGGTATCAAAACTCTTATTACTAGAATAAATATTAAACCATCTGATATCAAGATTCCAGTAAATTTCCAAAGGCGTCAATTTCCAATAAGTGTATGTTTCGCAATGACCGTCAATAAAAGGCAAGGACAGTTTTTATCTAAGGTTGGATTGTATTTAAGAGAACCTGTTTTCTCACATGGGCAACTTTATGTTGCATTTTCAAGAGTTAAAATCAGGACAGGAGTGAAATTACTTATACTTGATGGTGATGTGAATGTGAAAACTAAAACCAGAAATGTGGTGTATAAAGAAATATTTAGTGATATTTGAATAAAATTTGTATTCGTTGTGTTATACTTTAATACAATATTTCTACTGTATTTTTCTTATACGTTATAATTCCCTAAATAGATGTACGCTGGTGAACCGCGTGTACACGCGGGCTAAAATCTAGTCTATAATAAAAGAAAGCAATTTTAATGACATGACATTTAAGGAGACATTCTCCTCCTTGAGTGTGCCATGTGTCATGTCATGTGGCAAATTAAAAAAATAAAAATAATATAAAACCTAATCTATTAAAATTAAATTGAGTTATTTTAGGAAAAAAAATTAAAAACAAATTTAAATTTTTCTCTCTTATGTTTCCTCCCATTATTTTTAAACGTTAATATCTTTTATATACGAGATTTTTTAAAGAAAAAAATTACACCAAATTAACGAGCGTTTTATTATCTTTCCAACGAGTACCATAGTGCGATATAAAAAACGGAGAAAAAACGACTATTTTTTGTGGGGTTTCATTCATACAAGAAAAAAACACAAAGTGTTCAGGTTATTCATTAATCATGTTTTTTTTTTTAAAACCAGATTCTTATGTACGATGTTGAAATTCAGCCCAATTGCCATGCTATCATTCGAATTTACTCTTCTAAAGATGCATAGGTATACTTCATCAAGAGAAGCTAGGAGAAATGATCGTGCAACACTGCAACACATGGTGTCACCTTATAGCAAGGTTATTTTTTTATTTATTTAATTACAAGAGTAATAATTATAACTATTCGTATTAGTATTATTAGAATTGTTATATTTTTCAACCACGGGACGCTCCCGGGATAAAAGCTAGTATATTTAATAAAACAATGTTTTAATTAAATATTCCTTATTTAATTATAATCTGAAAAATAAATACATTTAATAAAATAATGAGTTAATTACATGGTTAGTCCATGTGGTTTCTCTAAAATTTCATGTTTGGGTATTAAGGGTTTTGTAAATGAAGTTTAATACATAATGGCCCCTCTAGTTTATAAAAAGGCATTTTAATCACTTTAACTAAAGTTAACAGAAAATTTATCGATAGTTAGTATTAGTACCCAACATTGTTACAAAAACAAACCTTAATATCCTAACCTGTTACTTTAAACTATTAGTACCTAAACTTGAAACTCTAGAGAAACCACAAGGATTAACCACGTAATAAACTCTTTTTTTATATATAAAAAACTTAAATATATTAATTAAAATTCATAAATATTAATAATATAATTAAATAAAAACCTAGAAAATAAATAAAACATAAAATATAAACTTAAAAAAACGAAAAATAAAATAAAAACCTAGAAAATAAAAAAAAAACTACATATTATATTTTTCCATGAGCTCGCGTTTGAGTTTTAGGGTCATCTCTAACTCTTGACCGCTGAGATGATCGGTGTTCATTGCGATAAATTTCATATCTTCGCGCTTTTCGCGCTGTTCTTTCATAGTCAACTTTTTTTCAAAGGCTTCGCGAATGGTTTTTTTCTCCTCGAGCTTCTGTAGTTGAATCGTGTTGAATTGGACGAGTGTGTCATGTATGTCGGACAAGTCATTGCTGTAAGTACCTTTGCCTGATCCCGATCCCAAACCCGAAGCGGACCTATGCGCCCTCTTTTTAGACTTGTCTCGACCGGGTGGACGACTCAACTCATCCTCGAAGTCGTCATAATCATCCAAGTTAACTGCGTCCTCGACTTCACGTTTACCCGGACGGTTATGAGATGAATTTGTTTTTGTCCTTTTAGACGAATCGGAAGCAGAGGGCACGTCCGCCCATTTTGAATGGTTTTTCACGATCTCCCAATCGTGCAAAAACTTGAACTCCAAGCCTTTGTCATCACGATAAGCTTTTAGAGCATTAGCTAGGTAGTCGCCGTCCCTTTCACCGCTTCTTGGATAATTTCTAGCGTGATAATAAAAACCCTTGAAGGTGTTCATCGCCCTGTTTATCTACGTCTACTTGGACGAGAGACTCTCGTTAAATCGATACATCTCTCGACCCATCAAGTTATGGAACGCGTTGTTTATGTCGTCCCAAAAGTCGGGTTTGTGGCGATTATTTCCTACACAAAAAGAAAATAAATAAACCGTTAGTCATATATAATGTTTAAAAAAATATAATGTCTAAAAAAATATTACAAATACCTTGAATCGCGTTTTCCGACTCACTTATCCACGCTCGTGTAATTGCAACCTCTTCGGCGGTTATCTACTTTAGAGGTTGGCGGTTTGCGGCGGCCAACGCCTTCTCCTCCGGCGTCTTCTTTTTGTGAGTTCTTTTACCGGGTAGTTTTTTACCGGACGATGAACCCCCAGCATTTTCTTCTTGCGTTTCGGGTATGCTATCCGGTGCCGTTAAAGGTACGAGTTGTTGTGAAGAAAAATTAGGAACGGGGGAATCATTATATGGAAAATTTGGAAAAATCTGTCCACTAAGAAAACCCGCGTAACCTGTAACACCCCAACCGATGGCGGAATCATCGAGGTGCCACGTAGTGACGATTGTTCAAAAGCTCATGGTACTAAAATGTAAATATATGATTATTGAATATTGTTTTACAACATGTGAAATTAAATACAAGACAACAAAATAAAGATAATTGATTGATTTAATCTAAGTCAAAGTCCTATGTGAAGCGTCAAGCAGCTTATCCTGAAACATGCACGAAAATAATTTTGTCAACATATGATGTTGGTGAGTACTACTTAGATTTGTACATATAGTATAAGTTTGAAAAGTAGTACAATTCATGTGTCTAGCATCACCAAGGCATTATGTAAACACGCAAGTAACCAAACAAGACAAAGATCAAATGTAAAGTTTGTACAATGTAATTGATAATGAGCACCTCAACACGTGTGAGTCTAAAAGAGCACCATAACATAAGTTATGTCTAAATGAGCACCGTAACATAAGTTACGTCTAAATGAGCACCATAACATAAGTTATGTCTGAATGTAAAGAGCACCATAACATAAGTTATGTCTGTATGTATGATTTTGTATGTAAGCTACGTTCATGTTCAAGCATAAGCACAAAGATAATCAAGACACGTATATGAATTGTAAATGAATAAAAATTTATGTGTAAATGAATATGAAAGCTTTGTATAGTTGTGCATGATTCACCCCAAAAGTTGTAAAAGCGAAAAAGGGGATAAGTAATACTCACCCTAGCAAGGTGGTAAGTCTTATGTAATTGAATAAGTATAATCCAACGTTGCCAAGTATCACCCTATGTATAATGTAACAAATAAGTCTAAGTCTATTTGGTCTATACGTATTTTCTAGGGCTTCGAATTTGGGGATAAGTATTTATTTGATTAATAATCAAATTGTTTATTAAATATAAGAAATTTAGTAAATAAATGAATAAAAGTCTTTTTGTAAATTTTAAGTTAAAAGATGGTCACAATATAAATTTTTTAGTATGAAAATAATTTTTATAAAATTATTTTCTTGAAAATAGAATATTTAATCTATTTAATTCAAATTGTCAAAATATGACTTTAATATCTAAAAATATTAAAATTAAAGAATTCTTGAATTAAAAATTGTATTTTAGTTCTAAATAATTAGAAATAATTTATATAAAATTTTGGTGCAAAAATATTGAAAAATGAATTTATTATGATTTATTTATGATTAAAACTAACAAAAATTGATTAAAAATATAAAACGGATGGTTTTTCAGAAATAAAAATTATTTCTGAAACGTTTATTATTGTACAAGGTTAGGATAATTTTTGTGGAATTTTACAAAATCGTTTAGATATTTTTATTGAATTTTATAATTTTAAATGCATAAACTTGCAATATTTATAATATATATTAAATAAATTATTTTTGAAAAACTAAAAATTGGATGATGAACTTTATCAGTGGAAAAACATAAAATAAATTTTGTAGAATTTATAAAATAGTTTTAATATTTTAAAACGATTTTTAAAAAGAATGAAGATAATATAGGTATAAAGGATAACCAAAAAAAATGTTTGTTCATGGTGGGACTCGAACCCTTGGCCTATGGCCGGTTCATGTTTTAAGAAAACACCATCTTACCAACTGATCTATAGGCTGGTTTGTGATAGGATTTGTTTTCGAAACATTTTTAAACAGAGCATATGTAGTCGTCTTCCCCAATTCTACACCAAGAACCCTAGTTTTTCCAATTCGCTTAATCACCAAACGATAACCCCAGTAATTTTGGGGTTATTGGTCGGCCATTAACATGAAATAAAAATATGGATTAAATTAACACTTACAAAGCTCGATGGTTCACTTTGAATAAGTCAAACGAAAAGTCAAACAACGAACAATGCTTGATTATCACGAAGATTTGTGAGGAATAGAGAGTGGGGGTTTGTTAATCGCTCTTTACAGAGATTGTGTGCGAGTTCAATTAGATTATAAACGAGTATTTATAAGGATTTCGTTCAAGTTGATTAGGAAAGTTTATTAATGGCTATTAATCACAAATCGGTCAAAGTAAACGCGTTAACCACGCGTGTTTGTTGTATTTAGAAGGAAACGATGATCATGGGCGTAATACTCGGGATTGGTTCAATGATAAGCGTGTTATTGGATCAAAAATTGATGGCCCTTGGTGTGTTTTTGGTTGCAGCGATCGTAACAGCAGAGGAGGAAGAAGGAAGCAGCGTCTTAAGAAGCCTTTTATAAATTTTGGGTTGGGATTATATCACAAATGAGCTGTGGCTCAGTGGTTGTGCACGCGTGTGTGTTGTGTGGTAGCTGGCCCGGCTTCTGCCCGGGTTCGATCCCTGGCAGAGGCACAATATTGTTTTTTTTTTAAAGCAGATAAGGGGGGAAGCTATTGGGCCAGACTGATGGGCCGGCCTTTGGCTAAGAAGGTTGGGCTTCAGATTATAAAAAAAAGAATGGGTATTGGGTTTTGTAATGGGTTTTCTAGTGAGTGTGTTTATAAAAAAATATATATATATATATATATATATATATATAATCTGATTTTTTTTATTATTAATATTATTATTATTTATTATTATTATTATTATTATTATTATTATATACGAAAATATAAAAGAAAAGTGACGGATGTCACAGCATCCCCTACTTTTAGAAACTTCGTCCCGAAGTTATTTGAAACATAGGGTTATGGATGTTTGGGTAGAATATAAGGTAGCAGTGGTTTGGAAAATTCGAATGATTTGGATAAGAGGTTTGGTAGGTGTTAGTTAAGGATTGGATTAGGTTCGTCTCGAATAATAAGGAAAATAAGGATCTAGTAATTCACCAAGTTTCAAGTTTTAGGAATCCTATGAATAATGTACGAGTTGATTGACTACAGAAAGACTAGATGAACTACCAAGTAAACAGAGTTTGTTCCTGGTCCGACTTCCGGTCTCACTTTCAATGCATCATTAGTGTTTGTATACATGGTGTACCGCAGCTAACCCACCACACCTTTGATACCTTGAAAACGTACTGGACGTCTACCCAAAAACTCTAATAGAATTTCACACTACCCTAACGCACCTGTAAATTCATGATTACGTTCCGAACCGGAATCATCAATTTACCTTACATTAGGGTTTTATGTCCTTCTATGATCCTAATCTAACACACATTAAAGCAAATAAGTTTCACAAGAAGATGACACAACAACACGTTTATCAATGAAATGAGGCTATGTAATAACGAGGTCAATTGCATTGGTTTGCAATGACTTGTAAGCATAACAGTATCTAAGTATGGGCTACCACTCGTCCGAGGAGCCCTTTAAATGAAATGTTTATCTGAGTTGCGTGGGTAATACACACACGCAAGTAAGTTTGTAAGTACTACAACCATTAAGTGTAAGTGTTATCTTAGTGGCCTATAGAAATAGTTTAAATGTTCAATGGATAGTCAAGTTAAGGGAAAAATCAAGTTTCATATAACAACAATGATGTTTTTAGAAAAGCTCTGTAGGATCAAGTATCAAGTTTTTAGTAGTTTGATTCTCATGGAAATTAAGTACAAATGTTTCAAATAAATGTAAGGTAGAGTCTTTAAACTTCTACGATTAAAATAAACATAACTAAATATGATAAATTTCCAATCTGTGTTAATACACAATAGTATGCAAGGAAATTTCTAGACGTTATATGCTAATGAGTGTGACAAAATTGGGTACAAAATGATAATAGGATCAAGAAAATGAAAACGCAAGTGTTGGATTCCCGAGTCTTATGAAGATTCCATCCATGGCTTAGCCAGTGGGATTAATGTCATCCTGACTGTCTGCTTCGTTGGTATTGATATTGAAAGCTCGTCCATGTGCCACAAAGTTTACATTATTCAATTTAGGGCATTGGGGTCGCATGTGGTTAGGGTCTCTACAATGATAACATGCCCGACCGTTAGTAATCTGTAGTGGTTCCTGGGCAGCTGTTTGATGATTACCATGTGTCCCAACCATTACTCGACAAGTAGTGACAAAGTGTCCAAACCTTCCACATCTAGTGCATTGACGACATGGAAGACTTGCAGGGTGATGATACTTGCAAGTGTTGCATTGAGGATGGGTTCCCGTGTAGGCTTTCTTGATAGGGGGTTGAGTCACTGGATCAAAAATAGCGTGGTTCTGATTATCGCCCAAGATAAAGATAAGCAACATCAGCTCCTCGATTGCGTTTTTCGCCATTCCACCAGGTTAGCGCCCCCTTTTGAAGGACACTAGTAGCATAGCGAACGCGGAGTTCATCAGGACATTCACTGTTCACAAAAGTACTCTCCATGCTTTCAAACCATTGGAGGAGGCCAGTAGCACCCTCCTCACCAGTGAATTTTGTGGGGTTGCAGGAGTTTAAGTGTTTGAAAGTGCACCGAAATTGAGTCGTACTCCCTGTGTTGGCACTGTTACTATTCTGGGTTAACTCACTGACAAGGCTCGGGATCACTGCAGCAATTTCCTCAGCGACTAAAGATGCGAGGCGACGGTCAGAACGTTGTCCAGAAGCATGAACAGGGCGTCGGCGGGTATCACGGAGCATGCGGCGAGCAGACATCTATGAGGTAGTCAATGAATAATCATGAGATGTAAATGTATAACCGTACAGTTGATTATGAAAGTATGAACTTGTAAGCAGTATATGAAAATCATGAATACAAAATATTGTATATGAAACGAGAGGGTATTATTGGAAAAACTTTGCATAAAATGCTTGGAGTGCCCTTGTCTAGCTGTAAAGCCCAACAAGAACGTTGACTTTTCAAAGAAATTGAACCCAATGGTGATCAAAGAAGACATGCTTTAGCCTATAAGTGGACACTCACTCCAGGAATCCCCAGGTAAGCATAACAGGTCCGTAAATGGATTTATGCGCTATGCTTGCCTATGCCAGAAAACCCAGTGTACAGGCATCCACCCTTCCAGATTGCACGTGTCCTTATCACACTCATTAAAGTTCAACAACTTTGAAGGAGCAAAAATAAGAGTAGGCATTATGCCTAAGAGTGTCTTCATGAAAGGTACTACTCCCGTTCCATGATGATGTAGGCTTTCCACTCCTTGTAGGACACCATCTCTATGCACCAGGATGAAAGATGAGGAGAAATGGAGAAGAAGAGAAGATAGAGAAAGGAAAGTAGAGGGAAATGAGGGGTAAGGTAATTAATGCATGAAAGTTGAAGTTCGGTTATAGTTTAGGCCTATTTCATCTAGTAACCTAGTTCCCTATAACCATGTCTCTGATACCAATCTGTAACACCCCAACCGATGGCGGAATCATCGAGGTGCCACGTAGTGACGATTGTTCAAAAGCTCATGGTACTAAAATGTAAATATATGATTATTGAATATTGTTTTACAACATGTGAAATTAAATACAAGACAACAAAATAAAGATAATTGATTGATTTAATCTAAGTCCAAAGTCCTATGTGAAGCGTCAAGCAGCTTATCCTGAAACATGCACGAAAATAATTTTGTCAACATATGATGTTGGTGAGTACTACTTAGATTTGTACATATAGTATAAGTTTGAAAAGTAGTACAATTCATGTGTCTAGCATCACCAAGGCATTATGTAAACACGCAAGTAACCAAACAAGACAAAGATCAAATGTAAAGTTTGTACAATGTAATTGATAATGAGCACCTCAACACGTGTGAGTCTAAAAGAGCACCATAACATAAGTTATGTCTAAATGAGCACCGTAACATAAGTTACGTCTAAATGAGCACCATAACATAAGTTATGTCTGAATGTAAAGAGCACCATAACATAAGTTATGTCTGTATGTATGATTTTGTATGTAAGCTACGTTCATGTTCAAGCATAAGCACAAAGATAATCAAGACACGTATATGAATTGTAAATGAATAAAAATTTATGTGTAAATGAATATGAAAGCTTTGTATAGTTGTGCATGATTCACCCCAAAAGTTGTAAAAGCGAAAAAGGGGATAAGTAATACTCACCTTAGCAAGGTGGTAAGTCTTATGTAATTGAATAAGTATAATCCAACGTTGCCAAGTATCACCCTATGTATAATGTAACAAATAAGTCTAAGTCTATTTGGTCTATACGTATTTTCTAGGGCTTCGAATTTGGGGATAAGTATTTATTTGATTAATAATCAAATTGTTTATTAAATATAAGAAATTTAGTAAATAAATGAATAAAAGTCTTTTTGTAAATTTTAAGTTAAAAGATGGTCACAATATAAATTTTTTAGTATGAAAATAATTTTTATAAAATTATTTTCTTGAAAATAGAATATTTAATCTATTTAATTCAAATTGTCAAAATATGACTTTAATATCTAAAAATATTAAAATTGAAGAATTCTTGAATTAAAAATTGTATTTTAGTTCTAAATAATTAGAAATAATTTAAATAAAATTTTGGTGCAAAAATATTGAAAAATGAATTTATTATGATTTATTTATGATTAAAACTAACAAAAATTGATTAAAAATATAAAACGGATGGTTTTTCAGAAATAAAAATTATTTCTGAAACGTTTATTATTGTACAAGGTTAGGATAATTTTTGTGGAATTTTACAAAATCGTTTAGATATTTTTATTGAATTTTATAATTTTAAATGCATAAACTTGTAATATTTATAATATATATTAAATAAATTATTTTTGAAAAACTAAAAATTGGATGATGAACTTTATCAGTGGAAAAACATAAAATAAATTTTGTAGAATTTATAAAATAGTTTTAATATTTTAAAACGATTTTTAAAAAGAATGAAGATAATATAGGTATAAAGGATAACCAAAAAAAATGTTTGTTCATGGTGGGACTCGAACCCTTGGCCTATGGCCGGTTCATGTTTTAAGAAAACACCATCTTACCAACTGATCTATAGGCTGGTTTGTGATAGGATTTGTTTTCGAAACATTTTTAAACAGAGCATATGTAGTCGTCTTCCCCAATTCTACACCAAGAACCCTAGTTTTTCCAATTCGCTTAATCACCAAACGATAACCCCAGTAATGTTGGGGTTATTGGTCGGCCATTAACATGAAATAAAAATATGGATTAAATTAACACTTACAAAGCTCGATGGTTCACTTTGAATAAGTCAAACGAAAAGTCAAACAACGAACAATGCTTGATTATCACGAAGATTTGTGAGGAATAGAGAGTGGGGGTTTGTTAATCGCTCTTTACAGAGATTGTGTGCGAGTTCAATTAGATTATAAACGAGTATTTATAAGGATTTCGTTCAAGTTGATTAGGAAAGTTTATTAATGGCTATTAATCACAAATCGGTCAAAGTAAACGCGTTAACCACGCGTGTTTGTTGTTTTTAGAAGGAAACGATGATCATGGGCGTAATACTCGGGATTGGTTCAATGATAAGCGTGTTATTGGATCAGAAATTGATGGCCCTTGGTGTGTTTTTGGTTGCAGCGATCGTAACAGCAGAGGAGGAAGAAGGAAGCAGCGTCTTAAGAAGCCTTTTATAAATTTTGGGTTGGGATTATATCACAAATGAGCTGTGGCTCAGTGGTTGTGCACGCGTGTGTGTTGTGTGGTAGCTGGCCCGGCTTCTGCCCGGGTTCGATCCCTGGCAGAGGCACAATATTGTTTTTTTTTTAAAGCAGATAAGGGGGGAAGCTATTGGGCCAGACTGATGGGCCGGCCTTTGGGCTAAGAAGGTTGGGCTTCAGATTATAAAAAAAAGAATGGGTATTGGGTTTTGTAATGGGTTTTCTAGTGAGTGTGTTTATAAAAATATATATATATATATATAATTTTTTTTTTTTTTATTATTATTATTTATTATTATTATTATTATTATTATATACGAAAATATAAAAGAAAAGTGACGGATGTCACAGCATCCCCTACTTTTAGAAACTTCGTCCCGAAGTTATTTGAAACATAGGGTTATGGATGTTTGGGTAGAATATAAGGTAGCAGTGGTTTGGAAAATTCGAATGATTTGGATAAGAGGTTTGGTAGGTGTGAGTTAAGGATTGGATTAGGTTCGTCTCGAATAATAAGGAAAATAAGGATCTAGTAATTCACCAAGTTTCAAGTTTTAGGAATCCTATGAATAATGTACGAGTTGATTGACTACAGAAAGACTAGATGAACTACCAAGTAAACAGAGTTTGTTCCTGGTCCGACTTCCGGTCTCACTTTCAATGCATCATTAGTGTTTGTATACATGGTGTACCGCAGCTAACCCACCACACCTTTGATACCTTGAAAACGTACTGGACGTCTACCCAAAAACTCTAATAGAATTTCACACTACCCTAACGCACCTGTAAATTCATGATTACGTTCCGAACCGGAATCATCAATTTACCTTACATTAGGGTTTTATGTCCTTCTATGATCCTAATCTAACACACATTAAAGCAAATAAGTTTCACAAGAAGATGACACAACAACACGTTTATCAATGAAATGAGGCTATGTAATAACGAGGTCAATTGCATTGGTTTGCAATGACTTGTAAGCATAACAGTATCTAAGTATGGGCTACCACTCGTCCGAGGAGCCCTTTAAATGAAATGTTTATCTGAGTTGCGTGGGTAATACACACACGCAAGTAAGTTTGTAAGTACTACAACCATTAAGTGTAAGTGTTATCTTAGTGGCCTATAGAAATAGTTTAAATGTTCAACGGATAGTCAAGTTAAGGGAAAAATCAAGTTTCATATAACAACAATGATGTTTTTAGAAAAGCTCTGTAGGATCAAGTATCAAGTTTTTAGTAGTTTGATTCTCATGGAAATTAAGTACAAATGTTTCAAATAAATGTAAGGTAGAGTCTTTAAACTTCTACGATTAAAATAAACATAACTAAATATGATAAATTTCCAATCTGTGTTAATACACAATAGTATGCAAGGAAATTTCTAGACGTTATATGCTAATGAGTGTGACAAAATTGGGTACAAAATGATAATAGGATCAAGAAAATGAAAACGCAAGTGTTGGATTCCCGAGTCTTATGAAGATTCCATCCATGGCTTAGCCAGTGGGATTAATGTCATCCTGACTGTCTGCTTCGTTGGTATTGATATTGAAAGCTCGTCCATGTGCCACAAAGTTTACATTATTCAATTTAGGGCATTGGGGTCGCATGTGGTTAGGGTCTCTACAATGATAACATGCCCGACCGTTAGTAATCTGTAGTGGTTCCTGGGCAGCTGTTTGATGATTACCATGTGTCCCAACCATTACTCGACAAGTAGTGACAAAGTGTCCAAACCTTCCACATCTAGTGCATTGACGACATGGAAGACTTGCAGGGTGATGATACTTGCAAGTGTTGCATTGAGGATGGGTTCCCGTGTAGGCTTTCTTGATAGGGGGTTGAGTCACTGGATCAAAAATAGCGTGGTTCTGATTATCGCCCAAGATAAAGATAAGCAACATCAGCTCCTCGATTGCGTTTTTCGCCATTCCACCAGGTTAGCGCCCCCTTTTGAAGGACACTAGTAGCATAGCGAACGCGGAGTTCATCAGGACATTCACTGTTCACAAAAGTACTCTCCATGCTTTCAAACCATTGGAGGAGGCCAGTAGCACCCTCCTCACCAGTGAATTTTGTGGGGTTGCAGGAGTTAAAGTGTTTGAAAGTGCACCGAAATTGAGTCGTACTCCCTGTGTTGGCACTGTTACTATTCTGGGTTAACTCACTGACAAGGCTCGGGATCACTGCAGCAATTTCCTCAGCGACTAAAGATGCGAGGCGACGGTCAGAACGTTGTCCAGAAGCATGAACAGGGCGTCGGCGGGTATCACGGAGCATGCGGCGAGCAGACATCTATGAGGTAGTCAATGAATAATCATGAGATGTAAATGTATAACCGTACAGTTGATTATGAAAGTATGAACTTGTAAGCAGTATATGAAAATCATGAATACAAAATATTGTATATGAAACGAGAGGGTATTATTGGAAAAACTTTGCATAAAATGCTTGGAGTGCCCTTGTCTAGCTGTAAAGCCCAACAAGAACGTTGACTTTTCAAAGAAATTGAACCCAATGGTGATCAAAGAAGACATGCTTTAGCCTATAAGTGGACACTCACTCCAGGAATCCCCAGGTAAGCATAACAGGTCCGTAAATGGATTTATGCGCTATGCTTGCCTATGCCAGAAAACCCAGTGTACAGGCATCCACCCTTCCAGATTGCACGTGTCCTTATCACACTCATTAAAGTTCAACAACTTTGAAGGAGCAAAAATAAGAGTAGGCATTATGCCTAAGAGTGTCTTCATGAAAGGTACTACTCCCGTTCCATGATGATGTAGGCTTTCCACTCCTTGTAGGACACCATCTCTATGCACCAGGATGAAAGATGAGGAGAAATGGAGAAGAAGAGAAGATAGAGAAAGGAAAGTAGAGGGAAATGAGGGGTAAGGTAATTAATGCATGAAAGTTGAAGTTCGGTTATAGTTTAGGCCTATTTCATCTAGTAACCTAGTTCCCTATAACCATGTCTCTGATACCAATCTGTAACACCCCAACCGATGGCGGAATCATCGAGGTGCCACGTAGTGACGATTGTTCAAAAGCTCATGGTACTAAAATGTAAATATATGATTATTGAATATTGTTTTACAACATGTGAAATTAAATACAAGACAACAAAATAAAGATAATTGATTGATTTAATCTAAGTCCAAAGTCCTATGTGAAGCGTCAAGCAGCTTATCCTGAAACATGCACGAAAATAATTTTGTCAACATATGATGTTGGTGAGTACTACTTAGATTTGTACATATAGTATAAGTTTGAAAAGTAGTACAATTCATGTGTCTAGCATCACCAAGGCATTATGTAAACACGCAAGTAACCAAACAAGACAAAGATCAAATGTAAAGTTTGTACAATGTAATTGATAATGAGCACCTCAACACGTGTGAGTCTAAAAGAGCACCATAACATAAGTTATGTCTAAATGAGCACCGTAACATAAGTTACGTCTAAATGAGCACCATAACATAAGTTATGTCTGAATGTAAAGAGCACCATAACATAAGTTATGTCTGTATGTATGATTTTGTATGTAAGCTACGTTCATGTTCAAGCATAAGCACAAAGATAATCAAGACACGTATATGAATTGTAAATGAATAAAAATTTATGTGTAAATGAATATGAAAGCTTTGTATAGTTGTGCATGATTCACCCCAAAAGTTGTAAAAGCGAAAAAGGGGATAAGTAATACTCACCTTAGCAAGGTGGTAAGTCTTATGTAATTGAATAAGTATAATCCAACGTTGCCAAGTATCACCCTATGTATAATGTAACAAATAAGTCTAAGTCTATTTGGTCTATACGTATTTTCTAGGGCTTCGAATTTGGGGATAAGTATTTATTTGATTAATAATCAAATTGTTTATTAAATATAAGAAATTTAGTAAATAAATGAATAAAAGTCTTTTTGTAAATTTTAAGTTAAAAGATGGTCACAATATAAATTTTTTAGTATGAAAATAATTTTTATAAAATTATTTTCTTGAAAATAGAATATTTAATCTATTTAATTCAAATTGTCAAAATATGACTTTAATATCTAAAAATATTAAAATTGAAGAATTCTTGAATTAAAAATTGTATTTTAGTTCTAAATAATTAGAAATAATTTATATAAAATTTTGGTGCAAAAATATTGAAAAATGAATTTATTATGATTTATTTATGATTAAAACTAACAAAAATTGATTAAAAATATAAAACGGATGGTTTTTCAGAAATAAAAATTATTTCTGAAACGTTTATTATTGTACAAGGTTAGGATAATTTTTGTGGAATTTTACAAAATCGTTTAGATATTTTTATTGAATTTTATAATTTTAAATGCATAAACTTGTAATATTTATAATATATATTAAATAAATTATTTTTGAAAAACTAAAAATTGGATGATGAACTTTATCAGTGGAAAAACATAAAATAAATTTTGTAGAATTTATAAAATAGTTTTAATATTTTAAAACGATTTTTAAAAAGAATGAAGATAATATAGGTATAAAGGATAACCAAAAAAAATGTTTGTTCATGGTGGGACTCGAACCCTTGGCCTATGGCCGGTTCATGTTTTAAGAAAACACCATCTTACCAACTGATCTATAGGCTGGTTTGTGATAGGATTTGTTTTCGAAACATTTTTAAACAGAGCATATGTAGTCGTCTTCCCCAATTCTACACCAAGAACCCTAGTTTTTCCAATTCGCTTAATCACCAAACGATAACCCCAGTAATGTTGGGGTTATTGGTCGGCCATTAACATGAAATAAAAATATGGATTAAATTAACACTTACAAAGCTCGATGGTTCACTTTGAATAAGTCAAACGAAAAGTCAAACAACGAACAATGCTTGATTATCACGAAGATTTGTGAGGAATAGAGAGTGGGGGTTTGTTAATCGCTCTTTACAGAGATTGTGTGCGAGTTCAATTAGATTATAAACGAGTATTTATAAGGATTTCGTTCAAGTTGATTAGGAAAGTTTATTAATGGCTATTAATCACAAATCGGTCAAAGTAAACGCGTTAACCACGCGTGTTTGTTGTTTTTAGAAGGAAACGATGATCATGGGCGTAATACTCGGGATTGGTTCAATGATAAGCGTGTTATTGGATCAGAAATTGATGGCCCTTGGTGTGTTTTTGGTTGCAGCGATCGTAACAGCAGAGGAGGAAGAAGGAAGCAGCGTCTTAAGAAGCCTTTTATAAATTTTGGGTTGGGATTATATCACAAATGAGCTGTGGCTCAGTGGTTGTGCACGCGTGTGTGTTGTGTGGTAGCTGGCCCGGCTTCTGCCCGGGTTCGATCCCTGGCAGAGGCACAATATTGTTTTTTTTTTAAAGCAGATAAGGGGGGAAGCTATTGGCCAGACTGATGGGCCGGCCTTTGGGCTAAGAAGGTTGGGCTTCAGATTATAAAAAAAAGAATGGGTATTGGGTTTTGTAATGGGTTTTCTAGTGAGTGTGTTTATAAAAATATATATATATATATATATATCTGAATTTTTTTTTTATTAATATTATTATTATTATTATTATTATTATTATTATATACGAAAATATAAAAGAAAAGTGACGGATGTCACAGCATCCCCTACTTTTAGAAACTTCGTCCCGAAGTTATTTGAAACATAGGGTTATGGATGTTTGGGTAGAATATAAGGTAGCAGTGGTTTGGAAAATTCGAATGATTTGGATAAGAGGTTTGGTAGGTGTGAGTTAAGGATTGGATTAGGTTCGTCTCGAATAATAAGGAAAATAAGGATCTAGTAATTCACCAAGTTTCAAGTTTTAGGAATCCTATGAATAATGTACGAGTTGATTGACTACAGAAAGACTAGATGAACTACCAAGTAAACAGAGTTTGTTCCTGGTCCGACTTCCGGTCTCACTTTCAATGCATCATTAGTGTTTGTATACATGGTGTACCGCAGCTAACCCACCACACCTTTGATACCTTGAAAACGTACTGGACGTCTACCCAAAAACTCTAATAGAATTTCACACTACCCTAACGCACCTGTAAATTCATGATTACGTTCCGAACCGGAATCATCAATTTACCTTACATTAGGGTTTTATGTCCTTCTATGATCCTAATCTAACACACATTAAAGCAAATAAGTTTCACAAGAAGATGACACAACAACACGTTTATCAATGAAATGAGGCTATGTAATAACGAGGTCAATTGCATTGGTTTGCAATGACTTGTAAGCATAACAGTATCTAAGTATGGGCTACCACTCGTCCGAGGAGCCCTTTAAATGAAATGTTTATCTGAGTTGCGTGGGTAATACACACACGCAAGTAAGTTTGTAAGTACTACAACCATTAAGTGTAAGTGTTATCTTAGTGGCCTATAGAAATAGTTTAAATGTTCAATGGATAGTCAAGTTAAGGGAAAAATCAAGTTTCATATAACAACAATGATGTTTTTAGAAAAGCTCTGTAGGATCAAGTATCAAGTTTTTAGTAGTTTGATTCTCATGGAAATTAAGTACAAATGTTTCAAATAAATGTAAGGTAGAGTCTTTAAACTTCTACGATTAAAATAAACATAACTAAATATGATAAATTTCCAATCTGTGTTAATACACAATAGTATGCAAGGAAATTTCTAGACGTTATATGCTAATGAGTGTGACAAAATTGGGTACAAAATGATAATAGGATCAAGAAAATGAAAACGCAAGTGTTGGATTCCCGAGTCTTATGAAGATTCCATCCATGGCTTAGCCAGTGGGATTAATGTCATCCTGACTGTCTGCTTCGTTGGTATTGATATTGAAAGCTCGTCCATGTGCCACAAAGTTTACATTATTCAATTTAGGGCATTGGGGTCGCATGTGGTTAGGGTCTCTACAATGATAACATGCCCGACCGTTAGTAATCTGTAGTGGTTCCTGGGCAGCTGTTTGATGATTACCATGTGTCCCAACCATTACTCGACAAGTAGTGACAAAGTGTCCAAACCTTCCACATCTAGTGCATTGACGACATGGAAGACTTGCAGGGTGATGATACTTGCAAGTGTTGCATTGAGGATGGGTTCCCGTGTAGGCTTTCTTGATAGGGGGTTGAGTCACTGGATCAAAAATAGCGTGGTTCTGATTATCGCCCAAGATAAAGATAAGCAACATCAGCTCCTCGATTGCGTTTTTCGCCATTCCACCAGGTTAGCGCCCCCTTTTGAAGGACACTAGTAGCATAGCGAACGCGGAGTTCATCAGGACATTCACTGTTCACAAAAGTACTCTCCATGCTTTCAAACCATTGGAGGAGGCCAGTAGCACCCTCCTCACCAGTGAATTTTGTGGGGTTGCAGGAGTTAAAGTGTTTGAAAGTGCACCGAAATTGAGTCGTACTCCCTGTGTTGGCACTGTTACTATTCTGGGTTAACTCACTGACAAGGCTCGGGATCACTGCAGCAATTTCCTCAGCGACTAAAGATGCGAGGCGACGGTCAGAACGTTGTCCAGAAGCATGAACAGGGCGTCGGCGGGTATCACGGAGCATGCGGCGAGCAGACATCTATGAGGTAGTCAATGAATAATCATGAGATGTAAATGTATAACCGTACAGTTGATTATGAAAGTATGAACTTGTAAGCAGTATATGAAAATCATGAATACAAAATATTGTATATGAAACGAGAGGGTATTATTGGAAAAACTTTGCATAAAATGCTTGGAGTGCCCTTGTCTAGCTGTAAAGCCCAACAAGAACGTTGACTTTTCAAAGAAATTGAACCCAATGGTGATCAAAGAAGACATGCTTTAGCCTATAAGTGGACACTCACTCCAGGAATCCCCAGGTAAGCATAACAGGTCCGTAAATGGATTTATGCGCTATGCTTGCCTATGCCAGAAAACCCAGTGTACAGGCATCCACCCTTCCAGATTGCACGTGTCCTTATCACACTCATTAAAGTTCAACAACTTTGAAGGAGCAAAAATAAGAGTAGGCATTATGCCTAAGAGTGTCTTCATGAAAGGTACTACTCCCGTTCCATGATGATGTAGGCTTTCCACTCCTTGTAGGACACCATCTCTATGCACCAGGATGAAAGATGAGGAGAAATGGAGAAGAAGAGAAGATAGAGAAAGGAAAGTAGAGGGAAATGAGGGGTAAGGTAATTAATGCATGAAAGTTGAAGTTCGGTTATAGTTTAGGCCTATTTCATCTAGTAACCTAGTTCCCTATAACCATGTCTCTGATACCAATCTGTAACACCCCAACCGATGGCGGAATCATCGAGGTGCCACGTAGTGACGATTGTTCAAAAGCTCATGGTACTAAAATGTAAATATATGATTATTGAATATTGTTTTACAACATGTGAAATTAAATACAAGACAACAAAATAAAGATAATTGATTGATTTAATCTAAGTCCAAAGTCCTATGTGAAGCGTCAAGCAGCTTATCCTGAAACATGCACGAAAATAATTTTGTCAACATATGATGTTGGTGAGTACTACTTAGATTTGTACATATAGTATAAGTTTGAAAAGTAGTACAATTCATGTGTCTAGCATCACCAAGGCATTATGTAAACACGCAAGTAACCAAACAAGACAAAGATCAAATGTAAAGTTTGTACAATGTAATTGATAATGAGCACCTCAACACGTGTGAGTCTAAAAGAGCACCATAACATAAGTTATGTCTAAATGAGCACCGTAACATAAGTTACGTCTAAATGAGCACCATAACATAAGTTATGTCTGAATGTAAAGAGCACCATAACATAAGTTATGTCTGTATGTATGATTTTGTATGTAAGCTACGTTCATGTTCAAGCATAAGCACAAAGATAATCAAGACACGTATATGAATTGTAAATGAATAAAAATTTATGTGTAAATGAATATGAAAGCTTTTTATAGTTGTGCATGATTCACCCCAAAAGTTGTAAAAGCGAAAAAGGGGATAAGTAATACTCACCTTAGCAAGGTGGTAAGTCTTATGTAATTGAATAAGTATAATCCAACGTTGCCAAGTATCACCCTATGTATAATGTAACAAATAAGTCTAAGTCTATTTGGTCTATACGTATTTTCTAGGGCTTCGAATTTGGGGATAAGTATTTATTTGATTAATAATCAAATTGTTTATTAAATATAAGAAATTTAGTAAATAAATGAATAAAAGTCTTTTTGTAAATTTTAAGTTAAAAGATGGTCACAATATAAATTTTTTAGTATGAAAATAATTTTTATAAAATTATTTTCTTGAAAATAGAATATTTAATCTATTTAATTCAAATTGTCAAAATATGACTTTAATATCTAAAAATATTAAAATTGAAGAATTCTTGAATTAAAAATTGTATTTTAGTTCTAAATAATTAGAAATAATTTATATAAAATGTTGGTGCAAAAATATTGAAAAATGAATTTATTATGATTTATTTATGATTAAAACTAACAAAAATTGATTAAAAATATAAAACGGATGGTTTTTCAGAAATAAAAATTATTTCTGAAACGTTTATTATTGTACAAGGTTAGGATAATTTTTGTGGAATTTTACAAAATCGTTTAGATATTTTTATTGAATTTTATAATTTTAAATGCATAAACTTGTAATATTTATAATATATATTAAATAAATTATTTTTGAAAAACTAAAAATTGGATGATGAACTTTATTAGCGGAAAAACATAAAATAAATTTTGTAGAATTTATAAAATAGTTTTAATATTTTAAAACGATTTTTAAAAAGAATGAAGATAATATAGGTATAAAGGATAACCAAAAAAAATGTTTGTTCATGGTGGGACTCGAACCCTTGGCCTATGGCCGGTTCATGTTTTAAGAAAACACCATCTTACCAACTGATCTATAGGCTGGTTTGTGATAGGATTTGTTTTCGAAACATTTTTAAACAGAGCATATGTAGTCGTCTTCCCCAATTCTACACCAAGAACCCTAGTTTTTCCAATTCGCTTAATCACCAAACGATAACCCCAGTAATGTTGGGGTTATTGGTCGGCCATTAACATGAAATAAAAATATGGATTAAATTAACACTTACAAAGCTCGATGGTTCACTTTGAATAAGTCAAACGAAAAGTCAAACAACGAACAATGCTTGATTATCACGAAGATTTGTGAGGAATAGAGAGTGGGGGTTTGTTAATCGCTCTTTACAGAGATTGTGTGCGAGTTCAATTAGATTATAAACGAGTATTTATAAGGATTTCGTTCAAGTTGATTAGGAAAGTTTATTAATGGCTATTAATCACAAATCGGTCAAAGTAAACGCGTTAACCACGCGTGTTTGTTGTTTTTAGAAGGAAACGATGATCATGGGCGTAATACTCGGGATTGGTTCAATGATAAGCGTGTTATTGGATCAGAAATTGATGGCCCTTGGTGTGTTTTTGGTTGCAGCGATCGTAACAGCAGAGGAGGAAGAAGGAAGCAGCGTCTTAAGAAGCCTTTTATAAATTTTGGGTTGGGATTATATCACAAATGAGCTGTGGCTCAGTGGTTGTGCACGCGTGTGTGTTGTGTGGTAGCTGGCCCGGCTTCTGCCCGGGTTCGATCCCTGGCAGAGGCACAATATTGTTTTTTTTTAAAGCAGATAAGGGGGGAAGCTATTGGGCCAGACTGATGGGCCGGCCTTTGGGCTAAGAAGGTTGGGCTTCAGATTATAAAAAAAAGAATGGGTATTGGGTTTTGTAATGGGTTTTCTAGTGAGTGTGTTTATAAAAATATATATATATATATATAATCTGAATTTTTTTTTATTAATATTATTATTATTATTATTATTATTATTATTATTATATACGAAAATATAAAAGAAAAGTGACGGATGTCACAGCATCCCCTACTTTTAGAAACTTCGTCCCGAAGTTATTTGAAACATAGGGTTATGGATGTTTGGGTAGAATATAAGGTAGCAGTGGTTTGGAAAATTCGAATGATTTGGATAAGAGGTTTGGTAGGTGTGAGTTAAGGATTGGATTAGGTTCGTCTCGAATAATAAGGAAAATAAGGATCTAGTAATTCACCAAGTTTCAAGTTTTAGGAATCCTATGAATAATGTACGAGTTGATTGACTACAGAAAGACTAGATGAACTACCAAGTAAACAGAGTTTGTTCCTGGTCCGACTTCCGGTCTCACTTTCAATGCATCATTAGTGTTTGTATACATGGTGTACCGCAGCTAACCCACCACACCTTTGATACCTTGAAAACGTACTGGACGTCTACCCAAAAACTCTAATAGAATTTCACACTACCCTAACGCACCTGTAAATTCATGATTACGTTCCGAACCGGAATCATCAATTTACCTTACATTAGGGTTTTATGTCCTTCTATGATCCTAATCTAACACACATTAAAGCAAATAAGTTTCACAAGAAGATGACACAACAACACGTTTATCAATGAAATGAGGCTATGGAATAACGAGGTCAATTGCATTGGTTTGCAATGACTTGTAAGCATAACAGTATCTAAGTATGGGCTACCACTCGTCCGAGGAGCCCTTTAAATGAAATGTTTATCTGAGTTGCGTGGGTAATACACACACGCAAGTAAGTTTGTAAGTACTACAACCATTAAGTGTAAGTGTTATCTTAGTGGCCTATAGAAATAGTTTAAATGTTCAATGGATAGTCAAGTTAAGGGAAAAATCAAGTTTCATATAACAACAATGATGTTTTTAGAAAAGCTCTGTAGGATCAAGTATCAAGTTTTTAGTAGTTTGATTCTCATGGAAATTAAGTACAAATGTTTCAAATAAATGTAAGGTAGAGTCTTTAAACTTCTACGATTAAAATAAACATAACTAAATATGATAAATTTCCAATCTGTGTTAATACACAATAGTATGCAAGGAAATTTCTAGACGTTATATGCTAATGAGTGTGACAAAATTGGGTACAAAATGATAATAGGATCAAGAAAATGAAAACGCAAGTGTTGGATTCCCGAGTCTTATGAAGATTCCATCCATGGCTTAGCCAGTGGGATTAATGTCATCCTGACTGTCTGCTTCGTTGGTATTGATATTGAAAGCTCGTCCATGTGCCACAAAGTTTACATTATTCAATTTAGGGCATTGGGGTCGCATGTGGTTAGGGTCTCTACAATGATAACATGCCCGACCGTTAGTAATCTGTAGTGGTTCCTGGGCAGCTGTTTGATGATTACCATGTGTCCCAACCATTACTCGACAAGTAGTGACAAAGTGTCCAAACCTTCCACATCTAGTGCATTGACGACATGGAAGACTTGCAGGGTGATGATACTTGCAAGTGTTGCATTGAGGATGGGTTCCCGTGTAGGCTTTCTTGATAGGGGGTTGAGTCACTGGATCAAAAATAGCGTGGTTCTGATTATCGCCCAAGATAAAGATAAGCAACATCAGCTCCTCGATTGCGTTTTTCGCCATTCCACCAGGTTAGCGCCCCCTTTTGAAGGACACTAGTAGCATAGCGAACGCGGAGTTCATCAGGACATTCACTGTTCACAAAAGTACTCTCCATGCTTTCAAACCATTGGAGGAGGCCAGTAGCACCCTCCTCACCAGTGAATTTTGTGGGGTTGCAGGAGTTAAAGTGTTTGAAAGTGCACCGAAATTGAGTCGTACTCCCTGTGTTGGCACTGTTACTATTCTGGGTTAACTCACTGACAAGGCTCGGGATCACTGCAGCAATTTCCTCAGCGACTAAAGATGCGAGGCGACGGTCAGAACGTTGTCCAGAAGCATGAACAGGGCGTCGGCGGGTATCACGGAGCATGCGGCGAGCAGACATCTATGAGGTAGTCAATGAATAATCATGAGATGTAAATGTATAACCGTACAGTTGATTATGAAAGTATGAACTTGTAAGCAGTATATGAAAATCATGAATACAAAATATTGTATATGAAACGAGAGGGTATTATTGGAAAAACTTTGCATAAAATGCTTGGAGTGCCCTTGTCTAGCTGTAAAGCCCAACAAGAACGTTGACTTTTCAAAGAAATTGAACCCAATGGTGATCAAAGAAGACATGCTTTAGCCTATAAGTGGACACTCACTCCAGGAATCCCCAGGTAAGCATAACAGGTCCGTAAATGGATTTATGCGCTATGCTTGCCTATGCCAGAAAACCCAGTGTACAGGCATCCACCCTTCCAGATTGCACGTGTCCTTATCACACTCATTAAAGTTCAACAACTTTGAAGGAGCAAAAATAAGAGTAGGCATTATGCCTAAGAGTGTCTTCATGAAAGGTACTACTCCCGTTCCATGATGATGTAGGCTTTCCACTCCTTGTAGGACACCATCTCTATGCACCAGGATGAAAGATGAGGAGAAATGGAGAAGAAGAGAAGATAGAGAAAGGAAAGTAGAGGGAAATGAGGGGTAAGGTAATTAATGCATGAAAGTTGAAGTTCGGTTATAGTTTAGGCCTATTTCATCTAGTAACCTAGTTCCCTATAACCATGTCTCTGATACCAATCTGTAACACCCCAACCGATGGCGGAATCATCGAGGTGCCACGTAGTGACGATTGTTCAAAAGCTCATGGTACTAAAATGTAAATATATGATTATTGAATATTGTTTTACAACATGTGAAATTAAATACAAGACAACAAAATAAAGATAATTGATTGATTTAATCTAAGTCCAAAGTCCTATGTGAAGCGTCAAGCAGCTTATCCTGAAACATGCACGAAAATAATTTTGTCAACATATGATGTTGGTGAGTACTACTTAGATTTGTACATATAGTATAAGTTTGAAAAGTAGTACAATTCATGTGTCTAGCATCACCAAGGCATTATGTAAACACGCAAGTAACCAAACAAGACAAAGATCAAATGTAAAGTTTGTACAATGTAATTGATAATGAGCACCTCAACACGTGTGAGTCTAAAAGAGCACCATAACATAAGTTATGTCTAAATGAGCACCGTAACATAAGTTACGTCTAAATGAGCACCATAACATAAGTTATGTCTGAATGTAAAGAGCACCATAACATAAGTTATGTCTGTATGTATGATTTTGTATGTAAGCTACGTTCATGTTCAAGCATAAGCACAAAGATAATCAAGACACGTATATGAATTGTAAATGAATAAAAATTTATGTGTAAATGAATATGAAAGCTTTTTATAGTTGTGCATGATTCACCCCAAAAGTTGTAAAAGCGAAAAAGGGGATAAGTAATACTCACCTTAGCAAGGTGGTAAGTCTTATGTAATTGAATAAGTATAATCCAACGTTGCCAAGTATCACCCTATGTATAATGTAACAAATAAGTCTAAGTCTATTTGGTCTATACGTATTTTCTAGGGCTTCGAATTTGGGGATAAGTATTTATTTGATTAATAATCAAATTGTTTATTAAATATAAGAAATTTAGTAAATAAATGAATAAAAGTCTTTTTGTAAATTTTAAGTTAAAAGATGGTCACAATATAAAGTTTTTAGTATGAAAATAATTTTTATAAAATTATTTTCTTGAAAATAGAATATTTAATCTATTTAATTCAAATTGTCAAAATATGACTTTAATATCTAAAAATATTAAAATTACAGAATTCTTGAATTAAAAATTGTATTTCAGTTCTAAATAATTAGAAATAATTTATATAAAATTTTGGTGCAAAAATATTGAAAAATGAATTTATTATGATTTATTTATGATTAAAACTAACAAAAATTGATTAAAAATATAAAACGGATGGTTTTTCAGAAATAAAAATTATTTCTGAAACGTTTAATATTGTACAAGGTTAGGATAATTTTTGTGGAATTTTATAAAATCGTTTAGATATTTTTATTGAATTTTATAATTTTAAATGAATAAACTTGTAATATTTATAATATATATTAAATAAATTATTTTTGAAAAACTAAAAATTGGATGATGAACTTTATTAGCGGAAAAACATAAAATAAATTTTGTAGAATTTATAAAATAGTTTTAATATTTTAAAACGATTTTTAAAAAGAATGAAGATAATATAGGTATAAAGGATAACCAAAAAAAATGTTTGTTCATGGTGGGACTCGAACCCTTGGCCTATGGCCGGTTCATGTTTTAAGAAAACACCATCTTACCAACTGATCTATAGGCTGGTTTGTGATAGGATTTGTTTTTGAAACATTTTTAAACAGAGCATATGTAGTCGTCTTCCCCAATTCTACACCAAGAACCCTAATTTTTCCAATTCGTTTAATCACCAAACGATAACCCCAGTAATGTTGGGGTTATTGGTCGGCCATTAACATGGAACAAAAATATGGATTAAATTAACACTTACAAAGCTCGATGGTTCACTTTGAATAAGTCAAACGAAAAGTCAAACAACGAACAATACTTGATTATCACGAAGATTTGCGAGGAATAGAGAGTGGGGGTTTGTTAATCGCTCTTTACAGAGATTGTGTGCGAGTTCAATTAGATTATAAACGAGGATTTATAAGGATTTCGTTCAAGTTGATTAGGAAAGTTTATTAATGGCTATTAATCACAAATCGGTCAAAGTAAACGCGTTAACCACGCGTGTTTGTTGTTTTTAGAAGGAAACGATGATCATGGGCGTAATACTCGGGATTGGTTCAATGATAAGCGTGTTATTGGATCAGAAATTGATGGCCCTTGGTGTGTTTTTGGTTGCAGCGATCGTAACAGCAGAGGAGGAAGAAGGAAGCAGCGTCTTAAGAATCCTTTTATAAATTTTGGGTTGGGATTATATCACAAATGAGCTGTGGCTCAGTGGTTGTGCACGCGTGTGTGTTGTGTGGTAGCTGGCCCGGCTTCTGCCCGGGTTCGATCCCTGGCAGAGGCACAATATTGTTTTTTTTAAAGCAGATAAGGGAGAGGGGGGGAAGCTATTGGGCCAGACTGATGGGGCCGACCTTTGGGCTAAGAAGGTTGGGCTTCAGATTATAAAAAAAAGAATGGGTATTGGGTTTGGTAATGGGTTTTCTAGTGAGTGTGTTTATAAAAAAAATATATATATATATATATATCTGATTTTTTATTATTATTAATTATAATAATAATAATATTATTATTATTATTATATACGAAAATATAAAAGAAAAGTGACGGATGTCACATAACCCGCGTAGTCGGGACAAGGTGATGGAAAGGGTGGACGGGTTGGTACGGGACGAACCGTTGGCGTATTTGAGTTCGGGACGTAGTTGTACTGGTTGTTCGGGTCAAAGCCTCTGTTGTATGGGTTCATGTTTTTAAAAATTATATGAAGAAATGTATAAACTCTGATGAAGAATGGTATAAAATTTGAGAAGATGAGAGGTTGTGGTGAAATGTAGTGAGTGTTTTTTAATAAAATGGGGTGATATATATAAATTAAATTTTTTTTGACCGTCATATCCAACGGTTATATTAATTTATTTTGAATTTTTTTTATAAACGGTAAACTTGTGGGGACCAACCAACACCCGCCACCTCACTTCCACCCCCGCCCAACCTTCCCTCCCCGCCTCAACCTCCCGCCGCCTCCACCACGTCCCAAGGGGGCGGTGTTCCCACCGCCACCTCACCCTCCCGCCCAACCTTTAAGCCCTACTCCCTCCTGTCTTAGACTATCCGGAGTGGTGGGGCGGGAAAGAGGGGGATGAAGCGTCATATGACACTTTTGGGTCCCACGTGGAGGGGATGAAAATTGTGGGGAGTGGAAGGAGGGGAAGAATGAGGGGGGGGGGGGATGAATATTATTATTATTATTGTGTGTGTAAAGTTAAAAAAAAAAATCAGCCAATCAAATGGTGCCACATCACCATCACCACAAGCCCCACGCCAAGCTCATCTTCCCCGCCCCCCTTCCCGCCCTCCTCCATGCCGGCCCGGCGGCGGTGTTCCCCCCCTTCCCGCCCCTTTCCCCGCCCCCACTCCGGATGGTTAGTTCTAAAAGAAGCTCTTAACATGAGCTTCAAGTTAGCCACTTCAAGAACCCTAGCCGTCTTGGTTCTCCTAACCGACTCAACCGATGCTCTCCTTTCCGCGGCTTTGCGATGAGCTTTTGCTATCTCGTTTTCCATCTTTTCCTTTGCTCTCGCGTTCTTCTCCTTTTCCCTTCTCCACAGATTCCGAACGTCTTCGGGCATCCTAACCACCAATAATCATCATCTCCATCGTACTCGGCCCTTCCTCGATTCTCTGTTATTTCTCTCTCATAACAAATCAAAGAATTATATGACAAAGAAGATTAACTTTTCATATCGGTCATGAAATAAACCTTCTAAGGCTAAACCTATTCAACTATTATGCCTACACATGGTGTTACATACATATAAACTCCCTATCCACACGTCTTTCAATCGGCTTTCCAACTCCAATGGATCTCTAACCTTACGAAACGATACGAACCCAAACCTCTTACCTAACCGATCATATTTCCGTGCAATATAAGTACCCATGATATCACCATAACCTTTGAGGACATCAACCAGATCAGCCGATGAACAACCCGTTGGTAAGTTCGAAACAAAGTATTCCTTGATCCTAAGCATGGTTTGTAGCCCTATCATCTTGTCTTCGACCATTCATAACCGGAGCATCATACCACTTATTAACCCTGTACCAAATTTATAAAATTGGTACAAGTACCGATTGAATTGAATGATCGATGTTTTTTTTTTTTTTTTTGATTTTTTGTATCGGTTGTGAATGACAATTGTATGATTATCGAACATTTGAATTTAGAAATAAGGTTAACAAAAAATCCATGGAAATACTCCATACAAATAACTACATGATCACTTCCTCATTTTAAGATTACCTTATTACCTTTAATCTCTAAATAAATAGATGCCACATATCTACACAAGAGTTCTTCTTATCCTTCTCACAAAACTCATCTTTTGTACACGAACCCTTACGTGTTGTGCCTAATGTCATAATTTATGATTGTAATTAAACAAGTATGTTATATTACAATGTAATTATCTGTATCTATATATATGATAAAGCGATTGGGGTGGAGACACATGTCACCTGGTCTCAATCCCCACCTTTAGGCTTTGAAGTCCCGCAAAAAAAAAAAAATTAGGTTATAAATAACCTAATTAACTAAATATTTATTAATTTATAATCTTTATATTTATCTTTATGTTTACTTTATTAGGCTACTAGATATTTGCCCGCGTTGACACGCAGTTCAACAACGTACGATTATTTGGAGTAGTATAACGTATAAGAAAAATAAAGTAGAAACATTTTATTAAAATTTAAAAGCAACGAATACACATTTATTCAAATATCGCTGAAAATTTCCTTATAAACCACATTTTTTGTTTTAGTCATCACTTTCCCACCAGCATCAAGTATAAGTAACTTCACGCCTGCCCTGCTTTTAACTCTTGACAATGCGACATAAAGCTGGCCATGTGAGAATACAGGGTTTCTTAAATACAATCCAACCTGAATAAGGCGACTTAAATGGTATGTGTTAAAAATAGACTTATGGCATATTCAACAATAAGAAAGTAATAAAAATGAAAATAAGAAACTAACTACCACCTAAATTTCACAATTTAATTTGACACGTCTGAGAAGATGAGCATTACCCATATCGACCCGCTAAAAAAGCTTCGAGCATATTTTATTCTATTTGACACCTTTGAAAAGGCAAACATTACCCAAATCGACCCGTTAAGTAAAGGGAAGATTGCCCCAATTCACCTATGGCCTATGTATTAGATAAAGGAACATCAATCTAATCAAAACACCATAAACACACTGTTGGCGACTTTTACCCTATTTGACCCATTGGAAAAGTTGAACATTACCCAAATCGACCGATTTATAAGTAAACAAACATGAACCTACACCACTAAAACAACATTTTATAACCCTCTTTTAACTAATCAACTAATTCACATAACCCATATGCTTGCATTTGATAAAAAAGCTACCGTTCAAGGTCTCTGAGTAAGTAACTTAGAACTTCCTTAACTTTGCATCAACATCGATATGCTTACTCATTTCAGAGTGTTGCCTACAAATATTTAAGTACTAAGATCAAGTAAACTAACAATACAAAAAACAGTGTGTTTGGATGTGCGTTTTAAAAGCGATTATATGAGCTTTAAGCGATCAAAATCATAGAATTAGCTGTGATACCTCAAAAATCCACATATAAGTCAAAAGTCAAATACCAAATGGACATTCAGTTTTCAAATAAATAATCAATGAACTTCAGCGAGAGGTAATTACGTATATAACATTACTTACATGTAGAAAAACACCGATAGGATGACGCCCGCAAATAGGTATTATCAGAGACAAACCTGTCCTCAAAAGTCTTTAAATTTCTCGCGCTCCATATTTGCGAAATCGTTGCTAACCCCACATTGTGTAAATCTTCTTCCACCTCTTGCTTCCCGGACTACTCCACAGCCGGGTGTTTAATAAATTTCCTAAACACTATAAACCATAATTTTAATTTTTTTAAAATAAAAACATTTAATAACTATTCTATTTTTAAAATGCAAAAAAAAGTCATTAATGTTTTTATAAATGTTTTTTATTTTTTAAAAATCGAAATCATTCATTAATGTTTGGGTCAACGTGTTTAATAACTTTCCTAAACACTGTAATCTTGATTTTTAATTTTTTTAAAATAAAAAAAATTTAATGACTATTCTATTTTTAAAATTCAAAAAAGAGTCATTAATGTTTTTATAAAATTTTTTATTTTACATCAATGAAAATTATTCATTAATGTTTCGGTCAAAGTGTTTAATAACTTTCCTAAACACTATAATCCAGATTTTTAATTTTTTTTAAATAAAAAACATTTAATGACTATTCTATTTTTAAAATTCAAAAAAGAGTCATGTTTTTATAAAAGAATTTATTTTTTAAAAATTGAAAATCATTCATTAATGTTTCGGTCAACGTGTTTAATAACTTTCCTAAGCAATATAATCCACATTTTTTGTTTTTTTTAAAATAAAAAACATTTAATAACTATTCTATTTTTAAAATTCAAAAAAGAGTTATTAATGTTTTTATAAAAAAATTTATTTTTTAAAAATCGAAATCATTCATTAATGTTTGGGTCAACGTGTTTAATAACTTTCCTAAACACTGTAATCCATATTTTTAATTTTCTTAAAATAAAAAACATTTAATGACTATTCTATTTTTAAAATTCAAAAAAGAGTCATTAATGTTTTTATAAAAATAAATATTTTTTAAAATCGAAAATCATTCATTAATGTTTCGGTCAAAGTGTTTAATAACTTTCCTAAACACTATAATCCAGATTTTTAATTTTTTTAAAATAAAAAACATTTAATGACTATTCTATTTTTAAAATTCAAAAATAGTCATTAATGTTTTTATAAAAAAAAATAATTTTTTAAAAATCGAAAATCATTCATTAATGTTTCGGTCAAAGTGTTTAATAACTTGCCCCAATTCACCTATGGCGTTGACCCCAATTCACCTATAACGAATTTAATTTGGAATTTGAAAATTGAAATTTGAAATTCAAAATTCGATATTTAACTAATTACCAATATAAGCTAAACTAATATTAGAATAATATAACACAATTAATAGGATCAATTAATGTATTAATTGGAGAGTTGACACTACTTATGTAGAAACTTTGAATCTTATTAAATGTGTAATTAAAAGGATAATTAGTATGTGTAATTTTTACCATTATTAACCAAAACTCAAAATTTGAAATTTTGTATAATTCGAATTTAAATATTTTTAATTTTAATTTGAATTTTGAAATTCAAAATTCAAAATGTAATTTATTACCAATATAAATTACACTAAATTTAGGAAGTGAGTAATTTGAATGTAATAAGGAAATTTAATGAGTTCCTAATTTACGTCAGTTTCCTTTCTCATTCTCTTTTTTTGCTTTTTTTTTAAAAAAAAAAAGAAGTAAAAAGACTAAAACGTGAAAACGTGACATATCTTCAATTTATCAATATCTCTATCATACAAAGCATGAACATAAAAAACAGCCTTGGAATATGACACATTTAACAAATTGCCACTAACGCCGTTTTAACAACACCTTTTAAAAACGACCCAAATTGAAGACTTTGTTTTCCAAACCATTTTTTTCTTTATAAATTTACGCATAAATCCAAAAACAATACATTATTATTATCTATAACTGAACCTAATAATCGTTTTAGAGGTAAATTGAATGTAATTCATAACATGAGCATGGGAAATATTGATGAACAACTAAATAAAGAAGATTAGAAACTCTTACCGTGAGGTGAACCGTCTCTGGGATTGAAGCTAATAATTGCCCGTCCTGTATATCGAGATGAAAAAACTCGTGTATTAAAAGCCGCCTAATCAAACACCGAATGATCCCAAATGCAAACCCGAGCAGTCTAAACAACCAAAAAATATGTTGATAAAAAAACAAATTTGTTGATAAAAAAACAAAAACAAATCAGAAAAAAAAATTAAAATTATCAACTAAAGTTTGCGAATGAAAGGGGATGCCAAAGTACTTGTCGAAGATTGACTAATATTACGAAAGAAGAAAGTTATTAATGTGATATAAAAATAATTTTGATTAAAATGAGATAATTTTTGTATTGTTACCTCGTATGATATGTTATCAATATCGAGCCACCTATCCATGCCATAGAACATTAACCTGAAAATCAAATTAAATTACGAAATGATACACACTCGAACTCAATGAGCATACTGTAAATTATACATACACATTCGAGCTTCTCCAATTCACATAGAGCTTCTCCAATATCTTGAGGCAACTCCTGAAACATACGCATTCAAACAAATAATATATGTGCTAGTGCGTGTATATCATAGATGCATGAATTATGTATGTAATTATGTACGTGCGACATTAAACATACCTGGCAATCTCTGCTGATTTTAACCGGTTTGTAGTCATTCAATGGGTTTTTCAAGTGAAAAGTTTTCTGAAAAGGCAAGTCAGATGTTTTCCATTAAAAATTAATGGACACTGAGATGAGGCTATAACGTGTTATAGTGTAGACAAATAATTTGGATTAATCTATAAATTAATCTTTAAAACAAATACCTAATTCGGTATTACATGGACGTGCGACCCCACGGTTTGCTTCCACCATACCCATTGCTCCAAACATTGTCTCTTCTCCAACCAACCGAGGACATCATTTGGGCATACCCTTGGAAGTAGCCACTCATATTGACACTAAATATTAATATCACCTTACCAGAATTCTGCAAAGACATGGCGTGCACTTTAGACGGTTCTGGAAAACACTGACACAGAGAACAATGATCTTACATGATAAGCTTCTTCCAATATCGGTTCGTTCATCACTTTCTCTCTCTAGATCTCTGCGTGTCTCTCTCTCTGTATTATGTTCTCTATGAATTTTGAGTTTAAATTGTTTTAGGGAAGTTAATTAATTCAATGAGAAGCTTTGACCAAATCATAATGAATTACCTAATTTAATATAATTACCTAATTTAATATAATTAATGAATTTTGATTTTTAGAAAAAACGAAAATTTTATAAATTCTCACAATGGGACACTTGTGTCACACCCTCAAAATCCACTTACGGAGTTTTACCGCGAGGCGCATGACAAACCAGGATCCAAACCAACGATCACAATAAACAAGTCTAAATGAACATAAATTGAATTTCAAAACATAGTTTAAAATCCCCGTTTACAGCGGAAGCTTATTCAAAACAATTATTCAATAATAAACCAATGTTCAACGTTTGTAAAATCATGCAACTCTAGCTAGACGCCGTGCAGACGCGTGCGCCCTAGTTCCGTTGTGCTACCTTAGCGACCTGAGAAAACATGTAAAAGTTTACGTCAGCACAAAAATGCTGGTGAGTTTACAGGTTTTGTAATCCAAGTACCAAGTCCACCTGTCCATACTATAACAAATCGAAAACCAGTATACGCTAGCTAGGCGTACGTTTTGTTACTACCACGATTGGAAAACCATTACTAACTCGAATACCAGATGTTGTGCCCGAAAAGTAAACCAGTTGTTCCTGTTGTTCCTGTTTGAGACAATATGCACTCGCCCGGCCCTCCAAGTCGACGAGCGGGGTTGGTCACTCCCAATAGCGCTATTCACATTTCCCCGTTGTGCAAACCCGCACATTCATGGTTCCCCCCGGACTTCCAAAGATCGTGTAGTACACAATAGAAACCCATAGTATGACAGTAGTTACCAAATAATCGTTTTAACACATGTTTTCTCCCCCGTAAAGTGAAACCAGTTAAAAGAGGGGCCGTAAACTCACCTTAAGTTGCGTTACTCCTTAACCCGAGTAAACTCAGCTGCTATGCTAGCCCCGTAAAGCGGCGACCTAACATATGACAGTTACAAGTACTTAGACTAAAAACCCGCAGGTTAATTAGTCCCTAGATGTCCAGACCATAACCAAGTTAGTTTGAAAACACCGTGACTGTTTAACTGACCCAAAGTACAAGACTCGACATCCCATTGGTGACCCGAGACTCCCCGTGTTATGTTTACGCTCTCAAACATGCAATCATGTAAACACACTTAACATACGTTAACGCACAACAATTTATAGCACATAGTTCACGTATCACCGAATTACATTCAAACATATGTTACCAAGTTATTAGATATGTTACGGGGTTCCTAGCATGTTCCTACATGTCAAATCGGGTCTCGGAATGCTAATTTATACTTACAGCAGCAGTACACGCGATTAGGAAAAGTCAACTAGCATTTAGGTTGGTCAACTAGCATTTAGGAACCGTAATCGCATGAATTACTAGCATTTAGGGCTATACCACATGTAACTACTAGCATTTAGGGCTATACCACATATAACTACTAGCATTTAGGGCTATACCACATGTAACTACTAGCATTTAGGCTATACCACATGTAACTACTAGCATTTAGGCCCTACTCGCATGTATCTAATAGCATTTAGGCCCTACTCGCCTATAACATAGGCATTTAGCCTCCTAATCGCCTCTAACATAGGCGATTAGGATGCTAATCGCCTGTAAGCGTGCTGTTCCGGTTTTTCGCGCGTTTAACGCTCCAAATCAGATCCAGAACGTGTGTAACTACCCAATATCATCCCAAACACTATCCTAAACATGTTTCAACTAAAACCCTTCGTTTTGCCTCGTATTATCAGCCCTGCATGCAATCACGTAATCCAAACACCATTCACATAGCATGCAACATCATACTAACATGCGTAACTATAACCCTAATGATCAATTCTCAGATTTTATCATCATAATATCATTATTATTCTGATCTAACATAATAACATGTCATTCATTCATCTTGAATCATAAAAACCCTAGCTTTCTAATCATAAACACACATAACACATGTATACTAGTTAAAATCCGATTAACAACACTTATTAACGATTTTCAGAAAGCTTTTTCGTTTTAGAACAGGTCTGGACTATTAGGGATTGAATAAAAACGTTTATAAGATTGCATGGATGAAAACCAAACCTTAGATTTGTAAAAGGATGATGGATTAAGCTTGAAACCTTGTGTTTTGATCAAAAATCGCGTTCCAGAGGTTGTGTGTGTGTTGGGGCAGGTTATGGGACGACTAGGGTTTGTATAATGAAGTTTATGAGGTCAAGTATGGTATTTATAGTCGTTTTTAGTCGTCCAGCACGTAACTAGCGATTATGCAGCCCTTACACGCGATTAGGAATCCTAATCGCATGATTGTTCAGGCATTTGGGGCCTACTCGCCCCCTAGGGCACACGAGTAGCCCCTACTCGCCCCTAATATTGCCTACTCGCCTCCCTTATAGGCGATTAGGCCTTCCTAATCGCCTATAGGGGCTGGTTTCGTGTGTTTTGCGCGTTAAACCCCGTTTTAACATATGTTAACACATATTCACATACCGACAAGTCACATAATGATTGTAAACACATAACACTTGTAAATACACATATTCACACTCGTTCACCAATTCCCGGGACTCGAGACTTGTATGTTCCGTATGCCCTGACGATCCTACAAATCGTCACCGTTTGTACACTTGGTTAAGGACCGACCTCTAATGAACCTCTAGACCAACATCCAATGATCCTCTAGACTAAACCGATAGTTCCCGAACCATAACCCGACTTAACTAACCCAGTTAAGTACAATATACGCGTGACTCGCTAAGGTAGACTTTCATCTAGACAACGTTGTTAACCAGAATTTGCCGGGTGTCACATCATCCCTACGTTAAAAGAATTTTCGTCCCGAAAATTGCACAAGTACCAAAAGAACAAAAGAAATAACGAAGGAAACAAACAAAGGATCGAAACCAAAAGAGAGATTTACCCGAGTTGTCACATCATCCCCACGTTAAAAGGAATCTCGCCCCGAGATTCATTCAGCTGCAGAAGAGACATATCTTGACTCGAACGCTTCCTTAGGAAAGAGATGAGGATACTTAGACTTCATCTGATCCTCCCGCTCCCAAGTGTATTCTGCTCCCCGGTTCGAGTTCCACCGAACCTTAACGATACGAATCTTGCTGTGACGTAGGCTACGAATCTTGTAATCCAGAATCTCCACAGGTTCTTCCACAATCCAAAGACGATCATCAACCTTGATCTCTTCCAGTGGAACGATGAGAGACTCGTCAGCCAGACACTTCTTCAAGTTGGACACATGGAAGACGTTATGTACGTTACCGAGCTCCGTCGGTAAATCAAGACGATATGCCACCGGTCCAATCCGTTCCAGGATCGTAAATGGTCCGACATACCGTGGGTTGAGTTTGCCACGCTTCCCAAAGCGTATGACGCCCTTCCACGGTGAGACTTTTAGAAGTACTTTGTCATTGACTTGGAATTCCAATGGTTTGCGACGCTGATCGGCATAACTCTTTTGCCGGTCCCGTGCCGCTGCCAACCGATTACGAATCTGTACGATCTTTTCCGAAGTTTCGTACACTAGTTCAGGCCCAGTGAGTTGACTCTCACCCACTTCAGCCCAACAAAGAGGAGAACGGCATTTCCGTCCGTACAGTGCTTCGAACGGAGCTGCCTTGATGCTCGTGTGATAACTGTTGTTGTACGAGAATTCTACTAACGGTAGATGAGCTTCCCAACCCTTACCAAAATCGATTACACACGCCCGCAGCATGTCTTCCAAAGTTTGAATCGTGCGCTCACTCTGACCGTCAGTCTGTGGATGATAAGCCGTACTCATATCTAGTTGGGTACCCAAAGCCTTGTGCAAAGACTTCCAGAAGTGAGAAGTAAAATGGGAGTCACGATCCGAGATAATAGAAACTGGCACCCCGTGCTTAGAAACAACTTCCTTCAAATAAAGACGAGCCAAACGATCCATGGTGTCGGTCTCCTTAATAGCAAGAAAATGGGCTGATTTCGTCAACCGATCGACAATCACCCATATCTTGTCATTCCCGCTGGGTGATTTAGGAAGTTGTGTGACAAAATCCATGGTAATCCGTTCCCATTTCCATTCCGGAATTTCAGGTTGTTGCAAGAGACCCGACGGTTTCTGGTATTCCACCTTGACCTTAGCACAGGTCAAGCATTTGCTCACGTATGAGGCTATATCCGACCTCATGTTTGGCCACCAGTAAAGCACCTTCAGATCTTGGTACATCTTATCCGAACCAGGATGAATAGAATACCGGGACTTATGAGCCTCATCTAAGACAAGCTCCCGAAGTCCCCCGAATAAAGGAACCCATATGCGTTCTGCGAAGTAGTGCAGGCCATCAGGCCTTCGCTCTAGGTGCTTGTCGGCACCGTGCATAGTTTCAGCTTTAAGGTTTTCCTCCTTCAAAGCTTCTAACTGGGCAGAACGGAGTTGATCCGGTAGGGATGAATGAATGGTGAGCTGTAATGCCCGAACGCGACGAGGTTTAGTTGATTCCTTTCTGCTCAAGGCGTCTGCTACAACATTCGCCTTGCCAGGATGGTACTTAATAGCACAATCATAGTCGTTCAGAAGTTCAATCCAACGACGCTGCCGTATGTTCAAGTGTTGTTGGTCGAAAATATGTTGGAGACTCTTGTGATCGGTGTAGATGGTGCATTTGGTACCGTACAAGTAATGTCTCCAAATTTTCAACGCGAATACCACGGCACCCAACTCCAAGTCATGGGTGGTGTAGTTCTTCTCGTGCACCTTGAGTTGACGAGAAGCATACGCAATCACTTTCTCGCGTTGCATCAACACACAACCGAGGCCATGAATAGAAGCATCACAGTAAACAACGAAGTCATCAGGGCCTTCAGGTAAGGACAAAATAGGAGCGGAACAAAGTTTAGACTTTAGTTCCTCAAACGCTGACTCTTGTGCTTCACCCCAGTCGAATTTCCTATCCTTCTGAGTGAGAGTGGTCAGGGGTTGAGCGATCTTCGAGAACCCCTGAATGAAATGACGATAGTAGCCCGCAAGGCCTAGGAATTGCCGCACCTCAGTTGGCGTCTTTGGTGCTCCCCAGTCCTTGATCGCTTCGATCTTAGCTGGATCGACATGAATTCCTAGTTCATTAACCACATGTCCTAGGAACTGAACTTCGCGTAACCAAAAGTCACACTTTGAGAACTTGGCGTAAAGTTGTTCCCGTCGCAAGAGTTCCAAAACTAACCGCAGATGTTCCTCGTGTTCGGTCTTGTTCTTAGAGTAGATCAGAATGTCATCAATAAACACAATGACGAACTTGTCAAGATATGGTTTGCAAACGCGGTTCATCAAATCCATGAAAACCGCCGGTGCGTTCGTGAGACCAAAAGGCATGACCAAGAATTCGAAATGGCCATAACGTGTACGAAAGGCAGTCTTTGCAACGTCAGCTTCCCTTACCCGCAACTGGTGATAACCGGACCTCAAGTCAATCTTGGAATAATAACTAGAACCCTGGAGCTGGTCGAATAGATCATCAATACGTGGAAGAGGATAACGGTTCTTGACGGTCAATTTGTTCAGCTCTCTGTAGTCCACACACAATCGGAAACTTCCATCCTTCTTCTTAACAAATAGAATCGGGGCTCCCCAAGGGGAAGAACTTGGTCTGATGAAACCCTTGTCCAAGAGTTCCTGTAACTGACTAGACAATTCCTGCATCTCGGGAGGTGCAAGACGGTGGGGGACCCGAGCAATAGGAGCAGCCCCTGGTACAAGATCAATACCGAACTCGACTTGACGATGAGGAGGAAGACCAGATAAATCATCGGGAAAAACATCAGGAAACTCGCGTACAACTGGAATATCGTCGATCTTCTTCTCATCACCAGAGGAAACAGATAAAAGTGCTAAAACGGCTGGATAACCCTTTCGAAGACACTTAAGGGCTTTCATGCTAGAGATGATGTTTAGCGGAACACCACCCTTGATACCGTACACAGAAAGGAATTCTCCATCAGGGAGAGGAATCCGAATAACCTTATCGTAACAGACAATCTCCGCGCGATACAAAGATAACCAATCCATGCCTACCACTACGTCAAAACTACCCAAAGGTACCGGCATAAGGTCGATGGGAAACGATAAACCCGACAACTCTAATTGACACTCCCGAAGGACACTAGTAGCCTCAATCTTCTTACCGTCAGCCAACTCAATAATATACTTGGTCTCTAATGGTACGGGTACTACATCTAGCAGTCGACTAACTTCCATGGATACAAAACTCTTGTCGGCACCAGAATCAAATAACACACTAACAGAACGATTATTGAGAAGGAACGTACCGGTGACTGTGTCAGGATCCTGTCTAGCCTCAGCGGCTCCAATGACGAAGGCACGTGCATTTCTGCCGCCGCCCCCGTTGTTCCCATTACCGTTGTTTCCACCCTGCTTCAGTTTTGGGCAATCCTTCTTGTAATGCCCGGTCTCACCACAATTGTAACATCCTTGTCTTCCCGTAGTCCCTTGAGCAGTCGGAGCTGAGCTGTTAGTCGGAGCCTGAGTCGATGGAAGTGTAACCCGACAATCTTTAGCATAATGCCCAGTTCGCTGGCAGCGGTGACAACGGTTACTGTCGCAGTTCCCTTGATGATGGCGTCCACACTTGTTGCATTTGGGCAGTTTCCCCGCATAACCACCCTGTTTGTTACCCGAAGAAGAAGAACCCCCATTGTCGAACCTCTTATTCTGCTGTGCTGGCCCAGATCCCTTCCCGTCATTTTCCCACTTGCGCTTGTTGTTCTCTGGGGCCTTAACAGTCGAACCCTTAGCAGGCAAAATACCCTCATTCACCTTTAAGTTGGTCATCCTATGAGCCGATCGGACCACCTCTGCGTATGTAGGATGATTTCCCGCAGCCACTAACCCTGCGATTTCTGGTACTAACCCCGAGACATAGTGTTCAATCCTACGGTATTCTGGCACATGTAGATCGGGACACAGCACTGCCAACTCGTTACGCCTCACAGTATACTTCTCAATTTCAGACCCAGTCATCTTGAGGTTCCACACCTCGTGCTCTAGTTTCTGCACCTCCTCCCTCGGGCAGTATTCACGCTTCAGCAACTGCACAAAATTCTCCCAAGGCATAGCATACGCCTCCCCAATACCCATATTCTGGGTGATGCCATTCCACCAAGTCAATGCCACATCCTGGAATAACGCAGCAGCATACTTAACCCGATCTTCTGGGAGACAGTTACACATCAGAAACACTGACTCCACTTTCTCCAGCCACCTAAGCAAGCTCACCGCACCCTCGGTGCCAGAGAATTCCTGGGGCTTACAGTCCTGGAACATCTTGTAGGTACACATGGGTGGGGGTGGGTTTACAGGACCACCTGAAATGAAACGTATGAGAAACCACGAAGAATGTGAACAAGGTTCACCAATGAGGCAAAGAAAATGGATAAATCAACTTACCACCACCGTTGTGCCCTAACTGGAAGGCAGCTTGGAGTAAGTTGTTCAGATCATCCCGCGATAGGTTAATACCTCCACGACCACCAGCACCACCGCGTCCACCACCACGTCCACCATTGCGACCACCTCCGCGTCCTCCTCGTACTCCAGACATGATTCTGGTAGAAAGAACGAGAAAATTTAGTTTCGCAGATAAAGATAACCACTAATGTTCACAAGATCAAAGCTAGATCCAATCCAGGACTATCCCTTCAAACCCAGAGCTCACTAGGGCTTCCATGCATTTCGGTTTATGATTTTGTGTGCACCCAAAATGATAAACCGCTCTACATGGTCCTCCAAGTGTTCTCCTAGTTCAAAGTTCAAATCACCGAACATAGACTCTTAGCTACACACCGTAATACTACGATAGTTTATGGCAAGTGTTTCTATTGGAGTACGAAAGGGAGAAGTCCGAGCCTTGGACAAATCTCAAGAGTACACGATTCACTCCAATATACTACACTGCCTAGAAGGTAACTAACCCGACCTAAGATAGAACGGATGATGTAACGTAGAAAGACCAACGATTTAGAGACACCCCGACAAGACCATACGTAAACCACCATAATGTTTAGTACCATGTGATCGTCTAGTGTGTGCGACTCGGCTATAGACTAGACTCTACATGCAGTCCTAGTTCACTATAACCATTGGCTCTGATACCAATCTGTCACACCCTCAAAATCCACTTACAGAGTTTTACCGCGAGGCGCATGACAAACCAGGATCCAAACCAACGATCACAATAAACAAGTCTAAATGAACATAAATGCAATTTCAAAACATAGTTTAAAATCCCCGTTTACAGCGGAAGCTTATTCAAAACAATTATTCAATAATAAACCAATGTTCAACGTTTGTAAAATCATGCAACTCTAGCTAGACGCCGTGCAGACGCGTGCGCCCTAGTTCCGTTGTGCTACCTTAGCGACCTGAGAAAACATGTAAAAGTTTACGTCAGCACAAAAATGCTGGTGAGTTTACAGGTTTTGTAATCCAAGTACCAAGTCCACCTGTCCATACTATAACAAATCGAAAACCAGTATACGCTAGCTAGGCATACGTTTTGTTACTACCACGATTGGAAAACCATTACTAACTCGAATACCAGATGTTGTGCCCGAAAAGTAAACCAGTTGTTCCTGTTGTTCCTGTTTGAGACAATATGCACTCGCCCGGCCCTCCAAGCCGACGAGCGGGGTTGGTCACTCCCAATAGCGCTATTCACATTTCCCCGTTGTGCAAACCCGCACATTCATGGTTCCCCCCGGGACTTCCAAAGATCGTGTAGTACACAATAGAAACCCATAGTATGACAGTAGTTACCAAATAATCGTTTTAACACATGTTTTCTCCCCCGTAAAGTGAAACCAGTTAAAAGAGGGGTCGTAAACTCACCTTAAGTTGCGTTACTCCTTAACCCGAGTAAACTCAGCTGCTATGCTAGCCCCGTAAAGCGGCGACCTAACATATGACAGTTACAAGTACTTAGACTAATAACCCGCAGGTTAATTAGTCCCTAGATGTCCAGACCATAACCAAGTTCATTTGAAAACACCGTGACTGTTTAACTGACCCAAAGTACAAGACTCGACATCCCATTGGTGACCCGAGACTCCTCGTGTTATGTTTACGCTCTCAAACATGCAATCATGTAAACACACTTAACATACGTTAACGCACAACAATTTATAGCACATAGTTCACGTATCACCGAATTACATTCAAACATATGTTACCAAGTTATTAGATATGTTACGGGGTTCCTAGCATGTTCCTACATGTCAAATCGGGTCTCGGAATGCTAATTTATACTTACAGCAGCAGTACACGCGATTAGGAAAAGTCAACTAGCATTTAGGTTGGTCAACTAGCATTTAGGAACCCTAATCGCATGAACTACTAGCATTTAGGGCTATACCACATGTAACTACTAGCATTTAGGGCTATACCACATATAACTACTAGCATTTAGGGCTATACCACATGTAACTACTAGCATTTAGGCTATACCACATGTAACTACTAGCATTTAGGCCCTACTCGCATGTATCTAATAGCATTTAGGCCCTACTCGCCTATAACATAGGCATTTAGCCTCCTAATCGCCTCTAACATAGGCAATTAGGATGCTAATCGCCTGTAAGCGTGCTGTTCCGGTTTTTCGCGCGTTTAACGCTCCAAATCAGATCCAGAACGTGTGTAACTACCCAATATCATCCCAAACACTATCCTAAACATGTTTCAACTAAAACCCTTCGTTTTGCCTCGTATTATCAGCCCTGCATGCAATCACGTAATCCAAACACCATTCACATAGCATGCAACATCATACTAACATGCGTAACTATAACCCTAATGATCAATTCTCAGATTTTATCATCATAATATCATTATTATTCTGATCTAACATAATAACATGTCATTCATTCATCTTGAATCATAAAAACCCTAGCTTTCTAATCATAAACACACATAACACATGTATACTAGTTAAAATCCGATTAACAACACTTATTAACGATTTTCAGAAAGCTTTTTCGTTTTAGAACAGGTCTGGACTATTAGGGATTGAATAAAAACGTTTATAAGATTGCATGGATGAAAACCAAACCTTAGATTTGTAAAAGGATAATGGATTAAGCTTGAAACCTTGTGTTTTGATCAAAAATCGCGTTCCAGAGGTTGTGTGTGTGTTGGGGCAGGTTATGGGACGACTAGGGTTTGTATAATGAAGTTTATGAGGTCAAGTATGGTATTTATAGTCGTTTTTAGTCGTCCAGCACGTAACTAGCGATTATGCAGCCCTTACACGCGATTAGGAATCCTAATCGCATGATTGTTCAGGCATTTGGGGCCTACTCGCCCCCTAGGGCACACGAGTAGCCCCTACTCGCCCCTAATATTGCCTACTCGCCTCCCTTATAGGCGATTAGGCCTTCCTAATCGCCTATAGGGGCTGGTTTCGTGTGTTTTGCGCGTTAAACCCCGTTTTAACATATGTTAACACATATTCACATACCGACAAGTCACATAATGATTGTAAACACATAACACTTGTAAATACACATATTCACACTCGTTCACCAATTCCCGGGACTCGAGACTTGTATGTTCCGTATGCCCTGACGATCCTACAAATCGTCACCGTTTGTACACTTGGTTAAGGACCGACCTCTAATGAACCTCTAGACCAACATCCAATGATCCTCTAGACTAAACCGATAGTTCCCGAACCATAACCCGACTTAACTAACCCAGTTAAGTACAATATACGCGTGACTCGCTAAGGTAGACTTTCATCTAGACAACGTTGTTAACCAGAATTTGCCGGGTGTCACAACTTGGCACAAATTGATTGGCTATGTAATTGGAGGCACAATGTGGGATTGACAAGTGTCCTCATGGACTTTGTTTTATTAGATGTATAGAAGTATCCCCATAAAACCCTCTAAAATGATGATCTGACACATCTTTTGTACTTTCACTCAACCTCTCTCCTTTTAATTTCAAACCTTTAAAAACTAATTAAAGATCTTGAAGAATTTATTTTCCTTTTATTCAAATGTCTAGCAGATGAAAGAGGGGGTTTGAGACCCATCTTGAACAACACCACTGGCCAAAACCCATCTGCGGCCAAAGCCTCAACTCCGGCCAGACCCATCTTCGTCAAAATGAACGTTTTACAACAACAAGAGCTCGAGCACCAATAATACCCTCACTGTCGACTTTGACGAGGCACACACTGTAACCTCCAACGTTGATGGACACTTTTTAACTCATTCTGCAAGTCTTGAATCTTTTTCTTTTATTCATGTTGGATTTGAAATTTATGGGTTGTTAACTTTTTATGTTGGATTTGAAATTTAATTTATGGTGTTAGCTTGACAGATTTATTAGTTTGTATTTAATAGATTTTGTTTTGACTCATGACCACAACTAACATAAATAGATAGGCCACGCTCCAAATTCGTGATTTTGTTTTTGAATTATAATTACTTTACATATCCCTTCCCCTCCCCTCCTCCACACTACTTTGTGTGTGCAAGATTGTGTTTTTTGTAATGTTATGTGTGTGAAACCTGTTGGACATGAGGAAATTTTAAAAAAGAATTAAAGTGTTTATTTTTTTTGCCAGTTGTTGAAACTATAAACACATCTCCCAAGAACTCTTGAATAAAAGAAACAAAAATTGAAGTTAAAAAAAATTAAAGTGTTTTTTTTTTTCAAGTTATCGGGTTTGAGTTTAGTAGATTGGGTTTTGCGATTCAGAAAGGTGCGGCAGCGTAGCTTTGCTGTCCGTTATATTTTTTAATGATTAAAACGTTTTTTATTACAATACACTGGTCGATACGTGTGGTAAGACGTGGATACGTACGTTAACACGTAACTTTAGAATTAGCTAACTTTTTTTTTTTCACATATGGATAATCCATATGATACGTACGTTAACATGTAAAGGTCGGGGGCTTTACTTTGTCGGACCTTGTCAGAAAACAGGTAGAGGGAGTCGAAAAAGAGATGAGTTTTGGTGAGGCTGTTTTATGTTTATGGCGGATTACGGCGTTTTCGGGTTTTGGCTCAGTAGCGGGATGGGTGTTGGTGTGCCATTTGAATGAATCTAGACCCAATATTTATAGGCGATGAAACAGACCAACAAGAGCTTTTGGTTACCATCTATTTTGCCACCAATCTACAAAATATTTCAAAAGTTTAGCAAGATTGACGGGAAATTGTTTTGGGTAGACAAAATCAATAAATTGCTTCCAATTGCATCCATATTAGTTTTGTGACATCCGTCATTTTTCATAATATTTTTTTTAATAATAATAATAATTTTCAGGTTTCTATTTTAAATATATATATATATATATATATATGTATGAGAGTTTATCTAGTTAACCAAACCAAACCTACAACCCAATCCAAACCCTTTATTAGTTTAGCCCATCATCTGAGCCCAAGTCTGAACCGGCCCAAGATAGCAGCCCAAGCCCTTGAATCTGTTTTAAAAAAAAAGGAAAAAAAACCTCTGCTGTTGCCGGGTTTCGAACCCGAGCCGGCTCCAAACACCACACCACACTTAACCACTTGAGCCAAGCCTCATTCTTGATTTTATTCCAATTCATAATATATATATATGCACATTCAAACCTATGTTTCTTCTTCTTTCACTGTTGTATGCGAACAGCATACATTCACAACAATTACATGTACAAGCTTCCACCCTTGACCTTTGACTAATCTAATTTAGGGGGGATTAAATCCTATTAACAACTGCTGACCCGATTGATTGATTATCACGCGTTAATCAACACACGAATTGCGTGATTTCAGCTCTAATTGAAGCCTATGACTCGACTTTGACCAAGCTTGAAACCCGAATCTAAACCTTATAAATACCCATCGATAACTCAATTAAACCTGCACACACACACACACGTTTATGCGACTAAGAGAACCCCTATAACACTTTTCACTATCAAACACCAAATCGTCCAGAATCGAAGCTTTTACACTCGTGGTTGACTTTTTCTTTGACCGAGCTATACATACGAATTCATCATTGTAAGTTTTTTCTTTGATGGGTTTTGTTAATCGGCCCTTGTTGGTCATTAACCCCATGATTAATCAGAACAAAATTTCGTGTATAATGTTATTAACAATCTAGGGCTCGAAATCATTTGATTTGGGGAAGAACACGAGGCAGTTAACTTATATAATTTTATTTTAGAACAGAAATAAACAAAATGAATCCTAGATCAGTTGGTTGGGGCTTTTGGCTAAACTCATTGAACCGGATCAGGTCTGGGGTTCAATCCTTGCAACCTACAAACATTTTTTTTTCCTTTTTATATACATATATTTTTACATATTAAACTTTTAAAAATAGTTTTTAAATACTAAACGTAGTTTATAAATTCTATAAAAATTTTTATGTGATCTCCAGATGATAAAGTTCATCATCCAATTTTTAGTTTTTCAAAAATAATTTATTTAATATATATTATTAATAATACAAGTTTATTCATTTAAATTTATTAAATTCTATAAAAATATCTAAACGATTTTATTAAATCTCACAAAAATTATCCTAAACTTGTATATTCATAAACATTCCAGAAAATATTTTTTTTCAGAAAAACCGTTTATTTTATATTTTTAATTAATTTTTGTTAGTTTTAATCATAAATAAATCATAATAAATTCATTTTTAATATTTTTGCACCAAAATTTTATATAAATTATTTCTAACTATCTAGAACTGAAATACAAATTTTTATTCAGAAATTCTTTGATTTTAATATTTTTAGATATTAAAGTCGTATTTTGACAATTTGAAATAATTAGATTAAATATTCCATTTTCAAGAAAATAATTTTATAAAAATTATTTTCATACTTACAACCTTAAGTTGTGACTATATTCAACTTAAAATTTTACGAAGAGACTTTTATTTATTTATTTATTAAATTTCTCATAATTAATAAACAATTTGTTTAATAAACAAATAAACGTTTATCCCTAAATCGAAACCTTAGAAATACATGTATCCTAGACTTATTTCCCTTACACGTTATCAAATTCTTTAGGTTGATCCTTTGGGATAATTTCCAACACATATTTCGTTGTCCAAGTCCAATTTCAAGTTATTACGTGAACTGTGAGTACTTCCTATCCCCTTTTTACTTTTATACATTTTCGGGGTGTTACATGTACACTATTACAAATTTCAAATACAATTTTACATTTTTACAAATACAATTCTAGTACTATGTGCATTGCTTACAACGTGCTTTATGCTTAGACAATACATGTGGATTACATTTGTACTTAGTGAAATCATTAACATGGTACAAGCCGACCTTAACAGTGGATAGCGCTATTTGGATTGACAACCCGCCTAGATTGATTCTCCCCCTTTTTCATCGGAGAATCCGTGGCCATTGTTAAGTTATCACCCATTTATTGGATGAGTACACCACCGTTCATACAATACATTATACAGTCACAGGGTTGATTTCGCTCATTTGTATGATACATAGTTTACATATTTGCACTGTAGCATGCACTTGAATTGTATATCTTTTTAACTTACTATATATATATCGAAACTAGGAATGCTCACCAACATTTCTTATGTTGACCAAACCTATTTTTGTACATGTTTCAGGTGCAGTTTGATCTAGTGCCTTAGCAAGAGACATTTAATGCTTTATTTAAATTCAGTTATTTCAATATTTACATTTCATTTAGACAATGTATTTTCCATTTCCATGTAAGACAATTCTGGTTTATTCAATAATATTTACATTTTAGTACCATGTGCTTTTGAACAATCGTCACTACGTGACACCTCGATGATTCCGCCATCGGTTGGGGTGTTACAGATTGGTATCAGAGCCATGGTTATAGGGAATTAGGTTATTAGAATGCCTTTTAGCCTAGACTATAACCGAATTTCAACTTTCAGGTACAACATTTCCTAGTTTATCATTCCCCTCATTACCCTTTCCTTCCTCAATCTTTCCCCTTCTTCTCCATTTCTCCTCATCTATCATCATGGTGTATAGAGATGGTGTCCTACAAGGAGTGGAAAGACTACATCATCATGGAGCGGGAGCAGTACCTTTCATGAAGACACTCTTAGACATAATACCTACTCTTATTTTACTCCTTCGAAGTTGTTGAACTTTAATGAGTGTGATAAGGACACGTGCAATCTGGAAGGGTGGACGCCTGTACACTGGGTTTTCTGGCATAGGCAAGCATAGCGCATAAATCCATTTACGGACCTGTTATGCTTACCTGGGGATTCCTGGAGTGAGTGTCCACTTATAGGCTAAAGCATGTCTTCTTTGATCACCATTGGGTTCAATTCCTTTGAAAAGTCAACGTTCTTGTTGAGCTTTACAGCTAGACAAGGGCACTCCAAGCATTTTGTACAAGTTTTTCCAATAATACCCTCTCGTTCCATATACAATACTTTGCATATCATGATTGCTTACAAGATCATATCTTCATAATCATCTGTACGATTATACACTTACATTTTCTAATCTCATGATTATTAATTAACTACCTCATAGATGTCTGCTCGCCGCATACTCCGTGATGCCAGCCAACGCCCTGTTCGTGCTTCTGGACGACGTTCTGATCGTCGCCTCGCATCTTTAGTCGCCGAGCAAATTGCTGCAGTGATCCCAAACCTTGTCAGTGAGATAACCCAGAATAGTAAAAGTGCCAACACAGGGAGTACGACTCAATTTCGGTGCACTTTCAAACACTTTAACTCCTGCAACCCCACAAAATTCACTGGTGAGGAGGGTGCTACTGGCCTCCTCCAATGGTTTGAAAGCATGGAGAGTACTTTTGTGAACAGTGAATGTCCTGATGAACTCCGCGTTCGCTATGCTACTAGTGTCCTTCAAAAGGGGGCGCTAACCTGGTGGAATGGTGAAAAGCGCAATCGAGGAGCTGATATTGCTTTATCATTATCTTGGGCAGATGTTAAGGAACTCATGATCGCCAAATTCTGCCCTAGGAACGAAATCAGGAAACTGGAGGAAGAGTTCCATGGACTGAAACAAGACAGTGGTGAGAATCTTGCGTATAATACTCGATATCACGAACTTAGCATACTGGTTCCACACATGGTCACCCCAGTCTCTCGAGCAATCGAAAAATATATCGAGGGATTACCTGACCTGATTCAAGACATTGTCACTGGAGGCAAAGCCACTACGGTAGAAGAAGCCATCCAACTTGCAGCCACATTAACAGACAAACACGTAAGGAAAGGAAACTTGGTTAGGAAGTGCACCAAGACACCTACTGAGAAAACCACCAATGTTGTTGAACAATCTAAGACTATTTTAGCAAAGACGCCACTACTGCTTCGAACTCTAAGAAACGAATGGGCGATAATCAGAACCATGCTGTTGTTGATCCGGTGGTTCAGCCTCCTATCAAGAAAGCCTACACGGGAATCCATCCTCAATGCAACACCTGCAAATATCATCACCCTGCAAATCTTCCATGCCGTCAATGCACTAGATGTGGAAGGTTTGGACACTTTGTTTCCACTTGTCGAGTAATGGTTGGGACACAGAGTAATCATCAAACAGCTGCCCAGGGACCACTACAGATTACTAACGGTCGGGCATGTTATCATTGTAGAGACCCTAATCACATGCTACCTCAATGTCCCAAATTGAACAATGTAAACCTGGTGGCACATGGACGAGCTTTCAATATCAATACCAACGAAACAACTGATCAGGATGACGTTAATCCCACTGGTTAAGCCATGGGTGAAATCTTCCCAAGACCCGAGAATCCAATACTCGTGTTTTCATTTCCTTGATCCTATTATCATTTTGTACCCAATTTGTCGCACTCATTAGCATACAACATCTAGAAATTTCCTTGCATACTATTGTGTACGAACACAGATTGGAAATTTATCAAATTCGGTTACGTTTATTTTATATCGTATAAGTTCAGACTCTACCTTACATTTTATTGAAACATTTGGTCTTGACTTCCATGGAAATCAAAATACTTATTTAATCCTACAAAGCTTTTCTAAAAACATCATTGTTTGTCATATGCAACTTGATTTTTTCCTTAGTTTGACTATCCATTGAATATTTAATTATTCATGATACTCGTAAACTATTCCTATAGGCCACTAAGACAACACTTACACTTAATGGTCGTAGTGCTTACAAACTTGCTTGCATGTGTGTATTATCCACGCAACTCAGATAAACATTACATTTAAAGGGCTCCTCGGACGAGTGGTAGCCCATACTTAAATACTATTATGCTTACAAGTCATTGCAAACCCATGCAATTGACCCCATTATTACATGGCCTCATTTCATTGATAACATCTCATTGTAACTCAACGTGTTTGATGTGACATCTTCTTGTGAAATTTATTTGCTTTAATGTGTGTTAGATTAGGATCATAGAAGGACATAAAACCCTAATGTAAGGTAAATTGATGATTCCGGTCCGGAACGTAATCATGAATTTACAAGTACGTTAGGGTAGTGTGAAATTCTATTAGAGTTTTTGGTAGGCATCCAGTACGTTTTCAAGGTATCAAAGGTGTGGTGGGTTAGCTGCGGTACACCCTGTATACAAACACTAATGATGCATTGAAAGTGAGACTGGAAGTCGGACCAGGAACAAACTCTAGTTACTTGGTAGTTCATTAGTTTTTCTATAATCAATCAATTCATACATTTATTTTAGGATGATTAGTGTCTTACTAGAATCTTATTCTCCTTATTTTTCGAGACAAACCTAATCCAAATCCTTAACTCACACATATCAAACCTCATATCCAAATCATCCAATTTTTTTTTTTTCAAACCACAATTATCTTAATATTTTTACCCAAGCATCCATAACCCTATGTTTCTAATAACTTCGGGACGAAGTTTCTAAAAGTAGGGGATGCTGTGACATCCGTCATTTTTCATAATATTTTTTTTAATAATAATAATAATAATAATTTTCAGGTTTCTATTTTAAAATATATATATATATATATATATATATATATATATATATATATATATGTATGTATGAGAGTTTATCTAGTTAACCAAACCAAACCTACAACCCAATCCAAACCCTTTATTAGTTCAGCCCATCATCTGAGCCCAAGTCTGAACCGGCCCAAGATAGCAGCCCAAGCCCTTGAATCTGTTTTTTAAAAAAAAGGAAAAAAACCTCTGCTGTTGCCGGGTTTCGAACCCGAGCCGGCTCCAAACACCACACCACACATAACCACTTGAGCCAAGCCTCATTCTTGATTTTATTCCAATTCATAATATATATATATATATATATATATATATGCACATTCAAACCTATGTTTCTTCTTCTTTCACTACTGTATGCGAACAACATACATTCACAACAATTACATGTACAAGCTTCCACCCTTGACCTTTGACTAATCTAATTTAGGGGGGATTAAATCCTATTAACAACTGCTGACCCAATTGATTGATTATCACGCGTTATTCAACACACGAATTGCGTGATTTCAGCTCTAATTGAAGCCTATGACTCGACTTTGACCAAGCTTGAAACCCGAATCTAAACCTTATAAATCCCCATCGATAACTCAATTAAACCTGCACACACACACACACACACGTTTATGCGACTAAGAGAACCCCTATAACACTTTTCACTATCAAACACCAAATCGTCCAGAATCGAAGCTTTTACACTCGTGGTTGACTTTTTCTTTGACCGAGCTATACATACGAATTCATCATTGTAAGTCGTTTTTCTTTGATGGGTTTTGTTAATCGGCCCTTGTTGGTCACTAACCCCATGATTAATCAGAACAAAATTTCGTGTATAATGTTATTAAGAATCTAGGGCTCGAAATCATTTGATTTGGGGAAGAACACAAGGCAGTTAACTTATATAATTTTATTTTAGAACAGAAATAAACAAAATGAATCCTAGATCAGTTGGTTGGGGCTTTTGGCTAAACTCATTGAACCGGATCAGGTCTGGGGTTCAATCCTTGCAACCTACAAACATTTTTTTTCCTTTTTATATACATATATTTTTACATATTAAGCTTTTAAAAATAGTTTTTAAATACTAAACGTAGTTTATAAATTCTATAAAAATTATTATGTGATCTCCAGATGATAAAGTTCATCATCCAATTTTTAGTTTTTCAAAAATAATTTATTTAATATATATTATTAATAATACAAGTTTATTCATTTAAATTTATTAAATTCTATAAAAATATCTAAACGATTTTATTAAATCTCACAAAAATTATCCTAAACTTGTATATTCTTAAACATTCCAGAAAATATTTTTTTTTTCAGAAAAACCGTTTATTTTATATTTTTAATTAATTTTTGTTAGTTTTAATCATAAATAAATCATAATAAATTCATTTTTCAATATTTTTGCACCAAAATTTTATATAAATTATTTCTAACTATCTAGAACTGAAATACAAATTTTTATTCAGAAATTATTTGATTTTAATATTTTTAGATATTAAAGTCGTATTTTGACAATTTGAAATAATTAGATTAAATATTCCATTTTCAAGAAAATAGTTTTATAAAAATTATTTTCATACTTACAACCTTAAGTTGTGCCTATATTCAACTTAAAATTTTACGAAGAGACTTTTATTTATTTATTTATTAAATTTCTCATAATTAATAAACAATTTGTTTAATAAACAAATAAACGTTTATCCCCAAATCGAAACCCTAGAAATACATGTATCCTAGAGTTATTTCCCTTACACATTATCAAATTCTTTAGGTTGATCCTTTGGGATAATTTCCAACACATATTTCGTTGTCCAAGTCCAATTTCATGTTATTACGTGAACTGTGAGTACTTCCTATCCCCTTTTTACTTTTATACATTTTCGGGGTGTTACATGTACACTATTACAAATTTCAAATACAATTTTACATTTTCACAAATACAATTCTAGTACTATGTGCATTGCTTACAACGTGCTTTATGCTTAGACAATACATGTGGATTACATTTGTACTTAGTGAAATTATTAACATGGTACAAGCCGACCTTAACAGTGGATAGCGCTATTTGGATTGACAACCCGCCTAGATTGATTCTCCCCCTTTTTCATCGGAGAATCCGTGGCCATTGTTAAGTTATCACCCATTTATTGGATGAGTACACCACCGTTCGTACAGTACATTATACAGTCACAGGGTTGATTTCGCTCATTTGTATGATACATAGTTTACATATTTGCACTGTAGCATGCACTTGAATTGTATATCTTTTTAACTTACTATATATATATCGAAACTAGGAATGCTCACCAACATTTCTTATGTTGACCAAACCTATTTTTGTACATGTTTCAGGTGCAGTTTGATCTAGTGCCTTACCAAGAGACATTTAATGCTTTATTTAAATTCAGTTATTTCAATATTTACATTTCATTTAGACAATGTATTTTCCATTTCCATGTAAGACAATTCTGGTTTATTCAATAATATTTACATTTTAGTACCATGTGCTTTTGAACAATCGTCACTACGTGGCACCTCGATGATTCCGCCATCGGTTGGGGTGTTACAAGTTTCAAGTTTAATTGTATTCCTGAATTACCATTTTTTTGGTGTTTTTTTTTGGCGATGTGCAGGCAAGAATGGAGAGAGATGAAGATGGTTGCCTCTTATCCTATAACTAGTATTTACCCGTGTCGCGCTGTGACAGCCTAGCGTTTGCGACTATGTTAAACGCACTACGATGATGACATTAGTATGTGATATTGTTATACGCTATAAAATTCAGCAAAAAAAGGTTAGCTAATTCTAAAGTTATGTGTTAACGTACGTATCATATGGATTTTGCATGTTAAGAGTAGTGAATTTCTACAAGTAAAATCATATGGATTTTGCATTTTACTACAGATGACCATTTTTTCATATGTTAACACATGCAACGACACGTCTGTAACGTACGCTAAACATTTTTCGAATATGTAAATTGATGAATTGATTTTTTTCATAGGTGAAAAGATGTTTTTGTGTTAAAGACGAAGTTGATTATGAAGATTGAAGGTACCCGCCGTGTTAAAGACATAGATAACGTACGTTAATACGTAACTTTAGAATTAACTAACCTTTTTTTTCATCTGTTATTATTATTAATATGGATTTTTAAAAGTAAAATCATATGGATTTTGTATTTTACTACAGATGGCCGGTTTTCATATGTTAACACATGCAACAACAAGTCTATAACTTACACTAAACATTTTTCGAATATGTAATTAATGAATTGATATTTTTCGTAGGTGAAAAGATGTTTTGTGTTAAAGACAAAGTTGATTACGAAGATTGAAGGTACCCGTCGTGTTAAAGACGTGGATAACGTACACGTAACTTTAGAATTAACTAACCTTTTTTTTCATATGTTATTATTATTAATATGTATATTGATGAATTGAATTTTTTCGTAGGTGAAAAGATGTTTTGTGTTAGAGATGAAGTTGATTATGAAGATTGAAGATACCCGCTGTGTTATAGAGGAAGTTGATCATTGTTTAAAATAATTATTTTTGTATCAAATGCTTGATACGTTTATTGTTAAAATGTTTGATACGTTTATTGATGATTTTAAATAATTAGAGTTATATGGAAACAGTTTCTTATGTTTTTTAATGTTGATTTGTAATGCTTTTTTTATAAATAACTAGTAAAACTATCGCGCGCTTCGCTGCGCGCTTTCGTACCAGTGCGATACCAGTGCTTAATGTAACAATCGACACGTGTTTTCCGTTAATCAAGAAGCACAAAAAAGAAATCCCATACCGAAACCGGTGGTGTTAAGTCCGTATAGTTGGTACTGGTATTTTACAGACACTCGACTTTGCATTACATTATAGTGTTATATCAATTATCAATTAGTTTTGTTTTTATCCTCTTTCTCTTCGGTCTTCATAACAAAACACAAAAAACCTTTACCATGTAGTTAAAACTTAAAAGACAAAAAAACAAAAAAACTTGATTGTACTTATAACTTGTAGTTTAGTATATATAAAATTTGTATATTAAAAAGATAAAAAATGAGTATAAATTCGGTTAATAAGAGCTGAATAGAATGTTTATTTCACGTTTTCTAAAATGGAGCTAAAAACAAACTTTTATACAAAACACTTTCCAAGCCTTCATCACAAAACCATCGAAGCACTGAAGGCAATCAAGGCATCCCTTTCTATGTAAGCCACCCCACCCTACCACAAAGCTATCACTGCAACACAACCACCTTGCCACCACTACTACAACATCAGCACGTAACAACCACAACGCCACCACCTAGCTGTCGCCGCCTAACCGTCTCAGTTAAGATTCTAAATTTTTTTTTACTCCATTGTTCTTCTCCTGCCATCGTCACCGGCACCATTATCCTCAAACGAAAACTCTCAACTCTGCTCTTCAAACGGACACTCTCTTTGTCTTCCACTACAAAACCCACTTCCTCAACCCCCACTATTTCCCTTACTACTCTTCTACTGAGTCGGAGTGTAACGATGTCCTCACTGGGTTAACTCGCCCCTTCACTCGCTTTGTTTCCTTACAATATCGCGTCAAATTTTCTGCTTATCCTCTCCAGGTTGTTTACTACTTTTCAAAATTAACGTTGTTTCGTTACCTACTTATGTTATTTGTTGTTTGTTTTCTGATTTGGGTTTTTTTCCGCCATCGTCAAGATCTGAGTAGTTCTCCTGTCGCCCCATCTTTTATCGTGTTTGCTGGATCAACGCACCTTAACCCTAAATAGGTCGGCGCCGCTTTCTAAAATATCTTCGCTTAATCGGACTGTTTAAGGAATCCTAACCGCCAACGGCGATTACGATGGCTACTATGTCTTCTAAGCTTCGTCGCCTACACCGCATCTGGTACAGAGGAGCCGTACAACCGTGGATATCCGACCAATGGATCGTGTACTTGGCTCGGGAAAAGTCAAAAGGCGGCTGCTGGCGTAAAATACAAACTGAAATGAAGGGCAATCTTGTAATTTCAAGGAAGGGCAAAGTTGTAAATTCGTCCGTTACTGTAGTTAAGGTCGTCAAGAAATGTTATATATAATAATTAAATATGTTGTTAGTGCTTACCATATCAACACGTCTGTAACACATGCAACAACACACCTGTAACATACGCTAAAACATTTCGAATATGTAAATTGATGAATTGATTTTCTTCGTAGGCAAAGTGATTTTTGTGTTAAAGACGAAGCTGATTACGAAGAATGAAGATACTCGCTTTGTCATTTTTTGGCATTTGTTGTGTTAATTGTAATCATTATTGTGTTATCATTTTTTATATAGTTGTTGATTGTAATAACCGTTTTTATCGTTTTTTTGTTACGTCCAATGCTGATTTTTCTATTTTATTATAGTTTTTATGATGGAAAATTCATCAAAGGATTGATTTTTCTATTTTATTTTATTGTTGCTTTCTTAGTTGTTAATCAAATATGTCCATCGTAGAATGTGAAGGCATTGTAGTTTGTTTATATGCATTGCCTGTTAAGTGATGTAGAGAGTACTTATTTTTTAAGGCTACAAGGTGGTGTTATTTATTTGTCGGCTTTAATAATAGAATGTGTGTTTGGTTTATACTTTTTACGGAATATGTCGCGCTATATGTTATTAATATTAATATGATTTTTGAATCAAAAAGTAGTGAATTTTAAAAAGTAAAATCATATGGATTTTGTCTTTCACTACAGATGATCGGTTTTTCAAATGTTAACACATGCAACAACACGTCTGTAACACATGCAAACAACATGCCAGGTACAGTCAGATGAGTTTTGTCTGTCATTTTTCAAATGTTAACACATGCAACAACACGTTTGTCATTTTTTTGGAATTTGTTAATTCATATGCAACACATTTTTTTTTGCATGTGTTGCATATGTAACAGTCAGATGAGTTTTGTCTGCAACACGTTAAAATATATAACACACGCAGTATTCAAAACCAAACAAAAAACAGCCCATGTTCAATGTATCATAACCAAACAAAAACCATTCATTTACTATATCCCATAATTATTCCAATCTGTCAATCTCAACTGTAACATTTAATTAAAGAAAAAAAATCTTGCCACCTTTTTTTTTGAACTATAAACTTCATTAAGAAAGGTGTGTCCTCAAAGAGAGGACCGCCAAAACCAAGTTACAACATATACAAATGAAATAAGGCCCAATCCTTCCATAGGATATTCGAAAAAACAAGAGCGATTTCTAAACCACAAAAAAAATAACGCTTTTATAGTAGCCAACACCTCAAAAACTTTTGGGCTCCATGTCTTCGAAGATCTTCCTATTCCGCGCTCGCCAAATAGCCCAACACGTTTTCATCATAATACCCTCCAATAGGGATGAGCTCGGGACGGGATCGGTACCGAACCGATACCGATCCCGACAATACCGATACCGAAAAGTCCAAAAACCCAATACCGATCCCGATACCGAACACATACGGTACGGTACGGTATCGGTTCGGTATCGGTACGGTACCGGTATGGTATCGGTATTTTGCCTTAAAATACCGATACCGTACCGATCCCGTACCGATACCGATAATACCGAAACCGAAAATCCATAAATATGGATACCGATACCGATCCCGAAATCCCTCGGTTCGGTATCGGTTCGGTACGGTATCAGGATCGGGACGGGACGGGATCGGTATTCGGGCTTGAATGCTCATCCCTACCCTCCAATAACCTTTTTCTTTTTTTGAATTAGCCCAACACACCTGGATTAGTTAAAATTACCCTAGATAAACCGAACAACTCGTACAAGTAAATATCATGGTCTAAAACATATATGACATTTAAGTTTTCTTAATCTAATACAAAATCGCAAAGTCAAAGTCAAACCAAATCATTTTTGTAAATTGTCTCCGAAAGTATAAAACGTATTTTCCTTAAAAAAATACATTGTCTCTCTTTTTATAGATTCTCTTGAACTAGTTTATTTACTAATAAAAAAAGATGCAATCTAAAAGGTGAAGTGATAGATATATCTATTCAAAAACACCAAAAACTTTTTATATCCCTACAAACAAACCCCATAAAAAATCTTTCACATGTTCTGATGTTCTGATTGCATATCTCATTTCTTAATATACATTTACATCATTATTGTTAACTAAAGACCAAAAAGCCCAAAATTTTGGAAAAACTATTTTCTTTAAAAAAACGCTCATACAAAATAGTCCACTGTTCCGGCAACAAGTTCATAACAACTACAAAAACCATGAAAATAAAACGCAGATCGGATATCCAACTGTAACAACCGGCAAAAATGAGGTAATTCCGTACTAATTAATTAATATGAGATTAACGTAATTAAGTGCAGATACGTGTTATTTATTTAACTGAGGCCTTAGAGAATAGAAAATTCCCATATGATGCATAAGAATGCATACGTTTAATGGTAAAACATGATAGGATCATGTGCGAATAAACTTATCCGGTATGGACGTTGGCGATTACCCGGTAAAAATTAAATAAACAAAAAGGATCCCGGACACTCAGGATATAAAATAAAGGGTATTTTCACATAATATAATGAGTTTTGGAACTCTAAAACCATAAGTGAGAACTTTCCATACAAATCTCCCGGTAACGAATAAAGTGCGCGTACCGCACCCGGTACGCGAATAACTCAAAAATTCACCCGACAAAAGCCTAAATAACCAATCAACACTTAAACTAGGCTATGTTTAAGGGTTATTAGAGGCACTTTTAATGTCCGAATAACACGCGAATAAATTCCGAAAAATACCCGAACGACGAGGGATTAAACTTAACAAAACATTGGTAAATATTTTGTGTTGTGGACCCACCTAAACCCCCTAGAACCGGCTCCTAACCCCCATACTTAATCTTTTTTTATGTACCATATAATCTAAGTAGATTGTGAGGGTATGGGATGGATATGGAGATAGATATGATGATGAAGATTGTGTCCTTAAAAAAATCACAAAGCCATTACCTTTCCTTGAAAAAATCGGCCAACATCCCTAAGATATCTTCATGAGATTGGCTAGTACAAGTAAACCATGATTCAAGGGATACATGATCTAGGAAAGATTATATAAGGAAGTGTATGTATCTTAGAAAAAATTCACACAATCTCCTTTTTCTTCTAAAAATCCACGGCACACCCACACACCCCAATCCACCAAGATACAACTAAATCTACCTAGTACATACATTTCCCTTTTATATGAGAATTAAATCTGGTATTGGATCTGATGAGCCGGTCGTTACGGGTCATACAAAACCTAATTAACCTAGGTAGATAGGGTAAATAGGGTATCAATCCAAGGAGCGTGTGGTTAGTGAATATTATTTAGTTGATTAAACAGCGGTGCTTATGAAGATGCTAAATTAATTATGAAGATTGCAGTTTATCATTTAAGAGTTTGATTGAAAAGTTGTTGTTTATTATACTAAGAATTTAATTGAAATTATAAGAATAAAAAAAAAATGATGTTTGTAAACAATTGGATTAAAAATGATTACACTAAGGATTCGGCAATTGAATACTAGGGTTTCAACAATTGGGTAAATAATAATAATGTAATTGGCGCTAACGGAGTGATTGTTCAATAGGCTTAGGTATCAAGTTTTATCAATATCAAGATAGATTAAACTATACTTCATTACCTAGAACATACAATCCTATGTTTGTGTTAACGTAAGGAATCATGCTTATCTCACTAGAAATTGGCACAAGATCAATTAACTAAAATGAGTTTAGCATCAGATTAATCACCATTCAACACATTTAATTCAAGCACACAAAAACATAATAAAAAATTTAAGAACAATACCCAATGTGTTTTGACCCTAGATATCAAAGGCCTACATCCCCAGTGTAATACAAAGGGATTAGCCACTCATGGACATCAAGCTTGCTTCTTCAAAAAAATAATGTATCTTGGCTCTTCTTGTCTCCAATCTTCTTGTCTGCGATTTTTCCCCAAAGAATCTTGTTTTCTTTTTTTTTTCTTTTGCGACCCCCTTCTGTCCTCAATATAAATTGTCGCCGTCAAAAAGCAATGGCATCATCATAAAACCTAAATTCCTTCCATTCATATAAAACCTTCTTTTTTTTTGTTTTGATTTGCTTTTCACTCCACGTGACACAAAGTCACTTTGCAATTCTTTTATTTTTTAATTATTATTATTATTATTATTATTATTATTATTATTATTATTATTATTATTATTATTATTTAACATACTATTATTATAAATGGTATTATGACCCCGTGCTATCGACTCGGGTGTTCGAGTCTCGAATATAATTTGTACTGTTTTAGCCCCGCTCCATGCGATCACCTACCAAAAATATAAAATAAACAAATTAATAGTAAAAACAACCAAAAAGTAATAAAATATATACAATACTAAAATAATAGAGTACAGACCTAAAACTAATAAAAATACTATCTAATCGACTTAAAAATATACAAAACTGACAAATAAACATGATGTGTGCAACCGCGCATCACACCCCCACACTTATCTTTTTTCGTCTCGAAAAAATTATATACACTCTGCTCAAGACATTATCACAGACTAGCACCCCAGTCGCCATATCATACCTTAGCTAAGGTCCAAAGTCATACCCCATTTACAGATCAGCATTAGATGTGTTAATTCAGCAAGTCAAATTGATATCCATTTAAAAACAGAATTAACCCGACTAAATCTAACATGCTTCCGGTTTTTATTTTCATGCAACACACCCCTCACAATTTTTCACTCCACTCGGTTTAATATCTGGACTAGCATGTAATGCGCTAGTATTAATCACTCAAAAACCAAGTATGCAACTCTGTTATCATAGGCTTGTATGACAATCACACCTCAACTGTAGGCAATGCACATATCTAAAGGACTTACAGGTTTTGGGCTTAGGGTAAAGGTAGGAAACATTTGGCTAACAAGTGGCTAAAATAAAATGGTGACACCAACATGATTGACAATCTTTATTCACAATACACATAAATAAACATAACTTTGGGCATATTTGACCCATAACACATACTTCTATTTTTGTATTCTTTTTTTTTTCTTTTTTTTTTTTTCTTTTTTTTTCATTTTTTTTTCTTTTTCTTCTTTTTTTTTTATTTTTTTTCACACATATATTTTTTTCTAACATAAATACAGTCACTTAACACTTTGGATGTCATCAACACTTGGTAAATGTACTGGTTTATTTGGGTGATTATGTGGTTTAGCAAACGAAAGGGTATAAGGCTCAAAGTTGGCTACTAATGGTAATATTCTTGGGTAAACCGTTAACACAAAACAAATAAAAGGGTATCAAACGAAAAAGGTAATCCTAAATTGCCTTTATCATCTATGTGCATATCTAGTCTACAACCTCGACATGTATCAAATCACACAAGTTCTGCAACAGAGAAGCATCTGGCCTACTCTCACAAATGAAAATATATAATTCAATCTATCAACTAGTAGGCTCAAGATCTCACAAAAGTGGGGAAATGGGTTACCGATGTGTGCATGCATTTATTACCAATAGCTTGTTAAATCTAGTCAGACAATTCTAAACTTTTTTTTTTAAAAACACCTGCTGAAAACGGTTCATACTACTTTTCCACAAATTAGACCATGACTAAGGATCTACTGCCAAAACAATCAAGAAACAGCTGGTAGGTACCGAAAAAGCTGCTTTTATGTCTGATTAGAATGCTTTTTTTTTTTAGGAACAGTTTTCAAGACATTTTCAATATTTTTCATTTTTTTTTTCCAGACACAAATTTTTTTTTTAAGACACAAAAAATAAATAAAAACGAAGTTTCCCCACCCCCACACTTGAACGACACATTGTCCTCAATGTGAGCTAGGAATAAAATAAAGCAGAAATAAAAATAAAATACAACAGTAAAAGGAACAGACTCCCCTGGATATAGGCAGTGCGCGTATGAGCCTCTGGAATTCCTCCAAATCGAACCGTATAGCATTTCATTCGCGGCCGATAGACAAACCTGTAACTAAGACTCAAAAGAGAAATAAAAACGTAAAATTCTGGGATGCCTGATACACCGATGGTCTACAGATTTACCCCGCCTGAATGGAGATTGAGTACAGGCAAGTTATCTGATTGCAAGTTAAACTCCAAGCATTCCCAAAAATCAAAAGAGACTCAAAATACTAAATAAAAATAAAAGAAAAATAAATAAATATACAAACTATACAAGAATCATACCTGATTTTTTTTTTTTTTTTTAGAGTTAAGGTTTACCTATATAAAAATTGTACACTTTTACAACTACGCTTCCCACCCCCCGAAAAAAATTAGTATTGTCCCCAATACTACAATTAGAATACGTACCTGGGATGGGAGCTAGCACCTGCATTTTTAATTGATTTCATAGGTTGGTAAGCCCTCTAAGAAGCTTACCAACTCGACAATGTTACCGTGCTCCGTGAGATGTTCCACGTAAGGCTTTAGACGATGCCCATTCACGGTTTGCTTCGACCCATCTTTTGGGTCCTCAATGTCCACCTCGCCAAGCTTTCCAACCCGCGTTATTATGTACGGGCCATTCCACTTACTCTTGAGCTTCCCGGGGAAGAGCTTCAACTTGGAGTTATAGAGCCAAACTTTTTGACCCACTTCGAATTCCTTCTTACGAATCTTCGCGTCATGGGCTCTTTTCATTTGATCCTTGTATTTTGACGCAATCTCGTAAGCTTCATCCCTTAACTCTTCCAACTCACACAGCTTGAGTTTCCTCTCTCGACCTGCATCATCATAACTCAAATTAACCTTTTTTATAGCCCAATATGCCCGGTGAACTAATTCAACCGGGAGATGACAATCTCTACCATATACTAATCGATAAGGAGTTGTTCCAATAGGTGTTTTGTAGGCTGTGCGGTAGGCCCATAAAGCATCATCTAGCTTTGTTGACCAATCCTTTCGGTCCGCACGAACCGTCTTTTGTAAAATTTCTTTAATTTGCCTATTGGAAACCTCGACTTGTCCACTAGTTTGTGGATGATATGGGGTGGCAATCCTATGGTCAACACCATATCGCTTAAGCAATTTTCCAAATTTCTGGTTTTTGAAATGAGATCCCCCATCACTTATAATTGTGCGAGGTAACCCAAACCTTGAAAATATATGTGTTTGAATAAAATTGCAAACAACGATATGGTCATTGGTTTTGGTGGCAATAGCTTCAACCCATTTAGAAACATAATCTACTGCCACCAAAATGTATAGATTACCAAAAGAATTAGGGAATGGTCCCATGAAATCAATCCCCCATACATCAAACACATCAACAACCATAATGGGTTGCATTGGCATTTCATCACGTCTTGAGATGCTTCCTAATTGTTGACAATGTAGGCAATTTCTAGCATACTCAAACGAATCCTTAAAGATTGTTGGCCAATACAACCCACTAGACAAAACCTTGTGACCCGTCTTTTGGCCACTGAAATGTCCTCCACATGCGTAAGAGTGCACGTGCTTCAACACACTCATGATCTCCTCATCCGGGATGCATCTTCGAATGATTTGATCCGCTCCTACTCTAAACAGGTCAGGATCATCCCAAATGTAATGTTTCACTTGGGACAAAAAGTGGAGCCTCTTCTTCCTTACCCAATGTTCCGGCATTGTACCTGTCACTAGAAAATTAACAATATTAGCAAACCAAGGTAATGTCGAAACAGCTAACAAGTGCTCATCTGGGAATGACTCATTAATTTCATTCGCTGAGTCTTCCTCCTCAATCATCAGTCTAGACAAATGGTCGGCAACCACGTTCTCCGTGCCTTTCTTATCACGGATCTCCAAATCAAACTCTTGCAATAAGAGTATCCATCTTATCAACCGGGGCTTAGCATCCTTCTTATCCATTAAGTACCTGACAGCACTATGATCAGTATAAATAATAATTTTGCTACCCCACACATAAGACCGAAATTTGTCTAGAGCATATACCACCGCAAGTAGCTCTTTTTCGGTAGTAGTATAATTTAATTGTGCTTCCGAAAGAGTCTTACTTGCGTAGTATATAGCAATGGGTTTCTTATCTACCCGTTGACCCAACCGCGTACCCACTTGCATCACACATAATTTCAAAAGGTAAAGACCAATTTGGTGATTGCAAAATTGGGGCCTCAATCAATTTCGTTTTCAACATATCAAAAGCGTCGACACATTTTTCATTAAACTCAAATGGAGCATCTTTTAGTAACAATGCACATAAGGGTTTTGTAATATCGCTAAAACCTTTAATGAACCTCCTATAAAACCCCGCATGCCCCAAAAATGATCGAATCCCTCTAATATTTGTGGGATGAGGTAATGTTGATATAACTTGAATTTTAGCATGATCAACCTCAATCCCACGGCTTGACACAACATGACCCAATACTATCCCTTCTTGGACCATAAAGTGGCTTTTCTCCCAACTCAAGACCAAATTCGTTTCCACACATCTTTGCAAAACTTTTTCTAATTGACTTAGGCAAGACTCAAATGATGACCCAAAAATAGAAAAATCATCCATAAAGATTTCCAATGACTCCCCCACCATATCTGAAAAGATACTCATCATACACCTTTGAAAGGTGGCGGGGGCATTACAAAGACCAAATGGCATTCGCCTAAATGCGAATGTGCCATATGGGCAAGTAAATGTAGTCTTTTGTTGATCCTCAGGATGAATAGCAATTTGATTGTATCCCGAATACCCATCCAGAAAACAATAAAATTTTTGTCCGGCCAATTTCTCAACAATTTGGTCAATAAAAGGTTAAGGAAAATGGTCTTTGGAAGTTGCAGCATTTAACTTCCTATAATCAATACAAATGCGCCACCCGGTTACCGGCCGGGTGGCTACCTCCTCACCTGAGTCGTTTTTCACGACTTGAATACCTGCCTTCTTTGGAACGGTTTGAGTTGGACTAACCCACTGGCTATCTGAAATTGGGTAAACGATACCCGCGTCTAACCACTTAAGCACTTCTTTCTTCACAACCTCCCGCATGTTAGGATTTAACCTCCTTTGAGCATCTCTTGCAGGAATCACTTTCTCATCTGTGATGATTTTGTGCATCACAATTGACGGACTAATGCCTTTCAAATCCGCCACAGTCCACCCAATAGCAGCTCTATGGGTCACCAGTACTGTCATCAATTTCTCTTCTTGCTCCTTGGTTAAGTTTGATGCAATAATCACCGGGAGCGTGTTGCCTTCACCAACATAAGCATATTTTAAATGCTTAGGCAACTCCTTCAGTTCCACTTGTGGTGGCTCAACTAAAGATGGCTTCAATTTTGTATCAATGTGATCTGGAAGACTCTCCACTTGATGAGTCCATGGTGGTCTTCCTTCCTGTACCGCCATCGCTTCTTGAGTCTTTTCCTCCTCTTCCATGCTCTTCAATATCTCCACCTGTAACCTGTTAAACATAAAACACTCCTCTATTGTGCTTTCCTCGTCTACAACGGTGTCGTATAGAGGTATGCACTCGTCAACAATGTCCGCCATATAGCATTCATCATTGACTAGAGGGTTAGTCCCATTTGAAAAAACATTTAACCGAAACCTACGGTTACCAAAGGTCATGTCAAGCGTGCCCGTTTTGCAGTTAATTTGAGCATTGGCTGTGGCCAAAAATGGTCGACCTAGTATAACTGTTGGTTGTTTGGTTAGGTCCATGGAAACATAATCAAGTACTAAAAAGTCCACCGGATAATAAAAATCTTCAACTTTTACTATCACATCAGTAACCATCCCACGGGGTAGTTTAGGAGTCAAGTCAGCTAACACCACGGTGGTGTTAGACTCCTGAAGTGGACCAAATTCGTACTGGTCATAAAGACTACCCGGTAAGATACTTACACTAGCTCCAAGGTCCAAAAGTGCCCGTGTCATTTTAAATTCCCCAACTTGAATGGATATGATGGGCGCCCCCGGATCTTGCAACTTTGGTGGGAGTGAACCCGAAAGAATAGAACTCACATTTTCGGTTAAATCAATTTTCTTTGGAATTTTGTGAATTCTCTTTTGGGTACACAAATCTTTCAAATACTTTGCATAAGAAGGAACTTGTTTGATTGCATCTAAAAGTGGTAAATTAATTTTTACTTGTTTAAAAATTTCCCATAACTCTTCCTGTTGTGGGCCTCTTCTTTTAACCATTTTTTTAGATGGCTCCAACAATGCATCGGGATAAGGGATGGTATTACCCTCCATACCCTTTTCCTTAGCGTTGGGAACTTGTTCATTTTCAACGGGTTTTGGTTTATCAAAAAACTTTTTACTTTTATTTTTACCCGTTTCCTCCTCACTTTCACTTTCATCACTCACATCTTCCACCACCCCTTCGACAAATTGGGGTGGTGGTGGCTCACTTTTATCATCAATTTTATTATTAACAGTTTTACCACTACGAAGAACAATTACCTTATTAATTGGAGCATTGTGATTGTTCTTCGAGCTCGAACCTTGATGTTGCGGGTTGATAGTGGTATTGCTAGGAAGCTTCCCCGTGCTTCCTCTCAATTGAGCCATTTCTTCCGCTAGTTGACCCACTTGTTTAGCTAAGGCCTCGTGAGACTTATCTCTCACCTCATTCACCTTCTTCATTTCCTTGATATCATTGTTGGAGTCCTTCATCATATTCATTAGTGCATCCAACTTTGAACTCAAGGACTCATCACCTCCACCTTGATTGCTTGACGAACCACCTTGATTAAACCCTCTTTGATAATTACCACCTTGATTATAGTTTCTTTGATAACCACCACCTTGATTATAGTTACCTTGGCGGTTCTGATATGATCCACCTTGGTTACCCCCTTGAGTGTTTGATTGAAAATTCGGATTCATCTGATTTGAAGCATTACCATACCTGAAATTAGGATGGTTCCTTAAACCTGGATGATAAGTGTTGGAGTTCATGTCATATTTCTTTTCCCCTCCATACACTTGATTTACATCAGCAGTTTCTTGAACCGAATTTTCCGGGCACTCATCAGTTTTATGACCCATTTCGTTACATACTCCACACACCGCATATGGCCCCGATGATACTTCCCTTTTCTTCATACGAGCCAATTCTCTTTCCAAAGTAGCAATTCGGTCTTTTGCATTGGTATCCACATCTGAAAGAGACTTTGAAATGGGGTGTTTGGTTCTTCTGTCTGCGGATTCTTCAGCTTTGGAGTTCTTACTCATTCTCTCCAAAAAATCCCAATCTTCTTGCTCCGGGTTAGATAATAAAGTCCCATTGCTAGTGGACTTTAGGTATTTCCTTTCCTCTTTGCTCAACCCGTTCACAAAACTATTAACCAATTCCCATAATTCGATGTTGTGATGTGGGCATTTCCGAATCAATTCTTTAAAACGAGTGAAGGCTTCATGAAGTGGTTCCCCTTGTAATTGTTGAAAGGAACGAATCTCTAATCGAGCCCCATCCGTCTTGAAACTAGGGTAATACTCATCCAAGAATACCTGTTGCATATCTCCCCAAGTATAGATGCTGTGTGCAGGCAAAGTGAGAAACCAAGTCTTTGCCTTATCCTTGAGGGAGAACCGGAACAACCTTAACTGAACTTCATCTAAGGAGAAATTGTGACCTCCCATAGTACCGCACATTGCTTTGAATTCAGAAAGATGATCGTATGGGTCTTCAGTAGCCATCCCATGAAAATGAGGAAGAATGTTGATATAGTTCGGTTTACAATCGAAAGATCTTCTTCCTGCAGGTGGAGGTACAATGGGTGATTCATTCTCGGAGGCAAGTGGTCTAAACCGACTATTAACCCCTTGCATTGGAACATGAGGCCTTCTTCGCGGTGCATCAACCTCTTCTTCTCTCTGTTGCCTTCTCATAGGGGGTCTTCTATTTGCTTGACCAACATAATGTGCATCCCGATAATAATTACCCTGATGATTTCGGTGCCCTCTTGGGTTTTGCCTCGGTCGATTGACAAAGTCATGATTATAGTACCCTTCATTTCCCACATTCTGGTGTGCACCCACATTGGAATGATGATCGCTTTGGTAGTCTTCTTCATCTTCATGCCTACCATTACCATTGCCATATCCCCAACCATCTTCTTCTTCAGTAAACTCCCTTTCCGACTGTTCATCTTCCCCCGAATGATACGTGTGAACACTGACTCGCTCTGATGACTGATAACTTGGAACACTAAATGGTTCATCATCCTCAAGGTCATCATATCTTGCTTCATTAAATCTGTTCACAGGGTCGAATGTGGGATTGCCACGGTTTGATACAGAGGGGCCTTGATTGACATTTCGGGTGTTGGGAATTTGGTTATAGTTTGATTGAGGAGGTGGATGTTGTTGTGGGTGTTGGGTTCGGTTTGGATGTGGTGGAGTGGGTGGTATACGGTTTTCACCCGAACGGCGGTTTTGATTTGAGGTTGCCATTTGAACGGTTCCAAACGACAAAGGCTGATGTGTAGGTGGTGATTGAGGGTTAGAAGGAATCGGCTCCTCTAACCGGTGTTGTCGGTTTCTTCTTGCTACTCTTTCGATTTCTGGTTCAAACACTAAAGGAGATGTCCTCCCCGAATGTCTTGTACGCATGCACTACCTGTAAACTGCACAAGTAACACACCCGCGTAATAAAGAAAAAAATAGAGAATAAACCAAACAAACACTTAAACAGATTATCACAAAATCAACTAATCTCTAAACACTAAGCGCACTAGCTCCCCGGCAACGGCGCCATTTGATGAGCCGGTCGTTACGGGTCATACAAAACCTAATTAACCTAGGTAGATAGGGTATCAATCCAAGGAGCGTGTGGTTAGTGAATATTATTTAGTTGATTAAACAGCGGTGCTTATGAAGATGCTAAATTAATTATGAAGATTGCAGTTTATCATTTAAGAGTTTGATTGAAAAGTTGTTGTTTATTATACTAAGAATTTAATTGAAATTATAAGAATAAAAAAAAATGATGTTTGTAAACAATTGGATTAAAAATGATTACACTAAGGATTCGGCAATTGAATACTAGGGTTTCAACAATTGGGTAAATAATAATAATGTAATTGGCGCTAACGGAGTGATTGTTCAATAGGCTTAGGTATCAAGTTTTATCAATATCAAGATAGATTAAACTATACTTCATTACCTAGAACATACAATCCTATGTTTGTGTTAACGTAAGGAATCATGCTTATCTCACTAGAAATTGGCACAAGATCAATTAACTAAAATGAGTTTAGCATCAGATTAATCACCATTCAACACATTTAATTCAAGCACACAAAAACATAATAAAAAAATTAGGAACAATACCCAATGTGTTTTGACCCTAGATATCAAAGGCCTACATCCCCAGTGTAATACAAAGGGATTAGCCACTCATGGCCATCAAGCTTGCTTCTTCAAAAAAAATAATGTATCTTGGCTCTTCTTGTCTCCAATCTTCTTGTCTGCGATTTTTCCCCAAAGAATCTTGTTTTCTTTTTTTTTCTTTTGCGACCCCCTTCTGTCCTCAATATAAATTGTCGCCGTCAAAAAGCAATGGCATCATCATAAAACCTAAATTCCTTCCATTCATATAAAACCTTCTTTTTTTTTGTTTTGACCTGCTTTTCACTCCACGTGACACAAAGTCACTTTGCAATTCTTTTATTTTTTAATTATTATTATTATTATTATTATTATTATTATTATTATTATTATTATTTAACATACTATTATTATAAATGGTATTATGACCCCGTGCTATCGACTCGGGTGTTCGAGTCTCGAATATAATTTGTACTGTTTTAGCCCCGCTCCATGCGATCACCTACCAAAAATATAAAATAAACAAATTAATAGTAAAAACAACCAAAAAGTAATAAAATATATACAATACTAAAATAATAGAGTACAGACCTAAAACTAATAAAAATACTATCTAATCGACTTAAAAATATACAAAACTGGCAAATAAACATGATGTGTGCAACCGCGCATCAGGATCCTTTAAATCCTTGGAAGATATGAATGAGCTATAAAATGTAACAAGGTTAAACACTTGAACAAACCTTCCTTTTCTTCTCTTCTTGTGGCCGTGGGATATCACACACACACACACATTCCTTTCAAGTTTTCACACCTTTAAATCACTCAAAACATCCACCATTCAAACCCCCATTGTGTGTTTCAAAGGCTTGGAGCTTAACCATTTGGAAGAACACACTAAACCCCATCCAAATCAAGAGTTTTTGTCTTCCCTAGCCTTGTGCTAGTAGTAAGTTTCTTAATCTTGCTTTAGTTCTTTAAATATTCATGTTTTATGTTTTTAAAATCAAGTTGTACATAAGGGTTAAACTATGGTTTTGAACATAAACTTTAGTATGTTTTTACAAGGCTAAAATGGGTGTTTAAAATCATGTATATGGGCCATAGGTTGATGTTGGTGATGTAGTGTTTTTGTAAGTTATAAAAATTACACATACACTTATATAAGATGATGATCTAAGCATAGTTGGTGAATGTAACTTGAATACACTAAAAAGTAGTTTTGATCATCATAAAATGATCATCTAAAGCTTACTATAAGTTTGATCATGTTAGAAAATCAAAAATACAAAAGCTACATATTTAAAGTCTACTAACTTGAAAGATGAAATTTGGACTTGTTGGACAAAATACACTAATCACACATATTAGTAGCCTTATTAATGGTATGTGAGACTATTAAAAGTGTTAAAATGTAAAAATAATCCAACATTATAAAGATGATACTTTAAAGTCCACTAGTTTGGGAGAAAAATGCTAATTTTGAAAGTTAGTATGGAAAAATACAACTTTTATAAGTTAAGGGACTAATGTTGTAACTTTGAAAGTTGAGGGACTAAAATGGATATTTTAGAAACTTGGGTCCAAAAATGCAACAATGAAAAGCTTGGTGTCAAAAGTATAAATAATAATTTTTCAAGGTTGATTTGGTAAATACTAGTAAACATACTTATGTATTTTGTATAAAAAGTGTATTTTTATAAAATGGAATTTTATAAAAATATGGACTTTCACTAACATAAGGATTATTATAAAAACAAAGGTTTTTATAAAATGATAGACAAATTAAAAACTTGGGAGAACTTATATAAAAATGAACACTTTTATATAAATGGGAATATAAAAGTGTTGGAACTGTGATACCCCGCAAATTCAGGTTCTCACTTTAACTGTGATATCCCGACCACCGTTTATCAATTTTGTAGACAAGTGTCTGTTCGTTAACGGAGGAAATAAGAGATAGGTCTAAGAGAACTTATCTGAATGTTGATATGTTGTAGAAGAACCAGCCGATTTAGACGCAGATACATGGATGAGATCCAGATCTGGAAATTGTTGGTTCGTAAACCGTGTGTGGAGCTTTAGGCACATCGATCTAGAGGTTGTGAACCTTCGTAGACCTCAATCTGGAAGAAGATGAAGTCAGCCTCGTAGCCGGTCCCACAGATGGCGCCAATGAAGAAACATGTACCTGCACGGGTATATGTTCCAGCGATGATGAAGGTGAATGAAACCAGACCTCATCTTCTCCATCTTCAAGGTCCAGATCTGCGATAAGAGAAAAAGAGGGATTGAGGCGACTGCCAGGAGTTTCCTCCCATCACAGACACAAAAAGTGTGATAGGCTCCAACCTGTCCCCTAGGGTTAGAGGTGAACCTCTTAAATAGGCAACTAATGGGCCACCATCACAAACCCCTAACTATATGGGTACATAGCCCATTGGCACAAAGCCCAGTTAGGGGGTTGCCTCCATAAACCCTCAGCCCAGTAAGCTTAATACAAGATAAATTGCGATGGGCATCGCTATTGGGTTAATAACAAATAATATATATATTTGTATAATTAACGTCGGGTGTTGACCTGCTTGACCGAGCCGGGACAAAGAGGATTGGTGAAACCACTTTTGTAAACCTTAGTCTAATTCACTTCTGTCATTTTGGCTAAGTATAGAAGTACTGAAGAGAAGACAAGAAACTGCTGAAAAGATAATATGAGAAGTGCTGAAGAAGAAACAGTATCAGAAGTTCTGAAGTCCAAACCAGACAAGTTCACTTCAGAAGTACTGAAGACAAACTACTCATCAGTAGCTTGTCTTTCATCAGCACTTAGCATCAGATATTTTCCACCGCCTTTTGCATCAGTAGTTTATTGTTTATTATTACTTTTAGCTGTAATTGTTTGATTCAATGCTGCAACTTGTGCAACTTGTTTCTGTTGTTTCTGTACTTGCTTTTTGGGCAAGATACATGTATGTAAACGTCTATAAATAGGAGGCTTCAACCTTCTATTTTAGACATTGATTTTAATAGAAAAATCCTTCAAACACTATCACTGTTCTATTCCATTTCTGTATTTATTGTGAATCTGTCTAAGTATCTAATTCTCATTTACTGCTTAGATTCATAATAAATACTTGTCATTTATTAGTTTCAATCATCAAGGGGGAGTAATAACTCTTCCTTAGTATAAAAAGTGTTGCTTTAACTTATACATTCCGCTGTGCTTATAATCTGATTTACAAGGACTTGCTAAACACTTAAGTGTCAAGATAGCAAGTTCTTACTTAGCAAAAAGAGCAAACTGATCCAACAATTGGTATCAGAGCATTGGTTTATCTGATCACATATCAATCTAACAAATTGAGAATCAGACACAAAGCTCTTATTGATATTCAATAAAAAGATCAAAAGTTCACTTTTTATCAATATCCATCACTTAAAAGAGTCATCTGACAAATCTATACTCTTTAAAATGGATCCACATAATACTGGTTCTGCCACTAAACCCGCCATGCTTGTGAGAAATGAGTACAACATATGGCAAAAGAGAATGGCACATACCTTGTCACAAACCAACACAGGTTGTTGGAGATCTGTGATATATGGTCCTCACAAACCAGTAAATGTTAATCTTGAAACTAATGTTAAGGTCCCTAAGGACCCTAAAGAATATACAGATGATGATTTCCTAAAACTTGAGCTAGATGCAAAAGCATTCTCTATGTTGGCAATGGCTCTCCCAAATGAGATATACTCTGGCCTTTTACATTGTGAAAGTGCCAAAGAACTCTGGGACTGTCTTAAAGAACAGTTTGGAGGAACTGAAGAGGTGATTGCCAACACCAGAGAGATTTTAGCTCAACAATATGAAACATTTGCTCATATTAATGGGGAAACTTTGACTCAACAATTTGAAAGATTCTCCTCATTAATATCTGAGCTAAAGTTAAATGGTCAGACCTATACAACAGTGTCTATGCTACATAGATTTTTAAGGTCTTTACCTGACAAATGGGAAACATACTCCATTGTTTTAAGATCCTCACCAGATTTTAGCTCCCTCACTCTTACAAAACTCCATGGGAGATTACTTACTTTTGAAAGAGAAATTGATCAAAAGAAGAAATTACAATCATCTGGTAAAACTGCTGATGACTACCTACCAGGTAGTACAGCACTTTTGGGACAAGATTCACCAACTTGTTCCTATGGATCTTATGACAATATTGACATAACCACTGGGATCTCATCAGAAAGATCTTTCCCAGGTTATGACAATAATGACCAAAGTCAAACTGCTGATAATCTATGTTTTATCATGGATGATTTGAAAAATTTTAGCAGTGATGACTTAGAAGAAATGGACATATTACACCAACTGGCCATGCTAAGCATTAAAACTAACAAGTTTTATAAAAGGTCAGGAAGGAAATTTCCAGGATTGACCAGTAATACAAAAATTGGTTTTGACAAATCTAAACTGAGATGTCACAAGTGTCAGAAGTTGGGACACTTTGCTAGAGAGTGTAGAAGCTCTAGCTTTAACCAATCACAATCTGGAAATAACTATAACCCCAATTATAATAGGAATAATGGAACTCAAGGGAGTGCTCATTTTGTACAGGCACAAGCTCCTCAACAGCAATACATGCCACAAGTACAATATGTTCAAGTGCCTGCTCAACAGATGCAGAGCCAACAATCAATCCCTCCCTTTCCAGCTGCTCAACATCCTCCACAGCCTCAACAACCCTCTCAACAAAGTCTTTTCACCTCAGGGTATGTTGACTGGAGCAGTCTTCCTTTTGACACCACAGAGTGCAATCCTGATGCAGACAACAAAGTGTTTGACATCAACTGGGGAGAACCAGACAATGGCAGAAAGAACTTTGCCTTAATGGCATTTGAAGGCTGTACTTCAAAATCTGCATTGTCACAGGTATCAAAAGAATCTTTGACAAAACTTTGCTCAAATTCTTGCAAAGAAACTTTTGCTCTCATAAGAGAGACCAATGTGCACTTACAAGGTAAAGCCAATGATTTAGAAAGAAAATACACACAGATAAAATGTGATCTAGAAAGAAAACTGTGTGCTAAAACAAAAGAAGTTTCTAAATTAACTGACTCAGCTATTGAAACCCAAGCACAAATTAAAATCATGCTAAATGACCTGGGAGATGTCAGACAAGAGCTTGCTGACACCAGGATCACTTGTGAAAAATGGGTGGAATCTTGTAAGGGGTATCAATTATTGCTAAACAAACAAAGTGCTTCAAATGTTAAGTTTGGCATAGGATACCATCATGTTGAAACACCAACAGATTTTTCTCCCAAAACTACTGAAGATGGGAGAAGAATTGTTTCAAATGAAACTTCTGAAGGGAAAGAATGCACATCTTTCCATGAAAACTTTCTAAACAGAAATCCTGGCATTTTTAAAGAAAGTACTTCAGAAGTATTAACAAAATCTGACAACAAGCCATCAGTAGTTTCATCTACATCAGGAGTTGAGACCCTGAAAACTACTGATGAGCAAAATCTCTTCACAAATGTCAGAAATTTGCCTTTAGATCAAAAACAAAAGGCAAAAGAATGTGAAATTTGTGGTCTGTTCAACCACAAAACTGAATTTTGTAGATACAGAAAAGGAATTCAGTTCAATCAAAAATTTAAACAACAGGTTGTGGGAAATCAAATCAGAAATGATTATGAAAAAATCTTTAAACCCAAGAAACAACAACCTGAAAACACCTTTTCTCAGAAAAAGATAAAATCTCAACCAAAATCTTTTTCTCAAAATTCTTTGTCAGTAGTTAGACCTGGATCATCAGCAGTTTCACAAACTGCTGAGATACAAAATCTAATGAACATGGTACAACTACTGATGACCAAGGTTGATGGTGGTCCTGAAAAAGATACCACCATGGTTCTTAATGAAAAATCCATTGCCAAAAAGACATGGATTTCTCAACCTGGTCAAGAACAAACTGTAACTGTTCTCAAGAGCAAACCCAAAGCCAAACAGGCTTGGGTTCCTAGATCTAACTAATTTGCTTTTATGTGCAGAGAGTTTCCAGGGGCTTAAACAGCATATGGTATGTTGATAGTGGAGGCTCTATGCACATGACTGGATGCAGATACCTGATAAACAACTTTATCAGCCAAAGAGAAGGATCTGTATCCTTTGGGAACAATGCTAAGGGATATGTGCTAGGACATGGCAATGTCTCCTCTGGCAAAATACAGTTTGACAAGGTCAATCTGGTGGAAAACCTTGAATACAACTTGCTGAGTGTGTCACAAATGTGTGATAAAGGATATTCTTCCTTTTTCACAAAGACAGCATGCAAGATCATCTCACCAGAAGGCCAGAAGTTGATAGAGAAGATCATTGAAGATCATACTTTGCTGATTGCCAAAAGATGTGGCAATGTCTATGCAGTGGACATTGAGAAAGACAAAGTATTGAACAACACTGCCTGTTTCTTCTCAAGGGCATCAACTTCAGAAACAGATCTCTGGCACAGGAGACTTGGCCATGTGAACTTTAAAACCATAAATAAAGTCACAAAAATGGGCTTGGTCAGAGGTCTACCTTTGAAAGTATACCAGTGTCAAGAACACTGTGTATCCTGTTTAAAGGGAAAACAGCATAAGTCCTCCTATAAGTCCATTGAAGAATCAAAAACAACTGCATGTCTTCAACTACTCCATATGGACTTATTTGGACCTGTCAAGATTATGAGCCTTGGTAAAAAGAAGTACTGCTTAGTCATCATTGATGACTACTCAAGATTCACATGGGTATTCTTCTTATTTTCCAAGGATGAGGCTGCTGAAATCATCAAGTTCTTCATTCTACAAGTAGAGAAACAATATTCTCTATCTGTCAAAACCATTAGAAGTGACAATGGGACAGAGTTCAGGAACAAAACTCTGGATGAATTCTGTTTGTCTAAAGGGATTATTAGACAATACAGTGTTCCCAGAACTCCTGAACAAAATGGTGTAGTAGAAAGGAAGAACAGAACATTGATAGAAGGAGCAAGAACAATGTTAGCTGATTCTGGACTGCCCTTGTACTTTTGGGCAGAAGCAGTTAACACATCATGTTATGTTCAGAATAGAGTTCTTGTGGTCAAGAGACATTCCAAGACTGCCTATGAAGTTCTTCATGGCATGAAGCCCCTTATCTCCTTTTTCAGGGCTTTTGGGTGTCAATGTTTCATCTTGAACATAAAGGAATCTATTTCAAAGTTTGCTGCCAAAGTTGACTCAGGTTACTTTCTTGGTTACTCTTCAACTAGAAAAGCCTACAAGGTTTTTAATTCTCACACCAGGATAGTAGAAGAAACATTGAATGTCAAGTTCAATGAGTCAAAACACACTCTTATTCCAGCACATCCTGCTGAACTCTTTGACCTTGACAACTTTCACTTTGGACCTGAAAAGACTGTTACTTCTTCCAAACCTACTTATTATGGTGATCAAAGGTTTGAAGATGAGGATCCTACACCATGGACTCCTCAAACAGTCATTAAGTCAACTACAACACCATCAGAAGTTTCTCAAACTTCTGATCAAACAAATACTGAAGGCCAAACTCAAACATCTGCTTCAGCACCTGCAACTACTGAAGAAGCTAAAACTGCTGAACCAGATATTATAGACCTCAGTAGTTTGTTTGAAGAACAAGAGCCACCTACACCTGTCAGTGGTTTACAACAACTGATTGAACACAGAGATCATCCACTTGATCAAATCATGGGTGATATAGCTTCAGGTGTTCTTACCAGAAACCAGCTCTCCAACTTTTGCCTATTTTCAGCCTTTATCTCACAGTTGGAACCAAAGAAGTACCAGGAAGCCCTCAAAGACAATAATTGGGTGCAAGCTATGCAAGATGAACTGCTTCAGTTCAACAAGCAACAGGTCTGGGAAATCTGTCCCTTACCTCCAAACAAGTAACCAATTGGCACAAGATGGGTTTTCAGGAACAAACAAGATGAAGCTGGTATGATAATCAAGAACAAGGCAAGACTGGTAGTTCAAGGGTACTCTCAAGAAGAGGGAATTGACTATGATGAAACCTTTGCTCCAGTTGCAAGGCTTGAGGCCATCAGGTTATTTCTGGCCTATGCCATTTCCAACAAAATTAAAGTTTATCAAATGGATGTGAAAAGTGCATTTTTGTATGGAAAAATAAAAGAGGAGGTGTATGTCTGTCAGCCACCTGGGTTTGAGGATCCTTCTCATCCTGAGTGGGTGTACAGACTGGACAAAGCTCTTTATGGGCTCAAACAGGCTCCAAGAGCCTGGTATGATACACTCTCCACCTTTTTACTCAAAAATAACTTTACAAGAGGTGCCATTGATAAAACTCTTTTCATTAAACATGTTGGAAATCATGTCTTACTTGTTCAAATTTATGTTGATGATATCATTTTTGGTTCAACAAACACAAAACTGTGTGATGATTTTAAGAAACTCATGCAATCAAAATTTGAGATGAGTACCATGGGAGAACTGCAGTACTTTCTAGGACTGCAGATCAAACAACAAACAAATGGAACTTTTATACATCAATCAAAATATGTTAAAGAATTATTGAACAAATTTTCTTTAAACGACTGTAAATCATGTTCCACTCCCATGACACCAATCACACAAGTTGAACCTGATGATCAAGGAAAACAGGTTGATCAAACCATGTACAGATGCATGATAGGTTCCCTCTTATACTTAACTGCTTCTAGACCAGATATTATGTTTTCAACATGTGTCTGTGCTAGATATCAATCAGCACCAAGGGAATCACACCTTATAGCAGTCAAAAGAATTTTCAGATATCTGAAAGGAACTCCAACACTGGGAATTTGGTATCCTGCTTCAAGCAATACCAAGTTATCAGCTTTTTCAGATAGTGACTATGCAGGGTGTAAGATGACAAGAAAGTCAACATCTGGTGGTTGTCAATTCCTGGGTAACTGTCTAGTGTCATGGCAATCAAAGAAGCAAACATCTGTTGCAACTTCAACTGCTGAAGCTGAATACATTGTAGCTGCAAGTTGTACATCACAGATACAATGGCTCCAATATCAACTTCTTGATTATGGAATCAAAGAAACCAAGACACCTTTGTTTGTAGACAGCAAATCTGCCATTAGCATCATTCAAAATCCGATACAGTTCTCAAAACCAAACATATTGAGATCAGGTACCATTTCATAAGAGATTGCTATGAAAAAGGCAAGATTGAGGTGAAGCATGTAGCAACAGCTAATCAAATAGCCGACATCTTCACTAAGCCCCTTGACACATCAACATTTCAGAAGTTAGTATCCATGTTTGGAATGCTAAATTTGTAAGTGTTTACTTTATTTTTTTATTTTTTTTAAAACATATATGCATATCAGTTAGAATCCAAGTTAACACTTGATTCTACCCAACTCTACATCAAACTTCTACATCAATCACTTCTATCTACTACTGTTATGCATAAAACATCACAAAAAATTTTTTTCCCTTTTCCATCCCTGATTCCATCCTGTTTACCTTTTCTTTTTTCTGGTTTTCACTTACAAAAGACAAAAGTCTGAAACAAAACTTCTGAAAAACAAAAAGAGAAACTACTGATTAACAAAAATCAGTATGAGAGAAACTACTGATGAACAAACATCAGTATGGGGATAATTTTCTGAAAAGTGTGTAACTTCTGATAAAATAACCTTCAGAGGTTATGAATAAAAGTATTTATTAAAACATTTCTCATCAGCTGTTCAAACTACTGAAGAGGAAATGGGAACTACTGATGAAGTAATCCTTCATTAGCAGTTTAAGTCAAAAGGGCAAATCTGACTTTTCCCATCATCAGAGGTTTGACCTAATCAGTTTAAAACCTCTGATAAAGAGATTTTTAACCAAAGGCGGTTTAAAAACTTCTAATAAAGAAGATTCAAGCGGTTAAAACTTCTGATAAATACCTTTTCTCCACACTTATCCTTTCAAACTCAAAATATTCCTCCTTCTCTCTCAAAAACTCTCTCAATAACCTATACCTGCAAATCCACTGTTCGATCAAAACCCAAACCACCTGGCTCTAGTCCTAAAACAGGGACACAATCAAAGGGCCTTTCTTGAAAAACAAGAAGGTTGGTCCCAATACGATGAGATCATTGATCTTGTCGTAAAATCCCAATATTTTACTGCTCTCACAATAAACCCACCAATTCACACTGAAACTCTGAATGAGTTCTGGGCAAATGCTGAGACGGTGACAACGGATGATGAGGTCATTTCCCTCAACTCAAGAATAAAAGGGAAACCACTGACCATCACACCGGCCACACTGGCAACAAGACTGGGTCTGGATGATGTAACTGCCCCTGACCATGTTGCTAATACTGATATTCACCTAACCATGACTGAGTGTGGTTATCAAGGTACTCTCTCCCATGCTACAATATTCAAAAAATATTTTGAACCAAAATACAAGCTTTTGTTTCATTATATTATTATGTGTTTGAGTCCAAAAACAGGGTCTTATGACCAGATGCCCTCCACTTTTCAACCAATATTTCATTCCATTGTGAATGAAACTAAATTCAGGGCATCAAAACTATTTTTCAATGAGTTGGTGTTACATCACAATAATACCAAGAAAAAGTTTTTGTTATACCCAAGGTTCATTATGCAATGCATAATAGGGGAACTGGGTAATGAGGTGCTTGTGGGAAAAATTTCAACTTTAAATCCTTTAACATCACAAGCATACTCAAGGCATAACAAACCGGCTGCCTGGCCAGAAGATGATCAGGGAGAACAACAACAAGTCCCCTGAAGCCCACATCTTCCAAACTCACACCACCAAAAGCCAAAAAGCCCAAGCCAACAAAAACTACACCCCACCAACCCAAAAGAAAAGCTGTTTAGGAGGTTGAGATGCCTGAACAAGCTCATGAGCATTCTGCTCTTCAAATAGGTGAGACTGAAACACCCTCTCAGTCTCATCCATCTCAAACCCCACCAAGAGCACCCATAACCATTTTATTCAAAAGAAAAAGACTTAGAAAAACATATGAAACACACTCTTCTTTTGAAACTGCTGAACAACAACTTTCACCTATTGCCCAAACTACTGAACCAACCCCACAAATTTCTGAACAAGAGGCAATAGAAATTGCCAAACTTCTCTCTGGGCTAAAAGAGAAGGTCCCATCTGATCATGTCAGTCCCCTACAACCACAACAAACAGGGGACATAACTACTACATCAGACATGGATGTGGACATCTCTAGCCCTATCCCAAGAGATGAGGGTGGACCAGAGTCTTTAAGCCCAATTTTAGAGACTCTTGGGGCATCTGAGGCTGCTACTACTCAGTTACCACCCAGTGGTGGATCTGAGGATAGAAGTAACATAGCTAAGACCTCAGATGTGGCAACTACTGATGAAGGCTTAAGGCCTGAAGTAGGAAATCCTCAGTACCAAGAACAAGAGGTTCATGAGAGAACTGAGTTGGGCTCAGCTCATGATTTAACTGAGACAGTCCTCATTGAGGGCAACATCAGGGATTCAGATGATTCCATTAATTTGGATGATGTTTCACACACACAAACTACTGAATTGACGGCACTTTCTAAAGGTCCTGTTTCAGGGGTATCCAGGTTCAAGAGGCCAGTCACCTCTGCACAGGTTAAAGCCCACTCAATCCCTAAAACCCCTAGAGTGGCATCCTCTGTACAACATGAGGATCTCCCAAAAACACCCCCTTCACAACAAATGCCTACCCAATTCCCTGGGCAAACAAGCATAGACCTGAACCAGCTATGCAGCCCAGAGGGTTCCTTGTACCACATGATGAATACTCTCATCAGAAATCACTTCCAAACATATACAGCTGACTTGGAGCTGTCCATCAAGAATCAATTTGGAGTGATCAAGACCAAGATGAATGATCTGTCCAACAAACTAGACTTCAACAGCAAACAGATTGCTCATCTTCAAGGACAATTCTCCCAACCCTCTGCTTCAAGGGTTAAAATTGATGAATCCAAAAAGGGGGAGAAGATCAGGGAACCTAAGGAGTCATTCCAAGCCAGGATAAGGGCAAGAGTGGCCATCCTTGAAAGAGATCAAAAAGATCAGGCCAGGAAAGAAAAACTGGCAAAACAGTTTGGTGTCTCAATAGAAGAAATTGAAGCAGCAGAGAAAGAAGATGAGACCCAAACATCTGAAGAATCCCTAAGGCACAATGAAGAAACTTCTGATGACAAAACTTCTGATGAAGAATCAGAAAGTACTGAAGACAATCCTTCAGTAGTTGACAAACCATCAGCAGTTGTCAACACATCAGAGGTTAACACTTCCAAACCTCAAACAACTGAACCTTCCAGAACCACTGCTCCCATTCAACCAACATCTGATCCCATCAGGCCTACATCCATTACAACAATGACTGTACTAAACCCTTCTCATATCTCTCAATCAGCCGAATTATTAGAGAAGAGCTTAGTTGCAGCCAACAAGAAGGCCAGAGAAGATCAGATCTGGAAAACTCTGGAAGAAAGGGATGATTTAGATTTAAGCCATGAAGAAAAACTTCAGGCTTATGAAGCTGAACTACAAAGGCAGGCTAGCCTTGATGAGATTGCTGAACAAGATAAAAGACAACAACTGGTGTCTTACATTACCAAGAACAGCAATACTAAAGCCTTTACACTCAAAGGACTCTCTATGCAAGAGCTGACAAGAAGAGCACAACTGCTTGCAGACAAAATGGCCACAAGCAAAGAAGGAAAGGCCAAGAGAGCCCAGATTATAGAAGAGCTAGTAGCAGAGGGCTATGGTTCAAAAGCCTCAGTATCCAGATGGAAAGAAGAAAGACTAATGGATACTTACAGAAAATACTTGGCTGCCAAGGCTGCAAATCCAGAGAAGTTTCAAACTGCTGATCCTTCAAGATCAGTAGTTAGAACTTCTGGTGTATCAAAAAGAACTGCTACTCAGAGAAAGAAGGCAGAGGACAATGTCAAAAATGACTTCAAAATGGTACTACTTGAAGGAAGTTCAATAGTCCATTCAGATTTTGACATTGAGGAGAAACCTCTGTTAACTCAATTCAGGGATCCTTCCACTTTTGCCTACCAAATACAAAAGACCATCAAAGAAAAGCTGCATACCAGAGTAGTGACTGAACACCATCTCCCAACTGTTCAGATGCCTGATATGCAACAACAACAAGGAAGAGAATCCCACCTGAGGCTATCTGAAACTGAAAACATCCAGCACTCAGGACCATCAACCCAAGGGACAAGTCTGGTTCCCTATTCTTTTAACTTTAACAAGTCAAAGATACCTATCATCAGATGGTCACTTACTGATAACAACTCAGTATCGTTGACAAGAAGAGACCTCTCAAGCAGGGCTTACAAGAAGATCAGTGATCTGAAGAAACTGTCAACACAAGACCTGCTCACAATTCAACATCTGGAACCTCAGAGAGGATCTCTATCTGATGGTCAGTTAAACCAGCTCAAGAACACCATGTACAAAGAGATATGGAAGATTGTTCAAGACAGAAGAAAAACATAAGGAATTAGTAAGGGTTTGGCTTCATCAATCCAGGGGGAGATTGTTAGGACAAAGAGGATTGGTGAAACCACTTTTGTAAACCTTAGTCTAATTCACTTCTGTCATTTTGGCTAAGTATAGAAGTACTGAAGAGAAGACAAGAAACTGCTGAAAAGATAATATGAGAAGTGCTGAAGAAGAAACAGTATCAGAAGTTCTGAAGTCCAAACCAGACAAGTTCACTTCAGAAGTACTGAAGACAAACTACTCATCAGTAGCTTGTCTTTCATCAGCACTTAGCATCAGATATTTTCCACCGCCTTTTGCATCAGTAGTTTATTGTTTATTATTACTTTTAGCTGTAATTGTTTGATTCAATGCTGCAACTTGTGCAACTTGTTTCTGTTGTTTCTGTACTTGCTTTTTGGGCAAGATACATGTATGTAAACGTCTATAAATAGGAGGCTTCAACCTTCTATTTTAGACATTGATTTTAATAGAAAAATCCTTCAAACACTATCACTGTTCTATTCCATTTCTGTATTTATTGTGAATCTGTCTAAGTATCTAATTCTCATTTACTGCTTAGATTCATAATAAATACTTGTCATTTATTAGTTTCAATCATCAAGGGGGAGTAATAACTCTTCCTTAGTATAAAAAGTGTTGCTTTAACTTATACATTCCGCTGTGCTTATAATCTGATTTACAAGGACTTGCTAAACACTTAAGTGTCAAGATAGCAAGTTCTTACTTAGCAAAAAGAGCAAACTGATCCAACAATTGGTATCAGAGCATTGGTTTATCTGATCACATATCAATCTAACAAATTGAGAATCAGACACAAAGCTCTTATTGATATTCAATAAAAAGATCAAAAGTTCACTTTTTATCAATATCCATCACTTAAAAGAGTCATCTGACAAATCTATACTCTTTAAATGGATCCACATAATACTGGTTCTGCCACTAAACCTGCCATGCTTGTGAGAAATGAGTACAACATATGGCAAAAGAGAATGGCACATACCTTGTCACAAACCAACACAGGTTGTTGGAGATCTGTGATATATGGTCCTCACAAACCAGTAAATGTTAATCTTGAAACTAATGTTAAGGTCCCTAAGGACCCTAAAGAATATACAGATGATGATTTCCTAAAACTTGAGCTAGATGCAAAAGCATTCTCTATGTTGGCAATGGCTCTCCCAAATGAGATATACTCTGGCCTTTTACATTGTGAAAGTGCCAAAGAACTCTGGGACTGTCTTAAAGAACAGTTTGGAGGAACTGAAGAGGTGATTGCCAACACCAGAGAGATTTTAGCTCAACAATATGAAACATTTGCTCATATTAATGGGGAAACTTTGACTCAACAATTTGAAAGATTCTCCTCATTAATATCTGAGCTAAAGTTAAATGGTCAGACCTATACAACAGTGTCTATGCTACATAGATTTTTAAGGTCTTTACCTGACAAATGGGAAACATACTCCATTGTTTTAAGATCCTCACCAGATTTTAGCTCCCTCACTCTTACAAAACTCCATGGGAGATTACTTACTTTTGAAAGAGAAATTGATCAAAAGAAGAAATTACAATCATCTGGTAAAACTGCTGATGACTACCTACCAGGTAGTACAACACTTTTGGGACAAGATTCACCAACTTGTTCCTATGGATCTTATGACAATATTGACATAACCACTGGGATCTCATCAGAAAGATCTTTCCCAGGTTATGACAATAATGACCAAAGTCAAACTGCTGATAATCTATGTTTTATCATGGATGATTTGAAAAATTTTAGCAGTGATGACTTAGAAGAAATGGACATATTACACCAACTGGCCAAGCTAAGCATTAAAACTAACAAGTTTTATAAAAGGTCAGGAAGGAAATTTCCAGGATTGACCAGTAATACAAAAATTGGTTTTGACAAATCTAAACTGAGATGTCACAAGTGTCAGAAGTTGGGACACTTTGCTAGAGAGTGTAGAAGCTCTAGCTTTAACCAATCACAATCTGGAAATAACTATAACCCCAATTATAATAGGAATAATGGAACTCAAGGGAGTGCTCATTTTGGACAGGCACAAGCTCCTCAACAGCAATACATGCCACAAGTACAATATGTTCAAGTGCCTGCTCAACAGATGCAGAGCCAACAATCAATCCCTCCCTTTCCAGCTGCTCAACATCCTCCACAGCCTCAACAACCCTCTCAACAAAGTCTTTTCACCTCAGGGTATGTTGACTGGAGCAGTCTTCCTTTTGACACCACAGAGTGCAATCCTGATGCAGACAACAAAGTGTTTGACATCAACTGGGGAGAACCAGACAATGGCAGAAAGAACTTTGCCTTAATGGCATTTGAAGGCTGTACTTCAAAATCTGCATTGTCACAGGTATCAAAAGAATCTTTGACAAAACTTTGCTCAAATTCTTGCAAAGAAACTTTTGCTCTCATAAGAGAGACCAATGTGCACTTACAAGGTAAAGCCAATGATTTAGAAAGAAAATACACACAGATAAAATGTGATCTAGAAAGAAAACTGTGTGCTAAAACAAAAGAAGTTTCTAAATTAACTGACTCAGCTATTGAAACCCAAGCACAAATTAAAATCATGCTAAATGACCTGGGAGATGTCAGACAAGAGCTTGCTGACACCAGGATCACTTGTGAAAAATGGGTGGAATCTTGTAAGGGGTATCAATTATTGCTAAACAAACAAAGTGCTTCAAATGTTAAGTTTGGCATAGGATACCATCATGTTGAAACACCAACAGATTTTCTCCCAAAACTACTGAAGATGGGAGAAGAATTGTTTCAAATGAAACTTCTGAAGGGAAAGAATGCACATCTTTCCATGAAAACTTTCTAAACAGAAATCCTGGCATTTTTAAAGAAAGTACTTCAGAAGTATTAACAAAATCTGACAACAAGCCATCAGTAGTTTCATCTACATCAGGAGTTGAGACCCTGAAAACTACTGATGAGCAAAATCTCTTCACAAATGTCAGAAATTTGCCTTTAGATCAAAAACAAAAGGCAAAAGAATGTGAAATTTGTGGTCTGTTCAACCACAAAACTGAATTTTGTAGATACAGAAAAGGAATTCAGTTCAATCAAAAATTTAAACAACAGGTTGTGGGAAATCAAATCAGAAATGATTATGAAAAAATCTTTAAACCCAAGAAACAACAACCTGAAAACACCTTTTCTCAGAAAAAGATAAAATCTCAACCAAAATCTTTTTCTCAAAATTCTTTGTCAGTAGTTAGACCTGGATCATCAGCAGTTTCACAAACTGCTGAGATACAAAATCTAATGAACATGGTACAACTACTGATGACCAAGGTTGATGGTGGTCCTGAAAAAGATACCACCATGGTTCTTAATGAAAAATCCATTGCCAAAAAGACATGGATTTCTCAACCTGGTCAAGAACAAACTGTAACTGTTCTCAAGAGCAAACCCAAAGCCAAACAGGCTTGGGTTCCTAGATCTAACTAATTTGCTTTTATGTGCAAGAGTTTCCAGGGGCTTAAACAGCATATGGTATGTTGATAATGGAGGCTCTATGCACATGACTGGATGCAGATACCTGATAAACAACTTTATCAGCCAAAGAGAAGGATCTGTATCCTTTGGGAACAATGCTAAGGGATATGTGCTAGGACATGGCAATGTCTCCTCTGGCAAAATACAGTTTGACAAGGTCAATCTAGTGGAAAACCTTGAATACAACTTGCTGAGTGTGTCACAAATGTGTGATAAAGGATATTCTTCCTTTTTCACAAAGACAGCATGCAAGATCATCTCACCAGAAGGCCAGAAGTTGATAGAGAAGATCATTGAAGATCATACTTTGCTGATTGCCAAAAGATGTGGCAATGTCTATGCAGTGGACGTTGAGAAAGACAAAGTATTGAACAACACTGCCCGTTTCTTCTCAAGGGCATCAACTTCAGAAACAGATCTCTGGCACAGGAGACTTGGCCATGTGAACTTTAAAACCATAAATAAACTCACAAAAATGGGCTTGGTCAGAGGTCTACCTTTTAAAGTATGCCAGTGTCAAGAACACTGTGTATCCTGTTTAAAGGGAAAACAGCATAAGTCCTCCTATAAGTCTATTGAAGAATCAAAAACAACTGCATGTCTTCAACTACTCCATATGGACTTATTTGGACCTGTCAAGATTATGAGCCTTGGTAAAAAGAAGTACTGCTTAGTCATCATTGATGACTACTCAAGATTCACATGGGTATTCTTCTTATTTTCCAAGGATGAGGCTGCTGAAATCATCAAGTTCTTCATTCTACAAGTAGAGAAACAATATTCTCTATCTGTCAAAACCATTAGAAGTAACCTTTGATATCTATTATTGAAGTTTAAGAAATGGCACCTACGACAAGAAGTAACACTAGTCAAGATGGTCTGCCCACTTCACAGGCCGAACTCGAACAGATCATTGCGGACCGTATCGCGATCGGTATGGCCGAACTCGAGGCAAACCGCACTGATCAGAGCGGTGGACAGGGTGGATCGGGTGGCCATGGTGGAAGCGAGCGACGTGAACGGTCCAACTCTGGTAAGCAACTTTAAATAAGTGGAACGTCGGGACACTATCCCGACACATTTTCATTTATGGCTAAATAGATTTGTGTTATTTCAGAAACGATCACTCACAAGCGTGACTGTAAGTTTAAGGCTTTTCTGGACTGTAAGCCTATCAACTTTCACGGGACTGAAGGCTCTGTTGGCCTAATCAAGTGGTTTGAAAAGACGGAAGCCGTGATACGCATCAGTGGTTGCACTGCCCCGCAGGCTGTTATGTACTCCACCAACTTATTCCTGGATCATGCGCTGACATGGTGGAATAGCCAGGTGCAATCACTTGGTGAGGATGCTGCATATGCTATGCCTTGGGTGGATCTTAAGGAATTAATGATTCGGGAGTATTGTCCCGCCAGTGAAGTCCAGAAACTCGAAGCGGAATTCTGGACACACACCATGATCGGTGCTGATATTGAAGGTTATACCTCTCGCTTCCATGACCTCGCACGTTTAGTTCCCCGATTGGTGACACCGGAGAGCAAGCGAATTGAACGCTATCTGTATGGATTGGCACCACAGATTCGTAGCATGGTTGCTTCATCCAAACCAGCTACCATGCGTGAGGCAATTGATCTGGCCTTAAGTTTAACTGAAGACGCAGTCCGCATGGGTACACTTGTGCGCAAAGGGTCTGTTTCTAAGAATGTCGAGGGTAAAGCTTTTGAGGGAAAAATCTCTGGTTCTGGTACTGGTTCAAGTGAGCATTCGAACCGCTCTGGGTTTGGGAAAAGAAAAAGGGGCGATGGTAAGAAGGATGGTTCCTCTAGGAATCAGTCATCTCAGGGGAAGAAGGGTAAAGGCTATGTTGCTACTGGTCAATCTGGGGAATGGAAAACTGGTGCCCAAGGAAAGAAAAATGAGCAAACTTGCTGGAAATGTTGTCGTACCGGTCACAAGGGCGAAGACTGTAGGTCTGGTGCGCCTAAAGCTGGGGAAAAACGACCGTGCTTTGGCTGTGGTCATTCGATCACTGGAAGAAGGACTTCCCAAAATTGAACAAACAGGTTGCCACCACCTCGACAAGTCGAGTTCCGTATTGACCTTGTTCCTGGAGCTGCTCCTGTAGCGCGATCGCCATGCCGCTTAGCTCCGTCCGAAATGCAGGAACTATCCAGTCAATTGCAGGAATTGCTGGACAAAAGGATTCATAAGACCGAGTTTCTCGCCTTGGGGAGCTCCTGTCTTGTTCGTGAAAAAGAAAGATGGCACTTTTCGTATGTGCATCGACTATCGGGAGTTGAACAAGTTAACCATCAAGAATCGTTATCCCCTTCCCAGGATTGATGATTTGTTTGATCAACTCCAGGGATCTAGTTTTTATTCCAAGATCGATCTACGGTCCGGTTATCATCAGTTACGTATCCAAGAGGAAGATGTACCAAAAACGGCTTTCAGGACTCGTTATGGTCACTATGAGTTCTTAGTGATGCCGTTTGGTTTAACTAATGCACCGACGGTTTTCATGGATTTGATGAATCGCGTGTGCAAGCCGTACTTGGATAAGTTCGTTATTGTTTTTATTGATGACATATTGATCTATTCTCGCACCAAGAAAGATCATGAAAATCACCTTCGTTTAATCCTAGAATTATTGCGCAAAGAGAAGCTTTATGCCAAATTTTCAAAATGTGAATTCTGGATTCGAGAGGTCCACTTCCTAGGCCACGTGGTGAATGAAAAAGGTATACATGTCGATCCCACCAAGATCGAGGCAATCAAAAATTGGGACGCACCTAAAACTCCTACCGAAGTTCGACAATTTCTTGGCCTTGCGGGTTACTATAGAAGATTCATTGAGAATTTTTCCAAGATAGCACAGTCCTTGACCATGCTAACCCAAAAGGATAAAAAGTTCGAGTGGACTGAAAAACAAGAATCGGCATTCCAATTGTTAAAAGAGAAGTTATGTGGCGCTCCAATATTATCACTTCCCGATGGTACGGAAGATTTCGTGGTCTATTGTGACGCTTCACATCAAGGCTTAGTTGCGTGTTAATGCAACGGGAAAAGGTGATTGCATATGCTTCCAGGCAATTAAAAGTCCACGAGAAGAATTACAATACACACGATTTGGAATTGGGTGCAGTGGTATTCGCTCTCAAGATTTGGAGGCGTTATTTGTATGGAACTAAGTGCACGATCTTCACCGATCATAAGAGTTTGCAACACATCTTTGACCAGAAAGATTTGAATATTCCACAACGGCGATGGGTTGAGTTATTAAACGATTACGATTGTATAATAAAGTATCATCCCGGAAAGGCGAACGTTGTGGCAGACGCCTTAAGTCGCAAGGAATGGGTTAAGCCATTACGTGTCCGAGCTTTGGGTTTGACTATTCACACGAATCTAACGGACCGAATTCGTGAAGCCCAAATTAATGCTCTGAAGCCCGAGAACGTGAAAGGTGAAAGGTTGCGGAAAATGGTTGATTCATTGGAGTCGAAGGCGGACCAAACCCTGTATTTCATGAATAGAATTTGGGTTCCGGTATATGGTGGATTACGTGAGCTAGTATTGGCTGAGGCTCACAGTTCTCGATATTCGGTTCACCCTGGTGCGGACAGAATGTTTCACGATTTAAAAGAACATTATTGGTGGCCGAATTTCAAGAGGGATATAGCGGCTTACGTTGCACGTTGTTTAACTTGCGCAAAAGGTCAAAGCCGAACACCAGAGACCGTCCGGTCTGCTCCAGCAACCGGAAATACCTGAATGGAAATGGGAACAAATTTCCATGGATTTCATTACCAAATTACCCAGGACAACAAGCGGCCATGATATGATTTGGGTAATTATCGATCGATTGACAAAATCTGCACACTTCCTTCCAATCCGCGAAACGGATAAATTGGAAAAATTGACCTGTTTGTACATTAAGGAAGTGGTGTCTAAACATGGTGTACCTATCTCCATCATCTCTGACCGAGATAGTCGTTTCACCTCAAGATTTTAGGAAAGTTTGAACGAAGCCCTCGGTACTCGCCTAGACATGAGTACCGCATATCATCCTCAAACCGATGATCAAAGTGAACGAACCATCCAGACCTTGGAGGATATGTTACGGGCTTGTGCAATCGATTTCGGTGGTAATTAGGACACACACTTACCATTGGTGGAATTTTCATATAACAACAGCTACCATACGAGCATTCAGGCTGCACCATTTGAAGCTCTATATAGACGTAAGTGTAGATCTCCGTTATGTTGGGCTGAAGTCGGAGAGAAAACAACTTACCGGGCCCGAAATTGTTCAAGAGACGACGGATAAAATCTTCTTGATAATAGAATGTCTCAAAGCGGCCCGTGACCGGCAGAAGAGTTACGCGGATATGAGGCGAAAGCCTTTGGAATTTCAAGTCGGAGACAGGGTCCTACTGAAGGTGTCACCTTGGAAAGGTGTCGCGCGTTTTGGAAAGCGCGGGAAGTTAAACCCACGGTATGTAGGTCCATTCGAAATTTTGTCCAGAGTAGGCCCCGTGGCATACAAGCTCAAGTTACCACAAGAACTTAGCGGGATACATGACACGTTTCACGTGTCAAATTTGAAAAAAGTGTCTATCTGACGAAACTCTTGTTATCCCTGCCGACGAAATCCACATCGACGATAAGCTACATTTTGTCGAAGAACCAATCGAGGTGACTGATTGGAAGGTCCAAAAACTGAGATGCAGTAAGATCAGGTTGGTCAAAGTGCGTTGGAATGCCAAGCATGGACCGGAGTTCACGTGGGAAAGGCTCGACCGGATGAAGCAGAAATATCCCGCCCTATTCGAGAAGACCCCTGTGCCGGAGAACTCGAAGTGAATTCCGGGACGGAATTCTCTTAACGGGGGGAGAATGTAACAACCGGCAAAAATGAGGTAATTCCGTACTAATTAATTAATATGTGATTAACGTAATTAAGTACAGATACGTGTTAATTATTTAACTGAGGCCTTAGAGAATAGCAAATTCCCATATGATGCATAGGAATGCATACGTTTAATGGTAAAACATGATAGGATCATGTGCGAATAAACTTATCGGTTATGGACGTTGGCGATTACCCGGTAAAAATTAAATAAACAAAAAGAATCTCGGACACCCAGGATATAAAATAAAGGGTATTTTCACATAATATAATGAGTTTTGGAACTCCAAAACCATAAGTGAGAACTTTCCATACAAATCTCCCGGTAACGAATAAAGTGCGCGTACCGCACCCGGTACGCGAATAACTCAAAAATTCACCCGACAAAAGCCTAAATAACCAATCAACACTTAAACTAGGCTATGTTTAAGGGTTATTAGAGGCACTTTTAATGTCCCGAAAAAACACGCGAATAAAGTCCGAAAAATACCCGAACGACACCCGAACGACGAGGGATTAAACTTAACAAAACATTGGTAAATATTTTGTGTTGTGGACCCCACCTAAACCCCCTAGAACCGGCTCTTACCCCCCCCCCATACTTAATCTTTTTTTTGTACCATATAATCTAAGTAGATTGTGAGGTTATGGGATGGATATGGAGCTAGATATGATGATGAAGATTGTGTCCAAAAAATCACAAAGCCATTACCTTTCCTTGAAAAAAAATCGGCCAACATCCCTAAGATATCTTCATGAGATTGGCTAGTACAAGTAAACCATGATTCAAGGGATACATGATCTAGGAAAGATTATATAAGGAATTGTATGTATCTTAGAAAAAATTCACACAATCTCCTTTTTCTTCTAAAAATCCATGGCACACCCACACACCCCAATCCACCAAGATACAACTAAATCTACCTAGTACATACATTTCCCTTTTATATGAGAATTAAATCTAGGATTGGATCCTTTAAATCCTTGTAAGATATGAATGAGCTATAAGATGTAACAAGGTTAAACACTTGAACAAACCTTCCTTTTCTTCTCTTCTTGTGGCCGTGGGATATCACACACACACACACACACATTCCTTTCAAGTTTTCACACCTTTAAATCACTCAAAACATCCACCATTCAAACCCCCATTGTGTGTTTCAAAGGCTTGGAGCTTAACCATTTGGAAGAACACACTAAACCCCATCCAAATCAAGAGTTTTTGTCTTCCCTAGCCTTGTGCTAGTAGTAAGCTTCTTAATCTTGCTTTAGTTCTTTAAATATTCATGTTTTATGTTTTTAAAAGCAAGTTGTATATAAGGTTTAAACTATGGTTTTGAACATAAACTTTAGTATGTTTTTACAAGGCTAAAATGGGTGTTTAAAATCATGTATATGGGCCATAGGTTGATGTTAGTGATGTAGTGTTTTTGTAAGTTATAAAAATTACACATACACTTATATAAGATGATGATCTAAGCATACTTGGTGAATGTAACTTGAATACACTAAAAAGTAGTTTTGATCATCATAAAATGATCATCTAAAACTTAATATAAGTTTGATCATGTTAGAAAATCAAAAATACAAAAGCTACATATTTAAAGTCTACTAACTTGAAAGATGAAATTTGGACTTGTTGGACAAAATACACTAATCACACATATTAGTAGCCTTATTAATGGTATATGAGATTATTAAAAGTGTTAAAATGTAAAAATAATCCAACATTATAAAGATGATACTTTAAAGTCCACTAGTTTGGGAGAAAAATGCTAATTTTGAAAGTTAGTATGGAAAAATACAACTTTTATAAGTTAAGGGACTAATATTGTAACTTTGAAAGTTGAGGGACTAAAATGGATATTTTAGAAACTTGGGTCAAAAAATGCAACAATGAAAAGCTTGGTGTCAAAAGTATAAATAATAATTTTCCAAGGTTGATTTGGTAAATACTAGTAAACATACTTATGTATTTTGTATAAAAAGTGTATTTTTATAAAATGGAATTTTATAAAAATATGGACTTTTACTAACATAAGGATTATTATAAAAACAAAGGTTTTTATAAAATGATAGACAAATTAAAAACTTGGGAGAACTTATATAAAAATGAACACTTTTATATAAATGGGAATATAAAAGTGTTGGAACTGTGATACCCCGCAAATTCAGGTTCTCACTTTAACTAAACTCTAGTTACGTTCCTTGCATTATACTTAACTAGGGTTAGCTAGATAGGACACACGTTGCATTGTTGTGAGTTAATAACTGAATACATGATTAGTGAACCTCGGACGTTGGTGAATAATGAAGTATAATAATAATGAGTAAACTAATTGGGATTGATTGCGATTACGTGTCTATGTGATATTCAATGAACTTATGTGAAAACCATACGTGATTGTGCGAACCTAAACCGAATACGTTAATAAAATCATTAAAGGTGGATCATTAGGTTGATTAGGGTCTTAACGCATGGGGTTGCACTTGTTACGGTCCGAAACAACGAAAACGTCGAAGGAAAACGCGTCGGGTGGCAAAACGGGCCACCCACGCGGGCCAAGGGCCTGTGAGCGGCCGCTCACAGGGCCCGAGCGGCCGCGCGAAATGGCCTGACGGGTCTAAACCGCCTCAAACCCCTATTTAAACACTCTTAAGCCCCATGCAACCTCTAAACTCAACCCTAATCGCCCCCTTACTGCCTCTTACGAATTATAAACCCCAAACAACCTGCAAAGGCTCAAGATCATCGATTGGGAAGCTCCAAAGGCGTTCGGTTGATTGTATCGAAGAGCTAGGGGTATAATCTTTAATCCTTTACGCTTTAATCTTATTTTTATGTTATAAAAATCATATAACAAGGTTTGTCCAGGTCTGAAAGCTTTTGATAATTATTAAAACTTGAGGTTTTTGAAGATTAAACGAATTAAACATGATGATAGGCGATTAGTAATATCATAGGTTACTTGTTGCGCAAGTTGTTGAAGTTTTGATCATTAAAGTTGTAATCTTTGCATGAATAATGATAGAATCTGATCACAATAGGTATTAGGAATGTTTGGTAATGGTTATTGATGATTATTAGGTGTTATTGATTGATAATATGCAACTAGGGTTTGATATAATTGATAATATTGCATGATTAGAATCTGGACAGAATCTGAATGTCAACTTGTAGGGTCTGTTTTGTGGCTTGAAAATAATTGTTTTGATCGATTCTTTGCATGAATAGATTGTACATGGTCTTAGCTTTTTAGAATGGGCAAAATCATCTGATTTGGATGTCGTTTGATATATTTTTGGAATTTTCTTTGATTAAAGGTCATGTCAGATTTTCGGATTAACAAACTTAGTCAACTTTAAACAATCATAACTCGAGTTTTACAAGGAATTAAGTTATGAAATTTGGACAGTAGGTTAACATTGGAATAACTTGGCTTTTCCAAGTGGATTCATCCTGTTTGGATAAATACACGATTTTTGAGAATTTTTCTACTAACCTGACCTGCTGTAGAAACTTTCTGGACATATCTGTGATGTACGATTTTTCATGATTTTTGTGTTTGGTTTTGAGACAAAACAAAAATATGGGTTATCAAATGAATCCTAAATAATATTCAGTAAAAATTTGGGAGTTTAACTCACTGATTAACTATTTTAAATAAATTGGTTTTGATGACGCACAACCTGTCCTAAAAACACAGATTGTGTATTATGTGTTTATGTGATTAATTGAGGTCTTAGGTGGTATGTAATTGATGTGTAACTGAACGGACACTTGTATGAGACACATATGTAATGTAAAAACTAATTATAACCAACACTGTTGGATCAGTAAGCTGCTCTTTTGTTAGAACTTGCTAATTGACACTTAAGTGTTTAGCAAGTTCTTGGTGAGTGATAGCACAGCGGAATGTTTATAAGTTTAAAGCTACACTTATCAACAGGAGTTATTACTCCCCCTGGATTCAAGAACTAATAAATGAGAAGTGTTTATTGAGAATCTAAGTAATGAATGAGAATGAAATACTTTGACAGATTCTCAGTAAACACGAAATGGAAATAACAATAATAAGTGTTGAAGGATTTCTTGTATTAAAATCAATGTCTAAAACAGAGGGATGAACCCTTCTATTTATAGACTTTACAAATACATGAACCTTGCCAAAAGCAAGTTCAGAAACAAGTTGCAGTCTTGGAACTTGTACATAAAGCAAAAAGAAATACTAAAGTATTAAACTACTGATATACAAAGGCGGTGGAAAAGATCTTCTGTAAGTACTGATGAATGACAAACTACTGATGAGTAGTTTGTCTTCAGTAGTTCTTCAGTAGAAGTGTCTGGTTTGAACTTCAGAACTTCTGATGACTTTTCTTCTTCAGCACTTCTGAATCTCTTCTTCAGCAGTTTGATCCTTTGTCTTCAGCAGTTCTATACTTAGAGTATTTTGACAGAAGTGAATTAGACTAAGGTTTGCAAAAGTGGTTTCACCAATCCTTTTTGTCCTAACAATCTCCCCCTGGATTGATGAAGCCAAAACCTTACTAATTCCTTATTGTTCTTTTCTGTCCTTCACAATTTTCCATATTCCTTTGAACATGGAATTCTTGAGCTGGTTCAGTTGATCATCAGTAAGAGACCCTTTCTTTGGTTCTAAGTGTTGGATTGTAAGAAGGTCTTTGGTTGATAGTTTCTTCAGTTCATTCATCGACCTATATTCCCTGCTTGTTTGATCTCTTCTTGTCACAAGTACTGAGTTGTTATCAGTAAAGGACCATCTGATGATTGGTACTTTAGACTTGTCAAAGTCTGCAGTGTAGGGAACCATGGTGGTACCTTGGGTTTCTCCTGAGTGTTGAATGTTTTCTACTTCAGTGACTCTCAGGTGGGACTCACTTCCTTGTTCTTGTTGCATCACATTAGGTATCTGAAATGTTGGTAAATGATGTTCAGTTACTACCTTAGTGTGCAGTTTGTCTGTGATGGTTTTCTGGATTTGATATGCAAAGGTGGAAGGATCCCTGAATTGTGTGAGCAGAGGCTTCTCTTCTATGTCAAAATCAGAATGTACTACTGTACTACCTTCTAGTAGTACCATTCTGAAATCAGTCTTCACTTTCTCCTCTGACTTCTTTCTTTGTGTAGCTGGTCTTCTTTGAGCACCAGAAGTTCTAACTACTGAAGTTGAAGCTTCAGCAGTTTGAAACTTCTCTGGATTAGCAGCCCTTGCAGCCTTGTATTTTCTATATGTGTCCACCAATCTTTCTTCTTTCCATTTGGACACTGAGGCTTTTGAACCATAACCATTAGCTACCAGTTCTTCTATCATCTGAGCTCTCTTGGCCTTTGTGTCTTTACTTGTTGTAAGTTTATCTGCAATAAGTTGAGCTCTTCTTGTCAGCTCTTCCACAGAGAGTCTCTTCAATGTGTGGGCTTTGATTTTGCTGTTCTTCATAATGTAAGACATCAGTTGATGTCTTTTGTCTTGTTCAGCAATTTCATCTAGGCTAGCCTGCCTTTGGAGTTCAGCTTCATAAGCCTGAAGTTTTTCTTCATGGCTTAGATCTAAGTCATCCCTTTCTTCCAGAGTTTTCCAGATCTGATCTTCTCTGACCTTCTTTTGGGCTGCAACTAAACTCTTCTCAAGTAATTCTGCTGATTGAGAGATTGGAGAAGGGTTTAGCACAGTCATTGTGGTAACTGTTGTAGTAGGCCTGATAGGAACAGAGGTTGGTTGAAAAGGAGCAGTTGATCTGGAAGGGTCAGCAGTTTGAGTCTTGGAAGTGTTAACTTCTGATGGGTTGACAACTTCTGAAGGTTTGTCAACTACTGAAGGATTGTCTTCAGTACTTTCTGATTCTTCATCAGAACTTTGGCCATCAGAGGTTTCTTCATTGTGCCCTTGGGATTCATCAGACTTTTCAGCATCTTCTATTTCTTGAATAGAGACACCAAATTGTTGTGCCAGTTTCTCTTTTCTGGCTTGATCTTTTTGATCTCTTGCTAGGATAGCCACTCTTGCCTTTCTTCTGGCTTCAAGTGTATCCATAGGTACCTTGATTTTCTCCCCCTTTTTGGCTTCATCAGCCTTTGAAGTTGAAGCTTGGGAGAAATGACCTTGAAGATGAGTAATCTGTTTGCTGTTGTGATCAATCTTGTTGGACAGATCATTCATCTTCGTCTGTATCACTCCAAATTGGTTCTTCATGGACAGCTCCAAGTTAGCTGTGTATGTTTGGATGTGATTTTTGATGAGGGTGTTCATCATGTGATACAAGGGACCATCTAGGCTGCATAGCTGGTTCAGGTCTATGCTTGTTTGCCCAGGGAATTGGGTAGGCATTTGTAGTGAGGGGTGTGTTTTTGGTTGATCTTCTTGTTGTACAGAAGATGCCACTCTAGGGGAATCATGGATTGAGTGGGCTTTAACCTGAGATGGTGTGACTAGCTTCTTGAGCTTAGAGACACCAGGTGCAGGACCTTCACTTGTAGCCGTCAATTCAGTAGTTTGGTGTTTTGAAACATCATCCAAATCAATGGAATCATCTGAATCCCTGATTACATCCTCAATGAGGACTGTATCAGTTACATCATGAGCTGAGCCCAACTCAGTTGTCTCATGTACCTCTTGTTCTTGGTTCAGAGGATTTCCTACCTCAGGCATTAAGCCTTCATCAGTAGTTGCCACAGTTAAGGTCTTAGCTATGTTACTCCTGTCCTCAGGTCCACCACTGGGTGGTAAATGAGTAGTAGCAGCCTCAAAAGTACCAAAAGTTTCTAAGTTTGGGCTTAGAGACTCTGGTTCATCCTCATCTCTTTGGTTAGGGCTATGAGTGTCCACATCCATGTCACTGTCTGAGGTTATGTCCCCTGTTTGATGTGGTTGATGGGGACTGACATGTGTAGATGGGACTTTCTCTTTTAGCCTGGAGAGAAGTTTGGCTATTTCAATGTCTGGTTCAGAAATTTGGGGTGCTGGTTCAGTAGTTTGGGCAGTGGGTTCAGCAGTTTCAAAAGAGGAATCTATTGGAATATTTTTCTTAAGTCTTTTTCTTTTGAAAAGGATTGTTATTGGTGCTCTTGGTGGGGTTTGAGATGGATGAGACTGAGAGGATGTTTCAGTCACATCTTTAACAAGTGCAGATTGCACAACAGGTTGTTCAGGCATCTCAACCTCCTGAACAGCTTTTCTTTTGGGTTTGGTGGGTTTTTGTTTTGTTATCTTGGGTTTCTTGGCCTTTGGTGGAGTAGGTTTGGAAGATGAGGGTTCCATGGGGACTGGTTCTGGTTCCCCTTGGTCATCTTCTGGCCAGGCAGCCTGTTTGTTGTGCCTTGAGTATGCTTGTGAGGTTAAGGGTTTCAAAATTTCAATTTTACCCACAAGCACCTCATTACCCAGTTCAGATATTATGCATTGCATAATGAACCTTGGATATAACAAAAACTTTTTCTTAGTGTTATTGTGATGTAACACCAACTCATTAAAGAAAAGTTTTGATGCCCTGAAATTTGTTTCATTCACAATAGAATGAAAGATTGGTTGAAAGGTTGAGGGCATCTGGTCATAAGACCCAGTTTTAGGACTCAAGCACATAATAATATAATGAAACAGAAGTTTATATTTTGGTTCAAAATACTTTTTAGAGATAGTAGCTTGTGAGAGAGTACCTTGATAACCACACTCAGTCATGGTTAGGTGGATTGCAGAGTTGTCAAACTTCTCAGGGGAATTCACATCATTCAACCCCAGTCTGTTTGAGAGTATGGCCGGTGTTATGGCCATTTGTCTCCCTTTAATTGTTGAGTTGAGAGAGATAACTTCATCATCCACCATCACTGTCTCAGCATTAGCCCAGAACTCATTGAGAGTTTCAGGATGTATTGGTGGGTCTATGGTGAGAGCGGTGAAATATTGGGATTTGACGACGAGATCAATGATCTCATCGTATTGGGACCAACCTTCTTGTTTTTCTAAGTAGGCTCTGAGATTGTGTCCCTGTTTGAGAACTAAAGCCATGTGGTTTGTGTGTGTTGATGAATCGAACAGTGTTTTTGTGTTGCAGGTTCAGGGGTTTGAGAGCTTTCTTGAGAGAGAAGGAGGGAATTTTTGTGTTTGAAAGGATAAGTGTTGAAAAAGATATTTATCAGTAGTTTTTAACCGCTTGGATCTTCTTTATTAGAAGTTTTAAACCGCCTAGGTTAAAAATCTCTTTATCAGAAGTTTTAAACCGACTAGGTCAAACTTCTGATGATGGGAAAAGTCAGATTTGCCCTTTTTGACTAAACTGCTGATGAAGGATTATCTTCATCAGTAGTTCCCATTTTCTCTTCAGTAGTTTTGAACAGCTGATGAGAAATACTTTATAAATACTTTTATTCATAACTTCTGAAGGTTATTTTATCAGAAGTTAATCACTTTTCAGAAATTATCCCCATACTGATGTTTTGTTCATCAGTAGTTTCTCTCTTTTCAGAAGTTTTTCAAGTGTTTGAAAACAGATGTAAGTGAAAAATAAAAAATTTGTGCAGAAAAATAAAGAGAAACACTTACAAATTTAGCATCCCTAGCATGGATACTAACTTTTGAAATGTTGATGTGTCAAGGGGTTTAGTGAAAATGTCAGCTATTTGATTAGCTGTTGCTACATGTTTCACTTCAATCTTGCCTTTTTCATAGCAATCTCTTATGAAATGATACCTGATTTCAATGTGTTTAGTCTTTGAAAACTGAACAGGATTTTGAATGATGCTAATGGCATATTTGATGTCTACAAGCAATGGTGTCTTGGTCTCTTTGATTCCATAATCAAGAAGTTGATATTGGAGCCATTGTATCTGTGATGTACAACTTGCAGTTGCAATGTATTCAGCTTCAGCAGTTGAAGTTGCAACAGATGTTTGTTTCTTTGATTGCCAGGACACTAGACAGTTTCCCAAGAATTGACAACCACCAGATGTTGATTTTCTTGACATTTTACACCCTGCATAGTCACTATCTGAAAAAGCTAATAACTTGGTATTGCTTGAAGCAGGATACCAAATTCCAAGTGTGGGAGTTCCTTTCAGATATCTGAAAATTCTTTTGACTGCAACAAGGTGTGATTCCCTAGGAGCTGATTGATATCTAGCACAGACACATGTTGAAAACATAATATCTGGTCTAGAAGCAGTTAGATATAAAAGGGAACCTATCATACATCTATACATGGTTTGATCAACCTGTTTTCCTTGATCTGGTTCAACTTGTGTGGTTGGTGTCATGGGAGTGGAACATGATTTACAGTCTTGTAAAGAAAATTTGTTTAATAATTCTTTAACATATTTTGATTGATGTATAAAAGTTCCATTTGTTTATTGTTTAATCTGCAGTCCCAAAAAGTACTGCAGTTCTCCCATTGTACTCATCTCAAATTTTGATTGCATGAGTTTCTTAAATTCATCACACAATTTTGTGTTTGTTGAACCAAAAATGATATCATCAACATATATTTGAACAAGTAAGACATGATTTCCAACATGTTTTATGAAAAGAGTTTTATCAATGGCACCTCTTGTGAAGTTATTTTTGAGTAAAAAGGTTGAAAGTGTATCATACCAGGCTCTTGGAGCCTGTTTGAGCCCATAAAGAGCTTTGTCTAGTTTGTACACCCACTCAGGATGAGAAGGATCCTCAAACCCAGGTGGCTGACAAACATACACTTCCTCTTTTATCTTTCCATACAAAAATGCACTTTTGACATCCATTTGATAAACTTTTATTTTGTTGGAAATGGCATAGGCCAGAAATAACCTGATGGCTTCAAGCCTTGCAACTGGAGCAAAGGTTTCATCATAGTCAATGCCTTCTTCTTGAGAGTAACCTTGTACTACCAGTCTTGCCTTGTTCTTTATTATAATACCAGCTTCATCTTGTTTGTTCCTGAAAACCCATCTTGTGCCAATTGGTTGTTTGTTTGGTGGTAAAGGACAGATTTCCCAAACCTGTTGCTTGTTGAATTGAAGCAATTCATCTTGCATTGCCTGCACCCAATTGTTGTCTTTGAGGGCTTCCTGGTACTTCTTTGGTTCCAACTGTGAAATAAATGCTGAGAATAGACAAAAGTTGGAAAGCTGGTTTCTTGTAAGAACACCTGATGCAATATCACCCATGATTTGATATAGTGGATGGTCTTTGTGTTCGATCAGTTGTTGTAAACCACTGACAGGTGTTGGTGGCTCATGTTCTTCAAACAAACTACTGAGGTCTATTATGTCTGGTTCAGCAGTTTTAGTGTCTTCAGTAGTTGCAGGTGCTGAAGCAGATGTTTGAGTTTGGCCTTCAGTATTTGTTGAATCAGAAGTTTGTGAAACTTCTTATGGTTTTGAAGTTGACTTAATGACTGTTTGAGGAGACCATGGTGCTGGATCCTCATCATTAAACCTTTGATCACCATAATAAGTAGGTTTGGATGAAGTGACAGTCTTTTCAGGTTCAAAATGGAAGTTGTCAAGGTCAAAGAGTTCAGCAGGATGTGCTGGAATGAGAGTGTGTTTTGACTCATTGAACTTGACATTCAGTGTTTCTTCTACTATCCTGGTTCTTGAGTTAAAAACCTTGTAGGCTTTTCTAGTTGAGGAATAACCAAGAAAGTAACCTGAGTCAACTTTGGCAGCAAACTTTGAAATAGATTCCTTGATGTTCAAGATGAAACATTGACACCCAAAAGCCCTGAAAAAGGAGATAAGGGGCTTTATGCCATGAAGAATTTCATAGGCAGTCTTTGAATGTCTCTTGACAACAAGAACTCTATTTTGAACATAACATGATGTGTTAACTGCTTCTGCCCAGAAATATAAAGGTAGGCCGGAATCATCTAACATTGTTCTTGCTCCTTCTATTAAAGTTCTGTTCTTCCTTTCTACCACACCATTTTGTTCAGGAGTTCTGGCAACACTGAATTGTCTAATAATCCCTTTAGACAAACAGAAGTCATTCAGAGTTTTGTTCCTGAACTCTGTCCCATTATCACTTCTAATGGTTTTTGACAGGTAGAGAGTATTGCTTCTCTACTTGTAGAATGAAGAACTTGATGATTTCAGCAGCCTCATCCTTGGAAAATAAGAAGAATACCCATGTAAATCTTAAGTAGTCATCAATGATGACTAAGCATTACTTCTTTTTACCAAGGCTCATGATCTTTACAGGCCCAAATAAGTCCATATGGAGTAGTTGAAGACATGCAGTTGTTTTTGATTCTTCAATAGACTTATAGGAGGACTTATGTTGTTTACCCTTTAAACAGGATACACAGTGTTCTTGACACTGGTATACTTTTAAGGGTAGACCTCTGACCAAGCCCATTTTTGTGACTTTATTTATGGTTTTAAAGTTCACATGGCCAAGTCTCCTGTGCCAGAGATCAGTTTCTGAAGTTGATGCCCTTGAGAAGAAACAGGCAGTGTTGTTCAGTACTTTGTCTTTTTCAATGTCCACTGCATAGACATTGCCACATCTTTTGGCAATTAACAAAGTATGATCTTCAATGATCTTCTCTATCAACTTCTGGCCTTCTGGTGATATGATCTTGCATGTTGTCTTTGTGAAAAAGGAAGAATATCCTTTATCACACATTTGTGACACACTTAGCAAGTTGTACTCAAGGTTTTCAACCAGATTGACCTTGTCAAACTGTATTTTGCCAGAGGAGACATTGCCATGTCCTAGCACATATCCCTTAGCATTGTTCCCAAAGGACACAGATCCATCTCTTTGACTGATAAAATTGTTTATCAGGTATCTGCATCCTGTCATGTGCATTGAGCCTCCACTATCTACATACCAAATGCTATTTAAGCCTCTGGAAACTCTCTGCACAAGATAGCAAATTAGTTAGATTTAGGAACCCAAGCCAGTTTGGCTTTGGGTTTGCTCTTGAGAACATTTACAGTTTGTTCTTGACCAAGTTTAGAAATCCATGTCTTTTTGGCAATGGATTTTGCATTAAGAACAATGGTGGTATCCTTTTGAGGGCCACCATCAACTTTGGTCATCAGTAGTTGTACCATGTTCATAAGATCTTTAATCTCAGCAGTTTGTGAAACTGCTGAAGATTTAGGTCTAACTACTGACAGAGAATTTTGAGAAAAAGACTTTTGTTGAGATTTTGTCTTTTTCTGAGAAAGGGTTTTTGCTGGTTGTTGTTTCTTGGGAGAAAAAGTTTTTACATAATCATTTTTGATTTGTTCCCCCACAACCAGTTGTTGATTTTTCTTATTGAACTGAATACCCTTTCTATATCTGCAAAATTATGTTTTGTGGTTGAACAGACCACAAATTTCACATTCTTTTGTCTTTTCTTTCAAAGACAAATCTCTGACTGTTTTGATTGGTTTTAGGTCATCAGTAGTTTTCAGGTTCTCAACTCCTGATGTAGTTGAAACTACTGATGGCTTAAAGTCAGATTTAATCAGTACTTCTGAAGAACTTTCTTTGTGTGTTTTTAGAAAGTTTTCATGGAAAGATGTGCATTCTTCCTCTTCAGAAGTTTCACCTGAAACAATTTTTCTCCCATCTTCAGTAGTTTTGGGAGAGAAATCTGTTGGTGTTTTAGTGTGATTGTACCCTATGTCAAACCTAACATTTGAAGCACTTTGTTTGTTTAGCAATAGTTGGTACCCCTTACAAGATTCCACCCATTTTTCACATGTGACCTTGGTGTCAGCAAGCTCTTGTCTGACATTTCCTAGGTCATTAATCATTATTTTGATTTGTGCTTGGGTTTCAATAGCAGAGTTAGTCAATTTAGAAACTTCTTTTGTTTTTGCAGAAAGTTTTCTTTCTAAATCACATTTTATCTGAGTGAGTTTTCTCTCAGAATCATTAGTTTTTCCTTGTAAGTGCACATTTGTCTCTCTTATGAGAGCAAAAGATTCTTTGCATGAATTTGAACATAGTTTTGTCAAAGATTCTTTTGCTACATGTGACAAAGCAGATTTTGAGGAGCATCCCTCAAATGCCATTAAGGCAAAGTTCTTTCTGCCATTGTCAGGCTCTCCCCAGTTGATGTCAAACATTTTGTTGTCTGCATCAGGATTGCACTCTGTGGTGTCAAAAGGAAGACTGCTCCAGTCAACATACCCTGAGGTAAATAGACTTTGTTGAGAGGGTTGTTGTTGCTGTGGAGGTTGTTGAGCAGCTAGAAAGGGAGGGATTGATTGTTGGCTCTGCATCTGTTGAGCAGGCATCTGTACATATTGTACTTGTGGCACATATTGGTGTTGTGGAGCTTGTGCCTGTACAAAATGTGCACTCCCTTGTGTTCCATTATTCCTGTTATAATTGGGGTTAAAATTGTTTCCAGACTGAGATTGGTTAAAGCCAGAGCTTCTACATTCTCTAGCAAAGTGTCCCAACTTTTGACACTTGTGACATCTAAGTTTAGATTTGTCAAAACCAATTTTTGTAGAACTGTTAAGTCCTGGAAACTTCCTTCCTGACCTTTTGTAAAATTTATTTGTTTTTAAACTTAACATGGCCAGTTGGTGTAAAATATCCATTTCTTCAAGGTCATCACTGCTGAAACTATTTAAGTCATCCATGATAAAGCACATGTTATCAGCAGTTTGACCAAAGTCATTATTGTCATAACCTGGGAATGATCTTTCAGATGAGATCCCAGCAGTTATGTCAATGTGATCAAAAGATCCAAAACTATTTGAACAAGTTGGTGAGTCTTGTCCCAATAGTGTTGTACTACCAGGTAGATAGTCATCAGCAGTTTTACCAGAATTTTGTAACTTTTTCTTTTGATCAATTTCTCTCTCAAAAGTAAGTAATCTCCCATGAAGTTTTGTAAAAGTGAGGGAGCTAAAATCTAGTGAAGATCTTAAGACTATTGAGTATGTTTCCCATTTATCAGGTAAAGACCTTAAAAATCTATGAAGCATAGATACAGTTATATAGGTCTGACCATTTAGTTTTAGCTCAGATATTAATGAGGAAAATCTTTCAAATTGCTGAGTTAAAGTTTCCCCATTAATGTGAGCAAAAGTTTCATACTGTTGAGCCAAGATTTCTCTGGTGTTGGCAATCACCTCTTTAGTTCCTCCAAACTGTTCTTTTAGGCAGTCCCAAAGTTCTTTGGCACTATCACAATGTAATAGGCCAGAATAGATTTCATTTGGGAGTGCCATTGCCAACATAGAAAAAGCTTTTGCATCAAGCTCAAGTTTTAGGAAATCATCATCAGTATAGTCTTTTGGTTCTTTTGGAATCTCTTCCTTAGTTTCAAGATTTATATTTACTGGTTTATGAGGACCGTATATCACAGATCTCCAACAACCTGTGTTGGTCTGTGACAAGGTATGTGCCATTCTCTTTTGCCATATGTTATATTCATTTCTTACAAGCATGGCAGGTTTAGTGGCAGAACCAGTATTATGAGGATCCATTTTAAAGAGTATTGATTTGTCAAATATCTCTTAAAGTGATGGATGTTGATAAAAGTGAGCTTATAATCCTTTATTGAATATCAATAAGAGCCTGTGTCTGATTCTCAATTTGTTAGATTGATATGTGATCAGATAAACCAGTGCTCTGATACCAATTGTTGGATCAGTAAGCTGCTCTTTTGTTAGAACTTGCTAGTTGACACTTAAGTGTTTAGCAAGTTCTTGGTGAGTGATAGCACAGCGGAATGTTTATAAGTTTAAAGCTACACTTATCAACAGGAGTTATTACTCCCCCTGGATTCAAGAACTAATAAATGAAAAGTGTTTATTGAGAATCTAAGTAATGAATGAGAATGAAATACTTTGACAGATTCTCAGTAAACACGAAATGGAAATAACAATAATAAGTGTTGAAGGATTTCTTGTATTAAAATCAATGTCTAAAACAGAGGGATGAACCCTTCTATTTATAGACTTTACAAATACATGAACCTTGCCAAAAGCAAGTTCAGAAACAAGTTGCAGTCTTGGAACTTGTACATAAAGCAAAAAGAAATATTAAAGTATTAAACTACTGATATACAAAGGCGGTGGAAAAGATCTTATGTAAGTACTGATGAATGACAAACTGCTGATGAGTAGTTTGTCTTCAGTAGTTCTTCAGTAGAAGTGTCTGGTTTGAACTTCAGAACTTCTGATGACTTTTCTTCTTCAGCACTTCTGAATCTCTTCTTCAGCAGTTTGATCCTTTGTCTTCAGCAGTTCTATACTTAGAGTATTTTGACAGAAGTGAATTAGACTAAGGTTTGCAAAAGTGGTTTCACCAATCCTTTTTGTCCTAACAAACACATTCACCAACGGGTCCGTAGGATTTACTTATGCATGTAGAATCACTAGGTGTCAATTACACGCTTTTGAACATTTAAACGTCTTGGACAAACGGATTATATGGTGTGATGGTATTACACATATACTCACTTAGTGACACATGTACTAGGGAGTCGGTAGCACACCCTACTTTGGAGTTGGATTTATTTGCTTGCATACTAAGGTGAGTTTCACTACTCTTTTCTCAAAAGCATGCGTCTCGGGTTGAGACAACTTACTTAACATTTCTAGTCCGGTTTGGGACTACTATTTTCTAGTCCGGTTTGGGACTACTTACATATCCCTGGTTGGGATGCTATGGATCCTTGTGTGGGTCGTTTACTTTGCTAGTTCGCAAACTGTGTCCTTGATGAACTAAACCAACTCTATCATCTGTAAGTCCTCACGTACCGAATGAGTTGCCGGGATTGGCAAGCGGGTTATTAGTTGATAGCGCTATTAGGTCTTACAAACCTCACACCGGCTCGGGGAGCGCGGGCGTGAACTATAACTTAACGAACTTTATCATTGTGGATAGACAATGATGTCAGGCATGCGGCTCACATTTGTGGCTACACGTACATAGCAGTTCGGTATATTCGGTGTTAGTTATCATGAATGGGCTAGCTACCCTTGACATGCGACGAACTAGTGTTTACACGGTTCTTGGAACCAACTCAATTACTTGTTTACGTGGTTTTGGAAACCAGCGCATTTACACACTCATCTACTTTACTTAGTAAACTCACCAACATTGTTTGTTGACCCACGATTTACATGCTTTTGCAGGTAGTTAGCTTCCGGTGCCAGGATTAGAAAGCACTGTACACTTCACTGCATTTGGGGTCTTGGGCATACACATAAATTACATATTATGCTTTTACCTTTTCTCTCATATGGTTTTAATTTGGGCGCGTTGTTTTACGCATGGTTTTTAAAAAGGTTTAAATTTGGTTTACGCTTCCGCAGCTTAACTAAACTTGGTTTTTGAAAACGAACTAAATGGTTTGGGCATTTAGAGTTCGTTCATGTGACTTATGGCTATGGGATCCTGGTTTGTCATGCGCCTCGCGGTATAAACCCCGCAGTGGAAATTTGAGGGTGTGACAGGAACATTTTTGTATATAAGTTGTCAAGTTTTGTATTAAAAATACAAAAGTATTTTTAAAACCTTCCAAGTAATATGGGTTGAGAAATGGAAAAATTAGCTATATATATATATATAAGTTAAGAAATCGGGCTTGGACGTGTTAATGAACAATGACGTAAAAGCGGACAAACGAGAAAAATATCGCTACGGCAAAATAAGTAAATATATATTTTAAGAAATAAAATATATAACTTGGGTGAAAATTATATAACACTTTCCTAAGTGTTGGAGAAAATATTCGTAGGAGAAAACATAACGTAAATAATCTGACGATTAAAAACGTTAAACGAACGTATGGACTTAACGAGGAAAGTACATGTATATATATATATATATATATGTTCGGCTCGACGAAATTATAGTATATCTACTTAATGGGAAAGTAGATGTACGGGAAGGAAAACCGAGACGAGTAAATAATATATATATATATATATGTGTGTGTGTGTGTGTGTGTGTACCGAATCGACGAGATCCTAGTATATTTACTTAATGGGAAAGTAAATATACGGTGTGGTGAGTCGAGACGGGCGTTAAGAATATACTATCGAACGACAAGACTTTAGTATATTTATTTGAATGGGAAAATAAATATGCGGTAAAGTGAGTTGGGTCGAGTGTTGAAAATGTATTATTTCGAACGAAACGATCTTAAGTATAATTATTTAATGGGAAAATAATTATACGTTAAGTGAAGTCGAGTCGAGGATAATACTATACAAGTTAAAGAAAGATTAATGCGAATATATAACTTGTAAGGAAAGGGTAATCCATCACCAACGAACCTAGGATACACGTTTGATTAAACGGGGAATTGGAATAAATCGTGGTTTGGGAGTTGGGTGTACAACTTGCCGAAGCACATGCGCTATAGGTATAGTGACTTATACATCTAGGACGTTTGTAGGTGTGTGACCTCGAGCTTACTATTCTCTTTGAGCCAGACACTTATTCAGGTGAGTTTCACGGCCCCATTTTAAACCGTTTTTACGCTTTTGGGGGAAAGATATGTTTGTTATAATGCTGTAACATATGGAATATAATAAGTAGCACGATGGGTACCTGGGTAACTGGAAACCACTTGGGGTAGGACCTCGCTTGTTTACTGTAACCATTAATTCAGGGATATGAAACCGAAGGAATATTTGGATAGTACTATTGGTGCCTGACGAGACCCACCTCTGGTTGATAGCGTCAACCCGGTAAAGACAAGAGGTGCACGTATTCTGAACTGAGTTGTTGTCCAAGAAACGACTCGTGGGGCAATTCGTTGTATAGTCTTGGTTTGGTTATGGACCCGGGATAGGTCGTCGTCGTCTTGTAGGAACTTGCAACTCCTTATTTAAGACACTACTTATATTATACTTCCGTTACATGCTTGGTCCGAAATGTTGTTGTGATGTGTAACTAAAACCCGTGAACTCACCAATATGTATATATTGACGTCTTTTTTTTTAAAACGTATCTTTCAGGTAACTAAGGGCTGAAGGAAATAATGGCTAGTACGGGGAGATTGGGACGTCGGACTTTTGAGGGGTTTTACTTTTATTTTCCATTGGGTTGGGGATATAATTGAAAAACCCTTTATTTTGAATTAAACTTGAATGTTTGTGTAATGTATGAAACAAGAAACATCTTTCGACGTCCAAATAATATGATCCTTTTCTAATTAATTATTGTTTGTGTTAATCTTGACTTTGATACGTCTTCAAGCGTCGCACCACGTGTTTCCGCCATTGGCGTGGTGTGACACCAACATTGTATATTGTAATTTTAATAGAAAAATTAACTACATATATAAAAAATAACGTCTGAAAAAGTGTGATAAAAAAAATGAAAACATCACATACCTTTTAGACAAATGACGAGATTCCCGTCGCCTGCTATGTGACGCCACACTCCAACAGAAAATATTTTATTCTTCGTCTGGTCTGCTTTGGAACAACAGCAAAATTTGTTAATTTTTATATTACTTTCTAAATCAAAACATGGGTAAGTGTTCTTAGAAAGAGGGAAACATGGAGAAAGAATCCAGAAGGAAGAATTAAAGATGAACAGGGGTGGTGTATATTGATGATGAGAGAGGAGAGAGGAAAGAGGAGAGAGGTTAGTATTCTTTGAATTTATGATAAGATGGCAGGTTCACACTCTCTATGCAATTTTTACTACCATAAATGCCCTTATTGTACTCTCCATGTACTTTATTGAGTATTAATTTAAATAGAAATTGGCAAATAAAGAAGGACCATTGATCAATGATATTGGATGGTTGAGATAAAGTTTGCAAGGTTTCTTCAATTTAGGTGAGTTTTTATTTAATCCATCCTCTACTTTATTATATGTATCTTTATCATTATTATTACTTTACTATTTAATAAATAAAAGTTTATCATTATCTCAAATATCTATCATATCTATATATATATATATATATATATATATATTGCAAAGGGATTAATCCTACATGTCACAAACTTATACAATCTCTCCTTTGAGAGATGCCACATAGGATGTGATGTGGCAAGTGTAAACCAATTAAAAAAAGGAATAAATATGATTTAACCTAATCTATTAAATACCTAATCTACTAAATCTAAATATTTAACCTTTATTATTTTCTCTCTCATGTTTCCTCACATAACTTTTAAACGTTAATATCTTTTATATACGAGATTTTTTAAAGAAAAAATTACACTAAATTAACGAGCGTTTTATTATCTTTCCAACGAGTACCATAGTGCTATATAAAAAACAGAGAAAAAAATGACTATTTTTTGTAACCCGACAGGTATTGTGTCGGGTTTGGGATTAGTTTAAAAAAATTGTGGGTTTGGGTCGGGTCTGGGATTAGGTGATACCCGACCCGATTACCCGAAACAACATACCCAAATACCCGAACTATATACCCGATCATATACCATGAATTTTTTAACGCATCACATAACCCTTAGACTAATGCGTTCGATATTTCAATAATTAACTTTTTTTTCTTATTTCATGTTAGTTCTTTTAGAATGATCGATTACAAACTTCCGAATTCATTTGTAATGGCACTAGATTTATACCCCGACGCAGAGATTCGTTTTTTTTATATTTGAATATCATAACTTATGGTAGAGATTTGTTTAAAATAATAATAATAATAATAATAATAATATATTTTATTATGTTATATTAGATATTTCAACCCGGGACGCTCCCGGGATAAAAACTAGTGAATAATATTATTAAATCATAATTTAATGTTTACCTTAAACTCTCATATCTATACATCTAATATTTTAAACCCATTTTGGACACTTTTCAATCTCTCACACCCCTAGCAATCCTCTCTCCTCCTCTCATTAAGCCACATGGCATCATAATAGAATTTATAAAATTTTCGATTTTTTTAAATCAAAATTCCCGAAAATATATATAGGTTTTGGAAATAACACGGACATATCGTTTGTCATTTTCTCATCACCAAACCCTAATCGTAGAACGGCGATTCAAGCATTATCAAGGCGATTCAAGCACTATCAAGGCGATTCAACCTAAAACATCTATCCAATCCAAGGTAACTGTATTTTCATTCTTATTTCACTAAATCGATGTTCGTTGATCGTTTATTCTTTATTATTTTCACAGATTTTCAATCTATCTTTTTAAAGTTTCGATTAATTTTAATCTTTTGCTTTGTTTTATGTATTAGTTATTGTTCTTATTTTTTCGATTATTATTCTTCATTCTTATTAATGGTTTTGTTTTTGATAGATGATTTAGGGTTGATGTTTTTAGGTTACGATTTATGATTTAGGTATCAATTTAGGGCTTTTTTCGAATTAGGGTTCATATATTTCGAATTAGGGTTCATGTTTAAGATTACGATTTAAGGGTAAATCAAACATTTAAGAAAACTGCCAATGGATTCTTATGGTTTTATGTTTCAATTTAGGGCTTTATGTTTTAGGCCATTTGGATTCAGTGATTTTTAGAGGCAATTGATGTTTTAAGGGTTGATTTATCAATAGTGATTAGTGGTATGAGTTTTAGATTTAGAATTAGGGGTAATGTTTAAGTTTAGCATTTCTGGTTACATTTATGTTTTAAGAAATCTACCATTGGATTGTTATGATTTTAGGTTTCAATTTAGGGCTTTATGATTTAGGTATGGATTTAGTTATTGTAAGAGTCAATCGATGTTTTAAGGTTTGGTTTATTAAGACTGATGATGATTAGTGGTTTAAGTTTATGATTTATGGTTAAATTGATGTTTTAAGAAAGCTAACAATGGATTCTTATGCTTTTAGGTTTCAATTTAGTGGTTTATCATTTAGGTATCGATTTAGGGATTTTTAGGGTAAATTGATTTTTTAAGGTTTGAGTGATTCTTCTTTAATTTTCATTTATTATTATTCATATTGATTAAGGGTTTATGTTTTAGGTTACAACTTAGTGTTTGTGTTTTAAGTTTCAACATGTATTTCGAAATGTTTTTTCAAGATTTTATTTAAACAGTGTGAATGTTTTTCCAAATTAGTTTGATCTATGCTTACAGTTTTAATTTTTGTTTATGAAACTGTGACACAATGTTGTATGGGTTTTGGTTATATATGGAGGATAACGACGTCGCTGCTTTGGTAAAATATCTAACATGTTTAACTGTGTTGCCATAATATATGTTTTAAAGTATAATCTGTTTTCAATATTTTAAATTGTGTGTATTTTTTTTATTCAGCCGTTACCTTCTGATTATGGTGAATGGATTAACAAATATAATTATCCCACTGGTGTTACCAAGGTCCGCACATTAACCTCTAAGGTGTTTGAGGTTACAGTATCAAGCATCAATGGAAACTGGTACTTTTACGACGGCTGGAGAAGCATGATCAATGAATTAAGGTACCCACCTGAATGTAACTTCATATTTCAATATGAAGAAAATCTTCATTCATTCCGGATCATCAGTTTCCATCAGGATGCAGTATCGGCACCTAGTAACTTTTTTTACTGCAGTTTGAAGGACCATAAATCAACGCACAAACGTCTTGTAAGTTTAATCAACTGTGATTCAACTAAATTATGTAAATATATTTTTTACACAGACATTTATTAATGTTTTATAAATAATTATTTTTGCTTCTTAGCATATTAGTCCCTTTGTTGCACATGGATTACTAAATAAAGAGCTTCCAGTAAATCCAGTAGATTGCAGATCTGTTCGGCGTTCATGCTTTGAGTTAGAGATTGTGCGTGAAGATGGTCATTTTTATGTTACTAGAGGATGGCCTTGGGTGCAGGATGCTCTTGGAATAACAAAGGAGCATTTAATTGTTTTTGAAATCGTTAAGCCGGTATTATTTTCTTCATTTCATACATGTTTTTTTCTATTTTTAAAAATTATTTTACTGGATTTATTCTAATGCGTTTTAATTTTTCATTGTTTTGGATAAAAAAGAGGATCTACAATTTGTCGTTGTTTTTGAAGAACAAGCTTACTCTTCCATGTGAGGAGTTTTGGGCAACAAGGGTTAAGGTGGAATATGAAGATGAAAATGAACTGGATGAAGATGTAATTATTCTTTCTGATGATGATGGACAGGATGATGCTGAAGGTGAACCGGTCGAAGATGTTCAAGACAGTTCAATGGAGGTTGATGATGATGAAGTTGAAGCTGTGGATGATGAAGGTGTGCTAGTGGTGTTCACTGTTGACAATCACTTTGTAAGTGTTACAAGTTAGTTCTTACAGTTTCCATTTATTTGCACATTAATCAATCAGGTTTTAAAAAGTGTGTTTATACTATAGTAATAGGTTTGTTGCAGTCAGTTGATGTTCATTCTACATAGCTATAATATATAGTTAGTTAATATGTAACGATGGATTCATGACATCTTGAAATGGTAATCAACTAAAATAATGAATGTATGTGATTGTTATTGCTATTTCAAGCTTTATGATTTATGTTTATTCTAAATTCAACAAATATGCAGAATGATTTGAATTAATTTTTAGTGTATAGACTTGGTGTCGCAAAACTTAATTGTTAATCTGTCAAGGTTATTTGCAGTCATTATTTGTTTAGTATAAACGTAGATAATACTAAACAAGTTATAGATATGTCATATTGCATTAAATGGGTGACTAATATGTTTTGTGAAATTTTGTTAATAGGTCAAGTAATGAGTAGTTGTGATTATTATTACAATTTCAAGCCTTATCATTTATGTTTCTTCTTATGTAGCGTATGAAGCTTGAGTGGGCAAAGCAGAACGGTTTGAACCGTAAGAGGGCGTTAAGCATTTCTGATGGTGAGGGTCGGTCATGGGGAGTGTATGTGGGAATCAAGGGGTCAAGAGGAAAACCCCGTTACAACATCAGAGGCATGCAGTCTTTTGTCGATGATAAGGGACTTCATACGGGTGATAAAATGCATTTTATGTTTTTCAAAAACCAAGGTTCGTTCAGGCTTTCTAATGTGGTTAGAGGTGACGGTAATTAGGTGGTTTTAGGTTGATGACACTTTTTTGTAGGATAACTTTTGGTGGGTAACATAACAAAAAAAGGGGTTGTGGTTTGCAGTGACTAACTTTTGCACGTTACTACTTATGTGGTAATTCGTGAATTTTGGGGATTTTTGTGTTTAGCATCAGTAATATTCTGACTGATTATGTGGATTAGTTAACAACACTATATTTTGCATAGTATGTTATGGATAATAGTTATCTATGTTAATGTTAATTGGTTGTTTAGGAAGTAAGATAGTAAACATAGTGTATAATGGTTTTTTTTTTAAAAAAATTATAATTTAAAGATAATGTTGTTTGTTTTTAGTAAATTGTTTGACTTTTTTAAAATTTTATATTAATCTCTTATTTATACCATTTTCTTAATTATGGAAATATGTTTTATAAACGTATTTTAGGTTACTAAATGGTTTGACTTTTTTAAAAATCATATTAATTTCTTGATTAATGCCAAATTAATCAACGAGATGTGATTTCCAAAACAATGATATATTCTTCGGATTGTATATTGTTTGACCAGTTTTTAGAATTCCTATTAATTCTTATTTATGGAATAATATAGTATTTTTAACAAGCCATACATCACAAACATTAAAATTATAACTTTTTTGTAAATTCAAATCGTCCAATTTTAGCAAATAAATAATTAAGGTTTGACTTTTTTTTCCCTAAATGCAAACACATTCTTTTAATGCAAAACAAATTCAGTTATTTTTTTCCTTTTATAACAACTTATGCGTTTTTATTAAGTGGTCAACACGGTTTGACTTTTCCAATCAATAGATAGTAACAAACAATAAATTGTATTTATTATAGAAATTTAAATAAATTTTTTTTATTATAGCAACTTTTAATCTAAATTAATTTTCATTTCCATCGCATCTTTTTACCTTTTTAATATTACTAATTGCTTAACGTAAATAAATCGTGGAATTTAGATTATAAGTACAGACTTTGTTTTTAAAAATTTATTATCACTATTTCCTGGAAAACTCTATCAGGTATGTCTATCATCTTTTACATATTAAGTCAATTATTTATTTTGCATCTAATGATTAAATGTATATATTCTATTAACTTGCAGGTTTATGTATCCAAACATGGAAGACTATAGAATGACATTAAATCGCGGATGAGTCAATACAAATCAAAATTAACTTATTTAGAACTTTTGAAGCTATCAAATAGAAAGATGCAGGGAGAAACTGTTTGTCCCGATATGTTTTTGATGGATTAACAGGTTAGTTTTTAATGTATTCATGGTTTCATTTATGTTTTTAACATATTATGTGCTTTCAACATTACATTTCGGCAATTCAACATTGATAAGCATCTTGATCGTTATGTTATACGCAAAGTTACAATCAGTCTTCAATAGTTGCTTGTCATGAAGAAATCTTCCTTGATATTCAGGTTATTATTATGATTCAGTTATTCCAATATTATTAACCTTATGAATATTTATTACATGTTTATTTTTTTCCCAGGTCGCTCAACATCTTTTTGAAAACATCGATATATGTTAATCTTAAACACAGAATGCATTGTCTTTGAACATTGTTGTTTGACTTATTTATTTATATATTCAAATTCAGTTTTTAATGTAGTTTATTCTAACAATTTTGACATTTCATTTAATATTGTAGGATTCTGTTTTAGATAATATACGCAATGATGAGGAAGTGACACCTGAGATCTTCCTTTTAGCGCCTGAGCTTGAGAAATAGAAATAGTTAACAATTTATTTAAACATTTGTCTGTTATCTGGATTTTTATTTAATGTTTGTGACAATTTGATTTTCTTCATGATTGGTTTGGGTTTTTTGTTACAAATTTCATCTAAATAAATTGTGTGTTTGCATTTTATTTTCTTTTTTGTTACTTTGTTAAAATTCAAATGATGCAATATATTTATTTTATGTAATATTGTTATTAGAAGTTTGTTATTAATTAATTTTTTGAATTACATTAATAACTATATCAGTTACAAAAAAATTAATAAAACCAAATTAAGTGATTACCATAAAATAAGGAAGATGTTTTAATTTGTATCAATCATACATATTTATACTAAAAATAATACAAATTTTCAAATTTCGAATCACATGACATTCGAAAATTTTCAAATTCAAATTTTTAAAACTTCTTTAATAATGGTAATTCATTAAACATATTAATTAGCAGTTTTAATTATACATTTACTACCATCCTCTATAAAAACCACATTTTGTCAACACAATTTACATACAAACAATACCTCATGCTTTAACACTTTGATCAAACAAAATTTTAAAACAATCAAAACCTTCAAAATACTTCTGCTTTGCCATTGTATGCTTGCTCGGCTGTTCGTTTGTACAACTTGAATGTATGTCAATCTTTTCTTTCATTTGTGCATTTTTATAACTTAATAGTTGAATATCATGATTATTTGTGTTGATTTATATTGTGTTACATTGTGATGAAACATTTTATGTAGACATTTGTGTAACACCCCAACCGATGGCGGAAACATCGAGGTGTCACATAGTGATGATTGTTCAATAGCTCATGGTACTAAATGGAAGTTGAATATTATTAAAAATTTACAATTTGTCATATAAATTACATAAACTTGATTTGCAAAAACTAGATCCAAAGCTCCTATGTGTTCCAAGACTTGTACAACTTCTAATAGTAAATAAAACCTGAAACATGTTAAGTTGGAAAGATGAGGGGGTCAACTATAAATAGTTGGTGAGAATACATAGGTTTTGCATATAGTTGAAAACAATATGTTGTATAGCAATCATAGTTGAAGTATAATAATGAGTAATGATAGAATATGAGTCAGACATGTAACAATGCGTCTTTTGTACAATCAAACCTTGTGTCGACTGAGACCTAACTCGCAAGTTAGTAAAAGTGTAACTGTTATCGATCATCCCTGAATTTATGCGGGAGGATGGGTTTGTCAGACCTATAGCGCTATAATCTAAACAGACGGCTTGATCAATGTTAATGATTGTACTGTGTCTTTTTGTTACAGTCAAATGATAGAATGAGTAAATGATAGTGTAGTTGAATCACAAGTTTCAACAATGTAAGAATGAGTAAATGATAGTGTATAAAATGTTTAAACATGTTTCACCCAAAATGTAAAACAGAAAAAGAGGCTATGTAAACTCACCTTAGGTGCATAATGAGTTCGTGAGTTTTATTGAGCGTGCAAACACTTAGTAATAATGCCTTGGAAAACTCGGAACTAGCTAGAGGAGATAATGATGGATGAAAACTTTAGTGTATGGGAGATGGGATAATAATGTTTTTTTTATTGAATGGTATAAAGAGTTGAATGGTAGGCTATAGTATTTATAGTATATAATTTGGAGTTGTAATTAGGGACTACTTTGACTAGGCTAGAATTTAGGAACAACTTTGACTTGACTAGAAGACCATATTTACTAACACTTTGACTTGACTAGGAGACCATATTTACTAACACTTTGACTTGACTTGACTAAGAGACTACGTTTGACTTTTCAGGTTTGACTACAGGACCTTGAAAGGGTTTAAGTTTAATTGGTTTTAATTAACATCACAAAACACCAAATGGTGTAGTGGTTTGTGTGGTGTGGTTAAGGTTTAGCCCGCCAGGGACTCGGGTTCGAATCCTGGCACAGGCAAACATTTTTTTTTAACGTTTTTAAATCAGAATTTTTATACAATCCAATTTAATATTGATTATACGTCATTATTTAAACAAAAAAAATTAACAAAATGGATGGTAAAGATACTGTAAACATGAATCGGATGAATAAACGAGGGAGTTCTATATATATATATATATATATATATATATATATATATATATAAAGAAAATTTGTCTGATGTTACAGTCTCCCCTACTTTTAAGAACTTCGTCCCGAAGTTTATTTTAAGAAGAAACATTTGAATAGTGTTGAGGATAGTTAGGGTGACTATGGTTCAGAGTAGGGTAAGAGTTTTAGGAATGTATAAGATAACCATAAATGCTAGATGGACTACCAAATAACTAGGGTTTGTTATTGGTCTGACCCTACAGTATCCCTTTTCACGTATCATTAGTGTTTATATATAGGGTGTACCGCAGCTAACCCATCACACCTCTGATACTTCGAAAACATACGGGGTATCTCCCAAAACCTGAATAGAATTTCACACTACCTTAATGTACCTGTAAATTCATGATTACGTTCCGGACCGCAATCACCAATTTACCTTACATTAGGGTTTTGTGTCCTTCTGTGACTCTAAACACACATGTAAGTAATGCAAAATAGCCTTGTGATTGAATCGTATACAATGTATCCAAAAATAAGTCCAACTGTTGAGCAGGAAAAAGACCTCTACCAGTTAGTGAGTAAGAACCTCTACCGATTGTTGAGCAGGTGCGATAGCCTCTACCAGTCGTTGAGCAGGTTGTAGGGCCTCTACCGACTGTTGAGCAGGCATGATGACCTCTACCAATCGTTGAGTAGGTTATTTGGTACTCTACTAACTGTTGAGCAAGTACTTCATCCTCTGTCAGTTGTTTAATTAAGTGTACCAATTATTACACACATGAATTGCAAATTGATAATATGTACATGTAAGCAATCAAGTATCAAGTATAGCATACGAGTTGTAATAGAGTTGCCCTAGACAAGGTTAATGACTCTAGGTGTGTCTATAGCAAATAGTTTATATTCCATGAATTCTATTTTCAAATGTTCAAATATGGTAGATAGTCGAATCCTCATGTATAACTAAGGATTATGTTTGATGCAACACACAATCAAGTTTCAATAGTTTGGTTATCATGGGTAACTAGCTCATGTGTGAGAAGGTGAAGGATATGAATTTAGTTCTTGAGAGGATGATGAAAAATCTTGAAGCAGAATCAAGGTTGTGAGAGATAGTGAATGTGAAGATCGTTGATAAAGAGTTTATTTTATAGTAAGGAGATTATGTAGCAGTGTAAATTTTGGGGTTTGGATCAAAGGTTGTAATCAAGTGTATAAGAAAACATGATTGTGGTATATGCCAAATATTGTAAAAATTTGAACAAGTTAAAAATGAGTGAGTGTCGATGGAGAATTTAGAGACTAGATATTATTCCTATGGATAAAAAAATCTTATTTTCAAAATTGGTTTTATACATAAAGCAAAAGTTGTTAAATAGTACAAGCTAAGTGGGCTTTGATTAAAATATTCCCGTTAGTTGGAGATTTCAAACATGACATTAGGTTTTGAAGATCAAGGTTCTATTAAGTGATTTTTAATAGTTTAAAGCATTATATAGAAAATTGTTTGTTACGTCAATAAATAAACAATTGAATTTAAGTTCGAGGACATCTTTTGACAAAAAAAAAATATGTACTTTGTAAAGTTACTAGGTAATGAAAATACAACAGGATTTAGAAATCTTTAGTTTGTGCTAAGGTATGAGGTTATAGTTTTTAAAAATAAGTAACATGTGGAGAAATGAAATAATATGATTTGGGTAGGGTGTTGAATATTTAATAAGTGGCTAAGATGGTAAGGTAAAGTGTGATTGTGAAATCCATAGATGGTTATGAAATGAGATTGATTTAAGCTGTAAAATTTTTAGATTTTAGAGCTTAGTTTAAGGAAAGTGAGTGTAATCATTTATTCATTAATTAAAACGAATAAACGAAAACGTTGACTTATCAAAACTTCTAGATTCTAATAACATAGTGAAGACATGCTTTAGCCTATAAGTGAACACTCATCCCGAGAATTCCCGGGTAGGCATCAAGGTCCCTCGTCTGATTGGGATTTATGCGCAATGCCAGTCCTAGACAGAAAACTCAGAATACAGGCGTTCACCCTTCCGGATTGCACGTGTTCGTTATTAAAATCTAGAACTTCGACGAGATCTTCAAGGTGGTTCAGGCTAAACCTGAGGAATTGTCCTATTAGTCTAAGTGTAGATCTTGTGATGGAGAACAATCTTCTTGTAAGGACTAAAGTAGGGATAAGAAGTAGGAGGGACATACAGAATAGAAACAAGTAGGGTTGCAAGTAAAAGGAGCAAGTACAGATTATAATCCTATGGTTATAGACTAGATTATTTTTCTAATAACCTAATTCCCTATAACCATGGCTCTGATACCAATCTGTAACACCCCAACCGATGGCGGAAACATCGAGGTGTCACATAGTGATGATTGTTCAATAGCTCATGGTACTAAATGGAAGTTGAATATTATTAAAAATTTACAATTTGTCATATAAATTACATAAACTTGATTTGCAAAAACTAGATCCAAAGCTCCTATGTGTTCCAAGACTTGTACAACTTCTAATAGTAAATAAAACCTGAAACATGTTAAGTTGGAAAGATGAGGGGGTCAACTATAAATAGTTGGTGAGAATACATAGGTTTTGCATATAGTTGAAAACAATATGTTGTATAGCAATCATAGTTGAAGTATAATAATGAGTAATGATAGAATATGAGTCAGACATGTAACAATGCGTCTTTTGTACAATCAAACCTTGTGTCGACTGAGACCTAACTCGCAAGTTAGTAAAAGTGTAACTGTTATCGATCATCCCTGAATTTATGCGGGAGGATGGGTTTGTCAGACCTATAGCGCTATAATCTAAACAGACGGCTTGATCAATGTTAATGATTGTACTGTGTCTTTTTGTTACAGTCAAATGATAGAATGAGTAAATGATAGTGTAGTTGAATCACAAGTTTCAACAATGTAAGAATGAGTAAATGATAGTGTATAAAATGTTTAAACATGTTTCACCCCAAAATGTAAAACAGAAAAAGAGGCTATGTAAACTCACCTTAGGTGCATAATGAGTTCGTGAGTTTTATTGAGCGTGCAAACACTTAGTAATAATGCCTTGGAAAACTCGGAACTAGCTAGAGGAGATAATGATGGATGAAAACTTTAGTGTATGGGAGATGGGATAATAATGTTTTTTTTTATTGAATGGTATAAAGAGTTGAATGGTAGGCTATAGTATTTATAGTATATAATTTGGAGTTGTAATTAGGGACTACTTTGACTAGGCTAGAATTTAGGAACAACTTTGACTTGACTAGAAGACCATATTTACTAACACTTTGACTTGACTAGGAGACCATATTTACTAACACTTTGACTTGACTTGACTAAGAGACTACGTTTGACTTTTCAGGTTTGACTACAGGACCTTGAAAGGGTTTAAGTTTAATTGGTTTTAATTAACATCACAAAACACCAAATGGTGTAGTGGTTTGTGTGGTGTGGTTAAGGTTTAGCCCGCCAGGGACTCGGGTTCGAATCCTGGCACAGGCAAACATTTTTTTTTAACGTTTTTAAATCAGAATTTTTATACAATCCAATTTAATATTGATTATACGTCATTATTTAAACAAAAAAAATTAACAAAATGGATGGTAAAGATACTGTAAACATGAATCGGATGAATAAACGAGGGAGTTCTATATATATATATATATATATATATATATATATATAAAGAAAATTTGTCTGATGTTACAATTTGTTCCTTGTGGGTGAAATGGGACGTAAAAGACTTTCTAACACTTCAAATGGTATTTTTCTGCTTATATCTACAATATATTCCTTTTTATATTACTTGTCTTTTGTCATTTAACTTATGTTTTTTTAAAGGTAATGACAAAGGAACACCGTTATCTAATATCTCTAACGGTAAATGAAATTCATATATTTTAAATCTTTAGTTATATGATAATTGTTGTCACACCCTCAAAATCCACTTGCGGAGTTTTACCGCGAGGCGCATGACAAACCAGGATCCAAGTCAACGATCACAATAAACAAATCTAAATGAACATATGCAATTTCAAAAAACATAGTTTAAATCCCCAAATACAGCGGAAGCTTATTCTCAAAACATAATCCAAAAGTAAACCAAATTATTCAATGTTTGAAAACCATGCAATCCTAACTAGACGTCGTGCAGACGCGTGCGCCCTAGTTCCGTAGTGCTACTTTAGCGACCTGAGAAAACATGTAAGAGTTACGTCAGCACAAAAATGCTGGTGAGTTTACAGGTTTGTAATTAAAGTACCAAGTTCAACCTGTCCATACTATATCAATTTGCAAACCAAAGTACGCTAGCTAGGCGTATGTTTTGTTACATCTACGATTGGAAAACCATTACTAACTCGCAAACCAGATGTCGTGCCCGAATAGTAAACCTGTTCCTGTTTGAGACAATATGCACTCGCCGACCCTCCAAGCCGACGAGCGGGGTTGGTCACTCCCAATAGATCTATTCACATTTCCCCGTTGTGCTAACCCGCACATTCATGGTTTCCCCCGGGACTTCCAAAGATCGTATAGTAAACCATAGAAACCCATAGTATGACAGTTGTTACCAAAACATAAGTTTAACACATGTTTTCTCCCCCAAAAAGTGAAACCAGTTAAAAGAGGGGCCGTAAACTCACCTTAGGTTGCGTTACTTCGTAATATGAATAAAATCAGCAAGCTATGCTAGCCCCGTAAGACGGCGACCTAACATGTGACAGTTACAAGTAATTAGACTAATAACCCATAGGTTAGTTAGTCCCTAGATGTCCAGACCATAACCAAGTTCGTTTGAAAACACTGTGACTGTTAAACTAACCCAATATACAAGACTCGACATCCCATTGGTGACCCGAGACTCCCTGTTTTATACTTGCACTCTCAAACATACAATCATGCAATCACACTTAACATACGTTAAAGTCCAACAAGTTGTAGCACGTAGTTCAAGTATCACATAAACAAGTCCGAGCACATATTACCAAGTTACTAGGTATGTTACGGGGTTCCTAGCATGTTCCTAGGTGTCCAATCGGGTCCCGAAATGCTAAATTACACTTACAGCAGCAGTACAGGCGATTAGGAAAAGTCAACTAGTGATTACGTGGGTCAACAGGCATTTAGGAAGGCTAATCGCCTATACTATAGGCGATTAGGGTCATGCGGTATGCAAATCATGAGTTTATAGGCGATTACGTCGTAAGGCATGCAATTCAGGGCTTAACTAGCAATTAGGATCGTAAATGCATGAAGTAAAGGCAATTAGGCCCCTATTCGCCTATACTATAGGCGAATAGGATCCCATCTCAGGCGATTAGCCTCCTATTCGCCTATAGCATAGGCGAATAGGATCCCTACTCGCCTTTAGCCCAGCTGTTCCAGTTTTTCGCGCGTTTAACACTCCAAATCAGATCCAGAACGTGTGTAAACATCAAATATCAATCAAACAACCATATCAAACATATTTCAATCAAAATCCTTCGTTTAACCTCGTTCTATCAGCCCTGCATGCAACCATGTATCCCAAAAACAATACACATAGCATGAAACATCACATTAACATGCATAACCGTAACCCTAATGAACAATTACTCAGATTTCATCAACATGTTATCATCATCAATCTGTAACTACCTTAATATTATGTTATCAATCCTTCTTGAATCACAAAAACCCTAGCTTTTAATTATAAACACACATACAACATGCATAATCGCCATAAAACCCTAGCTTGTAAAGGGGGGGGTAATAGCCAGGAGGTCCTGTAAAGATACAAAAACATAAACCATATCATCTAAAGCATATTCTGTATACATCTAGTAGTAGTAATCTTTATAAATAAAATCAAAGGAGGCCATTCAAGTAAAGGCGACGATATCAACTCAAATGTATGAACTGATTTGGGATATGTCTTATTTCTAACAGGCTAACGCGTGAACTTATAAAGATATCTAACAATGAAATGTGGGAATGGGCAAAAGGTCGACCAAATTAATGTACGGTAAAGGTTAAATCACTTTGTTTACATGGATTGTTCGGTTTTCGGTTTGATTAATTTCGGCTTAACTAAGGAAACAGAAAAACTAACATCCAATTTTACGTTAAATCAGTTTTTTGGTTAATTCAGTTTTTAATTGATTTGTTTGGTTTCGTCTATTTTCACTTATTGCTCAAACCTACATATTGTTAATCACACAACACATCAATTTTTTAACTAAAAAAATAATGGCAACACAATACTCAAATTAAAGAAAATAATATGTCCATTTTTATGATATAATTCTTTTTAATTTTTTGAAAGTATAAACCTGTAAAAAAAATATGACTGTTTAAAAATCGTGAGGTAGTTATTCAAGAAGCTTATAGGAGCTTTTAGCTTAAAACTTTCAAGAAAAAAACTTTTATTGAATAAAAAGTCTTGTTTGGTTGAAGAAGTTTGAGGCTTTTAAGTTAGGAGAAAAAAACTCTATATTGAAACGCTACTAGTATTAGCGTTTAAGAAAAAAACTCCTACCAGCTACAAGCTTTTAATGAGTAAAATGACACAAATACCCATTTTACTATAAAAAAACATACACACAAGTTTTTAGTTATGTTGATATTGGTCATTTTATACATTTTATTAAAAGATCTAGCTACTCTGTCAAATAACAAAATATATTTAAAAAGATATAGCTACCAGTTTACAGTCAACAGCTTTTTTTTTAAGGCGAACGTCTCAATATGAAGGTGGTAGAGAACTTCACACCTGCTCTTGCAAGTCCTGCCTCCACTCACACACTTAGACTATGTTGTTTGAACCGGTTTCACGCTGGAGTGGTGGTAGGCATAAGTGTAACCTAAAATAACTTGTGAATTAATGAATTCACAAAAAAGGAAAATCTCTATACTCAACTAACAATATATTTTTATACTATTTTATTAACCGTATAAAAACAATAACAATCTATATATATATATATATATATATATATATTGCAAAGGGATTAATCCTACGTGTCATACTTTTATGCAATCTCTCCTTTGAGAGATGCCACATAGAATGTGATGTGGCAATATTTGAATATGATAACTTATGGCATAGATTTGTTTAAAATAATAATAATAATCTATATATATATATATATCTATATCTATAATAAACCAAAGCATTTTTAATGACATGTCATAATATTATGCAATCTCTCTTTTAAGAGATGCCACATATGATGTGATGTGGCAACTCTAGAACAATTAAAAAAAAAGAATAAATATGATTTAACATAATATATTAAAAACCTAATCTACTAAATGTAAATATTAAAACTTTATTATTTTTTCTCTCATGTTTCCTCTTATAACTTTTAAATGTTAATATCTTTTATATACGAGATTTTTTAAAGAAAAAAATTACACCAAATTAACGAGCGTTTTATTATCTTTCTAACGAGTACCATAGTGCTATATAAAAAACGGAGAAAAAAAGCGACTATTTTTTGTAACCCGACATGTATCGTGTCAGGTTTGGAATTAGTTTAAAAAAAATTGTGGGTTTGGGATTAGGTGATACCCGACCCAATTACCCTTTTTTTATATTAAAATATGATAACTTATGGCAGAGATTTGTTTAAAATAATAATAATAATAATAATAATAATAATAATAATAATAAGAATAATAATAATTAATCATATATTGGCAGATGCCATTTTTATAGTTTAGATACTTCTAATTTTATTCACTTTACTTAGATTTCTCAACCCGGGACGCTCCCGGGGTATAAACTAGTATATATATATTGCAAAGGGATTAATCCTACATGTCATACTCTTATGCAATCTCTCCTTTGAGAGATGCCACATAGGATGTGATGTGGCAAGTGTAAACCAATTAAAAAAAAAGAATAAATATGATTTAACCTAATCTATTGTAATATTTAACCTAATCTATTAAATACCTAATCTACTAAATCTAAATATTAAAACTTTATTATTTTTACTCTCATGTTTCCTCCCATAACTTTTAAATGTTAATATCTTTTATATACGAGATTTTTTAAAGAAAAAAATTACACCAAATTAACGAGTGTTTTATTATCTTTCCAACGAGTACCATAGTGCTATATAAAAAACGAAGAAAAAAATGACTATTTTTTGTAACCCGGCAGGTATTATGCCGGGCTTGGGATTAGTTTAAAAAAAATTGTGGGTTTGGGTCGGGTCTGGGATTAGGTGATACCCGACCCGATTACCCGAAACAACATACCCAAATACCCGAACTATATACCCGATCATATACCCATGAATTTTTTAACGCATCACATAACCCTTAGACTAATGTGTTCGATATTTCAATAATTAACTTTTTTGTTTCTTATTTCATGTTAGTTCTTTTTAGAATGATCGATTACAAACTTCCGAATTCATTTGTAATGACACTAGATTTATACACCGGCGCAGAGATTCGTTTTTTTTTTATATTTGAATATGATAATTTATGGCAGAGATTTGTTTATAATAATAATAATAGTAATAATAATAATATATTTTATTATGTCATATTAGATATTTCAACCCGGGACGCTCCCGGGATAAAAACTAGTAATAATATATTTTATTATGTTATATTAGATATTTCAACCCGGTACGCTCCCGCGATAAAAACTAGTATAATATATTTTATTTGATGAGTTACAATTGACAACTATCTCCGAAGTGCGTCAGGATGGCAGCCAGCGGTGGCGCGTGAGATAGGGTTTGAAGTGATTGGATGTAGCTTTGACGGAGAACGATCGTAGCCATTGGATGTAGTTGGCGCCCATTGTTTAGATAGGCTAATTGACGTGGCACTACATCACCTCAAAATATCTTTAGATTATTTAGACACCTAAGTTGGCCTTTTACATTAGGGAGACGGAGCGTAACCAGAATTGATCACGGATACCCTATTATTAGCACGATAACATCGTCGTCACCGTGCTGTTAGTGGTCCCGTGAAGGGTTTACGTGAGAAACTTCACGGATCTTTAAGTGTGTTGTTTATTTTATTATTACTAGTGGGTTGGCCCGCGCGATGCAGCGGGTGTAACCGAAACTCTTTTGTAGAGCACATGCTAACCTAATATACCTACTATGAAACTAACCACTATTACATGAATATTTCTGAATACCTTTGTTTGAAATTCATTATAAACAGAAGCTTTCTTCTTCGTTTGTGGAATCGGTGATCATATAGTTTAGACATGTTTGTATGTATGAATATAACGTAATAATTTCAGAATTCATATAATATAGTATAGATATAGATTATTCCTTCTTTTCTTCTTATTCTTCTCCCTCCTAATAACCACCCATCTTCATAAACATCAATAATATCTTTATGCTTAAGGAGGTGGAGATGGAATGGATGATGGGTAAGGTTGTACTATTTTCGGTTATGGGTGTTGAGGTGGTTATTTTGGCTGGATTGGTGAGGGTAGGTGATGGTTGTTGGTGTGTGTGGGTGGAATTTGTATGGAGGTGGAGAAGATGGTTGGTGATTGAAAGTGGTGTTTGTGGTGATGGTAATGATGGTGGGGTTAAGTATTTATTTGTTTAAATGAAAAATAAATAAACGAATCAGTGGAGTGCTGCCTCCAAAAACGGTTTCAATGAAGTGAATAGGGATGACAATGGGTCGGGTTTGGGACGGGTTTAGGTAATCCCAACCCCATACCCGATTAGGTATGCTTGTCCCAAACCCGTCCCAAAACCCGTCGGGTTGTATCGGGCAATTACCCGTCGGGTATCGGGTATACCCGCGGGTTTCGGGTAAACCCGTTAATTTTAAAAAAACTTATCCATTGGATATATCTAACTAAAAACATGTTGGGTATCTCTTGTGTGACTACCAACCAATTCATTTAGCATATCAAATATGTATGTAAATGATTACAATGTATAAATATAAAATAGTTTAATCATATAAAAACACTAAAAGACATAGATAACAGATATTATACACAAATAATTGATGTTTTTTTTTGAAGAAGATGACAATCTAGATGGATAATTAATTAGATATATATTATGAATACATATTTTAAAAGATATATAGGAAATTACATCGGGTATCTAATCGGGTAAACGAGTATACTTTATCGGGTAATCGGGTCGGGTAAATGAGTATATCATCAAATCCCAAACCCGCAAAAAAATAAAATAAAAACTAATCCATACCTGGACCATGGTTGCAAAAGTCGCTAGGCGCTCCCTAGTCGGAGTCGGGAGTACTCAGGGAGTTCTCGGCCTAGTCGGAGAGTACTCGGGGAGTACTCGGCCTAGGCGTAGAGTACTCGGTCCTCGGCAACTTACCTTGTAGCGATTACTCGGAGAGTACTCGGCCTTCGAGACCTTGTTTTACAACAGAGGGGGACCCATACCCGATTACCAGGCCCCAAACCCGTCCCAAATGTGTCGGGTTTCGGGTTTACCCATCGGGTTCGGGTTTAATTGCCATCCCTAGAAGTGAATCGGTGAAGTGATATGGCAGTGTAGGATTAGTGTAAATCAGTGAAATTGAAAATGTTTCAGTAGAGCACCTCGCCCCCTTATAACTATGCGTAAATTTTATATTAATTTAATAAGACTATAAGAAGAAGAAAAAAAATTGAATGAAAAGAGTTTCGAAATCTGGATCGGACACCGAAGTTCAGACTGGATTTTCAAAATCTCGTATTCAATCAGATCAATTGTATGGGTGCGATTTCTAATTTGACAAGTTAGTATGATGTAGTTGTAAGAGCATTGACTAAAAGATCTATTATTATTAGTAGTAGTTCGTCAATTAAATTGTATAACACACATAGAGAAAATATAAAATGTAATGGTGTTCATCGATTTGAATAATTCGAATATCAAGTTACTAGTTTATACCTCGGGAGCGTCTCAGGTTGAGAAATCTAAGTAAAGTGAATAAAATTAGAAGTATTTAAACTATAAAAATGTCATCTGCCAATATATAATTAATGAATATTATTAATATTATTTTAAACAAATCTCTGCCATAAGTTATTATATTCTAATATAAAAAAAAGGGTAATTGGGTCGGGTATCACCTAATCCCAGGCCCGACCCAAACCCACAATTTTTTTTAAACTAATTCCAAACCTGACACAATACCTGTCGGGTTACAAAAAATAGTCATTTTTTTTCTCCGTTTTTTATATAGCACTATGTTACTTGTTGGAAAGACAATAAAACGCTCGTTAATTTGGTGTAACTTTTTTCTTTAAAAAATCTCGTATATAAAAGATATTAACATTTAAAAGTTATGAAAGGAAACATGAGAGAGAAACTAATAAAGTTTTAATATTTACATTTATAGATTAGATATTTAATCGATTATATTAAATCATATTTAAATCATATTTATTCTTTTTTTAATTGGTTCAGAGTTGTCACATCACATCTTATGTGGCCTCTCTCAAAAAAGAGATTACATAATATTATGACATGTCATTAAAAATGCTTTGGTTTATTATATATATATATATATATATATATATATATATAGATATAGATATAGATATAGATTCGAATTTGAAGATTTGAAAACTGTATCAAAAATTAAATAAGCCATGTTACAACTAATTAACATGTACAACTTATGGTCAAGACACGTATTCCAAATTTCTTACAGATTCCGCAGAAAGGAGATCCATCCTGCATTTAGCAGATCTCTTTGTCTTTGGGTGGGTTGGGGGAGAAGCATGCTTATGTTGACTTGACAAGTGTATCTCCTCTAGTTGGGTTGAGGGATAGTGGGTCTGTAGCAGGGCAAGCGGTGCGGAAAACAGAGGCGAAGAAGGTAGAAAAGCATGCTAAAGCCTATGAGGAGAACCAACATGTTTTCTTACCCCTGGCTTTTGATACCCTTGGCTCATTGGTACCGGAGACTACCCGTTTGCTGACCAGGGTCCAGCGAGTTATTCATAGTAGTGTCTCGAATCTGGGTGAACAAGGTAACGTTTTTAGTAGATTAGGGGTTGCCATTCAGAAAGAGAGGACACTGCAGCTTGTTGTCGCCTTCCCGCTATCTTAATGTAATTTTTTCAATCATGTTATATAAGGAATGGTTTTCAAAAGTAACTTAATTCTACATATAACGTAAAATGTCTTTTGTATATCTATTATCTATACATATAATAAACCAAATCCATTTTAATGACATGGCATTCAAAGAGGGTATTCTCTTTATTGAGTGTGTCATGTGTCATCTCATGTGACAAGGCCTTTATTTTAGGAAAATAATAATTTAAAATTTAAAAACAAAATTAGATTTTTATCTCTAATGTTTCCTCCCATAACTTTTAAACGTTAATATCTTTTATACACGAGATTATTGAAATATCGAACGCATTAGTCTAAGGGTTATGCGATGCGTTAAAAAATTCATTGGTATATGATCGGGTATGTAGTTCGGGTATTTGGGTATGTTGTTTCGGGTAATCGGCTTGGGTATCACCTAATCCCAGACCCGACCCAAACCCACAATTTTTTTTAAACTAATCCCAGACCCGACCCAAACCCACAATTTTTTTTAAACTAATCCCAAACCCGACACAATACCTGTCGGGTTACAAAAAATAGTCATTTTTTTCTCCGATTTTTATATAGCACTATGGTACTCGTTGGAAAGATAATAAAACGCTCGTTAATTTGGTGTAATTTTTTTTCTTTAAAAAATCTCGTATATAAAAAATATTAACGTTTAAAAGTTATGGGAGGAAACACGAGAGATAAAATAATAAAGTTTTAATATTTAGATTTATTAGATTAGTTATTTAATAGATTAGGTAAAAGATTATAATAGATTAGGTTAAATCATATTTTTTTTTTAATTGGTTTATAGTTGCCACATCACATTCTATGTGGCATCTCTCAAAGGAGAGATTGCATAAGAGTATGACATGTAGGATTAATCCCTTTGCAATATATATATACTAGCTGATTACCCCGGGAGGGTCCCGGGGTTGAAAAATCTAATTTTACGTGATAACCTATTGTAAATGGCTCAAGTTAACTAACCACAAAATCTCTCAATCATTGCATGTTCATAGTATTCTAATCAGTAATAACTCATATTCCCCACAAAATCTAATTTTACGTGATAACATGAACACTTTGTGTGTTTTTTTCCTGTATGAACGAAACCCCACAAAAATAGTCGATTTTTTCTCCGTTTTTTTATATAGCACTATGGTACTCGTTGGAAAGATAATAAAACGCCCGTTAATTTGGTGTAATTTTTTTCTTTAAAAAATCTCGTATATAAAAGATATAAACGTTTAAAAATTATGGGAAGAAATATGAGAGAGGAAATTTTAAATTTGTTTTTAAATTCTTTTTTCCTAAAATAATTCAATTTAATTAAAAAAGGAAATAATTTAAAAACACTAATTTTTTTTTAATTATGATGCCACATGGCAGTTTCATGAAGAGGTTGAAGGTACCATTGCACGTCACGTCAGCAATGTTCAATTCTTTTATATATATTAATAGATAATAATAATAATAATAATAATAATAATAATAATAATAATATATAGATATAGATATAGATATAGATATAGATATAGAGATTTGATGTGTTCTCACAAGTCGTAAAATCGATATTTGTCGATTAAGTTTTAAATTAATAATTTATTTATCTTTAAATATACAAACTAATAAATATATCAAAAGTATAATTCCGTCCAGCCCAGTCCAAGAACATTTTGGTCCCAGATACGAAATTGGGCAATGCATTGGGCTGAGGGGGTTCCGGTTTACTCTTTTAACAAATTTCAATCCAGCCCAATTAAATGTTTTTCTACTATTGTTTTTGTGCAAAGCATTTTTATTCACTTTTAGATTGTAGATAATAGGATAATCGACATTTGAATTTTAATGACCCGTTAAATACTGGTAAGTCTATAAGAAAAACCCTACCTTTTGGCGATTAAAACAGGGTGTTAAAAAGAGAAATAAGTGACATTATAAAAAATGAACAAAAATGTTTAACATTAGAGCATCCACAATAGATTTTTTTAATGGTGTTTTTAAGGAGAGAGTGAGATATTGATGAGAGAGGGTGTGATGTTGAGGAGAGAGTATATGTTTTAGTTCTACAAAAACACATAAAAACATGTATGTGAGTATGACTAGGAAAGAGTAGAGAGAAGTGATTGTTTTTATGTTTTGTGTATGCTTTTGGTTAAACAGCTTCAACCGAATAACATTTTTACTTGGAGATTACTTCTTGATCGTTTATCCATGCGTCTCAACCGATGCAATAAGGGGTTCGATATTCAATTCACAAATGTGTCCTTTTTTCTCTTTGGAAATTGAAAGAGTCGGTCACGTTCTGAGTTCTTGTCATGTGGCAGCATAGAGAAAAGTCTTGGCTTGGCTAGATCTTATTGGAAAATGTTTTATAATATAGTATAGATAAAAATAATTATATTTATTGTGGATATTGCTTACCTTTTCATTATTTCAATTTAATAATACTAATAATGCAATCAAGGTAACAAACTCTTTTTCCCCCTTTCAGTTCACAAAACAAAACATTTGGCTAGAAACATTAATTTGCTAACAGTCCGACCCAAATTCAAGTTGTTGACGCGTTGGATGCTATATTAGGTGTGTCATCAGGTTGTTGATAGTTGAAATAAAATCAGGGTCTGTTTGGTATGAGGTAATGGAATGAATGGGGAATGGAATGGATGAGGTAATGGAATGGACAAGGTAATGGAATGGATCATTACCATTCCATGTCTTGTTTGGTTGCCATATGGGAATGAAACAAAACATCACTTTGTGTTGGATAGACAAGAAAAGACGAATGAATAAAATCTGTGGTTAGTGGAGGTGGTGGGTGGTGGTCAGTGGCGGTAGCGGCGGTGGTGGGTGGCGGTGGTGGTGGTCGGTGGCAGCGACGGTGGAAGGTGGAGGTGGATGGTCGTAATGGTGGGTGGGTGACGATGGTGAGTAGTGGCGGTGGTGGATGGCGGTGGTGGTGGGTGGTGGTGGTTGGTGGTGGTGGTGATGGTAGGTGGTGTGTGTGGCGGTAGCGTGGTAGTGGATGGCGATGGCGGTGATAGGTGGTGGCGACGATGGTGGTGGGTGGCGGAAACGGTGGCAATGGGTGGAGGTGGATGGCGGGTGATGGTGTGTGGGTGACAATGGTGAGTAGTGGCGGTGGTGGGTGGAGGAGACGGTGGTGATGGGTGGTGGTGGGTGGCGGCGGTAGTGGTGGGTAAAGGAAATTGTGGTGAGTGACGGTGGTAGGTGGTGGAGGCGGCGGTGGTTGGATTATGGTGGGTGGGCGGCAGTGGGTGGTTTTTGTATGGCGGCGGTGGTAGGTGGGTGATGGTGGTGGGTTGTGGCGGTGGTAGGTGGGTGAAGGTAGTGGTGGATGGCGGTGGTTTTGGTTGGTGGTGGGTGGCGGCGGTGGTGGCAGCGATGGTGGGTGGTGACGGTGGTGGTGGGTGGTGGCGATAGCGGTGGTGGGTGTTGACGATGGTGGTGGGTGGTGGTGGGTTATGCTTTTCTTAGTAAAGGGTGAATGGAGGATGGAATGAAAAAAAAACATGGGGGGTGGATGGAATGGTTTTGAAGGAATGGAATGCCTTGTGGAATGGGTGATTCCATTCCTTTAACCAACCAAACACACTATTTTTTCATTACCTTGTAATGGTCCATTCCATTCTCCCTTTCATTCCATCATACCAAACGCTACCTCAAAGAGTTAAAAAATCTATATCTATCTATATATATAAAAGAAAACGTATATGCTGACGTGGCGTGCAATGGAGGCCTCAACTTTCCCTTGAGAGTGCCACGTGGCATCATAATGGAGAGTTTTTGGTGTTTTTGAATTGTTTCTTTTTAATTAAATTGAGTTATTTTAGGAAAAAAGAATTTAAAATTAAATTTAAAATTTTCTCTCTCATATTTCCTCCCATAATTTTTAAACGTTTATATCTTTTATATACGAGATTTTTTAAAGAAAAAAAATTACACCAAATTAACGAGCGTTTTATTATCTTTCCAACGAGTACCATAGTGCTATATAAAAAACGGAGATAAAATCGACTATTTTTTGTGGGGTTTCGTTCATACAGGAAAAAACACACAAAGTGTTCATGTTATCACGTAAAATTAGATTTTGTGGGGAATATGAGTTATTACTGATTAGAATACTATAAGCATGCAATGATTGAGAGATTTTGTGGTTAGTTAACTTGAGCCATTCGCAATAGGTTATCACGTAAAATTAGATTTTTCAACCCCGGGACCCTCCCGGGGTAATCAGCTAGTATATATATATTGCAAAGGGATTAATCCTACATGTCATACTCTTATGCAATCTCTCCTTTGAGAGATGCCACATAAGATGTGATGTGGCAAGTGTAAACCAATTAAAAAAAGAAATAAATATGATTTAACCTAATCTATTATAATCTTTAACCTAATCTATTAAATACCTAATCTACTAAATCTAAATATTAAAACTTTATTATTTTTTCTCTCATGTTTCCTCCCATAACTTTTAAACGTTAATATCTTTTATATACGAGATTTTTTAAAGAAAAAAATTACATCAAATTAACGAGCGTTTTATTATCTTTCCAACGAGTACCATAGTGCTATATAAAAACGGAGAAAAAAATGATATTTTTTGTAACCCGACAGGTATTGTGTCGGGTTTGGGATTAGTTTAAAAAAATTGTGGTTTGGGTCGGGTCTGGGAGTAGGTGATACCCGACCCGATTACCCGAAACAACATACCCAAATACCCGAACTATATACCCGATCATATACCAATAAATTTTTAACGCATCACATAACCCTTAGACTAATGCATTCGATATTTCAACAATTAACTTTTTTTTCTTATTTCATGTTAGTTCTTTTTAGAATGATCGATTACAAACTTCCGAATTCATTTGTAATGGCACTAGATTTATACCTCGGCGCAGAGATTCGTTTTTTTAATACTTGAATATGATAACTTATCGCAGAGATTTGTTTAAAATAATAATAATAATAATAATAATAATATATTTTATTATGTCATATTTGATATTTTAAACCCGGGACGTTCCCGGATAAAAACTAGTAATAATAATAAACGAAATGTTTGAATTGTAATTACATAAGAACTTGAGGGAGAGGGCATATCAAGTAAAAATAAGATAAATAATGTATGTTTAGTAACCCCTTGTTTTGGGTCCTGAAAAGAACATAATCTAAATGATAATCAATCAAAATATTTAACTACAAAACAAAGCGTTTTTTTTATTAAGTGTAATGTTTGGTAATCGAATCGAACCAACCACATTATGAGTCTGCAAATATTAAACAATAAACATATATATATATATATATATATATATATATATATTGCAAAGGGATTAATCCTACATGTCATACTCTTATGCAATCTCTCCTTTGAGAGATGCCACATAGAATGTGATGTGGCAACTCTAAACCAATTAAAAAAAAGAAATAGATATGATTTAACCTAATCTATTATAATCTTTAACCCAATCTATTAAATACTTAATCTACTAAATCTAAATATTAAACCTTTATTATTTTATCTCCCGTGTTTCCTCTCATAACTTTTAAACGTTAATATCTTTTATATACGAGATTTTTTAAAGAAAAAAATTACACCAAATTAACGAGCGTTTTATTATCTTTCCAACGAGTACCATAGTGCTATATAAAAATCGGAGAAAAAAAATGACTATTTTTTGTAACCCGACACGTATTGTGTCGGGTTTTGGATTAGTTTAAAAAAATTGTGGGTTTGGGTCGGGTCTGGGATTAGGTGATACCCGACCCGATTACCCGAAACAACATACCCAAATACCCGAACTACATACCCGATCATATACCCATGAATTTTTTAACGCATCACATAACCCTTAGACTAATGCGTTCGATATTTCAATAATTAACTTTTTTTTTCTTATTTCATGTTAGTTCTTTTTAGAATGATCGGTTACAAACTTCCGAATTCATTTGTAATGGCACTAGATTTATACCTCGGCGCAGAGATTCGGTTTTTTTTTTATTATATTTGAATATGATAACTTATGGCAGAGATTTGTTTAAAATAAATAATAATAATAATTTTATTTTATTTTATATTAGATATTTCAACCCGGGACGCTCCCGGGATAAAAACTAGTTCAAATATAAAGAAGTTTACTTTAAACATTAATCATCTTCCCCAAACATAACTCAAGTTTACAAATCAAATACATATTAACCCAAGCTCAAATTTAAAAGCATAAACAATGTTCGAACATTAATCATGGATTACAATTTAGAACTTCAACGTTTATAAGTTTATTATAGCCAATCCCCTTATGGTGGAGTGACACTCTCCTTGCTTTCCTTACGGGAGGTGGGGAGTTCGAGTCCTGCCGACAGCAAAATGCTGTTGGTGGGCCGGGTTTTACCGCAGTGGGCCTTAGGGCGGCGGGTTTTTCCCGGGAACTGGTGTGAAATTATTGGTGGACCCTGGTTACTCTGGAAGTACTCCTTTGTCCAGTGGGTACTTCGTGAATGATTGGATTGATTTGTTGGCGTTCAAAAAAAAAATAAGTTTATTATAGGGGTGGTGTTAAATATACCAAATGGTCAAACTTTTTGGTCAGTTTTTTTTAACTTTAACACAATATAATATTATTTCTTTCCCCCCCTCTTCCCCCCTTCCACCCCCACAATTATTTTCCCCCACAAGGGTCCCACAAGTGCCACATGGCGCTTCATCCCCTCTTTCCCGCCCCCCCACTCCTTATAGTCTTACACCATACTCTCAATAAATACAACCATCATAACTTAGGCTTAATTAACTTAAGTTTTTTTATTATTTTATTATTACTAAAAATTAGCTTTTACGGTTTTTTTTATAGTCAATGTGTAGTTAATTTGTTTGTACTTTAATCAGCATTATTTTTTGTTTTATTATTTATTAATGTTGTTTTTATAGAGAGATACATTTAAAAAAAAGAATAGAAGACAAAATGGATGTACAAGAAAAAATATATTATGATATGATATAAAAATGGAATCTTTATTCCTTTTTAACTCATATCTTTTTTCGAAGGGCTCCTGTAAAGAATAGACGAATTCGAACTTGTGCACAACTCAACCTTCAAATAGTGCGAGTGAGAGAACTGTGTAAAAACGCATTTGTAACGTCCAACTTGTGCACAACCCAACCTTCAGATAGTTGCGAGTGAGAGAACTGTGCGTTAGGGATGAGACGGTACCGTACCCATACCTATACCCGTACCCGTACCGAAAATACCCGTACCGAATTTGAACAAAAGTGGGTACCGAGTACCGTACCGAATATATAGGTACGATACGGGTACGAGTCCGGGGTATCAGTATTTCGGTACGATACCCATTTGGTACCATTTTGTTATTTTTTTTCTTTTTGAGCACCCGTACGGGTACTAAGAGGTAAATAATTACGAGTATCAATACTATACGGGTACCAAATTGAAATTTTGATACATGTACCAAATAGGTAAAATTGATACAAATACCATAAATACCATAATACGAAGTAACACATATAATCAAATTCAATAGTATATAGAATTCGATACCCGTACCGATACCGAAAGTAACGAATACCAAAATCAGTAAAAGTAGGTACCAATACCTATACCGAGTACTCAAAATCGGTACGGGTACGGGTACGGGTACAGGTACCGGTACAGGTACGGTATAGTACGGGTATAGGTACTCGGGAAAAAATGCTCATCCCTACTGTGCGTATGGTAGCCGGTTTAACGACCGGACTAAAAGTCTCACCACAATCAATGCCCACCTGTTGTGAACGACCATCACACACCAATCTGGCCTTGTACCTCTCTAGTGTCCCGTCTGACCTGTGTTTATGTTTAAACAACCACATGGAACGAATAATATTCATGGATAGGTCACGAGGAACTAACTCCCATGTACCATTTCTAATTAAAGCGTTATACTCGATAGTCATGGCCGAGAACCATACCGGAGTGGCCAAGGCATCGGTGGGATTTTTGGGAAGGGATAATTACAATTGAATACAAATTAATACATCCATATATAACAAATATACAAAATGTTAAATGTGATGAAAATTGTGGATATCGAGCACTAGCTGTTTGTCTCGGACTTGATGAAGATAAGTATTATGAGTACATTCGACATACGATGAGAGAAGAGTTACAAAGTCGATATGATACCTACGCGAACATTTTTGTTAAGGATGTAAACTCATTGTATCAAGATGTGTGCTTCTTTGGGTCGCCTTGTACAAGAGTACATCGGATGAAAATGCCTGAGGCAGGTGTTCTGATTGCTAATAAGTTGGTGTAATCGTCCATTCTTTAAGCATGTCAGGCAGTACGACTATTTTCCCGTTTTGGAGTGGTCTAGAAGAGATTCAACTTCACAGAGCTCTTACAATTGCCCTAGTTAATGATGAGAACCATTATATCAGGGTGGAATTACAAGAAGGGTACCCAATGCCTAATATCACGCCTTATTGAATTTTCGCAACATTAGCCAGTCTGCAACTAGATGGGAAACCATGTATAGGCCGTGTCTAGAACTATATACCCAACTTTGTCACCGTTAAAGTGGTTTTGGTCGATCTAGTTGATTAAGTATTTTAATATATGCATGTTTACTTTTTTTTTTTTACTAGAGACTCGTATATTTATTTATTAATAATGAACTTTTGCATTTTTCGTATTTTTTATTAAAGGTTATTTATTTTTCGTTAATATTGGTATCAATATTATTAATAATAGTACTACAAAATTTAAAATGTTATATAAAAAAAGTGATAGTAGTATAGTAATATAAATAGTAAATACTAACTTAATCATTATTTAATTAGTTGGTAGATTAGCTCATTAAATGCAGTTTAACTAAATTGGTAGATTAATCATCTTAGTTGGTATATTTAACATAAGCCTTATTATAGTTATTATAGATTATCCAAGTCATCATCAAGCGTAACCACATCTTCCTTATCTCCTTCACTGTCTACCATAACAAAAAAATAAAAATCTATACATATAATAAACCAAAGCATTTTTAATGACATGTCATAATATTATGCAATCTCTCTTTTGAGAGATGCCACATAGAATGTGATGTGGCAACTCTAGACCAATTAAAAAAAGGAATAAATATGGTTTAAATATGATTTAACATAATCTATTAAATACATAATTACTAAATGTAAATATTAAAACTTTATTATTTTCTCTCTCATGTTTCCTCTCATAACTTTTAAACGTTAATATCTTTTATATACGAGATTTTTTAAAGAAAAAATTACACCAAATTAACGAGCGTTTTATTATCTTTCCAACGAGTACTATAGTGCTATATAAAAAATGGAGAAAGAATGACTATTTTTTATAACCCGACAGGTATTGTGTCAGATTTTGAATTAGTTTAAAAAAAATTGTGAGTTTGGGTCGGGCCTGGGATTAGGTGATACCCGACCAAATTACCCTTTTTTATATTAGAATATGATAACTTATGACAGAGATTTGTTTATAATAATAATAATAATAATATTCATTAATCATATATTGGCAAGTCATTAATTATGTTGTCATATTAAATATTTTATTATGTTATATTAGATATTTTAACCCGGGATGCTCTCCAACAGGTAATTGCTATATAGATGCCATTTTTATAGTTTAAATACTTCTAATTTTATTCACTTTACTTAGATTTCTCAACCCTGGACGCTCCCGGGGTATAAGCTAGTAATAATAATAAAAAAGCATGTAGCATAGCGTATTACAATTGAACACTCACAATACATCACTTAGATTATCTATCTATCTATACATATAATAAATCAAAGCCATTTTGATGACATGTCATAATATTATGCAATCTCTCTTTTAAGAGATGCCACATAGGATGTGATGTGGCAACTCTAGACCAATTAAAAAAAAAGAATAAATATGGTTTAAATATGATTTAATATAATTTATTAAATACCTAATCTACTAAATTTAAATATTAAAATTTTATTATTTTCCCTCTCATGTTTCTTCTCATAAGTTTTAAACTTTAATATCTTTTATATATGAGATTTTTAAAAGAAAAAAATGACACCAAATTAACGAGCTTTTTATTATCTTTCCAACGAGTACCATAGTGTTATATAAAAAACGGAGAAAAAAACGACTATTTTTTGAAACCGGCCAGGTATTGTGTCAGGTTTGGAATTAGTTTAAAAAAAATTGTGGGTTTGAGTCGGGCCTGGGATTAGGTGATACCCAACCCAATTACCCTTTTTTATATTAGAATATGATAACTTATGGCAGAGATTTGTTTAAAATAATAATAATAATAATAATAATAATAATATTCATTAATCATATATTGGCAAGTCATTAATTATGTTGTCATATTAGATATTTTATTATGTCATATTAGACATTTCAACCCGGGACGCTCTCCAACAGGTAATTGTTATATAGATGTCATTTTTATAGTTTAGATACTTCCAATTTTATTCACTTTATTTGGATTTCTCAACCCGGGACGCTCCCGGGATATAAGCTAGTTATATATAAAGCATGCTAACATCTAGATGCTTGTGTTTGTAAAGTAGAAAGTGTAAGTGGTGCGATAATACAAGGTCCGTTTTTTTTTTCTAGGGCCAAAATTTATATACATGTAACATTTTAAAATAAAATCAATAAATTGAAACCCAATGACGTATTAAAATAATTAACCTTTAAAAACTAAGAGGTTGTTGAGGTTGTTTGACAACCTCTGCGACAGTAAGTGTTATGTCATTAATATGTCTGATTGGGTAAGAGACTTTGAACAAGTAAGAATCCTGACTTAGCTTGGCCTGACCTGACTAGTTAGTGGTGGTGGGTCGAGCAGGTGGCGCGTGAGTTGTCGCCTGATGGTCATGAACACAGGAAAATTGATAAATCGACATTTTGAAACTTAATGAATAAGAGACATACTAACCGATTCAAATGTGTCGCACCAATGAACTAAACACGCTTAATGATGATTGATTTAAAGGTGACCTCTTAATAGAATGATTAAGAGGCCACCAAACAACCACTAACACTGTTAAATAAACTAGGGATGGCAACGGGTCGGGTATGGGTCGGGTTTGACTAATACCATACCCATACCCGGTTATAAAATCTTATACCATACCCGTCCCATTACCCGTCGGGTTTTTATCGGGTATTACCCGTCGGGTATAGAGCATACCCGCGGGTATCGGGTATACCCGTTGGTATTTCATGTATTATATATATGTATATATATATATATATATATATATATTTTCTTTTATAGTCTTATGTTTTAAGAAATCTAGAGTATATGAAATTGTAATAAGTATCATATATATTATCATCACCATAATAATCTTTGAAACATTTAATATGTAAATATATATTATAGTATGAATTTTGAAAACTATTTATATATTTCATAGCATATAAATATGAATCTATTAGAATGAAACATTATTAAAAAAAAGTTAAGAAAAGATATATATATAAAACTTAAAGTATTCTGGTACATATTTCGGGTAAACGGGTATTTAGTTTCGGGTAATCGGGTCGGGTATCACCTAATACCATACCCGTCCCATACCCGCGAAATATTTTTTTTTCCAATACCAAACCTGTCCCATACCCGTCGGGTATCGGGTATATCCGTCCCAAATGCTTCAGGTTTCGGTTATACCCGTCAAGCTCGGGTTTTTTTGCCATCCCTAAAATAAACCCAATTAATAACAAATTTAGTTTCGCCCAATTAAACTCATTTAACCCAAATACAAAATTAAAACTTTTAAACCTAATAAAAAAATAAATTATAACTCTTCTACTTTTTTTTAATGATGACTTTCATATGAGTGACCCAATGTCACACTGCCTAATCGGCCGCCTTAGCCAAGGTCTGCCCCAGACTACGTTGTCTTAACCGGGCTCGTGCTAGTGTATCAGACTAGGTTACGGCGTTCCCCCGGAAACCGTACCACTTCTACATGAGTTTTCTCGCTGAAGTAACAGCCGGGTGAAAACCGGGCTGCGGCTCAGGATTGAACGCTCCTCAGTGCGTTTGTCACCATCATTGCCTAGATGCTGTAGAAAATAATGAGGAGAGTGGGAATCGAACCTAGGTCACAAGAAACACTAAGTCTTCTACTTTTAGCGGCAACTGAAATCGTTTAAGTGCCTAATTGGATTATTGAACAAACAACGATTCACTTCCGCATTTAAAATTTCAACTCGATTAACCCTTCTAATCAACAACTTTGATTCCAAAACTACTAAAAGAGCCCCACAATTCGTTTAAAGATGTAAATAACTGATTTTACTACAATAAATCGTTAGAATAAATATAAATAATTTTCATTATATTTATATAGTGGCCATCATTATCATTTATATTACATTGATCAATTACCATTGTATCCTTAAGTTAATAATATATGATTATTTGATGGACGGAATTACTTTTAGTAACATTATTAGGGTGTCCCTTTGTGTACAAATAGAGAGCTCATTAGATGTTGAAGGGGTTAACAAATCATAACACCATAATCACTAAGTAATCGTCCCTCCCTCTCTCTCATAATCGAGTTTTATCAAGAACTCATAATCCCATCATTACGATTCACCTTAAAGGGAATCCAACCATACTGATAAGGATGTCGAGCATCAATACTTTCTCTGCATCAGTTGTTGGCATCACCAATCTATGAGGTATCATTATTATTATTTATATTTTTCATTAATTATATTCAGAACTGATAAACATATATTTGTTTTTTAATTATTATATATGAATTTAAATTATAGCTAGGGGCTTATTTGTCTAGTCGCTCAAAACACTCGAATTGTTCACCAAACCACTCAACCTTCAACTTTATCGAAGCTTTCATAATTAACCATATTAGAGGACCTTTTATCCCCTAGCTTAATTAATTCTAATATAAATATTTTTGTAAACACTGAAACACAGGGGTATTGGATTTAAATAATTTAAAGTTTAGATCATTAGTCAATAATAATCCAAACTTTAACGTTGGACCAGTATAATCCCAAGTGAACATGTGGGTGTCAAAAATAAACCTCCGTTAAGTCTGGACCAACTGTGTTAGTGAAAGCTGACGTGGCACTTTAGGTGGCATGATGACTTTTTTTTTTTTTTTTGAATATCACACACATTTGACTTTTCTTTCCAAAACCCACTCAACAATCACAAAAACAAAAATGGATCGAAAGGCTGTAACTTCATCATCATCATTTCCATCTCTCTCTAAGGCTATAGTGTGACACCGGCATGTTCGGCTTAAACATAATAGTAACATCTAAGTCTACCTTAGCGAGAAACGTTTATAAACAAACTTAACTGGGTTAATTGAGTCGGGTCAATTAGGATTGTCCAGGGTCAATGATCTGGAGGATCATTGGGAGTCGTTTTGGGAATACATTAGTATCGGGTTCCGTCGTTGGTGACATTACATGAACTAATTAAGTATATGTGTAGATTACGGGTTGTGTGGTGGATTGTATGCTTACACTTGCTTAAATGATGTATGAATGATTATACGTGCCTAAACATGCTAAGTATAGACTATAGATGCTTGTTTATGTGTTAGGATGTGTTAGAATGCGTTAAACACGATAAACTGGAAAAAGGTTAACATGTGTTAAAAGTGCTGCTAACATGTGTTAAAAAGTGCTGATGACCTGAATGTGGAAATGGGATCTGACAAGTGGGCGAACGTAGAACAAAGTGGGCGAATGTGGAAGAGTTCCACATTCGACCACTAAAAAGTGGGCGAATGTGGAAGATTTCCACATTCGACCACTAAAAAGGGGCGAATGTGGAAAAGTTCCACATTCGACCCCACGAAACGGGCGAACGTGCAGATGGTATAAATACCATCCTTAGCCATTTTTCACCATTTCACAAACCCTAAACGCCTCTAAACACTCTCTATCAGCTATTAACATTGGGGAAGGAGTTTTTGAGCTTGTTTTTCATAACCTAACTCTCTAAGTCATTACAAGTGAAGATCTAAGGTGTGTTCTTCATTACAAATCCTTTTTAAACAATTTTGGCTTGTTTTAATCTAAACCCCAATGGGTCCAGATCTGATATCAACCTATTTTATGAATAAAAACCTTTCCTAACCAAAACCTATTCATAAACAATGAGTTTTTATGCAAATAAACATGTGTTAGTATGATAGTATGCATTGTTTGATGATTACTTGTTGTATAGATGATATGACAACATCTTAGGGCTGTTATTAATGATGGGTTATGATTGAAATATGTTACCTTTGATTGTTGATGGTGTTTTGATGATTAAAGGGGGTTTTTTAGTTAGATTTAGGGTTGTTTTGGGATGATTATGATAAGGTTTTGATAGGGGTTTCTTGTTCATAATGATCCGAGTATGATAAACTGATTATTGATCGAATTCAGAAAGTTTCCTAATTGGGTAATATCTTCATGCATGGTGATGTGACATCTCCATAATTTACCATTTTAGGAAACTTGTAAAACGGATAGATTTTAGGGTAAAATTGGTAGGGTTTCGTAGGAATATACTAATGATGCTTGACTGCAGTAACTCGTGATGTTTCGTGATGTTTTCGGATGTTTTTCGACGCGTTTTTGGAAAAAATCTGACATCAGGGGCGAACCTGGAATACCTTCGATCAGTAGAACGGGCGAAGGTGGATTCCAGGGGCGAAGGTGGATTCCAGGGGGGCGAAGGTGGAAGACAAAGGGGCGAATGTGCTACAAGGGGCGAAGGTGGAAGGAAAAGGGGCGAAGGTGGAATTTCAGGAACACCTTCGACCAAACAGAAACACCTTCGACCACTTACAAGCCACCTTCGACCACCCGGAACTACATTCGACCCTACGTTGACAAAAATGAGATTTTTGATACAAACTAAGTGTTTTATGCTTGAACCTTGCGTGTAATCTATGTGTACTTGATTAGTTAGGGTAATGGGTCACCAACGGGATGGCGGGTCGGTCTAGTGTGTCGGTTGAACATTTAAACACGTTTTAAAACATACTTGATTACGATCTGGACAATCGGGGGCTAGATAACCTTATGGTTATTAGTCGGAACACTTATGTGAACATTTTAATAGATCTCCGGTAGAGGAATTATCAAGGGCCAAACATCTTTATTTATAATTGAAGAACGCTATCTAAGGTGAGTTCACGGCCCCACTTTTACTGCTTTAACTTCTGGGGGAGAAAACATGCGCTAAACGGTTTTGGTAACATATGTCATACTATGGTTTTAACTTTATATTGCTATACGATCTTTTGGAAAGTCCCGGGGGAAACCATGAATGTGCGGTTTGCGCAACGGGGGAAATGTGGATAGATCTATTGGGCGTGACCTGCCCCACTCGTCGGCTTGGAGGGCCGGGCGGGTGCATATTGTCTCGAACAGGAACATTATTGTGCTGAACATTACGGGCTGCTAAACATGCTAAACATTGCTAAACGTGTCCAGTAATGGTTTCCAATCGTAGTAGTAATAAAATATACGCCTAGCTAGCGTACTTGGTAGCATTGATATAGTATGGACATGGTAACATTTGGATAACATTTTTTTGAACAAACCTGTGAACTCACCAGCATTATATGTTGACATCTTTTGGCATGTTTTTCTCAGGTCGCTAAGGTAACAACAACTGGATCTAGGCGCACGAGTCGGCACGGGCGTCTAGGGTTTAGAGCATGGTCTTCATTAAACATTTAAACTATGTCTTTTGAGTTGTAAACATTTAAAGCTTCCGCTACAGTTTATGCTTTTATAATTATATCTTTTGGATTTTGTGTTATGCATATAGTGTTGTTTATTGTGACCGTTGACTTGAGTCCTGGTTTGTCATGCGCCTCGCGGTAAAACCCCGCAAGTGGAATTTGAGGGTGTGACAGATTGGTATCAGAGCCAATGGTTATAGTGAACTAGGACTGCATTTAGAGTCTAGTCTATAGCCGAGTCGCACACACTAGACGGTCACATACTTGTGTCGGTTTGGAACATGTACTAACTTTGTCGGGGTGTCGTTACATTATCATCACACTTCTCTGTTACATCATCCGTTTTTATTTGGGTTCTTACCTACTCTTGTCCTCTTCTTCTGGATTGAAGGAGGAGGGGTTGATTTGTTGGTTCTTGCACACACATGCCTTCTTACACTTGCACCTATTGCCACATAGGCGACAATGTTCGGTGACTGGGGTCTAAATTAGGGGTACATCTGGAGGACCATGTAGAGCAGTTTATCATTTCGGGTGCACACGAAATAATAAACTGGGATGCATGAAAATCCCGATGGACTTCGAGTTCGGATGTATAGTCCTGAATTTGTCCCTAGGTTAACTCTTGAAAATTTCTAGTGGTTGACACTGGAAGTGAATCTGAATCTCTCGATTTCTTGGTTTGTTAGATCATGTCTGGTGCTCGTGGTGGTGGACGTCGTGGTGGTGGTCGTGGCGGCGGTGGTCGTGCCGGAGGCGGTGGCCGTGGGAACATCAACATGACCCAAGCTGAGCTGAACAACTTGCTCCAGCAGCAAGTGAACATGGCTATGGCTAATTTCCAGGCCGGGATTAATGCCATGGGTGGTGAGTTGATTTCTGTCGACCTTGCCTCATTTTTGAAGTTCGTGTCCTTTCGTTTGTGTTTTACTTGTGTACCGTGTTTCAGGTGTTGGTGCCAATCCACCCCCACCTCAGTGCTCTTATAAGAAGTTTAGGGACTGTCAGCCCCATAACTTCGCTGGTACTGAAGGGGCAGTGGGACTGCTCCGATGGTTGGAGAAGGTTGAATCTGTGTTTGTCATGTGTAACTGTCCTGCTGGGGACCGAGTGAAGTATGCTACTGCGACATTTGAGGGGCCTGCATTGTCGTGGTGGAATGCTACTACTCAGAATATGGGACTGGGAGAGGCTATTGCTATGCCTTGGGCGGAGTTTGTGCAGCTTTTGAGAGGTGAGTACTGTCCGAGGGAGGAGATACAGAAGTTGGAACATGAGGTCTGGAGTTACAAGATGGTTGGGTCGGAGGTTGAGGAGTATACTGTGAGGAGGAACGAGCTGGCAGTGTTGTGTCCTGACTTACACACACCCGAGTACAGGAGGATCGAGCACTATGTGTCTGGACTAGTGCCCGAGATCGCTGGGTTGGTGGCTGCTGGGAATCTTCCCACTATTGCTGAAGTTGTCCGATCAGCTCATCGGATGACTAACCTGAAGGTGGCGGAAGGCGTTTTGCCACCCAAGGGTACTACTGTGAAGGCTGCTGAGGGGAACAAGAGGAAGTGGGAGAGTGTGGGGAAGAGTGTGGTGCCAGCTCAGCCGGCGAAGAAGTTTGATACGTCTGGGTCTTCTTCTGGGGCGAAGACGGGTGGGTATGTCGGGAAGCATCCCAAGTGCAACAAGTGTGGTTTCCATCATTCGGGAAGTTGTGATCGAGCTCGTTGTCATCGGTGCCAAAAGTTGGGACACCATGCTAAGGATTGCAAGGTGGCGCTCACCCCAACTCAGACTCCTGCGGCTACTCCTGCTCCTGCTGCTCAGGGGACTCAGGGGAGGCAGGGGTGTTACAACTGTGGTGACACGGGGCACTTCAAGCGTGATTGTCCCAAGCTGAAGCAGGGCGATGATGGGAGGGGCGGAAACGGTAGCGGTAACGGGAATGGCGGCGGAGGCAGGACTGCGCGTGCTTTCGTCATTGGGTCTGCAGAGGCTAGGCAGGATCCAGACACAGTTACCGGTACGTTCCTTCTCAACAATCGCTATGTTTCTGTTTTATTTGATTCTGGTGCCGATAAGAGCTTCGTATCTGTGGATGTTAGTCAGTTGCTAGATATAGTACCCACACCTTTAGAGGCTAAGTACTTGATAGAATTGGCTAATGGTAAGAACATCGAGGCAACTCATATCCTTAGGGAGTGTCACTTGGAACTGTCGGGTCTGTCATTCCCCATTGACCTTATGCCTGTACCTTTGGGTAGTTTCGATGTCGTTGTGGGCATGGACTGGTTATCGTTGTATCGTGCGGAGATTGTTTGCTTTGACAAGGTTATTCGGATCCCTCTCCCCGATGGAGAAATTCTTTCGGTTCATGGCGAGAAAAGCGGTGCTCCGCTGAGTATCATTTCCAGCATGAAAGCCCGTAAGTATCTTCGGAAGGGCTGTTCGGCCATTCTGGCACTTGTTAACGTTTCTACTGACGGTGAGAAGAAGATCGAGGATATCCCGGTGGTTCGTGACTTTCCTGATGTGTTTCCTGATGATTTGCCTGGTCTTCCTCCCCATCGTCAGGTTGAGTTTGGTATTGATCTTTCTCCGGGCGCAGCTCCTATTGCCCGAGCTCCGTATCGTCTTGCACCTCCCGAAATGCAAGAGTTGTCCAGCCAGTTGCAGGAACTCTTGGAAAAGGGTTTCATCCGACCGAGTTCTTCCCCGTGGGGAGCTCCTATTTTGTTTGTGAAGAAGAAGGACGGGAGCCTTCGTATGTGTATTGATTACCGTGAGCTGAACAAAGTGACCATCAAAAATCGTTATCCTCTTCCTCGCATTGATGATCTCTTTGACCAGCTTCAGGGCTCCAGCTATTATTCGAAGATTGACTTGCGGTCCGGTTATCACCAGTTGCGCGTCAGGGAAGCTGACATCCAGAAGACTGCTTTTCGCACTCGCTATGGCCATTTTGAGTTCTTGGTCATGCCTTTTGGTCTCACTAACGCACCGGCGGTGTTCATGGATTTGATGAACCACGTTTGTAAACCGTACCTGGATAAGTTCGTCATCGTGTTCATTGATGACATTCTGATTTATTCCAAGAACAAGGCGGATCATGAGGAACATCTGCGGTTGGTCTTGGAACTTTTGAGACGGGAGCAATTGTATGCTAAGTTCTCAAAGTGTGATTTTTGGTTACGTGAAGTTCAATTCCTAGGGCATGTGGTGAATGAACTGGGAATTCATGTCGATCCGGCTAAGATCGAAGCTATTAAAGACTGGGAAGCACCAAAGACGCCATCTGAGGTGCGGCAATTCCTGGGTCTTGCAGGTTACTATCGGCGTTTTATCGAGGGATTTTCGAAGATCGCTCAACCCCTCACCACTCTCACCCAGAAGGACCGAAAGTTCGACTGGGACGAACCACAGGAATCAGCATTTCAGATGCTGAAGCTTAAACTTTGTTCTGCACCTATCTTATCCCTTCCTGAGGGTACGGATGATTTCGTTGTGTACTGTGATGCTTCCATACGGGGTCTTGGTTGCGTGTTGATGCAGCGCGGGAAGGTTATTGCTTATGCTTCTCGTCAACTCAAAGTTCATGAGAAGAATTACACTACTCATGACTTAGAACTGGGTGCAGTGGTCTTTGCGTTGAAAATCTGGAGACATTACTTGTACGGTACCAAGTGTGAAGTTTACACCGATCACAAGAGTCTCCAGCATATTTTCGACCAGAAGGTGTTAAACATGCGGCAGCGTCGTTGGGTTGAACTCTTGAACGACTACGACTGTGCGATTAAGTACCATCCTGGCAAGGCAAACGTTGTGGCGGATGCCTTGAGCAGGAAAGAGTCGGCGAAGCCTCGGCGTGTCCGAGCCTTGCAGCTTACCATTCATTCCTCCTTACCCGACCGGATCCGTTCGGCTCAGGTGGATGCCTTGAAGGAGGAAAACCTTAAGGCCGAAACGATGCACAGTGCGGACAAACACCTTGAGCTTAGGTCTGATGGCCTACACTACTTCGCTGGGCGTGTTTGGGTTCCTTTACTCGGGGGATTACGGGAGCTTGTCTTGGACGAGGCTCACAAATCCCGGTATTCTATTCATCCAGGCTCCGATAAGATGTATCAGGATCTGAAGATACTTTATTGGTGGCCGAACATGAAGGCTGATATAGCCTCCTATGTGAGCAAATGCTTGACCTGTGCTAAGGTCAAGGTGGAGTATCAGAAGCCGTCTGGTCTCCTACAGCAACCTGAGATTCCAGAATGGAAGTGGGAGCGGATCACGATGGATTTCGTCACCAAACTACCAAGATCACCAAGTGGCTGTGACATGATTTGGGTGATCGTCGACCGGTTGACGAAATCGGCACACTTCATACCTATTAAGGAAACGGATGGACTCGAGCGGTTGGCTCGGCTCTACCTTAAGGAGGTGGTTTCTCGGCACGGGGTGCCTGTTTCTATCATTTCTGATCGTGACTCCCGCTTTGCTTCGCGTTTCTGGAAGGCTCTTCATAAGGCCCTGGGTACTCAGCTGGACATGAGTACGGCTTATCATCCGCAAACTGACGGGCAGAGTGAGCGGACGATACAAACACTGGAGGACATGCTGCGGGCATGTGTCATCGATTTTGGCAAAAGTTGGGAGATTCACCTGCCGTTGGTGGAATTCTCCTACAACAACAGCTATCACTCTAGCATCAAGGCAGCTCCGTTCGAGGCTCTTTACGGACGGAAATGCCGATCACCACTTTGTTGGGCCGAGGTGGGCGAGAGCCAGCTCACTGGTCCGGAACTCGTGTACGAAACTTCGGAGAAAATCGTACAGATCCGTCAACGTTTGGCTGCTGCACGGGATCGTCAGAAGAGCTATGCCGATCGCCGTCGAAAACCTTTAGAGTTCCAGGTTGGGGACAAGGTACTTCTGAAAGTTTCACCATGGAAGGGCGTCATACGCTTTGGAAAGCGTGGCAAGCTTAACCCTCGTTATGTCGGACCGTTCGCAATCCTGGATCGGATTGGACCGGTGGCATATAGACTTGACTTACCGGCGGAGCTCGGTAGTGTGCACAACGTCTTCCATGTGTCTAACTTGAAGAAGTGTTTGGCTGATGAATCTCTCATTGTACCACTGGAAGAGATCAAGGTTGATGATCGTCTTCGCATTGTGGAGGAACCTGTTGAGATTCTCGACTACAAGATTCGTAGCCTTCGTCGGAGTAAAATCCGCATCGTTAAAGTCCGTTGGAACTCGAACCGTGGACCTGAGTTCACATGGGAACGGGAGGATCAGATGAAATCTAAGTATCCTCATCTCTTTCCGAAGCGCGCGTTCGAGTCCAGGCATGTTACTGCTGAAGCAGAGTGAATCTCGGGGCGAGATTCCCTTTCAACGTGGGGATGATGTGACAACCGGTAACCTTTCTTTTCGTTTTCTTTCTTTTCGTCTTTTTCATTTTTGGGCTTCGTGCAATTTTCGGGACGAAAATTCTTTCAACGTGGGGATGATGTGACACCCGGCATGTTCGGCTTAAACATAATAGTAACATCTAAGTCTACCTTAGCGAGAAACGTTTATAAACAAACTTAACTGGGTTAATTGAGTCGGGTCAATTAGGATTGTCCAGGGTCAATGATCTGGAGGATCATTGGGAGTCGTTTTGGGAATACATTAGTATCGGGTTCCGTCGTTGGTGACATTACATGAACTAATTAAGTATATGTGTAGATTACGGGTTGTGTGGTGGATTGTATGCTTACACTTGCTTAAATGATGTATGAATGATTATACGTGCCTAAACATGCTAAGTATAGACTATAGATGCTTGTTTATGTGTTAGGATGTGTTAGAATGCGTTAAACACGATAAACTGGAAAAAGGTTAACATGTGTTAAAAGTGCTGCTAACATGTGTTAAAAAGTGCTGATGACCTGAATGTGGAAATGGGATCTGACAAGTGGGCGAACGTAGAACAAAGTGGGCGAATGTGGAAGAGTTCCACATTCGACCACTAAAAAGTGGGCGAATGTGGAAGATTTCCACATTCGACCACTAAAAAGGGGCGAATGTGGAAAAGTTCCACATTCGACCCCACGAAACGGGCGAACGTGCAGATGGTATAAATACCATCCTTAGCCATTTTTCACCATTTCACAAACCCTAAACGCCTCTAAACACTCTCTATCAGCTATTAACATTGGGGAAGGAGTTTTTGAGCTTGTTTTTCATAACCTAACTCTCTAAGTCATTACAAGTGAAGATCTAAGGTGTGTTCTTCATTACAAATCCTTTTTAAACAATTTTGGCTTGTTTTAATCTAAACCCCAATGGGTCCAGATCTGATATCAACCTATTTTATGAATAAAAACCTTTCCTAACCAAAACCTATTCATAAACAATGAGTTTTTATGCAAATAAACATGTGTTAGTATGATAGTATGCATTGTTTGATGATTACTTGTTGTATAGATGATATGACAACATCTTAGGGCTGTTATTAATGATGGGTTATGATTGAAATATGTTACCTTTGATTGTTGATGGTGTTTTGATGATTAAAGGGGGTTTTTAGTTAGATTTAGGGTTGTTTTGGGATGATTATGATAAGGTTTTGATAGGGGTTTCTTGTTCATAATGATCCGAGTATGATAAACTGATTATTGATCGAATTCAGAAAGTTTCCTAATTGGGTAATATCTTCATGCATGGTGATGTGACATCTCCATAATTTACCATTTTAGGAAACTTGTAAAACGGATAGATTTTAGGGTAAAATTGGTAGGGTTTCGTAGGAATATACTAATGATGCTTGACTGCAGTAACTCGTGATGTTTCGTGATGTTTTCGGATGTTTTTCGACGCGTTTTTGGAAAAAATCTGACATCAGGGGCGAACCTGGAATACCTTCGACCAGTAGAACGGGCGAAGGTGGATTCCAGGGGGCGAAGGTGGATTCCAGGGGGGCGAAGGTGGAAGACAAAGGGGCGAATGTGCTACAAGGGGCGAAGGTGGAAGGAAAAGGGGCGAAGGTGGAATTTCAGGAACACCTTCGACCAAACAGAAACACCTTCGACCACTTACAAGCCACCTTCGACCACCCGGAACTACATTCGACCCTACGTTGACAAAAATGAGATTTTTGATACAAACTAAGTGTTTTATGCTTGAACCTTGCGTGTAATCTATGTGTACTTGATTAGTTAGGGTAATGGGTCACCAACGGGATGGCGGGTCGGTCTAGGGTGTCGGTTGAACATTTAAACACGTTTTAAAACATACTTGATTACGATCTGGACAATCGGGGGCTAGATAACCTTATGGTTATTAGTCGGAACACTTATGTGAACATTTTAATAGATCTCCGGTAGAGGAATTATCAAGGGCCAAACATCTTTATTTATAATTGAAGAACGCTATCTAAGGTGAGTTCACGGCCCCACTTTTACTGCTTTAACTTCTGGGGGAGAAAACATGCGCTAAACGGTTTTGGTAACATATGTCATACTATGGTTTTAACTTTATATTGCTATACGATCTTTTGGAAAGTCCCGGGGGAAACCATGAATGTGCGGTTTGCGCAACGGGGGAAATGTGGATAGATCTATTGGGCGTGACCTGCCCCACTCGTCGGCTTGGAGGGCCGGGCGGGTGCATATTGTCTCGAACAGGAACATTATTGTGCTGAACATTACGGGCTGCTAAACATGCTAAACATTGCTAAACGTGTCCAGTAATGGTTTCCAATCGTAGTAGTAATAAAATATACGCCTAGCTAGCGTACTTGGTAGCATTGATATAGTATGGACATGGTAACATTTGGATAACATTTTTTTGAACAAACCTGTGAACTCACCAGCATTATATGTTGACATCTTTTGGCATGTTTTTCTCAGGTCGCTAAGGTAACAACAACTGGATCTAGGCGCACGAGTCGGCACGGGCGTCTAGGGTTTAGAGCATGGTCTTCATTAAACATTTAAACTATGTCTTTTGAGTTGTAAACATTTAAAGCTTCCGCTACAGTTTATGCTTTTATAATTATATCTTTTGGATTTTGTGTTATGCATATAGTGTTGTTTATTGTGACCGTTGACTTGAGTCCTGGTTTGTCATGCGCCTCGCGGTAAAACCCCGCAAGTGGAATTTGAGGGTGTGACATATAGGGTGTGTAGACACTAAAAATGTTATATCTCAGTTCCACGTAGGATGCCACCTCAACATGTTGATGTCTCAAACATCTTGAGACATGAGTGGGGTGTGAAGACACCAACACTCCATGTCTCAAGCATTCAAAAAATAAAATAAAAAAAAAACAGGAAAACACCATATTGGTTCAAATTCAAAAAAAATAAATAAATACATGATTGGAGCGTCCAAAATGTTCTCGGCGAGACGGGAGGGATGGGGTGAATGGGGACGGGGGGTAGGGGTGGTGTAGCTGTCCGGGACATGGCAAAAAAGGGAGAACGGGGTGGTGCCCCGTCTCCACACCCCTTAGCCACACACTCATCGTCTCTCTAAAACAAAAACAACACAAAACCCTGTTAAACAAAAAGTCAACCCAGATCTACAATACCAAAGCTTCAACAACATCATCTTCATTTATCAACATTCCCACAACATCATCATCATCATCGGCAACTCTCTTCCACCACCATCGAATCCTCACCACCCAAACCCATTCCAACTGCCACCATACCTACCACTACCACCACCATCTTATAATATTTTCAAAGGAAAAAGGGTTTATTAGGGTTTCACCCAACCGGATCTTCGGCCGACTCCAACCAGACCGACTCTGTCTCTCTCTCTCTCTCTCTCTCCCCCTCTCTCTCTTCCTCTCTATTAAAGGGTTCTGGATCGAAAAAGATCGGAGGTCAGGGGTTTGATTCTGGTGATTTCAGGTTGTGGGAGGTGATTTTGATGTTGGTTTAAGGTCTTGGGGTGGTCTGATCGGAGGTCACATGGTTGAGGTGGTGAATTTATTGTATAAAAGATATTAACGTTTAAAAGTTATGCGAGATAACATTAGAGATAAAAATCTAATTTTGTTTTTAAATTTTAAATTATTATTTTCCTAAAATAAAGGCCTTGCCACATGGCACATTCAATAGAGAGAATACCCTCTTTGAATGACATGTCATTAAAATGGCTTTGATTTATTATATGTATAGATATAATTTAATTTTTGGGCTCATGGATTGTTCATGAATATTTAGTTAATGATTTTAAAATAAGTTTACACTAGTTTTTATCCCGGGAGCGTCCCGGGTTGAAATATCTAATATGACATTATAAAATATTTAATATGACAACATAATTAATGACTTGTCAATATATGATTAATGAATATTATTATTATTATTATTATTATTATTATTATTTATTTTAAACAAATATCTGTCATAAGTTATCATATTATTATTTTAAAAAATTCATGGATATCACCTAATCCCAGGCCCGACCCAAACCCACAATTTTTTTTAAACTAATCCTAAAACCTGACACAATACCTGTCGGGTTACAAAAAATAGTCGTTTTTTCTCCATTTTTTATATAGCACTATGGTACTCGTTGGAAAGATAATAAAATGCTCGTTAATTTGGTGTAGTTTTTTTCTTTAAAAAATCTCGTATATAAAAGATATTAACGTTTAAAAGTTATGGGAGAAAACATGAGAGAGAAAATAATAAATGTTTAATATTTATATTTAGTAGATTAGTTATTTAATAGATTAGATTAAACCATATTTAAACCATATTTATTTCTTTTTTTTTAATTGGTCTAGAGTTGCCACATCACATCCTATGTGGCATCTATCAAATGAGAGATTGCATAAGAGTATGACATGTACGATTAATCCCTTTGCAATATATATATATATATATATATATATATAGATGATAACTTATGGCAGAGATTTGTTAATAATAATAATAATAATAATATTCATTAATCATATATTGGCAAGTCATTAATTATGTTGCCATATTAGATATTTTATTATGTCATATTAGATATTTCAACTCGGGACGCTCTCCAACAGGTAATTGCTATGTTTTCTTTTTCTACCATATTCTGAAATAGCTCAAATCTTATTGTATGCAGTTAAAGACCTTTGACTGAATGTATTGGTGCTAAACAATCTATGTCCCCTTGAAGTGCTTGAGATCTTAATATTCTCTTTTAGGTGTTGATGTTATAAGGTGAAATGGATCTTTTGGTATTTTTTTTAAAGTATCTAATGTAAGTTGATACATAGATGTCATTTTTATAGTTTAGATACTTTTAATTTTATTCACTTTACTTAGATTTCTTAACCCGAGACGCTCCCGGGGTATAAGCTAGTATGGAGTTAAATAAACAAGCAGTGGGAACATTTGTCACCAGCAAGCTTTTTTTATGGCTCGGTCTATTCCCACCCCCACCTTCTATTTCCACCCCCTCAAAGCGCCTCGCTTAGGCCTAAGCGAGGCGCTTTGAATTCAATCAGAGGAGGTCAGTACGAGGGGGCAGAAAAAGCTGATTTTGAATTCGAAGCGCCTCGCTTAGGCCTAAGCGAGGCTCTTCGGATCAAATTTTTTTTTTTTTTTTTGATCTTTTGAGTTAGTTTTTTGTTTTTTTTAATATAATTATTATAAAAAATGTTCTTTTGACAAACGTCTGGCTAACCTGAATTTCCTTTGGATCAAAATGTCAACTTTTTCCTGCCACCCTCGTATGGTTTGGCTAACCTGTCGAGTTATCAATCTCACTGTCCAACAACTGAATTTTACTTGCTTGCATGAAAAGTAATGATCTGAATTTTACTTGCTTGCATGAAAAGTAATGATCAGGAACATTCCAAATAACCGTCCAATTTCAGCTTTTGTTTAACTCATGATATATCCACCAAATCATTTCTTCAAGTTCATTTCACCAAAAAAGGCATAACTGTAATGATCATAAACATTCCAAATAACTGTTCAATTTCAGCTTTTGTTTAACTATTGTAGCAACTTCCATAGAGAAGTTATCAATCTCACTGAGATGATATCTTCTCTTTAGGTTTTGGAATTAATGAGACAACTTTTCAGTTGTTATCCGAGAGATAGCGGTCAACGATGAAGACAACCTGAAAACAACCGGATACCATGGATCAGAGAGATTCAAGCTAATTAAACTCATATCTCAAGCCGGTGCAAGTTATGTTGTAGCTCATATGTTATTATCTCTTCTCTTATTCTCTCTTTCTCAAGTTCTCGATGGATTATTGCTCTCATATCATGGATCAGAGAGATTTAAGCTAATTAAACTCATATCTCACTGTAATGATCAAGAATATTCCAAATAACTGTATAATTTAAGCTTTTGTTTAACTAATTTAGCAACAGTCCAAATAACTGTAATGATCGCTACGGTTAGTGGATACCATGGATCAGAGAGATTCAAGCTAATCAAACTCCGGGCAACCCTTGTTTGATTATACTCGTGTACAACATTTATCTCTTTATGTATGAATAGTGACCATCTGACAATGATCAGAAACATTCCAAATAACTGTAATGATCGCTACTGTTGATTGGTATATAGAGAGCAAACCGACGATCATTCAAAATTTAAAGTTACCGCTAACCTCTGCGCCATCATCGTTGACAGATATCTCTCTGAGATGATAGCTTCTCTTCAGATTCTGATTGCACCGGTGGAATTGGAATTGGAATTGGAATTAATGAGACAACTTTTCAGTTGTTATCCGAGAGATAGCGGTCAACGATGAAGACAACCTGAAAACAACCGGATACCATGGATCAGAGAGATTCAGATTCAAGCTAATTAAACTCATATCTCAAGGTGGACTTAAGCACCTGAACGGGAAGTTGAAATTTTGAATGATGTTCGTCGACTACACTCACGGTATGTGCATCACGTATTTTCATTCTTCCCTTGATCTGCAATATTTGAAAATTATCATTTCTTGACATGCTTGGTAACACCTTGATCTGCAATATTTGAAAATTATCATTTCTTGACATGCTTGGTAACACCTTGATCTGTAATATCTGAAAATTATCATTTCTCGAAAAGTAATTAAAAACACTTAAAAATGAATTAAAAAAAATTGTTGCGAGTTAGGTTTAGTCGGAGGACCACGTACAATGATTAATCAAAGTTGTACAAAGCTGGATGTTTTTACTGGAAAACCAAAACGAGCAATTAACGAAGCGAAACTGAGAGATATAATTTTCTTGGCTTGGAAACAACTTAAAAGAACCAAAAATGAATTAAAATTATTTTTTGGTGATTAACAGATAATTTTAAATAATTAAAAGAAAATCAAATTTTTTTAAAAAAAAGGCCAAAGTACCTCGCTTTGGTCAAAGCGAGGCGCTTTAGTGCCCGTGTTGAGAAATCTAAGTAAAGTGAATAAAATTAGAAGTATCTAAACTATAAAAATGGCATCTATGTATCAACTTACATTAGATACTTTTAAAAAAATATACCAAAAGATCAATTTCACCTTACAACATCAACATCTAAAACAAAATATTAAGATCCCAAGCACTTCAAGGGGACAAAGATTGTTTAGCACCAATAGTCAATACATTCAGTCAAAGGTCTTTAACTGCATACAATAAGATTTGAGCTATTTCAGAATATGGTAGAAAAAGAAAACATAGCAATTACCTGTTGGAGAGCGTCCCGGGTTGAAATATCTAATATGACATAATAAAATATCTAATATGACAACATAATTAATGATTTGCCAATATATGATTAATGAATATTATTATTATTATTATTATTATTTTAAACAAATCTCTGCCATAAGTTATCATATTCTAATATAAAAAAAGAGTAATTGGGTCGGGTATCACCTAATCCCAGGCCCGACCCAAACCTACAATTTTTTTTAAACTAATATATCCTGGGAGCGTCCCGGGTTGAGAAATCTAATTTGAAATATCAATTTTACACCTGAAATATACTGATGCGTTTGACAGTACTTACATGCAGGAAAGCTTCGGGTAGCACTTAACCTAAAACAATTAACAATGTATCTTCAATGTTAGTGCATAACCTTAAACACTGTATAACTCTAATATTAAAACCTAACCTAAAACAATGTACAACTCCAATGCTAACACATGTTGTAAATAAAAATCATATTTATTGGTTTGAACATAACTAATGAGTTCCCTATACATGAGTGTTTTTTGGTAAGAACTCTGAGAATCAAAGGAGGGTATTTTTTTTCAAATTTTTTTTCCCATATTATTAAACATGTATTATAGTATTGAAAACTAAAAAAAAAAAAAAATTAGTGTAGAGTCATTACGTGTAGAGTAATTACATAATTACTCTAGTGTAAACTAATGTATTTAGTTTAACGACGTAATTACACTAAAAAAAATTTCTTAATTTTTTTTGTATTATTCATCTAGAAAGTATGTTTAAGCACATGGGAAAAAAATTCCAAAAAAAAAAATATAATTTTTTTACGAACTTTGATTCTCACAGTTCTTACCGAAAAACACTTTGTATTTGATCTTTACTCTTATTATTATTATTATTATTATTATTATTATTATTATTATTATTATTATTATTATTGAGTACTGATGAAAATGGATGCTTTTTTAGTATGAAGATGATGTTGTTAAGAAGAGCGACTGTTTTGATATGAAGATGATGTTCTTAACGGGGTATTGGATTTAACATATGTTTTGATATTAATAAATAACCAAGTTATCATGCCAACTCAGGTGCCACATCAACATCAGCTATATGTCAGAATGTCACCTCAGTTGTCACGTCAGCTTTCACTAACCCAGTTAGTCCAGACTTAACGGACGTCTATTTTTTACACCCACATGTTCACCTGGGATTATCCTGGTCCAACGTTAAAGTTTGGATTATTATTGGCCAATGGCCTAAACTTTGGATTATTTAAATCCAATACCCCATAAAACAAAAACAAAGTTGTCATTTATGGCATGAAGGGGGCCTTGGGGCGTGAAAAAACATGCTTGACTTCTTATTCCCATGAATTGTCCGCCATCAGTCGTCTCCTGCTATAAAAAATGCGACAATCGCTCTCTGTAGTATACTCATCGCCTCACTTGCCTCAACCTGAGCCTCATTCTCGGACAACTGGACCTCAGACGGTCGGACATTAGTCATCATTAGGCAGTGAGACATTAAATGAAACATCCCAAATCCGTGGTTGTCCGAAAAACTCGCCGCTCATCGCTCAAAAACATGTGCGCTCGAAAAATGCTCTTTCAGTTTTCGGACCGATTGTAAACGAGCCGAATCGGCTCGGTTCGGTTTGTAAATGAGCCAAGCATGAACAAAGGTCCGCTCGGTTCGATTCGGCTCGTGGACAGACCTACACGTCACCACCACGCTGTGGTTTTTTTTTGCGGTATGAATGGAATTAACGTGGCTATTACTTGTTTTATGCCCCTTCACCTCATGACCACACTACGCTTCTAAGGATCATAGATCAGATTAAGATTTCTGGTATTTAGCATAGGGCCCATAGGTTTATTAGGCTTTCCCTAAATAAAATTATTAGTATTATTTAACCTATTTTAATATGTGTTTTAAATTAATTAATACAAAACCCGATATGTATTACCGCTTATATTCTTCCGTTGTCTGCGTCTAACAAGAAGGTCGGTGTCAAACGCATCATCTCTCAATATCATAATACCCAAAACCTAAAACATATGCTTTCTCCATGATTCCGTTCACATTGACAATTAATCTCTATTTTATTAGAAAATATAATCTTAGGGATTATAACCATTTTATTGTTATAGTTACACTATGTGTTTTGGTGAATTGAAAAAAAATATATATTGTCGCGTACGTACTCACGTAGACAAGTGTTTGAAGGTTTCACATTTCACCTTTTAATCACTTAATGTGCGTTGTGAAAGCGTGAAATGTATTAATGTAATGTGGTGAGTATCAAAAAGTTGTAAAAACAAAACGAATGATGTGATGGAAATAAATGATAGGATTATGTATTTATGTGCTGGTTTTTTTTTTATCGGCTAAGGACATCACCTCGGTACCCCGTTTTGAATCCCATTTTTTCGTATCGTTCCTGAGGGCATAAGCCCTTTCAATGTCAAGGGGTGTATTTTTACTGGCCCTAGGATTTAAACCGTGTACCTCTTCCAGGCAGGAACCTCCCTAAGAAGTAAACCCTCCATCTCTCCCCAGATTATGTGTTGGTTAATAATATAAAAAAAATAACAACCCCCAAGGAACTCCCCATGGCCGTAGCCAGTAGCCGCATAGCGGTGTTCACTCCCGCATCACTTCTGACGTGACATTATATTGCGCCCTACAACACTTGGCCTAATAACTAATAAGATATTATTTCGTTAGGTTTTATTTGTATTTGTGTTCCTATATATATAGTGGCGCAACTTGTTGCTCGCTTACCCACTATCCAGATGTAATTTGTTGTTTTGGCTATAAAAAATATATATATATATATTGGGTTAATAATACTTAGTGGCTGTTTTGTAGGATCTATTTGATTAAATGCTGAATCATTAAAAGTGTCTGAATGGTTCAGCACCGATTATTAGCTGAATGGTTAAGACTTTAATGAAACCATATAGATGTTTTTTTCAGTTGAAACAACTACTCTTAATATTAAATAATTAAGAATTGAATTATTAAGAAATTTATTAATAAACTACTCCTTAATACCTTATGTTTTTTCTATTATTATTCTACAATCTACAATATTTATATATATATCTCTTTGTTAATACAGCAGCAGCAACATCAACATCATATCTTCATTTCATGCTCAAAAAAATGGATCATGGAGGAGACTACTCCGACTACTCAATCAGCCATTTCAACATGTTCCAACCCGACTTCATGCCCGAACCCGATTTCGACACCCTCATTTGCGCCATACAAGGCGAGACTGCTGACAACCCGGTTGAAATTTTTTGTTTGGATTACGAAATCAACCACTTTACCAGTTCATGCTCACAGCTGCTGTATAATGATCACAATGACGCAGTCCTTGGTGCGAGTATTGAGATAGGCGGGTTCGATGTGTTGGATCCAAACTCGGATCTTATTTGGAACCAGGAGATGGAGGATGTGAAGGTTTGTGATGTTTTGGGTGATGGTGATTCGTCTGAGACCGCCACAACGGGTAAGCTGGAGACACCGAAAGGGAGGAGTAGCGGCTGTGGCGCGAAGGGAGATAGGACCAGGACTTTGATTTCGGAGCGGAAGAGGAGAAACGGAATGAAGGAGAAGCTATACACGTTGCGTTCGTTGGTACCCAATATTACCAAGGTAAACAATATTGGCTTATTGGGTACCAACTTATAAATCGTACGAGTTTTGTGAGATGGGGTTCCTAAGTCAGACTTTATTGACTTAAAAAAAAGTCAGTTAAGTCGTGTTTGACTTAAGAACCCCATCTTTATAAGCATAAAGTCGGGGTTTATAAAAAACGTTGACTTTATTTTTTACACAAAACTCACTTTAAGTTGTTTTATTTTCAAGACTATAAAGTCCGACATTAAACATCAGATTACACTAGAAATCAAGTAACAAAAAATCTTTAAAATGTTAAATCAGAAACAATATTCAATAACAAAACTTTTTATTGATTCTTGAAGACACTATATAAAACAAGAAAACATGACCCCTATTTATAGTAGTTCAATAAATCAACCTTAATCTATTCAACTTAGGAAAGCTAATACTAAAACAATTAAACTAGACTTATCTAAACAAACTAGATAATGATTAAACATAAATAAATACTAGATAATTCAAATAATAATTAAAAAACTTAATTATTATTTTACTCGTTTAGTCCTTCGACTTTAGCCCTTCGAGTTGATATCGCCACAATTTTAATACCCCCTCTCGATATCAACTATAAGCCTTCTACTAAAATTTTCATACCGGATTGGTGTTGGATCTTTCACATAAAAGTCGTCCAAATTGTTTTCTAAAACACGCCATTTTATAAAACAATTTCTCTTCTATATGGTTACATACGAACAATTTATAAAAATTCTTTCATATGTAGATGGACAAAGCTTCTATAGTCGGAGATGCAGCACGATACATTCAAGATCTTCAAACACAAGCGAGGGATTTAAGGTCGGAGATTGCGATAATAGAAGCAACTAAGAACCCAAAAATGTCATTTAAAGTTTCCAACAAGAATCATGCTTCAAACCCGTTTCTCATATCAAAGGTTACATACAAATTATTCTAAATATTCAGTTTTGTTAAGCTTTTGTTTTATGTTTCTAGCTTTAGTTAGACATGTTTTGTTTTGTTTTTCCTTGTTTGTTATACTATATTTAGTTGGACATGTTTCAAGTGGAGGAAAAAGGATATTATGTACGATTGGTTTGCAACAAAGGACGGGGCGTTGCAGTGTCACTTCATAAAGCACTCGAGTCGATTACAAGCTTTCACGTCCAAAGTTCGAATTTAGCGACCGATGGTGATAACTTTGTACTCACGTTCACCTTAAATGTAAGAACTTAACTTCATATTTTGTTAAACAACCTATTGTCGTTAACATTTTAGTTTTTATGTGCATAATTTTACAGGTTGAGGTATCCGGATTTGACATAAACTTACCGAATCTTAAGCTATGGCTTTCAACTGCTTTCCTCAACCAGGGTTTCGAATTCAGCGTCCTTCCATCACCTTAAGTTGACTCAAGGAAAGTTGTGATGATCAATATGTGTTTATGTGTGAACATTTAGAGATCCTTCGCATAAATTTGCACGAGAACTATTTTTAACGACTTTTTACGTACCTAAATACTATTTAACCTTACACTTGCAAAGATTTGAATTCATATCAATTTTCTAGGTTATGCGTTTGTATGAAAATTGTTGATGAACATTTGTTAGTTTTTTATTTGTTGTTATTAGTGGGAAAGCCCGCGCGTTGCCGCGCGTGTTGTGTACAATTTACAATTTACCATTGTTGAAATGAGAGTAAGAACACTCTCAAACTACATTATACGTTGTGAGTCAAACGTATCAATTGGTTGAACTTATATCTTAGAAAGTTTATAGCATAACATATACTTAAAAAAAAAAAAAAACAAACAAAGAAAAAAAGTGTAAATGTAATACAACTGGTCTCTTAATACTATGTTTCTAGTTAGGATGGGCAAATGGGCCTAAAACTTTTGAAAACGATATGGAACCGGTAGGATGGGCATCTAAGGAGATGATACATAGACCGACCTTTCTCCCATGGTTGTTCAACAATGGACTCTTCCCAAATTACACATTCTCCCGAGCAGTGATGACATGTCACCATACACTGCCATTAACATTTTCACCATCAACATTTGTCGTTGGGACCCAACGGCGGAAAAAGGCGGCATATGAGCACAGTTCCCACATTTCTTGCTCTTAATGAATGAACATCACAACATTTAGATAGCATACATATTTTAACCAATCAGCTTATGAATGAGTTGTATCGATAAGTCAATCATGAACCCCTCAACTAAGTAATTATGATTACTGTTGTGGAATAAAACATACCCTTGATATGAGCTAAATTTTATAAAAATTAGGTTACCTCGAGTACTCATCTCCAACTATGATTTTGCAATGTTGGTTTGGTTTCGGCCATTCATTGGTATGTTTAAGTTGTGATTGAAGTATTGCAATCGCCTCACGTACCCATCTAGATCTCTGTAAGCAGATGCAAATATTATAATGCCTTCTAAACAATCCTGAAAATAAAACAAACTCCAATCAATGAAATCAACTTAGCCTCGCATAATAATCTACTACAATCAATAAAATCAATTTCCCTTAAAAAAAATTGATTTCATGCCTCAATTTTGATATCTACAGACTTTCAGCCAACAGTTTCTCTGTCAGTTGCAAAAATTTGATACTATTTTGTAAATAAGTTGAAAAAACGACGGTCTAGCAGGTGTAGTGTACAACAACAACCTTACCCAATAAATCCCACAATTGGCAAAGCTAAGAATAGGGTCTGGGGAAGGTGGGATGTAGGCAAACCTTACCCCTATCCTTGCAGATAAAGAGGCTGCTTCCAGAGAGACCCCGGGCTCGACAACACACAATCGACAAGTAAGTAACACTAAAAACTAATAAAGATCTAGTGAATTTAGGCCTAATCAAACAATTTATATTTATATTATATTATAAGATGATATGTTATTTATAACGATTTGGTAATTTTTTTAACTTTTTTTTTTGCGCTTTTTTCTTTTCTGAGGCCCTCGCTTTTGTTGTGCTTCTTGCCTAGGCTACAGGCGGAGCCTGAGCGCCTTGAGTGTGCCTCAAGCCTTCGATAACTATGGCCTACATACACCGGCATTGACTCATTGCTAGGATTCTTATTAGATCTTGCAAATAGTAAGGAATCATTTCTATGAAAATATTTAAATAGTAATATAAAAGTAGAAAATTGGACATCCTAATTGTACAAAATGTCATCCCTGCATTAATTTTGGCGTGAAAGGAGTATTAGTTTACTTGATTGGAAACAAATAATACCTTAGCAGCTTCTCTAAACTTCTGGAACAATCTGCCAGACTACAGCTTGCTAAAAGCACTTGAGAGTGCATTAAATGGTGTTTTAGGGGCATCCTCTAATTTCGAGTGTATTGATTGACGACTATCATTTAATATCACAACCATATCTGAGTACAGATATCCTGCATTGCTCATAGCCTCATAAAGTTTCCTGGACATAACGCTTTCATTGCTTATGACTGCAGCTACGCGTTCTCTCTTCCCTTTAATATCACGTGCAATCGCCATTTCAAGCCCAGCAGAAATACTATTGCATCCATGGCCTGCACCAAAGGGATGAAACTCACTCTCTGAACGAGAAGTATAACCGGAGATTCCATTCTTTTGTCTAAGTGTATGCATAACAGACCTGCTTCGGGTCAGAATCTTATGTGCATAAGTTTGCTCTCCGGCATCCCACAATATCTTGTCCATGGGACCAGAAAAAACATGGTGTATGGCAATTGTCAACTCCACCACTGACATGCTACCTTTCACTGACTTTTGGGTTTCATTTCTTATAAAAGACAACTCCGAACGAATATCATCAGTCAATTGTTTCAATTTCTTATGTGATAGGTTCTTTAAGTGCATAGAGCTTTCAATTGTATCAAGAATAGGTGTCGGGAGCTTCTCCGGAAATATGTCACTTATGTCAGGTAGCGCACATAATTGACCTACACATCCCTTAGAGCAAACTGACACACCAGAGCTAAAACTCAATCCGATTCCAACAGATTCACCACCAATACCTAAAAAATAAATGGAGACATTAAAACACCAAATTTAACTATAAACCTACAAATTGGTAAACCGGCTAAACAGCTAAACAACCCCCTGCACACATTCAGATGTCTTGGTCCTCATCTTCATCTGCTTCAGAGTCATTCATGCCAATGACTTGCAAGAACAATCCCAATTAGACCTCCTACAAAAGCCACCTGACCCGTAGTACACAGATGCAAAAGACGTTTATATTATGGCAACAACATAAAGAAAGAATAAAAGGGTAAATCATATTTATTAACTGGTCATCCTCATGGGGTCATTTCTTTCAATTCTTTTCATGTGAAACACCGTTAGGAGTCCTTAAGAAAACACAAAATAAATGCCAAGATCATATTCCTAAAAAACGACATTGATGAACATAAAAATAACAATATACAACAGGTTACCATGGCCTTTTTCCCCTTGATTAATGTACCACTAATTTTTACGAAGTCTTCAGCAAGAAAAGGTTAGGAGTGGAGTTTTAAAATATAATAAACTACAATAGTCATACAATAACTTGAAATATGATGACCCAAACATAGTTTACATGTAATAACACTCACGGGATCGATATATACCACAAATCTAAATAGAGAAAAAATATAGTAAACTAAATTCAATTCTTTTCCTTTGAATCTCAAGTTTTCTAGTAAAAATATAGATATCAACAACAAAGTAACCATCCCCCGTATCATAATAAACGTAAACAAAGTCTCAGTTGAAGTTAGGGGCCATCAACTAAGATCCAAACTATAATAAATTAGGCTCACAGTAGCAATTAAGTTAAAAAACAATCCACAATAACTGAAAAAACCGATGCGAATTCCAATTTTTAAGCTACTGGATCAATAGAAACGCACCTGTGTTCAGATCGTGTAATAAGCTACTGGATCACCAGAGAGGTGTGGTTCGCAGGAAGCTGCAACCCCAACTCTCTCTCATCGCTTTCTTCTTCTCCTCTCTAGGTATCCCCTTCTCTCCTCTTTAATAGGTGGGTGGGGGTTGTAAATCACCGAAGGAGAAACGATAATAATAGGATGAAAGTGAATCATCCTTTGAAATTAATTGTCCAGTATGAAACTGAAATAGATTAAGAAGCTGAAGGGGTAAGGGGTAGTAAGGGAATGAAATTTTAAGTTCTAACTAAAAATCAAAGATAAAATTACATTGTTACCCTTGTAAGTGTCTTAATGTTACCAAAAGTTCCAATTATATCCTTATTATATAAGCTTGATTTACTTGTACATATTGTTATAATAGTTGGATGGTGTACAAAATTACTATGATAGCCATCACTCCTCCTTAATAAGATAATACAGATATGTGTCTCTTTTACATATTTTTATGTGAAGTAATTGAGACCCATTTTAGATTTTGTTTGCTTTAAATGATTTGTTTTGTAAAAAAAAAAGACCTATATAATCTGGATTAGTTATAGTGTTATTAGAAAAAGACTAGTGATGGGCCGAGCACCCGGCAAAAACCTTTGGGGATTCTCATTTGGGCCTTGGTGTATACAGTATCGATATTGAATGTATAGAAAAGTGGGTGGTATGATACTGGTACTTGTTACAAAATGTTCATCTTACCAAAAATACCGACACCGAAATCATTAAAAAGCAGTACCGAATATATTGGTACGGTATTAATACTCAGTAATAAATGTTCAACTTTAGTGTGTGTGATATATACCCAATTTTAATTTAACTTATCATGATAATATGATAATGTTAAGGGTCAATTTGGTTCTTGTTTTCTTGATTTCCTCGAGTTTAGTTCCCATTTTACTCGGGTTTGCTATCCTTCATATAGTATTTTCCGAGCCAAAACATAACACCAAACCAAATTCGAAGTCGCCAAAACTGCATCGAAAACTATTATCTAATTCAATTTGGTTTCGGTTTCAAGTCAAAAAAACCCCTAAAATTTAACAAAATGGGTGTTCATCGATTCAAATTTCTTGTTCCTTCGGTTTGCCGATGGGCTAATTGATTAATGTGATGTACAAATAACTAAATTCATAGCCTAATATGGATATTGTAATTCGGAGTACTCGTTTTAATCGCAAATTGATTACCTAATTTAATTAAAGTTTTAAACCGACCTGAAAACCAAATATGTAATTTGGTTCGGATTTAAATAGTTTCAGTTTAGGTCTTGGTTTAAAATTTGTAAACCAAATATTCAATGTCCTTAAGATTTCGTCTAAGTCATTTTTAATTACCAGAAAGAAAAAATGAGTTATGTTCATGTTAACTGATCTTTGGTTTGGCATTAAGAAAAAGTATAGTAGTTGAAATAAAAAGTTCAATGGTGTAATGGTTTAACTAAAATTTTGGTCACTTGGTAATCATTGTTTTTTTATTTATTTAAATATATTATTTTTCTTTATAAAAACTAATATAAATAATAAAACAACATGAAAATAAATTAAAATGCTAAAAACAGAAGTCACAAAAAAATTAAAAATACACTACTAAAAATACAAGTATTTAATCGTCATCACGTCGTCATCACCATCTTCGCGACTTATCCATAGATGGTTTATCAAGTCCAAACGAAGATTAATATGTGTTTCCTACAGTGCATTTTGTTGGTTCTGATTTAGACCGTTGTATACTGATACAAAAATGGGCTGCTGAAGATATTAGAGTTTCAAGATCAAGTCTTTTGTTAGTTAAGGTTTATTGTTCGTGTCACCTGTTAGTGTCAATAGCATTAGTTTATTTTTTTTAGTGGTTGATCCAATCGACAGCTAAGTAGGGGTGTTCAAAAATATTCGAATCTGAAAATCCGATCTGAACTCTTCGATATTCAAATCCGAAACTATCTGAAAATTCAGATATCCAAAATTTCGGATATCTGAATTTTGGGATTCAGATATTTTTAAAAATTTGGAAAATCTATAAATTTATTTTTATCGGATATCCATAAAGTATCCTAATTATTTGAAAAGTATCCCAAAAACTATCCGAAACTATCCAAGTATCAAAAGAATATCCGAAAACTTATATTTTGGAATATATAAAACATAAAAAATAAAATATATCATAAAAGTTTTGGATATTTGAATATCCGGTTTTGAACACCCCTACAGCAAGTCTTGACTAGACAACTTGGCAGTCGACCGTTAGGTGTGGATTAACTTTTAGTGTCGACAACAAGATTTGGGATAATATGTGCATCGGCGACACTCGAGTGTCGTCAACTCATATGTCGATACATAGGGTTTGCCAATGAATACCCAACTTGTGAACTTCATTTGTTAACCTCTGCCCCTCACTCTGTCAAATTCGTATTATATAGTCTTGTTAGAGGTAGAAATCATATCTTATCACCACGAATATTGTTATATAATTTGGGTGCTTAATCCTGGAATCTAATGAATATTAGGTTAATTGTTATGCTCTTCTTTTTATGTTCTTGAGTTTTTTTTTTTAAACACTTAGTAAATAAGTGTTTTGGATCTGATTACTAAAATTACACCAAGATTCCCAATCACAATCGTTATCTTTAATTCTATGTTTATACCATAAAAAACCATAAGCTTCAACTTCCGAAATAATCTCCGCCACTTTTAGCTTTGTGCCCCTAAAAATGAAATCGTTGCGCGACTTCTAGAGTCGCTAACAGGTGATGATAACAATACCTTTAATCTTGGTTTAAAAAAGCGCGAGGCGCTCCGAGGTGTTTTGGGTCCAAAATTCGAAGCGCGGGGCTTAAAGTGCGAGGTGAGAGCTTCACGTATGTAAGCCGCCTAGTATTAAAAAAATTATAGAAAAATATTTATACATGTCAATATGACATTTTCTACTTGAATAATGAAGAATTTATGGAGAAACTTGAGGAATTGAAGTAAAAGAGTGAGGAATTAGTGAGTTACCGACTATTTTACCTGATGGGCCTAAATTTATACCCAATACTAACCTAATAAATTAAATAAAATGGGTTGTGAAGCCCAATATTAACATACTAAAGAAAACTTCAGGGTTTCATTGCACTCAAGGGTTTCATTTGGAGCGTTCAGCCGCCACTCTAGGGTTTCATCACTTGAATCTTGCATACCTAATATAAAAGAGATTTTCATTGTCTCATTCCATCTTCATTTCGTTTGCAAAAAGAAATCATTTATAGCCCCTACCGGATGACATGTCTTTGGTTAACCATGTCTATAGTGCCGCCATTACTAAAAGATTATGTCAAGGTTTGGCTATAGAGGTAAGGTTTCTTTATTGGATAAAAAGAGTATCGATGGTTCAGAACAGAAGCATCTAAGACTGATTTTGGCCTGATTTAGCCTAAAGCGACGCCTCAAATGCATAGCGCTTCAGGTTTAAAGCGGCGCCTTACATCGCCTCATGTATATTGTTGCCTCAGAGAAAAAAAAGGCGTTTTTCCAAATGCCCCTGTGCGCCTCACGCCTGAGGCGCGCATTTTTAAACCAAGCCTTTAATCGCTTCCTTGTATGTAACTATTCGCCTGCAAACATTGGCTGCCTCCACCAAATCTTTTACCTCAAAAGCGAAGATACTCGAAATTCGACACCACTGGAGATCGCCTGCCAAACCAAAGCCGTAACACCACATCCAGTGAATAAATGAGCAGTTGTTTCCCATTACCGACATTACATCTAATCTGGGATATAAATGTAGCCTCTCCAAGCTTCACTTTACTTCCAAGTTTGACTATAGCCGACCATACTCCACCGCAATTACCTGAACATGGGTATATTTCCCAATTCCTCGCCTTCGCATGAATAGAATCACCCTTAGTTGATAAACAAACTTCTCAGTGACTTTTGAATCAAGAACAATTATAGAATCTATCTCCACTCTAATTCTTATAATAAGGCTGTATGATTATTCTACCTCATGTTAGTTGGTTAAATGGTTGACGTGTCAAGTCTTGACACTTGTAGCGCCTCAAGAAATTATGGCGGCGTACTTCCACTCTAACTCGTCGAAGAGCTCTCTTCTCCTGAAAGTTACAATTCCATAAAAGAAACTATGAAGTTGTTCCAATATTTAAAACTATATAAACGTCATTAATCAGCTAATCATTATATCATTATGTATATGTGACGTCCGTCCCTTATACATTATCATATTTATAAATTTTGTCCTTCTCGTATTTATGTGTTTTCAAATTCGGTCCTTGCACTTATTTTTTTTTTTTTCATTTGTTTATATGTATACAATATTATAGGATTTTTTTTGTTTTTAAAGAAACTTTGTGAAAAGATTTATAAAAAGAATTTCGTATAAACGTCACTTCTAAACACTTAAAAGTGTCAACAAAAAAGAAAGATTTCATATTTGGTGTTTTAAAACATTCAAAGTTTATCAAAATTTTAAGGTTAGAAAGTTACAGAAGATTAAAGTATATAAAGTTTTGTTATAAAAAATATTAAACAAGCATAAAATATCAAGTTTTATACAAAACACAAAGTTAGGGGCTAATTCCGTCAAATTACCAAAGTTTAAAAAAAACCTTTCCCATCCCCTGCATCTCGTTCTTTTCTTTTCGGTTGTAACTCCGGCCATCAAAATCTATTCCGGCCAACCGGTTTGGTTAGGTTGTCTCGCTTTCAATCGGTTTTAAATGTGTGTCCCATCTTTCTCCATCACATAATGACCGAAATCAAGTGTCATGATGTACATTTATAGGATTTAAATCACAATTAATCAATTCCTTTTGTAACCATCGAAGGTTACTATCAAGATCAAACGATCGATTTTACATTTTAAACATATAAATTGACCATCTCTTGCCATTTCGAAACCATTAACCATCTTAAACCCACATTCAAAGTCCTCTGAATCGTGTTGTAGGAGTGGTAATCGGTGCTCAAAGTTTTTTCGAAAAATCTCCTCGTTTTCCTTTTTATCGGTCTTGTAAGTCTGTTTTAAGTTTGTCGTTTTGATTATTGTATGTCAAGGATTAAAAGCCCTTCATTTCTAGTCATTTGTCAGGTCTTGTTTGTTTGGTTGATTGAATCTTAGGCCTAGGGCTAGGGTTTGGTTTTGAGGTGGGGAAGAAGATGAGTTGAAGTTATTATATAAATATATTTTTGTATCAATTAAATTAACATAATACCATATAGTGGAATAGTCGTTTGTATGTTTGTTGACGAAGGAAACCTGGGTTCCATCCAGGCACCTCTCACAGATTTTTATTCATTTTTTTGTATACATTTTTTTATTTAAACTACATCATAAACATTCATATTACATGCAAACATGAAATAATTCATAAAAATCTAGTTTTAGGTTCACAAATTATAAAAATTTAGGTGAAGTATCTTAACACCATATAGAAAATTATCATATTTTTATTTTCTGGAAAATAAGTTATTTTCATACTTTTATTAGTTTAAATTTTTTTAATCATATTTAAATGACTAAAAATTCATTATAAACGATTTTAATACCAATTTTTTTGTGAAATTATTTTCAAACATCAGAAACGTAAATAAAATTTGTTTGTCCAGAAATCATTAATTTTTATAGGTTTTCCTACTTTTAATCATTTAAACATGATTTAAATTCAATAAATCAGTCTAAATACAAATAAATTTAGAAAGATTATGGGAAAATTATTTTCACTATTTCTCATCAGAATGTATTCATTTTTTTTCACAAAAAAAAATCATTTTTGAAACATATCTTGTAATTTTGGTTTTATTTATACGCATTTAGATATAATGAATCATTTATTTATTTATAATATTTAAAATATGTTTTATAAATATTTTTCTTATTAAACATAAATATTCCTATGTTTGAAAGTCATAATTATCACTTGTTTGACTCATTTGTGTAAACTACAATTATTTTTTCAAATCTTTATAATTATTGCTATTATTTACAATTATAGCTTAACTAATTAACGACATTCCTTGTCTTAACTTATTCGAAACCTATGTTAACTAAATATTCAATTGGTAATATTTAGATTATCAAATCATGTCCATAGACTTTAATCATATTATTTAGAGATATGAAATTTAACATTAATTCAATTTATCATAAAAAAATACTGCCCCAAATCAACTTAGCAAACCTTAATGCCTTAGACCCTAGATACCTTAGACTTTTAAGACTATCCATTTATTAGTATTCTTATACGTTATAGGTTGAATTCCTCGGAATTCCCTTTCCTTAGCTCACGGCAGTTTAAGTTGGATTTTGATCGCTTTTGCAAACTGTGAGTATACTTATCCCCCTTTTTTAATGTTTACACTTTTGGGGTGAAACATGTACACATATACAAACTTACACATTCACTTACACATAATATTTTATACGTTTACAATTCATGTGTGTGTCTCGTTATCTTTGTGCTTGATGCTAGACTTAAACGTAGTTTACTTACATTATTTGCTCGAAATCATTATCTTGACTTAACTAATGCTCAAATGCTCAAATCGACGTAACACATGTCACGGTGCTCAAATCATTTTGAAGCGTGTTAGGATGTTTTATGTGAATCATATTCGTTTGACTTTATCATGTTTGTTTACTACATGTTTACATAATGCCTTGATAAATCTTGACACATGAGTTGTAAAACATATTCGTTTAACTTATATTATACGTATACAGACCAAGTATGCTCACCAACATTATTTATTTTGAAAAAAATTATTTTCATACATATTATGTAGGACATTTGGACTTAGTGGAGACTTAATCAAGACAATGTGTGGCAATCGGAAAATTTTCTCCTCTTTCGTCTCTTCCTTTTTGGCCTTGAGCAATTTTCGGGACGAAAATTCTTTCAACAGGGGGATGATGTGACACCTGACAAACTCAGGTTAGTAACAGTGACTAAACTAGTAAGTCTACCTTAGCGAGTCATGCATATTACGTACTTAACGGGGTCAGTCGAGTCGGTACGATGATTCTGGGAATCATCGAGAGTCGTTACGATGATCCGCGGGATCATCGGGAGTCGGTCCATAACCATGTGTACAAGGATTGGTGATTCGGGGAATCGCCGGGTTTAACGCATACACGCAAGTCTCGAGTCCCGGGAATCGGTGAACGGATGTAAACGTGTTAGTTATCGTGCATTATGTGTTTGTAATCATTATGTGACTTGTCGGTATGTGAATACGTGCTTATATGTGTTAAAATAGTGTTTAACGCGCCAAAAATCAGTTCCAGGTCCTTACAGGCGATTAGGAGCCTGGGGAGCTCCTAATCGCTACTTACTGATGCGAGTAGGGGGATGCCTGATGCGAATAGGGCCCTACTCGCCAGTATAGAGGCGAGTAGGAGCCTTACTCGCCTGAACAGCTCTCCTACTCGCATATACTGCTGTGCACGAGTCAAAACACCTATAAATACAATCCTTGACTCCCCAAACACCATTTGTGCAACCCTAACTGATCCTAAGCCTCCCACACACCTTGAAACACCTCTGGAACTTGTTTTGCCTCAAAACACACCATCTCCAAGCTTATACACCTTTCTTTGATAAAATCCAAGGTGTGTTCTTCATCCTACACCTTTGTAATGTTATTGTCTTGGTTCCCCAAAAGTCCAGACCTTATTTTGATAATAATGAGTCTTTAAAAACCTTGGAAAGGAGTTCTAAAACAAGTCTACACCATAATACTTGCTATATGTGAAGTATTGATGCATATGATGATTTTTGGTGATTATAACATGAATGTTTCCATGAATTTGATGTACTTCTGATGTGTAGGTGTTGTTAGGATGATTATCTATGAGTTTAAGCTCTTGTTATAGTGTTTAGGTGCAAGTATGCATTTTGACCCATTTGGGTGATTCTTGAAGAAATAGGATGTTATGATATGATTCATTACTTGTTTATGGTTAGAAATCATGCTAGGATGATGATATAACATAGAGATGATGAATTGCAAGTTGTAGGAGGTGTAATCTGATCTTTACTACTTAAGGAAAGATTTCATAGTTAATGAAACCTAGTATTTTGCCATTTTTGGAAATAATCGCACCAAGCCCGTTAGAGCATAGATAAATTGGGGGTTTTTGCTTGGAAAGGGTTGGCTAATAGTTTAGTTTTGATATTGGGTGTTTTTACATGTTTCGGATCTGATTTGGAGGGTTTAACGCGCGAAAACGCGCATCAGCAGGGCTTGGGGCGAATAGGAACCTACTCGCCTGATACTTCATGCGAATAGGAGCCCTACTCGCCTAATCACCCCTCCTACTCACTAGTTGACTTTTCCTAATCGCATGAAAGTTTCCTAATCGCGTGTACAGCTGTCATAAACGCATTTTGACATCCCGGAACATGATTTGACGCCTAGGAACATGATAGGAACCCGGGATACACCCAATGACTTAGTAACACGTGTTCGGACCTGTTTATGCGTTAATTGGACATTATGCTAGACTAGGTGAACTATTGCGCGTATTGAATGTTTAATTGCATGTGATGCATGATGTCTTGTATTTACCTAACATGTGGGATGTCGGGTCACCAATGGGATGTCGGGTCTTGTCTGGTACGGTCGGTTTAACAGTCAAAGATGTTTTCAAACGTTTATGGTCTTGGTCTGGACGTCCGGGGACTAGTTAACCTGCGGGTTATTAGTCCGGGTACTTATACACATTTTATGATAGGTCGCCGCTATCTGGGACTATTATAGCATAATTACTTAACTGTTTTCAAGTAACGCAACCTAAGGTGAGTTTCACAGCCCCACTTTTACTGTTTTGCTTTCGGGGGAGAAACATGCTACGTACGAACTATTTAAAGGTCATGTTATACTATGGGCACTTTATGTTACTATACGGCTTTTATGGAAAGTCCCAGGGGGAAACCATGAATGTGCTGGAACGCACAACGAGGGAAATGTGGATAGACCTATTGGGCCTCACAAACCCCACTCGACGGCGGGTATGCCGGGCGGGTGCATATTGTCTCTAACTATCGGGTTACCGAGGCATCGATAGCCCAGTCATCTGGGCTGGTTTCATCATTTGGTTCATGTTCAGTAATGGGTTCCCAACCGTAGTAGTAAAAACACTTAACGTCTAGCTAACGTTCTTATGACATAGTATTAACGGGAATGATCTTTGTGAACTTGTGACAACACTTTTATAAAAGAAAACCTGTGAACTCACCAACATTATATGTTGACATTTTTGGCATGTTTTCTCAAGTCGCTAAGGTAGCAGTCAATGGGCTAGGCGCACGAAGTCATGCACAACGTCTAATATTTTGAGGCATATTAAACAATGTTTTGTAAACAATGATATGTCTTTTGGTTGTAAACAAGAAATGCTTTCGCTGCTGGTTTACGGCTCAAAGCATGATATTTTTGGTTTTAAAAATATATATGAATGCATGTTTGTTGTATGTTTATTGTGATCGTTGACTGAGATCCTGGTATGTTACGCGCCTCATGGTAAAACCCAGCACGTAGAATTTGAGGGTGTGACAGATTGGTATCAGAGACAACGGTTATAGTGAACTAGGACTGCATGTAGAGTCTAGTCTATAACTGAGTCGCACACACTAGACGGTCACAGATAGTCGAGTCTTAACATGTGGGGTAACAATATGACTTGTCAGGGGTGTCGGTGTCATCATCTTCTACGCTACATCATCTGTCTACTCTTTATCATTCTATCTCTTGACTCATCCTTACTATAATTCGATGGCGAACGATATACTATTGAACCTTCTTGACGGCGGTCTACATTGGGGTAGCTCCGGCGTACTCTTGAGATCTGTCCAGGGATTCGGACATCTCCCTTCTGCCCTAATGGACACGCTCGTTCTTATGCATACTATCTTATACTTGTACTTATGATAATACCATGATTGGGCGCTGGTGTTCGGTGACTTGAACTTCAAACTTAAAGCACGCCTGGAGGACCATGTAGAGCAGTTTATCATGTTGGGTGCACACGAGATTATAAACTGTGATGCATGGGATCCCTAGCGGACTTTGTGTTTGAACGGATGGACCCGAACTGGGCTCGGTCTAGTTCCTTAAAATTCTTAATGGGTTGTACCACGGGCAAGCCTAAATCTTTTGTTTCATGTTGTGACAGAAGATGTCGGGAGCTCGTGGAGGTCGCAGAGGCGGCCGTGCTGGCGGCCGTGGTGGCGGCGGTGGCCGTGGGAACGTTAATATGACCCAAGCGGAGTTGGTTAACCTGATGCAGCAGCACGTGAACATTGCTTTGGCTGCATTCCAAGCCGCTCATAATGCTATGGGTGGTACGTCAATTCTCACCTATCCTATCTTGTTCTAGGGTACTGTACCTTTTCTTGATCTTCACCTGTGTGTCTGTTCCAGGTGGTGCTGTCAATCCCCCTCCACCCCAGTGCTCTTACAAGAAGTTTATTGATTGCAAGCCCCACAACTTTAGTGGAACTGAAGGGGCAGTGGGACTGCTCCGCTGGTTGGAGAAAATTGAGTCGGTTTTCTCGATGTGCAGCTGCCCGGAAGGCGACCGGGTGAAATATGCTTCTGCGACCCTGGAGGGTCAAGCTCTGACTTGGTGGAACTCTACCACCCAGACCATGGGTATTGGGGAAGCTCACGCTATGCCCTGGACAGAGTTCATTCAGTTGTTGAAAAATGAGTACTGCCCGAGGGATGAAATCCAGAAGCTTGAACATGAGGTCTGGAATCATAAGATGGTGGGGTCTGAGGTCGAAGCTTACACTGCTAGGCACAATGAGTTGGCGGTGTTGTGCCCTGATTTGCACACACCGGAATATCGGAGGATCGAACACTATGTTGCTGGGTTGGTGCCGGAGATTGCGGGGTTGGTAGCTGCGGGTAATCTCACTCTTTATTCTGAGGTGGTTCGGTCGGCTCACAGGCTAACCAATATGAAGGTGGCTGAAGGGGTCTTGCCTCCTCGAGGCGCTGCTGTGAAGGCCCCTGAGAATAACAAGCGTAAATGGGAGAGTGTGGGTAAAGGCTCGAGTTCAGCTCAGCCTCAGCAGGTGAAGAGGTCCGATGTTGGGGGATCGTCGACTGAGCAGAAACCGGGTGGTTATACCGGGAAGTTGCCGAAGTGTGACCGGTGTGGATTTCACCACAACGGTCGTTGTGAGGACCGGAACGGCTGCCACAGGTGCCATAAGCATGGGCACCAGGCAAAGGATTGCAGGGCTAATCTCCAGGGTAACCGGAACCCACCTGCTACACCTACTTCGGCTCCTCAGGTTGCTGCTCCCCAGGGAAACCAGGGTAAACAGGGGTGTTATAATTGTGGTGAGCTGGGTCACTACAAGCGTGAATGCCCCAAATTGAAGCAGGGTGAAGCTGGGAAGAACGGGTGTTGGGTCTGCTGACCTGGAGAAGAACAGATGATTGGAAAGCCAAAATATGCTATCTATTTGATCCTTGAATAAACAGTCTTTACAACTTACTTCTCCCAAAAGACTGCTGACCCTAACTACTGTTCTATCCAAACAACTGCTCAACAACTGCTGATACAAAGAACTGCTAAGGAAACAACTGATGAAGAACAACTGCTGACCAAAGGTCTGATGAAGAGCAACAGCAGATACAAGTACTGAAGACCAAAGCACTGCTGGAACCAACAGCACTTAGGCTCCAGCAGTGGATACAAGACCATCAGAGTTTATCTTTAACAGATGTTTACTATCAGTGCTTTCAATGTAACAGTAGTTTGTATAGCAGATGTTTAAGTTTGTTATTCTGTTAGAGGTCACTGTCTTAGGTGACGTCAGCCTAGGTCATCAGTGGTTTGAGTCAGTCTATAAATAGAACAGTGCATGTACTGTTCTATTGCATCACACACAAAACATTCTCTCTGACAAACAACTGTGTGATCAGGCTGAGGGGGAGTAACTTGTACGATTGTAATCTTTGAATTAATGAAAGCATTCGATCGAAAAACATTTACTCTCTTGTTTTGATTTACAGTTTATTATTCCGCTGCACTTTCATTCTACTTTCATTCCATTATTATCATCATTTAGTTAAACAATCAAAACAAACAAACTCAGATCCTAACAATTGGTATCAGAGCAAGGTTAATTAAATTCGATCTAACAAATCAATTTAATAATCAGCTCACAATTATTGATATCGTTTGTCAGTTTGATTGAAAACAGAGTAATAGTTTAATTTCGATTCAACCGTTGTTAAACAGACTTTGTTTTTTGAAAAATCAGAGAATGGCTTCTATCAATCACGATCCACATAACACTGGCACGAACAACAAGCCACCGATGCTTGTCAGATCTGAATACAATATCTGGCAACGTCGGATGAGCCATGTTCTAGCTCAACAAAACACTGGGTGTTGGAAGTCGGTTATCTTCGGACCACATGTTCCGACTGTGCCGAGTACTGAAGATCCCAAAGTGTTTGAGCCAAAGAAACTTGAAAACTACTCCGACCAGGATTTTCAGAAAATTGAGCTAGATGCTAAGGCCTTCAGTATTGTGGCCATGGCTCTACCCAATGATATATATGCTGGGTTGTTACACTGTAACAGTGCAAAGGAGTTGTGGGATGCACTGAAAGAGCAGTTTGGTGGGACAGAGGAGGTTATTGAAAACAACCGTGAAATACTTAACCAACAATATGAAACATTCAGTCATGTCAAAGGAGAGTCATTAACTCAACAGTTTGAGAGATTTAACTGCTTAATTAGTGAACTAAAATTGGTTGGTCTTACTTACCCTCATTCAACTTTGAACCATAGGTTTTTAAGATCATTACCAGACAAATGGGACACTATTGCAATTGTTATGAGAAACTCAATAGGATTTAAAGACCTATCACTGACCCAGCTTCATGGTAAGCTCTTGACCTATGAAAGAGAGCTTAACCAGAAAAAGAAGCTCCAGGACTCTGGAAAAGTGTCTGATGACTATGTGTTTGGGAATACAGCACTTTTGGGTCATGATGAGGTGCCTGGAAACACAAAGGATCAGAGTTATGATCATTTTATTGACATAACTTCAGGTTTTAACTCAGGTTTTAACTCTGATTCTTATTCACCTAACTATGCTTTCACAGCAAGTGGTGGTGATATACAGGCATCTGATAACATATCCTTTGAGTATGATGACCTGAAATACTTTGACCCTGATGATTTGGAAGAAATGGACATTATGCACCAATTAGCCCTTCTCAGTGTAAGAACTAATAATTTTTACAAGAAAACAGGGAGAAGGTTTCCAGGGTTGACTGGCAGATCTAAGGTGGGGTTGGATAAATCAAAGATCAAGTGTTATAAATGTCATAGGTTTGGTCATTTTGCTAGGGAATGTAGGGGTCAACATGGTACACCTATGATAACCTATCCAAATCAAAGACCACAGACCAACACTTATCAGAATTCCTATAATACCCCTGGACCAAATGTGCAAAACACTGCTCATTTTGCACAGTCCTCAAACACTGTTCCTGTCCAGTATGTCCAAACCACTGTTCCTCAGATCCATTATGTGCAAACACCTGTTGCTCCACCACCTGTACAAACGACTGCTGCTCCATCCTCTGCTCCTGCAGAGACCAGTCAACAGAGCTTCTTTACACAAGGCTTTGTTGATTGGAGCAGTCTACCTGATGAGCTAACAGATGAGAATTTTGCACTAGTTGCCAAAGCTGAAAATGAACCAGAAAACTTTTGTTTCATGGCTATGGTAGATGAGATTGAATCTGAGGAAGTGGTAACTGAATCTGATGTTGTGACTGATGATATTGTTAGTGAAGTTGTTGCAGGTGAGAAACCTGAAGAAGAGGTTGTGAATCTCTCAGATCCCTGGGGTGCATCTGATGAATGTGAGTGCAAGTGTGATTGTGCATTGATGGCTGCTGCTAAGGTATCTCCTCAAATTCTTAAAGAGTTGTGTTCTGACAAATGTGTGATAGCATTTGCTAACATTAAAGAGGTGAATGAAAACCTTAGAAAGAAAATTTTGGATGATGAAGTTAAATTTGAAAAACTCACTAAAGATTTGAAAACAAGTTTAACTGCAAAAGAATCTGAAATTAGTAGTCTAAAACATGAAGCAACCATTACCAAAGACCAGCTCCAAACTATGATAACAAAATATCAAAGTTGTAAAAGTGAGCTTGAGTCCACCCAAGTTGAATGTAAAAAATGGGTGGAATCATGTAGAGGTTTTGAGATGCTACTCAACAAACAAACCAAAAGTCATGTGAAGTTTGGCTTTGGTTTTGCAACCACTGCTCCAGCTTTTGAAAACACTGACACAAAGGATCAAAAGTCTGTTGAGATAGTACCAACAAACCTGCAGGGTCAAGAGATTAAAATCACTGAACCAAATGGTAAGAAAATTGTTCTTGAAAAACCAGAAGGTTCCTCATCTTTTGCTGAACTTGAAAAGTATGAATTTAAACCTACTTGGTCTGATGAGTGTGATACTCTTGAGAATTATAAACCTGTTGATTTTAAGACTCCTGAGGGAAAAACAGCTCCTCAGGCAAGGGTCATTCCTTTGGCAAAAGTCATTCCCCTGAAAGATTCTCCAGCAGATGCTCAAACATCTGCTGAAAAGAAGCCTGAAAAGGGGAAGAAGAAAGAAAAGACTGTTAACTTGTTTTGTGATTTCTGTGAAAAGAAGAATCATGTCACCAAAAACTGTTTTCTTCTAAAAGCATATGATATCAACAAAGGAACAAGTGAATGTGATTCAAAAGCCACATGCTCAATATGTGGGAAAAAGAATCATAAGACTAAAGAGTGCTTGTATCTCAAAAATTTTGATGTAAAAATACAAGAATACAAAGCAAAAACTCTTGCAAACCCTGTGGTTAGTACTCCAAAAGGAAAGCCCAAACAGACCTTCACACCTGCCCAAACATCTGTTACAAAAAGGCTTGAAACATCTGCTTCTAGAGATGTCCAAGTAACAGATGCTCCACCTACAAGCAAATACCCAAGAGGTTATGGTCAACCTCCATGTCACAGTCTGCCACATGTTTATGAGGAGCCAAAAAGACCCTCTAAACCAAGAGTGAACAGAAATCCATATGGGTATTATCATCTGTCAGGAAGTGATCAAACAACTGCTGCCCCAAGTGCTGACATACAAGCACTGGCAAATGGTCAGCAGCAGTTGTTGACCTTAATTCAAAAATTGGTTCAAACCACTGATCACCTTCCAAAACTTGAGTCTGAAAGGTCTGAGGATCCATCCAAAGCCAATTTGGCTTTGGACACTCACCAAAACTAATCATTTACTGATGTGCAGGGAGCTTCTGCTTGTTTAGATAGTCTTTGGTATGTAGATAGTGGAGGTTCCAGGCACATGACAGGATGTAGAGCCCTACTTCTGGACTTCTTGGCTCATGGAGGGGGTGATATATCCTTTGGTAATGATTCTAAAGGTAAGGTGTTGGGTTCAGGGACTGTACAGGCAGGAAAACTCAAGTTTGAAAATGTCAATCTTATTGATAATCTCAAGTTTAATCTTCTGAGTGTTTCACAAATGAGTGACAAAGGTTATGGCTCATTTTTCACAAAGAAAACTTGTAAGATTATTGGGCCAGAAGTGGTGAAAAAGATTGATACCATTATTGCTGAGAGCAAAGCACAGCTTGTTGCTCATAGAAGTGGCAATGTGTATGTTGTTGATATGTTAAAGGATAATCCTATGGCAAATGTCTGTCTGTTTTCTGCTGCCTCCACTAAGGAGACAGAATTGTGGCATAGGAGACTGGGTCATACCAACCTTAATACTATCAACACACTCTCAAAACAAAGCCTTGTCAGAGGTCTTCCATCAAAAGAATTTAAATGTGATGAGCATTGTGTTTCTTGCTTAAAAGGGAAACAACATAAAAGCTCTTACAAATCCATTGATGAGTCCAAAACTAGTCAGTGCTTACAACTGTTGCATATGGACTTGTTTGGCCCTGTTAAAATCATGAGTCTAAGGAGAAAAAGATTTTGTCTTGTCATAGTTGATGATTTTTCTAGGTTTACATGGACTTACTTTTTACACTCTAAAGATGAGACTGCAGGTATATTGAAGGATTTTGTCACCAAGGTTGAAAAGCAGTATGACTTGCCAGTAAAAGTCTTCAGGAGTGACAATGGAACAGAATTTAAAAATAAGGAGTTAGATGACTTCTGTGTGTCAAAAGGGATTGTGAGGCAATTCAGCATCCCAAGAACACCAGAACAAAATGGGGTAGTTGAGAGGAAAAATAGAACTCTTATAGAAGCTGCAAGAACCATGCTAGCAGATTCTGGTTTGCCACTGTCCTTTTGGGCAGAAGCTGTAAACACTGCTTGCTATGTTCAAAACAGAGTTTTGATCAACCCCAGACATCAAAAAACTGCTTATGAAATTTTGTTCAAAATCAAACCATTAATCTCATTCTTCAAAATCTTTGGCTGCCCATGTTTCATTTTAAATCTTAAAGATTCCATCTCTAAATTTGCAGCCAAAGTAGACTGTGGTTATTTTCTGGGATATTCTTCTACTGCTAAGGCCTACAAAGTGTTTAACACAAGGACTAAGACAATAGAAGAAACCTTGAATGTTAAGTTCAATGAACTTTCATCTCTGAAAATCCCTGCAAACCCTGCTGAATTATTTGATTTAGATAAATTCAAATTTGAAGATATCACTGTTAAAACTAACAATGCAGGTATTCCACAGTCTCCACAGCAAGATTACAGAACAGATGTTGTGATTCCCAGTCACTACAAAGTCTATTCTGCATCAGAGGAAGCAGCTGTTCAAAACAGTTGTCAAAACTCTGCCACAACTGTGTCAACCACTGTTGGCCAGTCCTATCCTCAAACCTCTGCTTCACCCCTCACTACCACTGACCTATCATCTGTTGACAAAAGTCAATCATCTGTTGACAAAAGTCAGTCAAGTTTCACACCACTTGGACCCATACCTCCATTACCATTCCAAACATCTGTTGGCTCTACAGAAATACCAACAGATGTTACACCAACAGAGTCACCAAACCTCTGTCCATCACCCCAAAATGCCATTGTTCCATATCAAGGAGATCTTATTTACTTAAGAGCTCATCCACCAGACCAGATCATTGGCAACATCAGAGAGGGAGTGCTCACAAGAAGCCAATCCTCAAATATCTGTCTTTTTGCAGGTTTCTTATCCCTCACACAACCTGTCAAGTACCAAGAGGCACTGAAAGACAACAGTTGGGTAGAAGCCATGCAAGAAGAACTCCTTCAGTTCAAAAGACAACAAGTATGGGAGCTTGTACCACTTCCTAAGGATGTTTGTCCTATAGGAACAAAGTGGGTCTTCAAAAACAAGACTGATGAAAGGGGTATTGTTGTCAAGAATAAAGCCAGGCTTGTGGTTCAAGGCTTCAGACAAGAAGAAGGAATAGATTATGATGAGACCTTTGCTCCTGTAGCTAGACTAGAGGCCATCAGACTCTTTTTAGCCTTTGCTGTCAACCACAATATAAAGGTGTATCAGATGGACATCAAATGTGCTTTCCTTTATGGCAAAATTCAGGAGGAGGTCTATGTATGTCAGCCACCTGGTTTTGAAGACACATTCCATCCTGACTATGTCTACAAGCTCAACAAAGCTTTGTATGGACTCAAACAAGCACCAAGGGCCTGGTATGAAACTCTCTCCACATTTCTCTTATCCATTGGCTTCACAAGAGGTAAAATTGACAAAACTTTATTTCTTAAATGGAAAGGGAAACACTTAATGATTGTTCAAATATATGTGGATGATATCATCTTTGGATCCACATGTAACCAAATGTGTGAAGAGTTCAGAAAACTCATGACAGCAGAGTTTGAGATGAGTGCCATGGGTGAGCTTCAGTGTTTCCTTGGTCTTCAAGTGAAACAACTGCAAAATGGCACATTCATTCACCAAAACAAATATGTAAAGAATTTATTAACCAGATTTGAGATGAATGATTGTAAGCCATGTAGCACACCCATGAGTACAGTCAAGCTGCTCACTGTTGATGACAAGGATGAACTGGTTGATCAAACACATTATAGATGTATGATTGGGTCTTTATTGTACCTAACTGCATCTAGGCCAGACATTATGTTTGCTACCTGTGTCTGTGCCAGATCCCAGGCTTCACCCAGAAAGTCAAACCTTATTGCTGTGAAAAGGATATTCAGATATCTCAAAGGTGCTCCCACACTTGGTATCTGGTATCCTGCTAATGGAAACATTGAGCTTTCAGGTTTTTCAGATAGTGATTTTGCTGGCTGTCACACCACAAGAAAATCCACTTCAGGAGGGTGCCAATTTCTAGGGAATGCCTTAGTTTCATGGCAAAGCAAAAAGCAGGCAGCTGTTTCAACTTCAACAGCTGAAGCTGAATACATTGCTGCTGCAAGCTGTACAGCCCAACTGATGTGGCTTCAAAATCAACTACTGGATTTTGGGATAACTGCACTTAGGACTCCACTCATGTTGGACAGCCAAGCTGCTGAAAATATCATCAAGAATCCAGTCTCTCATTCCACTACCAAGCACATTGACATAAGACATCATTTTGTCAGGGACAGCTATGAAAAAGGTTTGATTTCTTTACACCATGTTCCAACAGAGGATCAGTTGGCAGATGTGTTAACAAAAGCTTTAGACACATCTACCTTTACAAATCTGATTTCCAGAATTGGCATGTTAAACATGGATTAACCAAATAAATTTTTTTTATATAAATTGTTCAGAAATCAAATATTTTCCTAAAATTGCTGTTTGGTTGAAAAATCTGTTTATAACATCTGATCAGATAAAACAACCACTGTTTCATTCATTTCCACTGTTGGTTGAAAAGTCTGTTTCCAAACATCTGATCAGATGAAACAACTGTTAGTTGAAAAATCTGTTTCAGAACATCTGTTCAGATAAAACAACTGTCCACATATATATATATATATATATATATTAAAAAAAAAAAAAAAAAAAAAAAAAAACCAACGGTTGGATCCATCAGCTGTTTGTATCAGTTGTTTACCAAAACAGCTGTTCTCCACCAGATGTTACATCCATCAGATGATTGCCACGTCTGCTCATACAAGCAGATGTTTGGCCACATCAGCGGTTTCATTGAGCCTATAAAAACCCTGTTTTACCACAACAGATGTTACACTGTCTCATTGTATTCAAAATACTGTAAACCGCCTTCTTCACTCTCAAACCCTTCATCAATCTTCAGTCATTTTCCCCGTCGAAATCCATTACAATGGATCTTCAAGCCAAAGCTACACACAATTGTCTCCCCTATCTGATTAAAACAGATGACAACACTCCATTTCATTCCACCATCGACATTTTCCTCAATTCCAAATACTTACCCATCCTAACCGCCAACGCCCCCATTTATCTGGATACACTCCAAGAATTTTGGTTGAATGCTGAGTTTCTATTACAAGACAAAAAGCCTACATCCATTATTTCCAAAATTGGAGAAACCAGTATCGTCATTACCCCTGATATCATATCCACAACCTTCACACTGAATGACCTGGCAGGTAAGGATTCCTTCACTAAAACAGAGCTTCACACTGAGTTCCAAGAAAGAGGGTATGATGGTCAGATGACTGGATCAACTCTTTTCAAAAAGTTTTTCCCTCCAGTCATGAAATTTTTCTTCCATACTCTTCTTCTTTGTGTCTCTGCTAAGTCCACATCCTTTAATGAAATTCCATTAAGGATGCAATATCTGGGATATGCTATGTTGTCAAACTCTGACTTCAATCTTTCCCAGGGATTGTTTATGGATTTGGTATCAAATGTGAAAGCAGTCAAGTCTGGGTCAAACAATGCTTTTCTTATTTACCCACGAATTCTTAGTGTAATTTTACAAAAATTATTACCTGAAAAAGTTTTCAAAAAGGGTGCTGCTATGCAAATGAAAAGCTTAACTGATGAAACTTTCACAAGAATGCTGGGTGGAAGCACTCAAGAAAAAGTGTCAAAAGTGTCCAAAGTTTCTAAAACACAAACAAAGAGGACAAAGGCAACAACTGTTGTCAAAACCTCTGTTGTTGAGCCCACTGCTCCTGGTGATCATGGCACTACATCCAGTGCTGTGAAACCCACACCAGCACCTTCCAAAAAGAAACATTCATCCACAAAAACCACCACTCAACCACAAATGAGGCTTCTGGATGTTGAGGTACCAGAAGAAACCTCTGTTGCACAACAAAAGCAACCTGAAACCACTGTTGTTACTTCCTCACAACAGTTGGACATACCTCCACCTGACCAACCTCCTCATGAATCCTCTCAAAAGGATCATGTTGTAAGCCAAGGGGACACACATCATGATGCATATGAGTCACTTGACCATATGTTCACAAGCCCCTCTCCCAGGGCTAATTCTCTTCTTACTCCACCACTCACACCATCACATGTCCCACAAACAATGCAACCTCTGTTTGAAGCTATTGCAAAATCTCAGGAAGATCCCAGTTCCTCTCTTCCACCTGTCACTGAGAGTATACTCCAACAAGTGACTGAGCCTGAGAATATTCAATCTGCTATCCCCCAAACAGAAGAGGAGGTTACACCACCAGGGTTCAATGAAACTCTAGGTGAGTTTTCAAGTGGAGCAGCCACTACTGATGTAGAGACCACTGTCTCACATCAGGACAGTGATTTCATAGCTAAGACTCCCTTGAAGGCAACAACTGTTGAAGCCACCATAGTGTCTCCAAAAACAGTTGGAAGTCCCCAGTACCAAGAAAAAGGGGCATCTGATTCACCTATTAGGCCTGAATCAGATAAAACTACCACTGGTAGGGACTCAGATGATCCTATTCATTTAGGAGATGAGTCAAAATACCAAGAATTGACGGTCAGAGTTTCTGCTATTGAAACATCTGTTGCTGACATCAAATCTGATGTCAAGCTTCTCCTAAGCTCAATTGCAGATCTCTCCAAGAGTCAACCATCTACCACTGATATAGCCAATGAGTTATGGAAATCAGTTTCCCCCATCATCATAGCTCACAGGAAATTGGCTGATCAGACACATGAAACCTACATGGCTGAGATCAGAAATATGGTTGATGCAAGGTACAAAGATACCCATGCTGACATCAAAGCCATCAAGGACCATCTGCTGAAGACTACTGGCTCTGCCCCTACCACCATCCTCAGGGATGAAACTGATGATGATTTCACGGCTGATGATGCCAAAAAGGGGGAGAGTGGCAGAGATAGGCTACCAAAATTAGATCCTTTTGGTTGCCCACCTTCTCAAAAAGGTCAAGCCAAGTCTGCCAAGAAACCAGAGTCTACCAAATCAGCTCCACAACAACAACATCAAGCACCACCACCACCACCACAAACCACTGAAAAGAATAAGGCAGTAGATGACTCTGCAAACATAGAAGCTGAAAAGGCTGCTCAGTCCAAACAACAAAGGGCTGACACCTTGGAAGTAAAAGCAGAGTCATTGATCGAACTCAAGAAGAAACAACAAAGGGAAACTGAAGATGTGGGATCCTCTAAAAGGATGAAAAGACCTGCCAAGCATGTTAGAAAACCACCATCTAAGTTACAAACCTATGTTGATAAAACCACTGCTGCTGAAACCACTGCCACCCAAAACACTGAAACCACTGCCACCCAAACCACTGAAACCACTATACCCAAACCAACACACACTCCTGAACAAACAACCACCAAACCTACATCACCAATCAAAACCCCAACATCTGCTGGTTCTTCTAAAAGGCCAACAGATGTTAATCCAACCACTGCTACCAAATCACCTTCACCAAAAATCATGTACACAAGGAAGAGAAAATCAACCTTTGTTGTGCATGATGAAAACATTCACACATCACCAACCACCATTTCAACTGCCCAATCCACTCCTCCCATCACAGCCATTCCACTCACATCATTCTCACCACATACATCCAAATTCACAACCCATAGACCACCACCAACCATTACACCATTGGTTGTTCAGTATCCCCTTGAACTTGATCTACTCAAGGGGGAATTACAATCCTTCTACAATACTGAACAGCCATCTGAAAGATCCTTCCCATCTCTCCCAAATTTCCCTGTTCCCCTCAACATTGATACCTATCTAAAATACAAGGGTGAACAGGTGGATGCCATCATCAGGGAGAAATGCAAAGGGAAGGATGACAGGACTGCTCAGGGCATCCATTCAGCAGAGCTTAGCAAACTCAGAAGGATTGAAGACTTTGCTAAGACCCTGAGCAATTCCATGTCCACCATGCCTCTCAGTGTAGATCTGGAGAAGGAGGTAAGGGAATCCCTACTTGAACAGATAATGGCAACCAAGCCCTACAAAGCAAACAAAAAGCAGTTCAATGGCTGGACTACTCATGCTTTGAGGGAAGAACTGATCAGAATTGAAGAAATGGCCAAAGATCCCAAAGCTAAAGTCTCCATTCCCAATTTTGGCAAAGGCAGAGACCCAGTCAGAGCCTTGAAGTTCAAAAGAATGAGGCAGGAGATTGTAGCTGCCAATTATGGGGAGATGAGGTCTGTTTCCAGATGGTCAGAGCTTAGATTGGTTGAAACCTATAAAAGTCTGGAAGAGAATAGAAAGAAGGATCCCAGCCTTCCAAGAAAACCAATCTACAATGATGAGCCTATGATGAAGAGACCCCAACAGACTTTTAACCTAGACAGCTTACTTGAAACCTCTGATCTCACAGCTGCTGCAAGTAGACAGTTCAAAAGGCAGAAGGAGATGTCAGAGGAAGACCAAAGAAAGTTTGCTGACACATTTATAAAGGAAGGGCTCTTCAATCAAATCCATTATTTCTCTGATCCCACAACAGAGAAACTCAGAGAACTCATAGGAAGACCACCATCACCCAACTCATCAAGAATAAAGGTTCATCTCAGCAAATCCACTGACTCAAAAATTCTAAAGTGGAAGGTCAACAAAGACAACCACGAATTGACACTGCTCAGGTCAGATGGAAAGGTTCAGAAGATCAGTATGGATGATGCTTACAGCCTTTGTGCAGAAGATCACCAAGCACTGCTAAATCTGGATCTGGAAAGAGATGAAGAAGACCTATTTGCCTTGAACTTTGAATTACAATTCAAAGGTCAAATCAGAGAAAGTCTGATGAGAAATAAAGATCAATGAATAAAGCTGAGTTTTGGCATCATCTGTTCTAGGGGGAGATTGTTGGGTCTGCTGACCTGGAGAAGAACAGATGATTGGAAAGCCAAAATATGCTATCTATTTGATCCTTGAATAAACAGTCTTTACAACTTACTTCTCCCAAAAGACTGCTGACCCTAACTACTGTTCTATCCAAACAACTGCTCAACAACTGCTGATACAAAGAACTGCTAAGGAAACAACTGATGAAGAACAACTGCTGACCAAAGGTCTGATGAAGAGCAACAGCAGATACAAGTACTGAAGACCAAAGCACTGCTGGAACCAACAGCACTTAGGCTCCAGCAGTGGATACAAGACCATCAGAGTTTATCTTTAACAGATGTTTACTATCAGTGCTTTCAATGTAACAGTAGTTTGTATAGCAGATGTTTAAGTTTGTTATTCTGTTAGAGGTCACTGTCTTAGGTGACGTCAGCCTAGGTCATCAGTGGTTTGAGTCAGTCTATAAATAGAACAGTGCATGTACTGTTCTATTGCATCACACACAAAACATTCTCTCTGACAAACAACTGTGTGATCAGGCTGAGGGGGAGTAACTTGTCAATTGTAATCTTTGAATTAATGAAAGCATTCGATCGAAAAACATTTACTCTCTTGTTTTGATTTACAGTTTATTATTCCGCTGCACTTTCATTCTACTTTCATTCCATTATTATCATCATTTAGTTAAACAATCAAAACAAACAAACTCAGATCCTAACAACGGGTCGGGTAATGATTTGTAGTAAATGATTTGTAGATATCAATTACCTGCGGTTTTAAAAAGAATGTTCCTATAATGAGTTGCATTAGTAGGTAATACAATTCCCATCCAAGTTTGTACACAGAGGCATAAAGGGAAGAAAACAGGTAAAAATTAGAGAATTAAACTTGTGGCTCTTGAAATACCATCTTATAATGCTTGTAAAATGACCACCTTAATCATCTTTGGTACTTTATAATGTAGTATAGATTATTATTATTATCAACATAAAATAAAATAAATTTGGAACCATATGAGTAGAATTACGCATGTTCTATTCTTTTTGTTAATTCCAATTCTTTGAATATATATATCTCCATTAGATAACAAGAAAACCTGTAAATTCCTCCGAGATGTTCGGAGGCGATTCCGAAAAAGTAGGACGCGACGGTGAATAGGTTTTTTTCTCAGGAAAGGATCTCGCAAGTATCAAGGGGAAACGTCAAAGAAGAGGGATGTAGAAGTGACGAAATTTTTCGTGTCCAATCTGCCTGGAGGGTGTGCGTCTTCAGATCTGATAGAGGTGTTGAAAGGTTTCGGGAATATCCAGAACACGTATATAGCCAGGAAGTACGATAAACTCGGTAAACGTTTTGGTTTTGTTTCGTTTATGAATGTATGTGATCCGGTTGCTTTGGAGTATGATATGAGGGATGTATGGATTGGGTCATATAAGTTATTTATTGCTTTGGCTCAATTTGTGGATGGGGAAAAGGTTAACTGGAAAAATGAAAAGAGGTGGACTCCTATGAAGAAGGATAATGGAAAATCGGTCAGTGGTACTAGAAATGTAGGAGATGAACCTGTTGTGGAGAGTCCGGAGGTTGGTTTAGGCGGGGGAGATGGTAGGTCGTTCAAAGACACGTTGCTTAACGTTGATCTGGTTAGTTCAAGACAGTCTTTGGAATTGACAATTGATTCGAGTTATAAGGGAGGTTTGTTTTGGTCTGGGTATGGGGCTATAGGAAGAGTTTCTGATTACAAGAAGTTGTCAAAGTTGAGAGTTTGGTTGGATTTGATTGGCCAAGCTAAGGTTGGGATAAGATACATTGGTGGGTTGTGGGTCATGTTGGTTTTTGAGTCTGAGGTATGCATGGAAAGCTTTGTAGATGCAAAAGAGGTGTGGAAAGTTTGTTTTGGTAGTCTGGAGAAATGGGATGGTCAAATTGTTCCTACAGAACGTTTGGCGTGGTTAAAGGTATATGGTTTACCATTATTTTTTTTATGACAAGGGGATCCTTGACGAGATAGGTGGCAAGTTTGGAAAGGTTGTGCAATCGGCTGAGTTTAGTGACTCCAAGCCGGACCTATCGTATGTGATGATGGGAATACTTTGTGAGTCGGTTTCGAGAATTAATACAACGTTGAAGCTTAAGTGGCAGGATAAGAACTTTTCTGTGTTAATAGAAGAGGATTTGGGTGATTGGGTACCTGACTGTGTCGAAGATTACTCGGAGGAGCCGAACAACGTTGAGTGTATGGATACGGGCAGAGAAGATGTAGAAGCTGGAAGGTTGAATACGGACAAAGGCGAAGACATGGAGGATATTTCTAATGATGTTCCGATTGTGAATATAGTGGAGGATTGTCCTAATGAAGTCTTGGTTGAGAATAACGTGGAGAGGATAGTTATGGAAGGGAATGGCGGGATTAATGCAGAGTTGTTGGCTCCGAGTGGGGTATTAGAAGGGGGATCTGGGACTAAAAATTCTAAGAGGAAGGGTTATCGGAAAAAAGCGAGAGTTCAGAAGTCGCCTTCTCCTATGGGGATGGAAAGACCAAAGAAGAGGGCTCGGGACGGTGAAGATATTTTCGATATTGATAGATTTAATTTTGTGGTTAATGGGGAGGAGGCAAGGAATGTGCATGGGCAAGAGGCTAATGGTCTTGATGGATCTTTTTTAACTCCTGACTTAAATGTTGATGGTTGTGTTGATGCGAGAGCTACAGAGGATGAATTGAACAATGGGATAGAGGTGGAAGTGAATGAAACAGTATTGTTGGGCAATAAACTTGGTGTGGAACAGTTTGGAAATTATGCCAAGTCAGTTGCTAAAGTTATCCAAGAAGAAGGTTTTCAAGGAGTGGACCAATGAATGTCCTATCCTGGAATGTTAGAGGACTAGGGTCGGACAGTAAGAGTGCGTGGTGTAGGAAGTTGAAGGTGGCAAATGAGATAGGTTTCATTATGATTCAAGAAACGCAGTCCGAGTCGTTGGTTAATGTCAATGTTAGCAGGTATTGGGGCCCGGAAGAGTTCGAGTATGATCATGTCGATGCTACGGGTAGATCGGGTGGGCTAATTTCTTTATGGAATCCGAAGCTTTTCGTGCAGTCCTCGGTTTATAAAGACAGAAACGTGTTAGTAGTGACGGGGTTTTTAAAAAAGGATGGTAGGAAGATTACTTGTGTTAATGTTTATTGTCCTCAACGTATCAATGATAAGCGGATGGTTTGGGATAAACTTAAATCGATTGTTTTAGACGATGGTGGCTTTTGGATTGTGGGCGGTGATTTTAATAGTGTCAGGGATAGTGTGGAACGTTGGAACACTCACTTTAATGCGTTAGAGACGAATGAGTTTAATGAGTTCGTAGAGGATGTGGGTTTATATGAATATATGTTGAAGGGTCGCAAATTTACTTACCTTGTGGGAGACAAGATGAGTAGGATCGATAGAATTATGGTGGATTGATTATTTTATAACAAGTGGCCTAATGCGGAGTATCGGGTTTTAGATAGGGATGGATCGGATCATTTTCCTCTCATGATAAAGATTGAGTCTTGAAATTTTGGAGCTAAATCGTTCAAGTTTTTCAATTCGTGGATGCTAAGGGAAGGTTTTGACGATCTTGTTAAGCAAACGTTAGCTACTGTGGAGACTTACGGTGATCCGGACTTGAAGCTCATGAGCAAGTTTAAGATGTTGAGATCTGTTATCAAAGAATGGAAAGAGAATTTGACTCGTAAGGAATTGGAGGAGGCCGATTGTCTTAGATGTGAAGTTACAGAATTGGAACACCTTTTGGAGGATCGGGATTTACTGGAAGAAGAAGCATGGATTTTAGAGGAAGCTAGAGTCAAACTTAAACAGTTGGAATTTTTCAGAATGAAAGACTTGAAGCAGAAATCGAGAAATAAGTGGGCGAAAGAGGGCGATGAAAATTCTAGTTTTTTTCATGGCTCGATTAATACAAGGAGGGTCTCGAATTCTATCTTGGGTTTATCGGTGGATGGTTATTGGGTCACTAGACCAAAGGAGATTAAAAAAGAAGTCTTGAGATTCTTCAGTAGTAAATTTGTCGAAGACATGCATAGTAGGCCGAATCTTCAATGTTTCGGTTTGAAGAAGATTTCTCAAAAGGAGGCGAATGTATTATGTAGCCCATTTTTGGTCGAGGAGATAAAGGTCGCGGTGTTCTCTTGTGGCAGTGATAAAGCCCTGGGCCCAGACGGTTTTAACTTTCGATTTATTAAGATGTATTGGGATTTATTTTCTTCGGATTTTGTTGATATTATGCATCACTTTGCGGATACGGGTAAGATTAATCGTGGTGTTGCTTCCTCATTCATAACTTTGGTTCCAAAATTTAAGGACCCGGGTAGTCTTGCGGAGTACCGTCCAATAAACTTGATAGGGGTGATAAGTAAAGTCATCTCTAAAGTGTTGGCTAATAGATTGAAGACAGTCATGGACAGTATTATTAACAAGACCCAATCAGCTTTCGTGGCTGGGAGATATATTTTGGATAGTCCGCTGGTGATTAGTGAGATTCTGTCGTGGTCGAAGAGGAGTGGGAAGGACCTCTTTATGTTTAAAATTGATTTCGAGAAGGCTTATGATAACGTAAACTGGGCGTTTTTAATATCTGTGATGAGACAGATGAATTTCCCCGATAGGTGGTGCATGTGGGTTGAAGGCATCCTTAGTTCGGCTCGTTCTTCGGTTTTGGTTAATGGGTCGCCGACTTTTGAGTTTAATTGTGAGAAGGGTATTCGGCAAGGAGACCCTTTATCGCCTTTTTTATTCATTATGATTATGGAGGCTTTATCGGGGATCATCAAGAAAGCTTGTACGGATGGTCTTTTTCGGGGGGTTGGGCTTCCTAAGGAAGGTCCGGTTATTTCTCATTTATTATATGCTGATGACGCTATGGTTATGGGAGAATGGTCGGAAAGTAATTTTGTTTGTTTGAGAAGAATGCTTCGGATTTTTCATATGTGCTCGGGTCTCAAGATAAACATTCATAAATCTACATTATATGGGGTGGGAGTGAACAATGATGTAGTAGAAAGTATGGCGCAAGGGTTGGGGTGTCGATCGGGTTCTACGCCTTTTACTTACCTTGGGATTCAGGTGGGTGCTAATATGTCTAGGATTAATAATTGGGAGCCGGTGATTAAAGTGTTCAAGTCCAGATTATCTAAATAGAAATCGAAAACTCTTTCCATTGGAGGTAGGTTGACGCTTATTAAATCGGTTTTACAAAGCCTTCCGTCGTATTATTTCTCTCTTTTTAAGGTGCCGGTTGGGGTAGTTACTACTCTGGAAGGTCTTATTAGAAACTTTTTATGGGGGAGGGGGTAATGTGGATGCGAAGAAAGTTCATTGGGTGGGTTGGGACACTATTACTAAACCGGTTAAACAAGGTGGTTTGGGGTTTCGCAAACTTGAGGAATGTAATAATGCGTTTCTTGTAAAATGGTTGTGGAGATATCGACAAGAAGGAGATTCTTTGTGGAGAAGAGTGATTGATTCTATACATGGGTCTAATAGAAAATGAGAGGTTTATCCACATCGCTCGACTTTCCCTGGTACGTGGACTAAACTGGTCAACTGCGGCTTTCGTTTGCGCGTGGGAGGTGTCAGTAGCGTGTGCATGATACGAGGCTGTCAAGGGAATGGTTCCGATATTCGGTTTTGGATTGACCCCTGGGTTTCTCAAACTCCTCTTAGATATATGTTTCCTGACCTCTATCTACTTGAATTGGATAGAGGCTGCAAAGTGGGGGAGAGAATAAATGGTGGGCCGGCTGTAGTGAATGTCACATGGTCTTGGAGGAGGGTCCCAGCGACTGCTGAGGAAATTCAAGAATTGCAAGATTGCGAACAGCTTTTGCATGGTCAGGTTGTGGGTACGGCTGCTGACCGCTGGTTTTGGGATACTGGGTCGGCGACCGCGTTTTCCGTTCATGAAGTCAAGAAGTGGATGGATAGTGCTAATTCGAGTACGAGTAATGGGGTTTTTAGATGGTGCAAGTGGATACCGATCAAGTGTAACGTCTTCATGTGGAGATTGTTGATGGATAGAATCCTGACTAAACAGGCGTTGGCTAGACGTAATATAAATTGTGGTGATGGTTTATGTAGTTTCTGTGAAGACCAGGTGGAGAGTGTAGATCATGTTTTCACCACTTGTTTGGTGGTCAATGGGGTTTGGAGTGGGATAGCTAGATGGGTGAATCTCCCGATGTTCTTTTTCTTCTCGGTGGGTGATATCTTACAATCATATTCGACAGCTACTTGGCCGGTCTTTAAGAGAATAGCGTTGGAAGGTATCTTGATCATTTCGTGTTGGCGAATATGGAAGGCTAGGAACGAAAGGATCTTCAAGAACGATAGGCGGAATGTAGCGGATCTGATTGCGGATATAAAAGCTTTGGGTTTCATTTGGTTTTCTAACAGATGTAAAAAGGGTACGGTGGGTTGGAAGGATTGGCAAAAGTTTCATTTTGACGTGATGTAATTTTGGTGTGGGAATCTCCGTCTTGGAGATTCCTTGTCGATTTTTGGTGTTGTTTAATAAAATTTGCCTTTCAAAAAAAAAAAAACATATCTCCATTAGATGAGATTAATCTAGGGTGGAGATTAAAAGGATGACAATCTTGTAATTAGTGTGTTAATTACAATTATTAATTAGATGTCTGTGGGGTATATTTGTAAAATTACCAAGCTTTTTAATTAAAAACCAAGAATTCGTCATTATTTGCCCTTGATTTGCTCCTTCTAAAGTCAAACTCCACCAAATCTATCTATATAATAAATGAAAACACTAGGGTTGAATCCTAGCTTTTGAGAGGGTCTCCTAGGATCCAAATGGTAAATGGAGCTCCATGAAATGTAGTATATAAACCTCTTTTTTTTTGTTTTCTCACCATCCATTTGTATCTTAAAACATTCTTCCTCCTTCCTAGCCTAATACATTGTTCATCCTTCATATCCTAATTCCTTTCTCATTCCTCATTCCTTTCTCATTGTTCTTTTTGCAAGGTGTGTTGTCCATCTAATCTTATATTTATCATATTACATCAATTTTTTCTGAAATACAATCGGTTTTTTGGTAATGATCAAAACGTTTTACGATTAACATAAGTGTCGAAATTGTTTTATTATCAATTTTCTGATTTGGATGAGATTGATACATAACTGCTTACAATCATATTACATCAAAGAGAAATACAATCGGTTATGTATTTTCTTTTTACTACACAGAAAAATCACAATCGTATTACATCAACCTTCTACAAAATACAATCGGTTTTTTTTGTAATGATCAACACGTTTTTTTTATTAACATAAGTATCTAAACTGTTTACGATTAAGTTTCTGATTTGGATGAGATGATGAAAGTTTCGTAGATGATGAGTAATACGTATACCAATAGAAAGATTTCTAAATTCCGTTCTATACTATTTTCAAACGTATTTATTTAGTTAATATTATGGTTATATGTAAATCGATGTTTTGCTCAGTTTTATTCATTTACATTTTATGGATTCATTTAGTTGTATTCATTTGAATCTTTGGGTCATTTGATATTTTTTAAGAAGTCCGTTAGGATGATGAATAGATAGATGTACATATAATTGTCATCAGTGTTTTTTACATATATATTTGAAAATCAGGATTTGATCCAAAGACACAAATGCTATTATGACTTATCACAATGGTTCTCAATTCTTGAAGGTTTTGCATGACCCTGCGTCAACAGTCTTGGTATTTTCTTATTTTCAAGTTCATATGACTAATTAATTTTTTAAAACGATTCTTTATTTTTTAATATTGTTTTTAATGTGTCAAACTAAATTTACCATATCTATTATATACCATATTTATGTAATCGTTTTATATACCATATTTATTAGGATTGTTTAATTAAATTATATTACTATTGACCGAAATTCATTAGGATTGTTTTTTGTCTCATTAAATTATATTTACTATTGACCAAAATTTACCATATTTATTAGGATTGTTTAATATTATTTATTGTCCTTGATAATAATTGACCGAAATTTACCATACTTATTACGATTTTTTTGTCTCATTAATTTATATTACTATTGACCGAAATTTACCATATTTATTACGATTGTTTGGTATTATTTATTATTATTAATAATAATTGACCGAAATTTACCATATTTATTACGATTTTTTTGTCTTATTAAATTCGGTTTACTATAATAACTCTTATTAAATTTATTACGATTTTTTTGTCTCATTAAATTATTTTACGAAATTATGTCTCATTAAATTGATTATGAATCAATTTAACCCGTAATTTCAGCTTACCATAATTTAATGAGAAGAAAATTAAGTTTAATACGAAATTATTGTTGGTAATTATGAATCAATTTAATCTGTAATTATGAATCAATTTAATCAATTTTTTATTATATATGATTGATTATGAATCAATTTAACCCGTAATTTAGACTTACAATAATTTAATGAGACGAATTTAATTTTAGTACGAAATTATTTTTGATAATTATTAATCAATTTAATCAGTAAGATGGCACATCAATTTAATCCGTAATTATTAATTTAATCAATTTTTTATTATGTATGATTGATTATGAACCAATTTAATCCGTAATTTAGGCTTACCATAATTTATTGATCGAATTTATGTATGATTGATTATGAATCAATCATATCCGTAATTATGAATCAATTTAATCCGTAATTAAGAATCAATTTAATCATTTTTTTTTGCATTAATGATTGATTATGAATCAATTTAATCCGTAATTTAAGCTTACCATAGTTTATTGACCGAATTTATGTATGATTGATTAAGAATCAATTTAATCTGTAATTATGAATCAATTTAACCCGTAATTTAGGCTTACCATAATTTAATCTCATTAATTTTTTTTACCCAATATAAACGTCAATGCACTAACAATTTTGAATTTATGAGTAATATTAATTATATAAAAATAATTGTAATGGACGTTTATGTATATAAGTGGACTCTAATAAAACAAAAACAAATTTTGTTAATGCCATATAAGCACACTAATTTTCTGTAATCACATTAATAACAATGTTGACTTCTCCTACTAAAAATAGTCTTGATGTCATTGTAAAACATCAAATATAAACAACTGTAGACGAATCTTATTTTTAGAAGTTATATTTATGTATCTTATCTCCCAAAATACTAAATAGAGAATGGTAAGTAACCATTTTACTATACAAATTTAATAAATTCAATAAAGCATTCATTTGTATATTATTCAAAATATAGAATCGATTACCAGTATAAATGGTAAGTTAATGAATATTCATTAGAAATACCGACTTTTAAAATCGGTATTGATAGATATACAGTGAATCGGATTTACCTTTAAATGGACTTAATCATTCTATGTTTTACTTATTTTAAAAAACAGGATCTCATCTGAACACACCAACGTTATTATATCTTATCACAAAGGTTCTCAATTCTTCAAGGTTTTGCATGACCCTTCGTCACCCGTGTTCGTATGTTTGTTAGTTTTTTTGTGTAAAAATGCCTATTTCATTTTATAAAATGATTTTTTATACGTATCTTTCCAGACTGTGTCGAAGGCCATGAACAAATTTCTGTTATCTAAAAACATCATATGCAATGACGTTACAGTTTCCACATACGAATTATGATTAGTCTTGATTGCAATTAATAAGATTTATTTATTTTTAATGTTATTTATTAAGATATTTAATATTAATTATTGACATTAATAATAATTGACCGAATTTAATGTTATTTATTAAAAAATTATTAAGGTTTTAGATATTTTTATAGAAGAATCCCTGATTGGTTCGGGCCAGAACTCTTTAATGAGCGGGATACTGGGGGTACCTCATAAACCAAGTCGGAGAAGAATCGAAGAACAGGCGAGTCTCTATTCGACTCTCCGGCGATTATTATTATTATTCTTAATTAATAATCGGAAAACACACACAGAGAGAGAGAGAGAGAGAGAGAGAGAGGGGACTAAGAAAAACCTTCTGAGCACCGCCATGGGTAGTCGCCGGAAAACTGTTCCGGAGAAATTACAAGGTCGTATCATGAAGTTTTTTGTTACTAATATCCCGGATAAGTGTAGTGGGAATGATCTCGCAGGATTCACTAGACCTCTTGGGGAGATCTTTGATTTATATATTGCAAGGAAGCGGGATAAGTATGGAAATCGGTTTGGCTTTATCACTTTCGTTGATGTAAAAGATCCCAATGATATGGTGCGAAATTTATGTAAGATCAGAATGGGAGATTACGTTTTGAAAGCGAATGTTGCGAGGTTTGCTTTTGAAGATGGTGAGATTGGTCAGCCTCCGCCGCCACCGGTACACAACAAGAGATGGGCGAACGTTAGATTTGCAGGCCTAGAGATATGCCTAATGAGTTTGTTCATAATGGGAAGTCGTTTCAAGAATCCTTAGCGGGTAGGAGAAACGGAAAAGAAGTGAAGATTGAAGACAATATCCTGGCTTATAATAATCTGCATGGTAGGGCGTTGATCATGAGGATGATCGACTTAGATGCCCTCAAAAGTATCAATATTATTCTGAAACAAGTGGACGCAGAAGATTGCATGGTACAATACTTGGGTGGACTTTCGGTTATGGTTACGTTTCATAACCGTGAGGATGCAGAGAATGCGATGATCAAAGCTAAAGAAGTGATTGGTAGATTCTCCGGAATATGGGTTTGGGAGGGCCAAGTGTTTGCTTTTGAGAGATTGGTTTGGTTGAAATTAAAAGGTATACCGATTAACCTGTTGAACGAGCATGTGATCGAGAAGGTGGGCTTACTGTTTGGAAAGATCATGCACAAACCTCCCCGGTCGGAACTTGACGCGGATCTTTCCCATGATTACATTGGTGTCTTGGTGGGAGAAGGAGGTAAGATCGCAGAAGAGGTGACGGTTATCTGGAGAGGTAGACGGTTCCCGGTGTGGGTGGAGGAAGATGGTCGAGAATGGGTTCCGGAGTTCTAGGAGGATGTTAACAAGGGGTATACGTCGGATAACAACACGGTAGAAGAGGAGGACAACAACACGGATGAAGCGGAGGAGAACATAGCCAAAGGTGATGAGATGGAAGACGAAGAGGTTGAAGAAACCGTTCAAGCTCCACCGACGGTGAACGACGATGTTCCCGTCGAACAGGCTGATTCAGTTTTGGAAGGGTGAATTTGGTGGAAACCGTTTTGGAAGGTGCAGTTAATGAGGCAATATATTTGGAAACTAATCATTGCCCTTTGATTGCAAATTTAGTTTTGGAAAACACGGAAGTTGACGCATTTATTCCGGGGTCAGAATTCAATTTTGACCATGCACTTAATGATAAGAATGAGTTGGAAGATTTAAATTCAAAAGTCATCAAAAGAAAAAAGAAAAATGCTTTTGCAACCAATGTGGGCCAAGTAAGGGGGGAGTACTCTAGTTCTCTTGAAAAATCCAAAATCCTTAAAAAGCCCAAAGGTGATGGGCCAGTGGAGGAAGGCATGGGATGGGCCGAGTCTGTTGACCGTAACTTAAGTGAAGATTTTTCAAATAATGGTATTGGTAATTTTGATGGAAGGAAAGGGCAGGAAGGTAATTTAGCAATGGAATTTAATGGAGCTTTGTTAAAACCTTATACCAGTGACTCGCATATCAGTGTACCAGACATACAACAATCAAATGAAGAACAGAGCTCTACACAGAAGTCAAAGGAACTCGTGGATATTGATGTCGAGGTGGACGAGACCATTCGCTAGGGCAATCGCTTGGGGGTTAATCTTCAAGACAATCGCTCATTGGTTCAGGAGACTGTTCGAGGTGAAGGGCTACAGGTTGGTAATCAATGAATTTAATTTCTATGAATATTAGGGGGATGAGGGCGGAGGGCAAGGCTTCTTGGTGTAGAAGATTACGCAGTGCTCATGGGGTTGAATTTTTAGGGTTACAAGAAATAAAAATTTCGGATGTCCGGTCGAAGGAGATTTCTACGTTTTGGGGTGAGGGGGGGCGATTATGATTCGGTGGATGCGACAGGTCTTTCAGGTGGTTTGATTAACATTTGGAACCCCAAAATCTTTCAGAAAGTTTCTTCTTGTCAAAATAGGAATTTTCTTAGGACAACAGGGGTTCTTGTTGCGGATGGTACGCTGATCAATTTGATTAACGTATATGCGCCTCAAAGGGCGGGGGCTAAAAGACGACTGTGGGAGGAGCTGTATAAGTTGGTTAATAGCTGTAATGGCTTGGTGGTGGTATTTGGGGATTTTAATACGGTTCGGTTTCCTGAAGAACGAAGAAATACGGTTTTTAATTTTGGGATTTCGGCTGAATTCAGCAATTTTATTGATAGTTTGAATCTTTTCGAGTATAACATGAGTGGATTTAAATTCACTTTCTTGGCTGGAAAAGGTTTGGAACACAAGATGAGCAAGATTGATAGAGTTCTAGTGTGTGATCAATTTTTCAACAGATGGCCGACGACTTCATTAAGAGCGTTGCGAAGAGAATACTCGGATCACTGTCCGCTGCTGTTGACAGTGGTGGATGTAAACTATGGGCCAAAACCGTTTAGATGGTTTAATTCATGGTTAGGGAGGGATGGTTGTGATGGAGTGGTTACGAAAGTTCTAACAGAAAATGTATTTCAGGGCTGCCCGGATCAGACTATTTTGAACAAGTTTAAATGTCTTCGTCAGGCTCTTAAAGAATGGTGGCGAGATATTGGCAAAAAAGAAGGAGCGGAACTGATGTCCTTGAAAGAGGATATGGAAAAACTTGAAGAGACCATGGAATTGAGGGATTTGGAGGAAGAGGAGGTGTGGGTTTGGGAGGAATGTAGAAAAGGAGTTGACTACTTGAATTGGTGTAACAACAAAGACCTTAAACAGAAATCTCGCGTGAGGTGGGCAGTTGATGGGGACGAGAATTTTGTGTTCTTTCATAGAGTCATCAATGGGAGAAAAGCGTCTAATTTTATTCCTGGATTGTTAATTGAAGGAGAGTGGGTGGTAAAACCCTCTCGGGTTAAAAAAGAGGTTTTCAAGCATTTTAGGGAGCACATTAAAGAAATAAATAAAAAGCGACCAGATTTTCGGTGCCAGAATTTGAAGCGACTGGAGGAGGGGAGTTGAGACGCTCTCATTGCGAGTTTTTCTGTTGAGGAAATAAAAGAAGCGGTATTTGATTGCGGGTCGGATAGAGCACTGGGGCCGGATGGTTTCAATTTTCGGTTCTTAAAACAGTTTTGGAGCTTGTTCGAGAAGGATTTTGACGATTTGATGAGGTATTTTCACGAGTTGGGTACAATTAATAAGGGATGTAGCTCCCCTTTTATCACGTTAATTCCAAAAAATAAATCTCCGGTGGGTCTTAAAGATTATCGTCCTATTACTTTAGTGGGTATTGTGAGTAAGGTGATTTCAAAGATCCTTACCTTGCGAATAAAGAAGGTCCTTAGTTCGGTCATATCTAATACCCAATCGGCGTTTTTGGGTGGAAGATTTATTTTGGATGGTCCATTGGTCATTAACGAAACTATGGGGTGGCTTAGAAAAACAAAGAAAAAAGCCTTCTTGTTGAAACTAGATTTCGAGAAGGCTTATGATAATGTTAATTGGTTTTTTTTATTGTCGACCCTTGATCAAATGAGTTCTCCTATGAAATGGTGCTCTTGGGTGAAAGGGGTTTTAGAATCGGCTCGTTCGGCAGTCTTGGTTAACGGGTCGCCAGCATTTGAATTTCAGTGCCAGAAAGGGGTTCGTCAGGGGGATCCTTTATCTCCTTTTCTCTTCTTATTTGTCATGTAGGTTTTACATTGCTTTCTTGACAAAGCGGTGGAGGAAGGAGTGGTGAAAGGTATTCGTGTTGGGAAAGGTGCAAGGGGCTTCGCACCTTTCCCACCTATTCTATGCTGATGACGCACTAATAATTGGTGATTGGTCGAGAGACAATTTGCTTGGCATGGCGAGAGTATTACGGGTTTTCCATCTTTGTTCCGGGCTTAGGATAAACATCCAAAAATCGTTCTTGTATGGCATTGGGACAGATGATCAGGAGGTTGTGGGCATGGCGGAGGTGATTGGTTGTAGGGTTGGGAGCTTTCCATTTGATTATTTGGGGATCCGAGTGGGAGCTAACATGAATAGAATTTGTCAATGGAACCCGGTGATTGATACGGTGAAGAATAGGCTTGCTTCGTGGAAAGCGAATACTTTATCCATGGGAGGAAGACTCACTTTAATTAAATCGGTACTCGCTAATCTACCTATTTATTATCTTTCGTTATATAAAGCCCCAGTGAAAGTTGTTGAGGTTCTTGAAAGACTCATGAGAGATTTCCTTTGGTCGGGAACGGGTGATAAAAGAAGGATGCATTGGGTAGCTTGGGAGGTTATTACATCCACTAAGAAGCAAGGTGGGTTGGGCGTGTTGAAACTAGCCGAGGTTAATTTGGCGTTACTTGCCAAATGGGGTTGGAGATTTAAGATGGAAAGTGGATCGATGTGGCGAAATCTCATTGAAAGTATTCATGGTAGTAGAGGTAGGTGGGCGTTTCTTCCAATTAAACGTTCCCTCCCCGGGTGTTGGAAGGTTATTGTGAACCAAATAGAAGCCACTAAGGTTAATAACAAGTCTATGCAAAATATGATTAAAGGAATTCTTGGAAATGGGCAACATATCCGGTTCTGGAACGACATTTGGGTGGGTGACACTACACTTTGTGACAGGTGGCCTAGCTTGTATATTTTGGATAGATACAAGAATAGCATGGTATGTGATAGGCTGGACACTCATGGGGAGGAGACTTCTTTTATAATTAATTGGAGTAGATACCCAAGAACAGTGATGGAATTGTCTGAGAAGCAAGATATGGATCGATTACTTGGAAGTCAAAAACTAAGTAGCCACCATGATTCGTGGGCCTGGATCAATAATAAAGAGGGTACTTTTTCGATAAAGGACTTTAGGAATTGGCTGAATAGTATTAATAATGGGCCGGCCCATAAGGTGCTCAAATGGGAGACTTGGGTTCCTACAAAAGTTTTTCTTGTGGCGTGGCGGGCAGCTAGAGACAGACTACCTACTCGAGCAGCTCTAGTTCAAAGGAGGGTTCAGATTCAGGATGTTACCTGCCCGATATGTGAGTATGGGATCTAGGATATAAAGCATTTGATGGTAGAGTGTGGCTTCGCATATGGCGTCTGGAGCACTATTTGTAGATGGTGCAAATTGGATCCTTTTTTTTTGCATATGACTTTGATGACTTATTAATGTTGTACAAGAATGTTCATGGAGGGAAATGGAGAAAAAAGGTGGTTAGAGGAATTATTATGATAACCACTTGGGCCATATGGATTTCTAGAAATGAAAAGGTGTTTCAAGACAAAACCAAGAAGATTACCGAGGTGGTGGCGGAAGTTAAGTCTAAAGCATACTTATGGTTGAAGTTTAGATCGAAATTCAAAGCTATTGTATGGAATGAGTGGGTCAAGAACCCGTTGTATATGTGTTTATAGTTTTTGAGCGGCTCTTGTCTTTTAGAGCTTGCTTGTTTTTAATGAAAGTTTATGTTCAAAAAAAAAATCATTTTAATGTATTTTTAGTATGTTAGAATTAATGTTATTTATTGACATTAATAATAATTGACCGAATTGAATGTTATTTATTACGATTTTTTAATCTCATTTATTTATATTAATATTACTACAAAATTATGTTTAATCTATATTTATGAAATTATGTTTAATATTATTTATATTACTATTTGTTCGAATTATTATTGGTGTTTTCTGCAATTAATAGGATTTTTTTATTTTTTAATGATATTTATTATGAGTTTTAATGACATTAATAATAATTGACCGAATTTAATGTTATATATTACGATTTTAAGCTCATTTATTTATTATTGACCGAATTGACCGAATTAATTTACGAATATATTACTAATACTAATATTACGATTTTTTATTTTAATCTAGTGAATCGGATTTACCTTTAAATGGACTTAATCATTCTATGTTTTACTTATTTTAAAAAACAGGATCTCATCCGAACACACCAACGTTATTATATCTTATCACAAAGGTTCTCAATTCTTCAAGGTTTTGCATGACCCTTCGTCACCCGTGTTCGTATGTTTGTTAGTTTTTTGTGTAAAAATGCCTATTTCATTTTATAAAATGATTTTTTTATACGTGTCTTTCCAGACTGTGTCGAAGGCCATGAACAAATTTCTGTTATCTAAAAACATCATATGCAATGACGTTACAGTTTCCACATACGAATTATGATTAGTCTTGATTGCAATTAATAAGATTTATTCATTTTTAATGTTATTTATTAAGATATTTAATATTAATTATTGACATTAATAATAATTGACCGAATTTAATGTTATTTATTAAAAAATTTAATCTCATTTATTTATATTACTTTTCTTTTCGAATTTATGTTTAATAAGATTTAATCATTTTAATGTATTTTTAGTATGTTAGAATTAATGTTATTTATTGACATTAATAATAATTGACCGAATTGAATGTTATTTATTACGATTTTTTAATCTCATTTATTTAAATTAATATTACTACAAAATTATGTTTAATCTATATTTATGAAATTATGTTTAATATTAATTATATTACTATTTGTTCGAATTATTATTGGTGTTTTCTGCAATTAATAGGATTTATTCATTTTTTTAATGATATTTATTATGAGTTTTAATGACATTATTAATAATTGACCGAATTTAATGTTATATATTACGATTTTAAGCTCATTTATTTATTATTGACCGAATTAATTTACGAATATATTACTAATACTAATATTACGATTTTTTAATTTTAATCTACAGTGAATCGGATTTACCTTTAAATGGACTTAATCATTCTATGTTTTACTTATTTTAAAAAATAGGATCTCATCCGAACACACCAACGTTATTATATCTTATCATAAAGGTTCTCAATTCTTCAAGGTTTTGCATGACCCTTCGTCACCCGTGTTCGTATGTTTGTTAGTTTTTTGTGTAAAAATGCCTATTTCATTTATAAAATGATTTTTTTATACGTGTCTTTCCAGACTGTGTCGAAGGCCATGAACAAATTTCTGTTATCTAAAAACATCATATGCAATGACGTTACAGTTTCCATTAGTATTGATTGCAATTAATAAGATTTATTCATTTTTAATGTTATTTATTAAGATATTTAATATTAATTATTGACATTAATAATAATTGACCGAATTTAATGTTATTTATTAAAAAATTTAATCTCATTTATTTATATTACTTTTTTTTCGAATTTATGTTTAATAAGATTTAATCATTTTAATGTATTTTTAGTATGTTAGAATTAATGTTATTTATTGACATTAATAATAATTGACCGAATTGAATGTTATTTATTACGATTTTTTAATATCATTTATTTATATTAAAATTACAACAAAATTATGTTTAATCTATATTTATGAAATTATGTTTAATATTATTTATATTACTATTTGTTCGAATTATTATTGGTGTTTTCTGCAATTAATAGGATTTATTCATTTTTTTAATGATATTTATTATGAGTTTTAATGACATTAATAATAATTGACCGAATTTAATGTTATATATTACGATTTTAAGCTCATTTATTTATTATTGACCGAATTAATTTACGAATATATTACTAATACTAATATTAGATTTTTAATTTTAATCTACAGTGAATCGGATTTACCTTTAAATGGACTTAATCATTTTATGTTTTACTTACTTAAAAAATAGGATCTCATCCGAACACACCAACGTTATTATATCTTATCACAAAGGTTCTCAATTCTTCAAGGTTTTGCATGACCCTTCGTCACCCGTGTTCGTATGTTTGTTAGTTTTTTGTGTAAAAATGCCTATTTCATTTTATAAAATGATTTTTTTATACGTGTCTTTCCAGACTATGTCGAAGGCCATGAACAAATTTTTGTTATCTAAAAACATCATATGCAATAACGTTACAGTTTCCACATACGAATTATGATTAGTCTTGATTGCAATTAATAAGATTTATTCGTTTTTAATGTTATTTATTAAGATATTTAATATTAATTATTGACATTAATAATAATTGACCGAATTTAATGTTATTTATTAAAAAATTTAATCTCATTTATTTATATTACTTTTTTTTTTGAATTTATGTTGAATAAGATTTAATCATTTTAATGTATTTTTAGTATGTTAGAATTAATGTTATTTATTGACATTAATAATAATTGACCGAATTGAATGTTATTTATTACGATTTTTTAATCTCATTTATTTATATTAATATTACTACAAAATTATGTTTAATCTATATTTATGAAATTATGTTTAATATTATTTATATTACTATTTGTTCGAATTATTATTGGTGTTTTCTGCAATTAATAGGATTTATTCTTTTTTAATGATATTTATTATGGGTCAATTCCCTAATTCGTTCAATACGCGTGTAATTATGTAAATTTAAAGCTTCCGAACCACCTATAAGTGCCGATAATCAAAACCTCACCATCACAGATGTGACATCCGTCACTTTTCCTTTATTTTATTTTGTATATAATAATAATAAATAATAATAATAATAATAATAAAGTTAGTTTGGACATTTCATTCATCAACCATCCTTCACCATTAACATAACCCAAACCAACCATCCCTTTACCCATCACATGAGCCCAAGGCCCAGACTCGAAGCCCACGATTCCGGCCCACAGCAGGTCTGGCCCAAGCCCACCTCCTCTTCACCTTTTACAAAAAAAAAGAAAAGAAAAGAAAACTCTGCTGCTGCCGCGACTCGAACCCGAGCCGGCTCAGCAAATCCCACACACGAACAAACCATCTGAGCTACACTTGACTTTTGAATTAATCCCAACCCATATTATATAAAAACCTACAAAAACCCCAAGCTTCTCCTTTCCCTTGTCTGTTACGTGCAGCAGCAACGCACCAGCAATCAAACACATTTAGACCTCGGTCAACCTCTTTGACCTCGACAATGGAAGGGTAAATGGAAACAATAAAGTCGCTGACGTGATTCAAGCCTGATGAAGTGCTAATACGCGTTTACCAGCTTTAAATCCGATCCTAAATTACCGGGTTTTGACCAACCATTAGTCAAGAATCGAGACCTTATAAATACCCATTATTATCCCAATCAAGCTTGCATCTACACTCAAGCTATAACGATTAAAAGAACCCCCTTATAATATCCCTCTGTCGTGCTATCAATCGTCCAGAATCGAAGCTTTTAACTCGCGTTTGACCTTTTGCTTTGACTGAGCAATTCGAATTCAAATCGTGTTTGTAAGTTGTATTTTATCAGTAGGTTTTGTTATTCGTAATCAATCGATCAATAGCCCTAACATTTCTGTGGCTATTGATCGTTAATTGACTCGATTAAAAGGCTAGGGCTCGTAAGTTTTGAATTGGGGAAGAACGATTCAACCAACTATCCTATATAATTATTTCAAAACGAACTTATTAACAAACTGATCCTCAGACCAGTTGGTTGTCCATCTTTACTCCAGAACGCGAACCGGCCAATGGCCCAGGTTCGAGTCCCACCATAAACAACTTTTTTTTGTGTTATCCTTTATACTTATATTATCTTTATTCTTTTAAAAAAAATCGTTTTAAAATACTAAAACTATTTTACAAATTCTACAAAATTTATTTTATGTTATTCCAATGATAAACCTTGCTGTCCAATTTTTAGTTTTTCAAAAATCATTTATTTAATATATATAATAAATATTACAAGTTTATTCATTTATAATTGTAAAATTCAATAAAAATATCTAAACGATTTTATAAAATTCCACAAAAATTATCCTAAACTTGTACAACAATAAACATTTCAGAAATAATTTTTATTTCTGAAAAACCGTCTGTTTTATATTTTTTAATTAATTTTTATTAGTTTTAATCATAAATAAATCATAATAAATTCGTTTTTCAGTATTTTTGCACCAAAATTTTATATAAATTATTTCTATCCATTTAGAACAGAAATACAATTTTTAATTTAAAAATTATTTAATTTTAATATTTTTAAATATTAAAGTTATATTTTGACAATTCGAAATAAATAGATTTAAATATTCTATTTATAAGAAAATAATTTTATAAAAATTATTTTCACACTTAAAACCGTATGTTGTGACCATCTTTAATTTAAAATTTACAAAAGACTTTTGTTTATTTATTCATCAAATTTCTCTTATTTATTAAACGTTTAATTTATTAATCAAACGAATACTTATCCCCAATTCGAAACCCTAGAATATACTTGTAGAATAGACAGACTTAGACTTATTTGTTACCTTATACATAGGGTGATACTTGGCAACGTTGGATTACACTTATTCAATTTCACAAGACTTAACACCTTGCTAAGGTGAGTATTACTTATCCCTTTTTTCGTTTTCACACTTTTGGGGTGATTCATGCACAGGTATACAAAACTTGCAAATTCATTTACACATACATTTTTATTCATTTACAATTCATATACGTGTCTTGATTATCTTTGTGCTTATGTTTGAACATGAACGTAGCTTACATACAAAATCATACATCTAGACATAACTTATGTTATGGTGCTCTTTACATATAGACGTAACTTATGTTACGGTGCTCATTTAGACATAACTTATGTTATGGTGCTCTTTTAGACTTGACACGTGTTAGGGTGCTCATTATCAATTTCAACTTATCAACTTTACATTTGATCCTTGTCTTGTTTGGTTACTTGCGTGTTTACATAATGCCTTGGTGATGCTAGACACATGAATTGTACTACTTTTCAAACTTATACTATATGTACAAAGCTAAGTAGTACTCACCAACATCATATGTTGACAAAATTTATTTTCGTGCATGTTTCAGGATAAGCTGCTTGACGCTTCATATAGGACTTTGGACTTAGACTAAATAAATCAACTATCTCAATTTTGTTGTGTATTCATTTTCACATATTGTAAGACAATATTCAATAATCAAATATTTACATTTTAGTACCATGAGCTTTTGAACAATCGTCACTACGTGGCACCTCGATGATTCCGCCATCGGTTGGGGTGTTACAACAGACCTTTCTCATTCCCTAAATCGTAAAAATCACTTGTGTCTTGACTTTTGGAGTTGACTCGCATCTCTGCATCTAAAACGCCTTGTAAGTTCAATTAAGATGTTGTTTTTTATTCTTCATAATCGACTAAACAAAAGCCCCATGTTTTCTATGGGTATCAATCATTAATTCGTGCAATTGAAATTTCTAGGGTTCATACGTTTTGCTTTTAGGGAAGATGATAATCGTACATATATGTTTAAAAACATTTTAAACACAAACTTTAACAACCATCTGATCTAGATTAGATGGTTATGTATAATGTGGTTGAAACAGATGGTCTTGAGTTCGACTCTAAGCCCAAGCGTTTTTATATATATATGGAACCATATTATCTTTCGAATACAATATATAACTAATTAAATCTAATTAAAACTTGTTCTCAGGGTCCAGCCCAGTTGGTGGCTGGACTTGTGATAAAGCCCCACCCGGTCCTAGACCCGGTTCGATTCCCTTTGACAGCAAGGTTTTTTTTTTTTTTTTTTTTTTCTTTTTTAAGAAAAACCCTTTCTTATATATTTTTGTTACTAACTTTTAAAATAGTTTTTTAAATACCAAATATGATTTATAAAATCTATAAAATTTATCTTATGTTGCTCAAATGTTAAACTTTATTACCCGATTTTTAGTTTTTCAAAAATCATTTATTTAATATATATAATAAATATTTCAAGTTTATTCTATTATAATTATAAAATTCTATAAAAATATTAAAACGATTATATAAATTTCCACAAAAATTATTCTGAGTTTATAAAACATTAAACATTTCTGAAATGATTTTTATTTTCGAAAAATCATTTATTTAATATTTTTAATCAATTTTTGTTATTTTAATCATAAATAAATCATAATAAATTCATTTTTCAATATTTTTGCACCAAAATTTTATATAAATTATATCTGTCCATTTAGAACAGAAATACAAATTTTAATTTAAAAATTATTTAATTTTAATATTTTTAGATATTAAAGTTATATTTTGACAAATTGAAATAAATAGATTAAATATTCTATTTTTAAGAAAATAATTTTATAAAAATTATTTTCATACTTAAAACCTTATAATGTGACGATCTTTAATCTAAAGTTTACAAAAAGACTTTTGTTTATTTATTTATCGAATTTCTTTTATTTAATAAACAATTTAATAATTAATCAAACGAATACTTACCCCCAAATTCGAAACCCTAGAAAATACTTGTAGACTAGAAAGACTTAGACTTATTTGTTACCTTATACATAGGGTAATACTTGGCAACTTTGGGCTACACATATTCTATTTCTCGAGACTTAATACTTTGCTAAGGTGAGTTTACGTAACCATGTTTATGCAATTCTTTATACTTGAAACTTTATACTTAAGCAATTCTACATACATGTCTAGTTGTAAACTTTAAATGCCTCATGACTTGGACAACTATTGTTAGACTTAAACTTCAACTTACATAATCATTAGTTATGGCCAAGCCGGCGATACTCAATAATAGATCTATTGGATTGACAATCCCACCTAGATTCGTTGACCATCTTTTATGGGGAGTGCGGGTGATTGTTATCGTTCCAACGTGATATTAAGGTGAACCGTGGATGACGGATGGACCTAAACTTGTCGGAGGTTTGATTATGTGCATACTACACTTCATGTTTATTCATGTAGACTTAAACTTACGATAGACTTATGAATTGCTAAACTTTTATTATCCTTAAACTTAATTGCTTGACATGGCTTTTGTATTCTCACCAGCTTCTAGTTGACCCCCCCCCCCCATTTTTACAACTCAACAGGAAATAATGATGCTTGAAGTCTAGAGCTAGCATGAGGAGACAATTTGAAGTTTATGCTTTGTTTGGCTTTTTGATGTATTAGAATTTCATTCAAGACTTGTTATATATTTTCAATTTTGGATATTTTACTTTAAATAAATTTCAATTAAAACTTGAATACCATGTGCTACTGTATACTCATTCTTACGTGACACCTCGATGTTTCCGCCATCGGTTGGGGTGTTACAGTCTGAGGCCCCTTTCGGCCATTAGGGGCCGCGTACAGAGTACCCGGCAATACTTTAGTTGATCGTTAAAAAAAATACAAATCAATAAACAAATGATATTATTAAATAACATTAAAATTCAAAAACCTAAATGGCGTGTAGCAGTGGTAAATGGAATTATGGATATAGTTGGGGTCCATGGATTGATTATGTTAAAACAATAAGACTACTAGGTGTGGAGAGGGGTGACATTTTCATGATGGGCCGTCACGTAGGCGTCACGTAAGAGTGAGGGGAGAGGCATCTTGATGATGGGCCTTCAAGGGGGTGGTGTGCACTATGATGACGGGCCTCCTAATTGGTCAGAATTATTAAAAATAATAAAAAAATCAATTAAAAACAATAAATTGGCCCGGCTTCAACGGCAAGAGGGTGCCGCCATTGCCGTTGCCGGCCCTAGGGGGTGTGTAGCTCGGGGCGGCATAGGCTTGCCTCCCCTATGCCGTGCCCCATAATAAGATCCGAATGACTCAATTTAATTAGTAAATTGATTTTTTTTAAAAAATTAAATAGTTTTTTTTTACTTTAATACCCTTATAATTAAAATAAAAGTATGTCACGTGTCACTCCGAGAAGCCTTCTTATCCTTCTAACAAAAAGATTTCTTTGTACCGGAACCTGTACCTATATATATTAGATTAGATTGTTAATGTTTAGATCCATGAATTGTTTTAGTCTGCCATTATTTTCATTCAACCTTTTTGATGTTTATTAGACCTTTTTGATGTTCATTCGACCTTTCGATCTTTGAATTTGTAAATTTTAACTCATTGAATACAAAATAATAATATACTAATATATTGTCCGCCAAATATTTCTTTGGGCCTTTTTTGGACTTTTGTGTAAGTTTGTTTTGTTGAGAATGAGAGACACGAAGAGATGTTGGTCATTTAAACCGAGCCCAAAATGTGCAAATTTCATATGGTGTCTTGAAGCTAGCGATGAACATATTACACCGAATACTGAACCGATAACAACCCTGAACCGATCCTGTACTGATCTCGTACCGAACCGAGGGTGTTCGGTATCGGTGTCGGTACTCACATTTAGAGGTTTTCGATTTCGGTATCGGTACAAGATCAGTATTTTAAGGTAAAATACCGATACCGTACCGTATGTTTTCGATATCGGTATTGGGTTTTAAAATTTTTCGGGATCGGTATTGGTTGTACCGATACCGTCCCGAGCTCATCCCTACTTGAAGCTATTGATCCAAATTACAAATGGGTGTAAAGTCTAGGTTAGGGATGCCATCCAATAACTTCGAGTTATCCGAATCAGGTTGTGAAGTTTTAAAATTTGTATTCGCGTGAAATTTGAATTATTGGATTCGAATAGGCTTTTTTGAATTCAACTTGAATTTGGGTTTATTCCACGGACTAGAACTAGAAAATGGTGAAAAATTAAAACCTAAAATAAAAAAAAAATAAATCACTATTTTATTTAAGTTTTAATAATTTAACATGATAATACATACACATTAGAAACAACCTTAAAACATAATAAAAAGTTTCAAACAAGATGAAAACATAATAAAAGAACTAATAAGAATGAAATTGCATATTCTATTTAACAACCGAAAAGAAATATCTCATAAAACAGCTTAAAATTATAATATATTGTTTGTTGTTTATACTTTAATTTAATATGGTATTTAAGTTTTTTATATTAAAACTAAAATTATAACGTATTATGTTTCATACAATTTGTAACGTTAACGGGTGGAATCAATCAAGACTTGTTTTTTAGGTACAAAAACAAACTTCGGTCTGATAAAACTTGACCTCCTTTGGAAAAGATCAAGTACTAAAGAACTAATACAACCGCAAAATGATTCGAAACAATAATTGTTGAACCATACTTCTACATGTAATTTGCTATAGTTTACTTCAAAAAAGAAAAGGCAACTAAATCATATACCATATAGTTACCTGTTAATATCAAAAACCCACAAATTAACCAGTGATAACCAATATTGAGACATTAACAAGAAACATAATCATTCCATTTCAGCACATACACAAAGAATTCACCAATTATCATCACACATATATATCTATGTTATCTATTATCTTATGCACCTCCATATTTGGTTTTGTAATGTCTCATGTTTTAGTTAATGGAATATCATGAGCTTATATCATCACAGTATTGGGTTAAAAAAACAACTAATATTTGAACAATATTAACAAAAAAGAATAAAAGAATATTTGGAGTTTTTCTCGTGCGTAGCTACACGAACTTCCAGCCACCGTTGTTGTAGTGATACTCGCACGCACTGAGATGAGAAGTAATCTCAGTTCGAAACGGACGATCTTGGCAGCCAAATATTCGATTCGGACAATCGATTCGACAAGCCTCGAGCATTTGCTCAACTAAAATGTTACGGTGAAGATTGTGGCCGAGCGGAAAACCACAAAAGGGACAATTGTTGTTAAACTCGTCACTGCATCGTCCACAAACGGAGTGGCCGTGAGCGCACTGCAAAAGGTATGAATTTACAAAACTTAAACATATTGGCAATAATAATTAAAATGATTTACAGAAGGTATGAATTTAAAAGAACAAACATCCAAATTTATTTTATTTCATGTTGTTGATAATAATAACAGATTTGAGATATAAAATAGTGTTGTTGATCGTATGATGCCAAAGTTCGAAAACAGATGTAAAGAACGCCTACTACAGCAATAATTTATGCTGACACACCTAAAAACTACGTTACAAAGATCTGTCTTTAGACTACGCCTAAATAGACATAAACCGTTTTGGTTGTAACATTCAAACTATATAACTTTTACATTTCAAAACAAACATCATAAATAATCTGTATTACACAGCCCTGTTTACATACATTTGGAACAAAACTCATATATACTTGAAGTAAAACACATCTAAAAGCGTGTAGGTGACTAAACGCCTATTCGGGTTTGCGTGGTTGGTTGTGTTAGGTCCATTCAGATTCGAATCCTAGGATCTAAATATATTTTCAATAGGTCAAAGATTCTGTTGGTCGCAGCTTGTCCTGCTGTTGTGGTTGCAGGGTGCGCAGTCGCTGTTGTCGCGGCTTGCGCTGCAACTGATGTGGCAGCTTGCACTGCTGCTGATGTTGCAGCAGCCTGCACAGCTGCTGTTGTATTGGTAAAAACGAATCAAACGCTGTATTGTCATTGCTATAAAGAGGTCTAAAGTTGTCAAGTGGTTAAAATTGGTCCGATGGCGTATAAATAAAATTTCAAAAGCATCCAACTACCTTACTAATCAATGGCAACATATTCACTCTACCCTTATATGATCAATTTTAGGGCGACTTCGCCACCTAAACAGAAAAAATAGCAAAAAACATGTAACGGGTCAATTTGGGTGGGCTTTGTATTTTTTATTTATTTATTTATTTATTTTTTTATCTCAAAGAAGTCAAATAAAACATCAAACTTTGTATAATACCAAACAAAAACTAACATGCCAACAACATGCATTGCAAATAAAACGCCTATTCGGCTAGGTGCTTGGTCTGACTTATCCAAATTTTCTGAACCAGCATACCTTTTATTTTATTCACTAAAAGTTGACATCTATGAATATAAGATTTAAAGTTTGACTATTAATTAGGCATAGGAACTTGACTATGTTGACTTTGGCTTTTTTTGACCTGTTCCCATATATCACCAATCAATAAATCCTCTATTCCAAACTCTATATCAAATTTAAGTGACTTATGGAATACCATTGGTCTATAAAAGTCTGCCTGACGCAAACCAAGGCTAAACCCTGGATTTGGGCCATACCCCTGCCCCATCCTATCTCTTCTACCCATGAGTTGTACATATATCTCTCAATTTACATTTACCATTCCCTTATAGATCAGTCAACACAACATGGACTTGTAACTCAAAACCAACCCTATATCCCATATACACAACATAGACTCAAGAGTGAAAAGAAAAGGACTGATTACAAAAGTTAACAGTTTTAGGTATGCACACATTAACTGGGTCTAAACATATCATAGGCGTTTATGCGCATTATAGATTATAACCCACAAGAACTTCTAAATGATTTAATTTATTTAATCTAATATATGAAACTAAAACTGACAACATTATACATGTGACAGACCATGAGTGATATGTTGGTGAAACAATCATTGGTGCGCATATTCGCGTTGGCGCGTAACATGATGTTAATGAGGTTCACCATTATGTAGACCCAAATCTATATTGTCAACATAACCAATTGATATACGACCATAACATTAGTTGCGCCTAAGTACTCTTAGCATCAAATATAAACCTATGTGTCTATAAAATAAAAAAACAAAGTTTTAAAAATTTAATGACCAAAAATCAATTATTCATCAGTGAAATATGATGTGTTAAAAAAAGCATTCTTAAAATGGTGCTTGGTATTTTTTTTTCAAAACTTATTGTTAAACAATAACCAATCTCAAACAAAAATACTCTATTAGCAAACGCGCGTCTACTCGCCTATGCGTCTATGTGTTTAAACGAATAAACACCTACGTGAATAGGCGTTTTGTTCACCTACACGCCTATTCTCTTAGGCGCATAGGACTGAAATGATTACAGTAACTAATCATTTCAATTAGAGACCTTTGACCAAAGTTTTGACTATAAGTTCTTTTGTGCAAGCATAAGAAGGTTTGACTCTTGACCAACTGGTCTATCCTATGACTTTGAACCGATTGCCTTTAACCCTTTAGACTATGTAACCCATTTCACTATAGCATTCAAATCAAACTCCACTATGCTATGCCAACCTCATATCTTTGACTTATCCAAATTTTCTGAACCAGCATAGCTTTTATTTTATTTTATTCACTAAAATTTGACATCTTGAATATAACCAATTAAGCCTAGAATGGTTGACTTTTGAGTATCGCATATGTCTACCATCAATTTACTTAATAATAAAAGTTTTTATCATGGAACACATCGAACCAAAATCAAGCTGCGGACACATTCTAAACATATAAAAAAACTGCATCAACAGGCATAGATTTCTTCACAGTTATGATCACAGTAAAACATTTCATACAATAATTCAAGCGCTTCAGGAAAAAAGACAATCAACTTTTAAGTTTCCACATCATAAACATAAATTAGATATGGCCAGACATTTAGAAAAAAAATATATATTGTATTATTAATTTTGGTTGACAAACAAAGCGCAGCTAAGTACTTGACTTCAAAGACAGCTAGCTAGTTTCATTCAATAAAGAGGCGCTTTAGTCTGATTGCGGCTAGCGCGCCCCTTTTCTTCCTACTTTCTGTTAAGCAAGTCTGAAAACCCCTAGTGGAATCGGATATTAGAAGAAACACAGCTTGTGAACCTAGACTCGAATGCAGCAGCATAAACATTACAAAGAAGGTGGCACGTGCTGCTGAACTGTGTAGCCGACATAACGAAACAACGCCTAATACAGCTGTCATCCTTACAACATGGGACTCGGGTTCCGCGTGCAGTACCCTTCGCCATGGTTTCTAATCGGCTAATGATGCTTCTTCCTAAAATCGTTGTACCAACACTAAATAAATACCTTGTGTGATCTATCTAGCAGCCCCATCAACATAACAAACCAATACAAATACAAATACAAATACAATGGCCTAAAGAAAACCTTAATCTCTATTACTCATCGTCAAATAAAAAGCAAAACAGGACTTCCTTGAAACACCATTTGGCGTAATGCGCATTCAAGACGTCTAATTGACATCATCAAAACTACCAATCAATAAAAATACTCCAACAGTCCACTATTCCATACACCACCACACTACACCTATTTCTGATTCAAATCGAAGCTACCAATCAATACAAATACTCCGAACACTCACACATCACACTACACCTATGTCCTTGCACAAACTCAATTCATCAAAAAATGCACCAAGGTCATATGATACATTCTGGTACGGCAGAAATCACTAACAATCCAATAATCATAGGCCTAATTCTCTACTTACATACAGTTGTAGAAAAATTCTTTAAAATTCCTAAACAAACAAAAAGGACCCATTAACCAAAATTCTCTCAAATACATGTAAAAACCTTACTGCTCATAAACAAATGGCCATGCAAAGAAAAAAAAAAAAGAAAAACCATGAACCGTCTCAAATGATCACAACCACATCTTCTTTTGTAACACATACCAAACACATTAATATAAATAAATAAATAAATAAATAAATAAGCTTTTGAAAACTATAGTTATAGTTACCTGATATACAATAGATTCCCAGAGTTGTTGGCATTGGGGCATCTCAGCCAATGCCCAGTAAGTATTATTGATGGAGGCGGCGGAATGCAAGGCGCCGACGGAGATGGCGGCGGCGGTGGCGCAAAGGACGATGAAGTGGGAGACGGTTGGCCAGTGGAAGAAGGGGTGTGGGTTGGCGGTGGGGCAGAGAAGGGTTGGGGCGGAGGAGACGGCAGCGGTGGGGCAGAGGGAGACGGCAGCGGTGGGGCAGAGGGAGGCGGCAGCGGGGTCTGAGTTGGTGAGTTCGACGACCACGATGGTGAATGTGAATACAAGAATCTGTCGGAGTTGGATATGAATGGACGGCGGTGTCGATAAAGATTGAGAGAAAGGGTGCGAAGTGGTGGAGAATTTGGGACCGGTGGTGGAACAGGCTTAGCCTGACGTGGTGGTGAGGGTGGTGAGTGGGTAGCTGGGCGACTGAAACAACGCAACTTTTTTCTCAGGTTCAACATTATTGAATTGGATTAGGGGATCAATTAAAGATTTCTTTCTATGGTTTGGTTTTCTAGTTTCATAAGTACTTATTAATAATGAATGACATGCTTTGCTTGTAATAAGGATGTTAGAATTCAAATCGACGAGGTTTTCCGTTGGAACCAGCTAAGCTAGCTCTTAATTAATGTTAATGTTAATGTTATACCTCTGAATTTGAACAGTACTTGTCTTATTATTATTGTTGTTAGTTTAGTTAGGTACCCAATATATTGTTATTATTATTTTTATTTTTTCAAATTGGTCCAAAAGTGAAGACGCACGACCTGAAAAGATGTTGTATTCTCATGATCGCATCAAACACAAACCCATATTGAGATACCCGCATTTTATTTACCGAGTTGGGATACGATCCATCTCCAAACGACACATAAAAATATTGCACTTAAGAGAAACCCATTTCATTCGCTAATTATTTGTTTAATAAACTTTTTCTCTTTATCGATCCCACAACAACAACAAAAAAAAAAAAAAAAAAAACAAAAAATCTCTTAATCGTCTCCTCCCATTTCCATTTATCCGGGTTAGTGCCTAAGATGACCGACTCCATAGCAACAATACACTCAGTCATGAAGTTGTCCAATTTTCTCCTTTTCGCTTGTCTCTCTCCCCAATGACCTTCGAGACCGATCTTCTCGTAGTGAACCGGCAGCGGTTGGACCGGAGACGGTTCCTGCTTTTGTGATGGGTGTAACAAAAACAGGGTAATAACCAATCTTTCCTATCACTTGTGGCGGTTTAGACTGTTTATTGGACGACATTGTATTGTTTGCGTAAAGTTTGATTGAGCTTTTGGGTAAAAGGGGTCGAATTGCAATAGCGGCGGCGAGCATGCGGTTGCGGGTTACACGACGGTGGAGAAATGGGGGTTAATGGATGGAGGTTAATAGTGGTGGTGATGCGATGGACGAGTGGTCTCTAGAGTGGAGGTCGCTGGTGGATGTTGGTTGCAGGTTTGGGTCGATGGTGGTTGTAGGTCTGGGATTCGATGGTGATGGAGGCGGGTGGCTGAATCGTATTATGATAGATAAAGTGATGCCGATGATGGTTGCAGGGTGTTGTGATAGATAAAGTGGAAGAAGGGTTTTATTTTTTTATTTTGCTTTTAACACAGGCATGGATGTGGAAAGACCAAACTGCTCCCTCACCTGATATGCACGTGAGGGGACTTAACCAAGAAACTTAACGGAGTTAGACACAAAGGTTGAAACATGTAGTAAAATCAATAGGTAAAGGTTGATTTGGGTGCATATGGAACATAAAAAGTTGGAACTTGCAATATTAGCCAAACATAAAGGGTGATTTCTGTAATTTTGTCTTATATTTATTTTCTTTATGTCGGAATTTACATTGTTTGACAAACGTTCGTGTTTTCCTCCAAAATCGCATATTAAGACACCACAACAGACAAAGTCAAGTAGCACAAGAAGTAAGCAGTAACAAGCATGGCAAAACAACGACAGGAACTAAAAGAAGACAACTTTTTACCACGGTTATGTCAACAAGAATTGTCAGCAACCATAAACAATCAAATTTTAAACAGAATTATGTGTAACTAATCGGTGATGTTGCTTTATGAACATGTAATGTTGTGTTATCCAGACTTATGTTATTACTGTGTTAGTAGCTTCTTGAAAAAACACTGCTTCCGTCACGCAACGCGCGTACGGCAATAGAACCTAGTTGTGTTAATATATGAAGTTCCATTATTGTATCGTAATCGTACTGGTGTAAGGTATGCTAGATTTTAATGGAAAATAATAGATAATATCGTAATTGATTGTGTAATTATATTGTATTTAGTATGTTTCCATACATACTCGACCGACTTGTATTATAAATTGATTATCATTGAGAAGAGGAAGATAATCCATTGAACAATATTCTCCTTACAGAAAAAATGATAATAATACATAAAATTCACTAATAAATTTTTATACTCATTTTCACGAAATTATGTTTTATGCAATGTAATATATCCACATTATAAGTCAAATTAAACTATCATAAAGCTTGTATAGCATAATTTTAAAAGTGTTTCATTTTAATAATTAAACTTTTAAAATATGTTATACTTTGTTGATATCATTTGATATTCGAAAGATGCAACTGTAGATACATCAACTCAAGATGTCCAACAATAAGTTGCAGAAATAAATATATTCAAAATGCGTTATTATTACATTTTCTTGTTGTATTCAAGTTTGTTATCATTGAAATGTTATCATTGAAAAAGAAAGAATTGGCATGTCTTATTATATATGTCTTTTATTTAACATATAACACGTTTTTTCGTTGTCAAAAATTATTTAAAAAATAAATTCTAACAAGGAACTAGAGTCTTTGGTACAGAGAACAAACATATATTCAAACCTCACAAGGGAAGAACTTTTTTAAAGCACCCCAAACCATTAAACTTGTTTTATTTTAAAAGCTCCATGACCATTTTGAAAAGTTATTGTCGCTCTCATTGGAAAAACAAACTGATATCAAACCGACCTCACTAGTGGGCAAGCCACTAGAAGATGATTTGCGGTCTCAGCTAGCTCCACACAACCAGAGCATAATATATCATTAACCCTCATACCTTCGTTTAACATAAGCTCTGATGTGGTGATCTTGTTCGTAACTACCCTACACCCATAAAAATCAACCTTTGTAGGTAGTAGGTACCATTTTTGCCACCGATGTAAGTACCGCTCCTATTATAATAACTGCTTTTCAATATCCGAGCGAAGAGATTGAACTTAGAATGGCTCCCTCCTCTTTGAACTATCTTTTTCTTTTCTTTCAATATTTGTTTTTTGGTTGTTATAGAAGTATTAGAAAGAAAAAAGCTAAGGCAAATGCAAAGCCATGGGAAATGGATACCATTATCTTTGCTTTTTTTTTTTTTCTTTTTTTTATAAAGCCAACCCTTAACCCACCATATTGATTTGCCACTTTGCCTTTCAAATTATCGTGGCTTTGTTTTTCCGACAATAAGTTACCATTCGAATTCAGAGTGACTATAATATACTTGTAACATATAATGGGAAATTATCTATACTATATTATAAAGCATTTTAGAAGTAACTAATTTTTTAGGGCATTTATGTCTTTTCAAATATAACTTACACATATACCCCTCAACTTTACTTCATTTAAATAATAGTTACACTTTTTACCATAATTATAATCAACCACCCCTAACGATTTTTAAACGTCCATAACTTTTTCATACGTTATTATTTTCTTAATATTATTACATCGTATAAACGAGCGTTTTTTTCCTCTTTAATTTGAGTATAGTATTACTATAGTTTTTTTAATTTAAAAAAAATGATATGTTAAGATTAAATAATAATTGAAAAGAAAACAAACGAAAATGAACAGAAAGTTTTCATATCTATACTATCTTATAATACTTTTCACAAGAACCACATATAATTTGCGTTTTACAAGTATAATTGGTTAGAGTACGCACATATTAATTTAAGTTTTACAAGTATAATTATTCAGAGTACAACACACAATGCACATATTAATTACTTTTTCAGAGCAAATATCTTTTTTACAATATTTACACATTTGCCCCTCAACTTTACTCAACTTTAATTTATTTAAATAATAGTTACATTTTTTTACCATTATTATAACCAACTACCCCTTACAATTTTTAAACGTCTATAACTTTTTCATACTTTATTATTTTCTTAATATTATTACACCATATAAACGAGCGTTTTTTTTTTTCACTTTAATTTGAGTATAGTATTGCTATAGTTTTTTTTTTTTAATTTAAAAAATGATATGTTAAGACTAAATAATAATCGAAACAAAAACAAACGAAAATGAACCGAAAGCTTCTATATCTATACTATCTTATAATATATTTCACAAGGACCTCATATAATTTAAGTTTTACAAGTATAATTGGTTATAGTACAACACACAATGCACATATTAACTATTTTCATCAGGGTAATATGTCTTTTATATAATAATTACACATTTGCTCACCTCAACTTTACTAAACTTTTGTTTATTTAAATAATAATCACACTTTTTCACCCTTATTTCAACTAACTTCTCCCACGATTTTTAAACGTCCATAACTTTTTCATACATTAATATTTTGTTAATATTATTACACCGTATAAATGAGAATTTTGTTTCCTTTAATTTGATTATGGTATTGCTATAGTTTTTTTTTTTTTTTTAATTTAGATAATGATATGTTAGGGTTAAGTAATAACCGGAACGAAAACAAAGGAAGTGAGAAGTTACATTTGCACATGTGACTTCTCACTTCCTCACAGTCACCATAATTTTTTGCTTAGCGCATCACATAAATTATTGCTATGTATTTGTTCATGTGCTTGCACTTCCGTAAGCACATAGGATTCGATTGTGGTAAAAAAAAAATATTTTTATTTATTGAATTCAAAATTTTGTTTAAAATTTTTTTACCACTTACTCAGCCGCTATTATTATTAATGTCAGAAATTTATCTCATTTGTGTTTATAGAAATTTTTGTGTAATAAGTTGTTGAATGAAAAGATACACGTTGTGATATAGTTCTCATCTTGATTCTTTAATGAAAAACACTATAATTTAGTTCACAACTTTGTGGTTTTCGGATATATATATATATATATGTGTGTGTGTGTGTGTGTGTGTGTGGAAGGAAAATATCTTGAAAATGTATAATCTGATACTTGAAATCTATATACATTATGTATAATTTGATCGGTTAATTTGGTTATGCCCACTGGCAAAACTTCTATGGGGCCACGAGCCCCCCTCTCCCGTTTTGTTCGCAGTGTATTTTTTACCTTAAAATTCTGAATATTTTTTTATATATTGAGTATGTCCCCCATGATTTTATCGGAAATGCAGTCAAGCTCTGCTATGATTATACCACACACCAAGACAAATATTTCGGTCAATTGATTATTGTTTAACCTAACCAACCTAATGTTGTTACCCGCCGTAACGCGCGGGCACCCCACTAGTTATCAAAATGTATTTCCAAATTTTTTCGGATGTGAATTTGTGCAAAGTGCAAACAATACAGTTGATCCGAATATGATCTATATTTTAATAATTCAATTAATTTATAAATCTTAATTGTATGTCTGTATCAACATCCTATAATCAGAGGCGGAGCCAAGATTTCAAGATAAGGGGGCTTAGATTATTTAAACTAGCACTCATTAAAAAAATCGAACAACATAATAAACTATTATTACTAGTGGAGAGTAGAGTGAGCCTTAAGGGGGGCTTGATACAGACAAAAAAAAAAAAAAAAAGGATATAGTGGAGAGTAGAGTGGACCTTAAGGGGGCTTGATACAATTTTATTGAATATGAACAATAAAAACTTAATTAAATTTGGGCCACCGAGGGAGGCTGGACACCCCTTGGTCCCTCCCCTCCCCCGCCACTGCCTATAATCTTGTTTCATGTTTTTATAAGAAAAAAGAAACGAAAAATAGAACCTATATAAGATCACCCACAACAGTACCCCCATTCAATCATTTCAAACCGTCACATTACCATGTCATATCTTTTCAAACCACTCCAAACCACAACCCTTCCAAATCCACTTTTTTCCTCCAACCAAAAATCATTTCAAACCTTCAACTCATCATCTACTTTTCATTGTTATTTAATTTATACCCAAATACAAAAACTTTTTTATTTAATAAAAAAGTACAACATGTGGGGCCCACTTTTTCAGTATTGGACCTGTCCGCTTTAGCGGACCAACACCCACCTGACTTCATGCTTCATTTACGTTTTCCAGGACTATGGGCCCGTTACTTCATCATAATTCCGCATATCTACCAATCCACATACGAGTGTCAATAATTCGAGTTATCGGTCTCTCATCAAATTACAAGTACTAGAATTTCCTTGGGTGTCAACAACCTAATCAAAAGGCATTATTCATCCTCCACAATTGCTATCTTCCAAAATTTACAATGATCGTACTTTAGACATGAACCACAAACCTCTAATCAACTCATAATCATGTGCTTGTTGCCTATCAGTCTATCACTCAAACCATGCTTCAACAATTAAACGAGTTCTAAGTATATACATTACAAAAATGGTCATGGGTTTATGTAATGGTATAAAAGTTACCCCTATGGTGACTAGGGATGAGCATACAAGGCCGAATACCGATCCCATCCCGTCCCGTCCCGATCTCGATACCGTACCGAACCGATACCGAACCGGGGTTTCGGGATCGGTATCGGTACCCATATTTATGGATTTTCGGTTTCGGTATTATCGGTATCGGTACGAGATCAATATGGTATCGGTATTTTAAGGTAAAATACGGATACCATACCGGTACCGTAGCGTGCCGTATGTGTTCGGTATTGGTATTGGTTTTTTGGACTTTTCGGTATCGATATTGTCGGGATCGATATCGGTTCGGTACTGATACCGTCCCGAACTCATCCCTAATGGTGACATCTTGTGGGTATACTAGGAGACACCTTTTGTAACTTTGGGTCAAAACAAATAATATCACTGTGTTAATTTAGTGTAACATTATTTATATATATTAATACAAGACACTTCAATAGTGTCTTTGTTTTAATATATATATTGGCCACTAACTTTTACGTTAACTTTATTTCTGTCACTAACTTTTAGGTTAACTTTGTTTTAATATATATATTGGCCACTAACTTTTACGTTAACTTTATTTCTGCTACTAACTTTTAGGTTAACTTTATTTTCTTCTAATTTGACCACCAAACTTAGACCAACACACTTTTAGCTTTTAAGATTTAAAACTTTGGCCACTAACTTTTAGCTTAACTTTATTTTCTTCCAATTTGACCACCTAATATATATATTGGCCACTAACTTTTACGTTAACTTTATTTCTGCCACTAACTTTTAGGTTAACTTTATTTTCTTCTAATTTCACCACCAAACATAGACGAACAAACTTTTAGCTTTTAGGATTTAAAACTTTGGCCACTAACTTTTAGCTTAACTTTATTTTTTTCCAATTTGATCACCAAACTTTTAACTTTTGGGATTTCAAACTTTGATCACCAAACTTTTAGCTTTTAGGATTTCAAACTTTGGTCACTCAACTTTTTTAAACTTGCATTGCACTTTGGTCAAAATTTTAGCTTTTAGGATTTCAAACTTTGACTACCAAACTTTTAGCTTTTAGCCGCGAGTATTTTTTTGAAGCTCACGCAAGAATAACAGTCACTTAATATTATCTTTTATGTCCACGAAACCCTCTACGCAACGGGAGCTCCCATAGCGACGCGCGATCTTTAACGTCCGCCAAACACTCAACGCAACAGGAGCTCCCGCCGCGTTTTGCACAACAGCCGCACCCGTGGCGAAGCGCGGGCAACTAATACCTAGTTTAATAATAATTGACTCATACTGAATCAAAAATGACTTAACTTTTTTTATTCAATAAATTGTTGAAACTAGGGTTTTTGTTAACCCGCCGCTAAGCGGCGGGGCACGTTTGTTGTGCAGAAGTGTTTAGTAGCACTCTGGGTAACGATTTTCCTGCATTCTTTTCCGTAATTGTGAACGGTTTTGTGGACATAAAAGATAATGCTAAGTGACTGTTATTGTCGTGTGAGCTTCAAAAAAATACTCGCGACTAAATGTTAAAAGTTTGGTGGTCAAAGTTTGAAATCCTAAAAGCTAAAAGTTTGGTGGTCAAATTGGAAGAAAAGAAAATACATAAGTTAGTAAGAAAGTTAATGGCCAAAGTCGGGTGGTCAAAGTTTGAAATCCTAAAAGCTAAAAGTTTGGTGGTAAAGTTTGAAATTCTAAAAGCTAAAAGTTTGGCGGTCAAAGATTGGTGGTCAAATTGAAAGAAAATAAAGTACATAAGTTAGTAAGAAAGTTAGTGATCAAAGTTTGAAATCCTAAAAGCTAAAAGTTTGGTGGTCAAAGTTTGAAATCCTAAAAGCTAAAAGTTTGATGGTCAAGATTTGGTGGTTAAATTAGAAGAAAATAAAGTTAAGCTAAGTTATTGGCCTAAGTTTTAAATCTTAAAAGATAAAAGTTTGATGGTTAAATTGAAAGAAAATAAAGTTACATAAATAAATAAATAGCAATATTAATAAACAATATAATATATGTGTGTTCAATAACAATAATAAATAGATATATGTACATGTTAAAAATCTATGTGACGGCGTAAATTAGCTCGCAGACACTATTGAAGTGTAGTCAATTTAATATAGTACTAGTGTTTTAGTTATCCGTGCTTCGCTGCGGGAGCTTCTGTTTTGTTGCGGGTTTGATGGACATTAGAGATAACATTAAGGTGGACTGTTCATGCTTCGCTGCGGGGACGCTCGTGTCGTTATAGGTTTGGTGGCATAAAAAATAACATTATTAGCGATAATATTACGTAACTATTATTTGTTCAAATTATTCTAAAGTAAATGTCGTTGCTAGTTATTTCCACCAATTGGCAATACTGCCGTACCGCTATCTAGCAATTTTCGTAAATTACGTGGACCAATAATTTTCAGTTACGTTAGCAATAACATTCAATTACGTAGGCCAAGAATTTTCAATAACTCACTTGCAAAGAATCAAATGACCACCAGGCCATAATCACATTTGTTGGATATTGGTTAAAAACAATTTTTCGGCCGTTCAACAACTTTTCTTGGACGAGTGGCACCCTTATTTCTGGACGAATCTTGCCTTGTTTTTCTGGGGGTTGGGCCTCATTTTTCTAGGCGTATTTTTTGGGGGTGGGCCTCATTTTGAGGCGGTTGTTTCTTTTTGGGCGTACTTTAGCACAAGGAGACTATTAAACTGTCTTTGTATTAATATTTTATTTTAATATCGTGAAATTATGTTTACAAAATTGCACACTGACTTTATGTTTGTGATTCATAATTTCAAAATCAACTACAATTTTGCGAACACTAGTTCAAAGATCTGCATATTCAGTATTTTAACCTTTGAGAGTTTATAATTTTATATAACAATCAATGTGTATTGTGGACTTGGTATAACTTGTTTGGATATTGATCCTAAAAATAACAATTCATGACGAAAATATATATCTTTTTACATGTGATGTGGTTTGTACATAGGCATGTTCTGTTTCCGATTTAGCTACAAGCAGTGGCGGATCTAGAATTTTTTTAGTAGCAACGTTAAAAAAAAAATTCGTCGTAGTTTCATACAATGGCTTGGTATCACTCTTTTGCGTGACCCGATTCATACTTTCGGTTTCGACTTGACATTGTTATAATGTTTATGGTTTACTCCTAAATAAATTAACAGAAAAAGCATACTCAACTGGTGGATTGCTACATAATTCCTAAAGCCTAAATCAATTAACAAACAACAAATCTTTAAATCAATCAACTACTGGATTGCTACATAATTCCTAAAGTCTAAATCAATTAACAAACAACAAATCTTTAAATCAATCAACTAATGGATTGCTACCTAATTTCTAAATCCTAAATCAATAAACAAACAACAAATCACTAAACTTGTTGAACCGGAATGGATTGACAGAACAATGCATCAATTGATAAATAGTAAACCAGTACTAACCTTTTGAATGCCTGTTGTCCAGTCGAATAGAACAGTCGACTCAAACATTGCAGTGTTCTCAACAAATATTAGGGGGACGAGGCGCCATCCGAATTATCCACGGGTACCAACTACTAGCACGGTATCACCGCCGCCATACGCGCTGGTAGTGGTCCCGTGGACCATTTTGCTGGTTCTATTTAACGGGCTGGTACCGTTGTTTTCTTTTATTTTTGACTTTTATATATACCTTTTTTTTGTGTATTTAACCGTTTGTTTTATTTTTTTTTTATTATTTTTACCGTTTGTTTTATGAATATCTTTACCTTTTTTTAACGGTTTGTTTAAAATTTACTTAAATAATAGGAACATTAAAGATAAATAAACATAAAAAACTAAAATTCATAACTATTAAACATAAAAAACTAAAAATAAAATATATTAAAAGAAATAACATGAAATTATCCTGATATACCAAGAAAATTAAAAAAAAAAAAAAAAAAAAAACATGTTTTTCTTGATACCTTTTCTATACAAACACAAAAATGGTCATCATTCATCATCACATAAACTCTTATTTGTTACAACTTATAAAGTGCATATAGTCCAAAACGCAAGCCGTATTCTATCCATTTAATTTACCCATGGGTTAGAAAACCTGACCCATGATACCATATTCTAACCCATTAACCCGCATATGTCCACCTCAGCTATTCTGGCTTGAATTGCAATGTCGCTAACCCGATCAGAATATACTAAACCCACAGACCCGTTGTATATAATCTCTATTCTTCCTTTTTCTCAAACATATCTTCTCCTTCAAACCCTAATCTTCTCCAAGTCAGTGCCGCAAGCTTTAATTCCATCTAACCCTATATCATCTTCTTCATCTTCTTATCTTCATTGTATACTGCCGTTTCAAAGTTTTTATGTTGATACCCCCGCAAGTTTGTCTTCACCTATTTCTGTAAGTTTCCTTTTTTCTATTATTGATAAAATGATTATTAAACAAAAGTACCCATTCGTTGTGATGTTCGATTTAGGTTTTATTGGCCCATTCATTTTAGGATTCGAGAAAACATTGAAGTCTTATGTGGCTGAAATATCAATATCTTGGGTGGGGGATTTTGTCTTAAGAACCATCTAAAACATTTGTGGGTTTGAAGGAGTTTACTCAACAGGTTGATGATCCATGAAATTCAGAAAATAGTAGAGAAAATTCAAGAATAGGATGCTAATCTTTCATCTTCAAGTTAGAAAGAAGAGTTGGTAAGTAGATTCTTAATCTAGGGTTCTAAGTCCTTAAGTATATGCATATAATTGAATGTTATGGTGGATAAGCTGAAAAACCATGATAAAATGGGTTAGAAAATGACTTGCATGATTAGTATTCAAAATTTAGATTTTGTTTACTACATTGTTGAAGCTTGATCCATATGGTTATGAGGTGGGGTGGGGCATTGTATTTTTTAGGGGTAATCGTCTAAACTGAAAACAATGAATGAATGTTGTCACAATTTCAAAGAACATTATATGTTGTAGCCACATCACTAGGATGACTATAACATGCTTTTAATGGTAATGAAGCAATTATAAGGTTCTAAGTTTATGTGCACATCAAGTGTTTGTCGAATGGCCGAGTGATGAATCCTTACTAACTGGAATGATTTATTACAAACTCGATGTGAGAAGCCTTATTATCAGTAAAAAAATAAATGAGATGAGATACTAATCAATGTGGAGACTTGAATGAGTATATGTATTGAATCTTGGCAGTTGATGAGTCGAATGATGAAAACGAGATACAATCTTTCCTACGAGTGAGGGTGAGTGTTTTAGACTTTAAATCATTAGAAATTGTAGGTGAACAATGTTCTTTTTTTAATAAGTGTCTGAATATGTGATAGTATTGGAAAGCGATGTTGAATATGATGGAAGTAAACTAATGAATAAATATTTTCAAGTATTCTACATGATGCAAGGCTGTATAGGTTCTGTTATATGGCTGTGAAAAGGCCCATACCCGGCTATAAATTTTGTTGTGCAAGGGCTGCTATATTGCTCTGAAAAAGGCCTTTCAGGGCTGGAAATTTTGTTATACATGGGTTGTTATACAACTGATAAATACAACCTTACGACGCTTGTAAAACAAGTTTGTTTAGTGTTGGCCCTGGGAGAACACTGGGATTGAGCTGGTTTACACTCCTGTTATTGGACATTTGTTCCTAGCAAGTTGTTATAGTTAGGGAAGTTGTTGCCTGGCAAGTTGTTATATTTAGGCAAGCATTTCTTCAAGGTAATGTTTTGTTTTCTATTAGTATTTTTTGTTATTTCATGATTGCAATCTTTATCTTTTTCATTCATTTGTTGAATGAAAAGGGGGGTTTTCTAAATTATAAATTTAAGGACAATCCAGTGGCGAATCCATGCATTTTTTCACGAGGGCGAAAGATTTAGGAGACGTTTGTCTATTGCTATATAATAATTTTTTTGGCTCGGTTCTGGTCGGATTGGGTTGGGTTGGGTCATATAAAACATTGATAGTGCACATAAATTTGAGTTACTCAAGTGCAAACCGAGGTGCATCATTCATTGCTCAGTAGCTATGGGTGCACGACTATTATTGCAAATGAATAACAAGGGCTATTTAACCATTAAGAAACTTCTCAATTAGTTTAATTCAGATATATGTTTGTTTTTTACATTGGATCTGTAGACGTCTTTATGTTTTTGAGATGCTTGAAATTATGTAGTAAATTTAAATTTTGGCTTTTGCATTTATGTGGCATCAGGTGGTCAAGATGCTGGGTCAAGCAAGCAAGACATCAAAGATCCACGTATCTTAGGTGAGTAATTTACATACATTATTATTAAGTTATTAGCAAATATTATTTTTAGAGTCAAAGATACACGATGTCGTTATGAAATTGATCGCAAAGATGTATGCGGTCTTTATGGTAATAAATCACATAAAGATGTATGTGGTCTATATGGTAATAAATCACATAGTTGTGTGTGATCTAACTTAAAAATGATCTCATAGTTGTGTGTGGTCTAAGTTGAATCAGATTACAAGCGAAATTGATTACAAAATGTATGTGATCTATGTGACGTAGTTGATCACACAGGTGTATGATTTAAGTGAAAAAAATTGATTACAAAGTTGTATGTGATCTAAGTTAAAATTTATCACAAAGTTGTATGTGATCTAAGTTGAATTTGATCACATAGATGTTTATGATCTAAGTCGATCATCAGGTTGTATGTGATCTAAGTTGGAAATTGATTTTTAAGTGATACGTGACCTAACTTTTATTTAGATCACAATATTGAATGCAATAGAAATATAGTTTGCTGGTAAGTGATTGTTAAAATGTATACAAGTCAATGTGTTTTTCATATATGTAAACTATAGAATGGTATGAGATGTTAAATGGTGTGTGTGTGTATAAATACGCACATATTTAAAATTTTACCAAGAATTCTGAATGTAAAAATTGGTAAATTAATGAGTTTTATAAATTCGTTTTAAACTGAACTGGTTCTGTGATTAGTGGCGTAGCTTACGCCGCAATATAAGTTCGACGCCGCAATGTTTTTGTGGTAAGCTAACACACACACCAATAGGCCAACCGGTGTAGGCTATGTTGGATTGGGTGTGGGTTACGAGGAGACTAATATAACACTTAAAAATTCTTTCGTTTCCAAGTTTGTCGATATCTAAGTTGTTTAGATATCTTGATATGTAATACCAGCACTAACTTGTGATACTTATTTCCTTAGGTAAAATTCCCATGTAGGGTGGTGAATCAAGTCAAGCCTCGTGAAGCTCAAGAACACACATCCTTTTGTAGTCCAACTTTTGTAGACTAATCTGAATGTAAAGCCTTAGACTTGGGTGCAAATATGTATGCTCTTAGTCTATCTCAAAAACCCATTTATGTTCAAGGTAAGATTTAATATCTTTTTTTTAAATTACATGTTATTTTGAAGGATCAACACTGTTTTTTTTTTTTTTATTGTGCAGCCATGAGTGAAGCGAGAGACAGAAGTGGCATTAAAGATTTTGACATGCTTGAGAGTATCCCAAATGCAGTTCTTTCAGTTTTGACTAAACTGCCAATTGAAGAGCAATTAACATGGCATATGTTATGGCCCGGGTCCCATAAACTCTATATTACTGGTTGTAGAATGCCAGGTTGTAATACCTGCAACAACTTCTTCTTTTTTTTGTGAAATTTTTAATTAATTAATGTGTTAAAGTAGATGTCACTAAAGGATTTCATAAGAGTGTACATTAGGATGAATTATGTGTTTAAGCTGGATTTTTTTTCTCAAATTTGTTTTTGTTTAGGAAAAAAAAATGCAGACTCACATCTTTTAGTTATACTTAGTTATGTGCAAAGTGTTGGTAATTCGAATCTGGTTGGTAATATTGATGGTTACGGGTCAACCTGGGTCACAACTATAAAATACATAAAAGTCACGTTGGCGTTAACGCTTTTGTCAAACCCACAACCTCCCTGAATGTATGACTGAGAATGAGGTTCACAAAGGAAATATACCCTCCAAGGTGTAGGATCATATAAAAACTCTTTTCCCCCTAAAAACTATAGGAACCAACCATTTAATGACATGTGACTTTTATTAAAATTATTAATAAGTGTATCATAGTCTTTTTGCAACCTTTTTTTTAATGAAAAATCCATTATTTCACACAGATATTCGGTTACAATTCTGATCAAATCCTAATCCTATAATCATGGGTTTTAAATTTTAAAATTGTTTCTTCAATCATATTTGTATACAGATTTTTCATGCAATAATTCATGATGAATTCCTATATTCATGTAATTACAATTTCAAAATTGTTTATTAATTCCAGTTATCTATTTAACATCCACTTTTTAGTAACATACGTTTCTATATCTGAATTAAGATATTTCCAATGTTATGTAGTTATTTAAAATATTGTGCTGATTTCAAACAATAATGTGTTGCTTTGCTGGTTCACTAACGTTTATTGAAGTGTTGTACTGATTTCATGTATACGATGCCCTGATTTCATGTGCTGATTTAACCAAAAACTCATTTCATTGGAACAAGATGACGCTACAATTACACAGTGGCAACAATTATTCAATAATAGCACAACATACTATAACCCAACATACTACCCTATTCAATTGTAACATACTACTTTTGTATCAGAAAAAAAAAACCAAAATTAAGCTACGATTGTACGATATTATACGACAACACACCATTATTATCAGCACAATTGTTTAAACTAGAACAACATGACGACATGCTATTATGAAAAATCACAAAGTAACAACAAGAAAACTATGTCTAACAATCCCAACTAACAGCACATGCCGATAGGAAGTAGTATGTTCGGAATCAACATGCAGAAAAACACAATCATCTGTAACCTCGATCGGAATAATATCAGCACATCATGTGCTGATCGTGCATCAAGACAAGTAGTTTATGGTTTAAAATTGTTTGATATTCACACAATACAAGCAAAGATTTTAGTAAACTTGTTCCTTTTTTTTTTTTTTTTTTTTGTAATCTAGAGCTGTTTTCCTTCAAGAAGTTATATTTGAAAAGGTTTCCTAGGAGTGTTTTTGTCGAGAAGGGAAGGAGTATAATTAGGAGATTTTGTTGTTGTGGGACCGTAGATAAGTGTCCGAAAAAATGGGTGTGTTTTAATATATTTTTTTATTTACCATTAGCACATTGACCAAACTACCCTTGATGATAGTAGAATAAACTATAATTTTGAAGGATAAATCTGTACCCTTGATTTCAATTTTCAATGGTTCAGATCTGTTCCTATAGTTTTTATAATAATAGGAGTTTGTACAGGATCTTAACTCTACCCTCCAATATCAAGGTATAAGCTATAAACCATGAATATTGTCGCCTCAAACAGTTTTGTTCTTATATTTAGTGTGTTATTCTATGATATTTTTAAATGCTTAAAACTTGGTAGAGCTAAACATCCGTGTAGTGCAAGGAGAAACATGATTCACATCATGTCATTTCATCATTAATTTCAACATGAAAGCCTAATCTTGATGCAGGTAATAGGGGGTTTGAAGAGAGAAATGGAATAAATGAAACAATTTTAATTGGGAAAGGCTTACATCTAACACTAATTTATGTATTTAAAAATGCATGACAGGGAATGAAGTACTTCTGTGTAAATATGTAGTAGGGTCTTTTCAGATGATGAATTGAGCTTATTTTTGTTATGTTACTTTAGAAAGCTATGAGGGGTATGAAATCTGAATCAAATATTAACTATTACAATTACAATTCGTTAAATGTAAATCCTAAAATAAATATGATTAATATTGTTGATAGGATCTTATTGCAGGCTTTTCGTCATTACACAGTTCTTAAAGGTATGGGATAAGTTTGTCAATGGCTACATATTAGGATTGGAGCATGAGAGATTAATTAGTTAGTCCGTGCTTGGGATAACTAATAAGCGAAGAATAACAAGACTTTGGGGCTGTTTGGCAAGTGCTGAACCAGTAAGTGCTGAATCAGTAAGAGGTCTGAATGGGTAAGAGGCTCTGAACCAGTAAGTGCTGAACCATTAAGAGCTGTTTGGCTGTATCTCTGAATGACTGTGCAGAATGACTATTTTACCCCTCTGAACTATTATGTGCTGAATGAATGTATCTGTTTGGCCAGAGTTCTGAATACAATTTTAATTTGAATCCAAATACAAAATAACACAACATACGAAATCCAAATACAAATAACACAACTCTGCATACAATTTTAATTTGAATCATTTGAACGGTTACTTCATGAACACATGCTTCAAGAAAGGTTTTTTCAACACCTTCTTGCTTCCAATTAATCCTAATCCTTTTCGCCATTTCTTTGGATATTGGTTCCTAAAGATTAGGGATTTAAACCACCTCAATCATACCAATTATTCAATATTTCTAATATAACAACTAGTGACAATCAACATACAACATAAAGAAAACATATATCTTTTTTCATAACCAATTATCCAACATAGAACAACCCGTAATATGTATCAATAAACAACATAGATCGACTAATAACAATCAACATACAACATAGCGAAAACAAGCATCTTTTTTCATAACAAGTATCCAACATAGAACAACCCGTGATATGTATCAATAAACAACATAGATCGATTAATAATAATCAACATACAACATAACGAAAACATATATCTTTTTTCATACCAATTATCTGTAACAACCGGCAAAAATAAGGTAATTCCGTACAAATTAATTAATATATGATTAACGTAATTAAATGCAATTATGTGTGATTTAATTATCAAGGCCTTAGGAGATAGCAATTTCCAAATAATGCATAGGAATGCGTACGTTTAATGGTAAAACATGATTGGATCATGTGCGAATAAACTATCCGGTATGGACGTTGGCAATTACCCGGTAATAATTAAATAAACGAAAAGGATCCCGGACACCCAGGATATAAAATAAAGGGTATTTTCACAAAATATAATGAGTTTTGGAACTCCAAAACCATAAGTGGAAACGTCTTGTACAAATCTCCCGGTAACGAATAAAATGCGCATACCGCACCCGATACGCGTATAACTCATAATTTCACCCGGCAAAAGCCTAAATAACCAATCAACGCTTAAATTAGACTATATTTAAGGGTTATTAAAGGTATTTTTAATGTCCGAATAACGCGTGATTAAATCCCGAAAAATACCCGAACGACACCCGAACGACGAGGAATTAAACATAACAAGTATTGGGTAAATATTTGAAGTTGTGGACCCCACCCAAGCCACAAAGGTGGCCGGCCTAATGGCCATAATATGTCCATGCATTGTTTTAATAATAATACCCTAGTAATCTAGTATTAAGCATGCATGGGATGAGACAAAAGTTGTAAGACTTGTACAAGTACAAAAGCATGCAAACCTCTTGTCCCCTTGTAAGAAAATTTCGGCCATAGGGCCTTAATAATCCAAGACAAGAGTTCACCTTATCATTACCTAGTGCACATGCTTGTAAGAAAATCTTATATAAAGATTATAAGGGATTACAAGATTTAGCAAGATTTGCAAGAAACCATCCACTCCTACATACATATACACGGCCACACATACATTACACACATCCATCCAAGATCATTTTGTACTTCTTAAAATCTCTTACATCATTAGCAAGATCACATGCAATCCATGGAAGATTTGATGGTAGTATATAAACATGTGTTAGTCCTTTGAAGATAACAAAGCAAAAACAACTCTTCTTCCTTTCTCCATTGTGGCCGTAGGTTTCACCATCCCATATACACATTTCTTTCAAGTTTTTACATCTCCAAATCACTCAAAACAATCCATCATCCAAACCCTTATTGTGTGTTTCAAGCTTGGAGCTTAACCATTAAGGAAGAACACACTAAACCCCTCTCAAAATCCAAGGTTTTGTCTTCCCTAGCCTTGTGCTAGTAGTAAGCTTCTTAACCTTGTTTTGATTATTAATATTCATGTATGTGTTCTTAGAAGCAAGTTGTACATGAAGGGTTTAAAATGTGGTTTGAAACATAATCTTTAATAGGTTTTACATGAGTAAAATAAATGATTAAAGATATGTAAAAGGATCATGGATTTGATGATGATAAAGTAGTGTTCTTGAAAATGTATAAAATCTACACATACACTAAGTAGGATGATGATTTGATTAAGATTTATAGAATAAACTTGAATGTGTTAAAAAGTAACTTTAATCATCTTAATATGATCATCTAAGACATAATAAATAATGGAACATGTTAGAAGGTCATGAATAAAGAAGTTGAAAAATTAAAGTTTACTTACTTAGAAGAATGATATTTTGATATAATGGACAAATACATAAAACACACATACAAGTAGCCTTATATATGAAATATAAGACTAATAAAAGTGTTTTGATACAAAAATAACTTACCAATAAAAAGATGAATCTTCAAAGTCCACTATTTTGAGTGAAAAATGCTAACTTTGGAAGTTAGAGTGGAAAAATGCAACATTTGAAAGTTAAGGGACTAATATTGTAACTTTGAAAGTTAGAGGACTAAAATGAACATTTTAGAAACTATTAGTCCAAAAATGCAATAATGGAAAGTTTGGTGTCAAAAGTATAAGTAATAATTCTCCAAGGATGATTTGGGTAAATACTAGTAGATATACTTGGGTATTTTTGTATAAAAAGTATATTTTTATAAAAATGAAAGTTATAAAAATATGGATTGTATTAACATAAGGATTTTTATAAAATAGAGATTTTATAAAAATGTTAAACAAACTTGAGAAACTTATACAAAAATGAATACTTTTATATAAATGGGAATATAAAAGTATTGGAAACATTTTTGTAGTCAAGTTAACAAGTTGGGTTAAAAATACATAAGTATTTTAAACCTTCCAAGTAACATGTGATTAGGAGGAAGAAATATGAATAATATTTCTATAAAACACATGTTGGGAAAAACTTGGAAAAATTAACTATTCGAGCTAAGATATCGAACTAAGACGCGTTAACGAACCGTACACGGACAAAACATGAGAAAAATGCCATTGCGGCAAGATAAGAAAATATATATTTTTAGGAAGTAAAATATATATACATCATGGGTGAAAACTAATAAACACTTTCCTAAGTGTTGAAGGAATTATTCGTGGGAGAAAAACATGACGTAAACAAGTAAGACGTTAAACAAACGTATATACTTAACAAGAAAAATTACACATTTATATATATGTACGCTCGTCTCGGCAAAATTCTAGTATATCTACTTAATGGGAAAGTAGATATGTGGGAAGGAAAACGAGACGAGTAGACAAAGATATATATATATGTGTATGCCGTGCCGACAAGATCCTAGTATATTTATTTGAATGGGAAAATAAATATACGGTATGGTGAGTTGAATCGGGTGTTGAGAATATACAATCGAACGACAAGATCTTAGCATATTTGTTTAAATGGGAAAACAAATGTGCGGCAAAGTGAGTCGGGTCGAGTGTTGAAATATATATTATATCGAGCGATGCGATCTTAAGTATAATTATTTAAATGGGAAAATAATTATACGTTAAGTGAAGTCGAGTCGATGATAATAAGGAACAAGTTAAGGAAATATTCACAAGAGTAATATATAACTTGTAACACAAAGGGTAATCTAACGCCAACGAAACCTAGGATACGCGCTTAATTAAACGGGATTTGGAATAACTCGTGGTCGGGAGTTGGGTGTACAACTTGCCAAGGCACATGCACTATAGGGATAGTGACTTATACGTCTAGGACGTTTGTAGGTGCGAGACCCTTTTTGCTATCTGCTTAGTGAGCCGGACGTTGATACAGGTGAGTTTCACGGCCCCATTTTAAACTATTTTTACGTTTTCGGGGGAAAGATATGTTAGGGAAAATGTTTGACGGATTTACTACTTGAGGTGTGACCGCCACTCGGGGTTGAGTCCTCGCCTCTATAATCATTTATTCAGGGAAATGAAACCGGTGGAATATTGAATAGTACTATTGGTGCCTGACAAGGCCCACCCCTAATCGATAGCGTCGATTTTGCATTAGTGTATGCCTGGGGTGCATATATTCTGAACTTAAGTCGTAGGATACCGAGTAACGACTTGGAGCGGGGCATTATTATTATACGTCTTGGTTTGATTATAGTCTCAAGTAGATTTATAGGAATTTGCAACTCCTATATATTGTCATAACATGGTATTTCCCAAGTATTCAAGTTTTGGAAACTAAAAACCTGTGAACTCACCAATATATTTATATTGACGAAATTTTAAACATATCTTTCAGGTAATTAGATGAAGGCAAACCAGGGCAAGCTGGGTCATGGAATCCTCCGATGCGGCGTTAAATATTTTGCGGGGTTTCACCTTTATTTCCCAAGACTATGGGATATATTTGAGAAACCTCTCCATTGTGTTATAAAACAATTTACTTTTATGTAATATTTTGAACAAGATTTGACGCCTTAATAAATGACCCATTCTCTTAAATTACTTGTGATTTGCGTTAGCCTTGACTTTATGCTCTTGAACCGTCGCGCCACGTGTTTCCGCCATTGTCGTGGTGTGACAGAAAGTGGTATCAGAGCCAAGGTTATAGCGAACTAGAGTATTTTCTTTAAAAAAAACTAGACTATAACCGGATCTGGTTCAAAAGATAAAGTTTTCAAAAAAATATACATAGTTGCTAAATGCAAATAAAGTAATTTTTCAAGAAGCATTGGGCATGAGGAGATTCCGACCGAGCTAGCCATGGGTATCTTTATGCATTAACGTAGTATTAGAGGTTAGGAAGGTTACTGTTAATGTACGCCTTAACTATCTAATTTAAAGTAATTCATAAATATATATGTACGGTTCTTTTGCCAGGAATGTCGGACGCTGGAAGTATAGCGCCAAGTTATGATAGTAGTCTACAGATCATTCCCGCACCTCCGCCTGAGCCAGTCGAGCTGGTTGTACTGGACGCGGAAGAAGACGACGTAGAGATGGACGTCGCAGGGGATCAGACGATGATTCGGACGAGACGGATCCTAGCGAGGATCCTGACTGGGCACCCGTAGGAGACGACGCGGCCGCCGTGGTCGACGCACCGCAGGCCGACCTACCTATTGTACCTGCCGCACCCTTAGCCCCACGCCCCATCCGAGCCGTCAGGGACTTCCCTGAAGGCTGTGCCGGTTCGTCACGACCTATCCCAGCCCAGTCGGAGACAGCGGAGTCTCCGTTCGATAGACAGGCTCACGTTGATCATGAGCCAGCACCCGTACCGCACATCCACATTCCTCCAGGCATGAGGCTCATGCCGATCTCCCGTGGGAGGAACGGGTGGATTTCTGATGACTCGGACGACGAGTCAGTAGCCTCGGTGGAGCACATGCAAGTACCCGAGATCCCAGCCGTCCAGGAGGAGCCAGTGGCTCCAATGATAGAGGACGCCCCTGCTGACCCCGTAGCCCCACCAGCACCACTTGAGCCCGCACCTCAGGAGGGGCCAGCCATAGCAGCACATGTCCTTGAGGGTAGCCCCGCCGGTAGCTCTGAGCTACGCAGGGCAGGTATGGCAGCTTTCGCCACCGCGAGCCCTCCTACCCCCACCGTAGTGGTGTCCACTCCAGAGTGGGCCACTATTTCAGAGCCCCTATTGGCCCCTTGGCCGAGCTTGTACCACCACCCACCGTAGCCATGACACTACCGATCCCCACCATGCCCAGCATGCCACCTGCACCGTATCCTCTGGGTGCAGGGGACCCCTACATGATACCACCACACTTTACCCCCAGACCACAGGGTTTTGCCCCGTTATTTTCTCACACACCGATACCAGCCCCCTTTGACCCATTCCCGCCAGTTCACCCCGATATACCCGGACCATCCCAGCCACCCAGGATGACACCCCTATCCGGACCAGCATGGTCCACTGCTATCTCCCTGGAGCGAGACTTCCAGACCCTCGCCGACACGGTGCAGCGCACCGTGAACCAGGTAGAGCAGCAGACCCGTTTGATGTGGACGCGGATGATTGATGCACGAGATGCTTTAGCACATTATGCGGAAGAGTTACTGAGCATGGATGCACAGTGTGGGATTACAGGTGATGCGCATTTTGCGCATCGACAGTTCTTATATGAGCGCATCATGGCGATTAGTATGACCATCAGTATGCACGCACCACAGTATCAGTTTCCGCCGCCACCGCCACAGTAGGGATGCATCAGGGACGCATGGAAGAATCACCTGCATATGTATATAGTAGCAGCAGTATGGTAGTATAGCATGGGTTATGACACTCGTCTGCATTTTGCCTAGCCGTACGGGTACGACGGCACATGATATGATGTTTTATTTATTTCAGAACGATGTATTGTATGAGGGATGTATTCCCTATTTTGTTATTATGAACAAGCATTGTACTCGTACTATTGAAATTAATGAAAAATCTTATTATTATGATGGTGAAATATGTTGTTGTCTACGATTATTATTGCTTACTCCATATATTGTGATTTGTGTGATTGTGTGGTGATGTTGTGTTGATTATTATTTATTCTGTATGATGTATTGGTATGTTGTGTGATGACATGGTGTTGACTATTGTGTTCATATTCTGGGTTGTTATTTATGCTTTATATTGTATAAATGTTTGCCAAATTAACCTTTGATAATTATTATTGAAGAAAAATGGCACCAGCCACCAGAAGCAACAGCGGCGCAGACGGACTGCCCGCTACACCAGCTGAACTTGAAACCATGATCTCGGAGCGCATAGCCCGAGCGATCGCGGAGCACGAAGCCGCTCGCTCCGAACGATCACGTGACTTAACGGGAGCGACCGACGAGAAACCTCCCCCAATGGTAAGAAGGTTTAAAAATAATTGAAAAGGCAATGGGAGAATATCCTAAAACTCCTATCCCATAATAACATACTACTTTATTAATGCAGAAACGGCCTCGCGAGAGCGTGGCTGCACTTTCAAAGCCTTCTTAGACTGTAAGCCGATCAACTTCAACGGCACAGAAGGATCTGTTGGCCTGGTCAAGTGGTTCGAAAAGACCGAGGCAATCATCCGTATCAGTGGGTGTACCCCTCGCCAGTCAGTCATGTACTCCACCAACTTGTTTTTGGACCAAGCACTAACTTGGTGGAACGGCCAAGTGCAGTCATTGGGTGACGATACTGCTTACTCCCTGTCATGGGCGAAACTGAAAGAACTCATGATTGCTGAATACCGCCCGGCAAGTGAGGTGCAGAAACTGGAAACTGAATTCTGGAACCTCACTATGATAGGAGCAGACGTGACTGGCTACACGTCCCGATTTCATGATCTCGCCAGACTAGTGCCACGTTTGGTCACCCCTGAAAACAACAAGATAGAGCGTTATTTGTTCGGATTAGCACCGCAAATACGCAGCATGGTCACTGCTTCCAAACCCACGACCATGCGCGCAGCTATTGATCTTGCGCTAAGCCTCACCGAAGATGCTATTCGCATGGGTACACTGATCCGACAGGTTTCGGGACTGAAAATTTCTGAGGCTAGCAGTGTAGAAGCCAAGAATTAGGGGACAAGCTCAGTAGTTGTGTCGAATGATCAGGGGAACAAGCCGAGATTTGGGAAACGGAAACGGGATGAAGGAAAGAGGGATAGAGCATCGGGTAGCTCAAACAAGAAAGGAAACGGGTATGTTGCCACGGGACGTGGTAATGGCGGTAAACAGGGTAATCAGGGAAGGAATAATGGGATAACTTGTGGAAAGTGCCACCGCTCAGGGCACAAGACTGAAGACTGCCGGTCCGGAGCACCGAAGAACGGAGGGGCTAGACCATGCTTCGCATGCGGGTCACTGAACCATTGGAAAAAGGATTGCCCCAAGATCAACAACCAAGCCCGCGGGCGGGCATTTGTGATTGGAGCCGGTGATGCACGACAAGACCCCAACGTGGTCACTGGTACGTTTCCTCTTAATGGTCATTATGCCTCTGTATTATTTGATACCGGTGCTGACTTCAGCTTCGTATCCATTGAGTTTAAAAGACTACTTGGCTTAAAAACTAGTAAACTAGATACACCCTACTCCATAGAACTGGCTAATGGTAAAACTATTGAAACGAGAGAAGTAGCGAAAGATTGTAAATTAGAACTCTGTGGGCACGAGTTTGGGATTGATCTTTTGCCAGTCGTATTGGGAAGTTTCGACATAGTTGTCGGCATGGACTGGTTGTCCGCGCACCATGCCGTCGTGATTTGCAACGATAAAGTCATTCAAGTCCCTCTCGCAAGCGGTGAAACTCTCTCAATTCAAGGGGAAGGGCACGGGACGCCGCTAAGGATTATTTCAAGCATGAAGGCTCGTAAGTGCTTAAGAAAAGGACTTGTCGCATTCTTGGCACACGTAGTGGACAAGAAGGCCGACGAGCGAAAGTTGGAAGACATTCCAGTAGCTAGAGATTTTCCGGATGTATTCCCAGAAGATTTGCCGGGGTTGCCACCACCTCGACAAGTCGAGTTCCGCATCGACCTCGTTCCTGGAGCTGCTCCTATGGCACGATCGCCATACCGCCTAGCTCCATCAGAGATGCAGGAACTGTCCAGCCAGCTACAAGAATTATTGGACAAAGGTTTTATAAGACCGAGTTTCTCACCTTGGGGAGCTCCCGTCTTATTTGTAAAGAAGAAGGATGGCACATTTCGCATGTGCATCGACTATCGAGAGCTGAACAAGCTAACCATCAAGAATCGCTATCCTCTCCCCAGGATCGACGATTTGTTTGATCAGCTCCAAGGATCTAGCTATTACTCCAAAATTGATCTGAGGTCTGGCTATCACCAGTTGCGTATACAAGAAGAGGATGTACCAAAAACGGCCTTCAGAACCCGGTATGGGCACTATGAATTTTTGGTAATGCCGTTCGGCTTAACCAACGCACCAGCGGTTTTCATGGACCTAATGAACCGCGTGTGTAAGCCATACCTGGATAAATTCGTCATTGTCTTCATTGACGATATTTTGATCTATTCACGCACCAAAGAAGACCACGAGAATCACCTTCGGTTAATCCTTGAAGTACTACGCAAGGAAAAGCTCTACGCTAAATTCTCAAAGTGCGACTTTTGGATCCGGGAAGTTCACTTTCTAGGCCACGTGGTGAACGAGAAGGGCATACACGTCGATCCCGCCAAGATCGAGGCAATTAAAAATTGGGAAGCCCCTCGAACTCCTACCGAAGTACGACAATTTCTTGGCCTTGCGGGTTATTACAGAAGGTTCATCGAGAACTTTTCAAAGATAGCACAAGCTTTAACCATGCTAACCCAAAAGGATAAGAAATTCGAGTGGACGGAAAAGCAGGAGGCAACATTCCAATTACTAAAAGACAAGTTGTGTGGCGCTCCGATACTATCACTCCCCGATGGTACGGAAGACTTTGTGGTTTACTGTGATGCCTCACATCAAGGCTTGGGTTGTGTATTAATGCAGCGAGAAAAAGTAATAGCATATGCTTCCAGGCAACTGAAAATCCATGAGAAGAACTACACTACACACGATTTGGAATTAGGTGCAGTGGTATTCGCTCTCAAGATATGGAGGCACTATTGTACGGAACCAGGTGCACGATTTTCACTGATCATAAGAGTTTGCAACACATCTTTGACCAGAAGGATTTGAACATGCGACAACGACGATGGGTTGAATTATTAAACGATTACGATTGTGAAATTAAGTACCATCCCGGTAAGGAGAACGTCGTAGCCGACGCCTTGAGTCGCAAGGAACGGGTTAAACCATTGCGTGTCCGAGCTTTGGGCTTGACTATCCACACGAATCTGACTGAACGAATTCGTGAAGCTCAAGTTAACGCCCTTAAACCCGAGAATGTCAAAGGTGAAAGATTACGAAAGATGGTTGATTCACTAGAACCAAAGGCAGACCAGACCCTGTATTTCATGAATAGAATTTGGGTTCCAGTGTACGGGGGATTGCGTGAGCTAGTATTGGCTGAAGCTCACAGTTCTAGATATTCGGTTCACCCTGGTGTAGACAAGATGTTCCACGATTTGAAGGAACTTTATTGGTGGCCGAATTTCAAAAGAGATATAGCGGCATATGTTGCGCGATGTTTGACTTGCGCAAAGGTCAAGGCTGAGCATCAGAGACCTTCCGGTTTGCTCCAGCAACCGGAAATACCGGAATGGAAATGGGAACGAATTACCATGGATTTCATTACCAAGTTACCCAAGACGACAAGCGGCCATGACACGATCTGGGTAATCATAGATCGATTGACAAAATCTGCACACTTCCTTCCGATTCGAGAAACGGACAAGTTGGAGAAACTGACCCGTTTGTACATTAAGGAAGTGGTGTCTAAACACGGTGTACCTATTTCTATCATCTCCGATCGAGATAGTCGTTTCACTTCAAGATTTTGGGAAAGTTTAAATGAAGCCCTCGGTACTCGCCTCGACATGAGTACCGCATATCACCCCCAAACGGATGGTCAAAGTGAACGAACCATCCAGACCTTGGAAGATATGTTGCGGGCATGCGCGATTGATTTCGGCGGTAATTGGGATACACACTTGCCATTGGTAGAATTTTCTTACAACAACAGTTATCATACGAGCATTCAAGCCGCACCGTTTGAAGCTCTATATGGACGCAAGTGTCGATCTCCGTTATGTTGGGCTGAAGTTGGAGAAAAACAACTCACCGGGCCCGAAATTGTTCAAGAGACGACGGACAAGGTCTTTTTGATAAAGGAACGCCTCAAAGCGGCCCGTGACCGCCAGAAGAGCTATGCTGATATGAGGCGAAAGCCTCTAGAATTTCAAGTCGGAGACAGGGTCCTACTAAAAGTGTCACCTTGGAAAGGTGTCGCGCGCTTTGGAAAGCGCGGAAAGCTGAACCCACGATATGTTGGACCGTTCGAAGTCTTGTCCAGGGTAGGCCCAGTGGCATACAAGCTCAAGTTGCCTCAAGAGCTTAGTGGAATACACGACACGTTTCACGTGTCAAATTTGAAAAAGTGCCTATCCGACGAAGCTCTCATCATCCCAGCAGACGAAATCCAAATTGACGACAAGTTACATTTTGTTGAACTAAGGCGCAGCAAGATCAGATTGGTCAAAGTGCGCTGGAATGCCAAGCGTGGACCGGAGTTCACGTGGGAAAGGCTGGACCGGATGAAGCAAAAATATCCCGCCCTATTCGAGAAGACACCTGTACCGGAGAACTCGAAGTGAATTCCGGGACGGAATTCTCTTAACGGGGGGAGAATGTAACAACCGGCAAAAATAAGGTAATTCCGTACAAATTAATTAATATATGATTAACGTAATTAAATGCAATTATGTGTGATTTAATTATCAAGGCCTTAGGAGATAGCAATTTCCAAATAATGCATAGGAATGCGTACGTTTAATGGTAAAACATGATTGGATCATGTGCGAATAAACTATCCGGTATGGACGTTGGCAATTACCCGGTAATAATTAAATAAACGAAAAGGATCCCGGACACCCAGGATATAAAATAAAGGGTATTTTCACAAAATATAATGAGTTTTGGAACTCCAAAACCATAAGTGGAAACGTCTTGTACAAATCTCCCGGTAACGAATAAAATGCGCATACCGCACCCGATACGCGTATAACTCATAATTTCACCCGGCAAAAGCCTAAATAACCAATCAACGCTTAAATTAGACTATATTTAAGGGTTATTAAAGGTATTTTTAATGTCCGAATAACGCGTGATTAAATCCCGAAAAATACCCGAACGACACCCGAACGACGAGGAATTAAACATAACAAGTATTGGGTAAATATTTGAAGTTGTGGACCCCACCCAAGCCACAAAGGTGGCCGGCCTAATGGCCATAATATGTCCATGCATTGTTTTAATAATAATACCCTAGTAATCTAGTATTAAGCATGCATGGGATGAGACAAAAGTTGTAAGACTTGTACAAGTACAAAAGCATGCAAACCTCTTGTCCCCTTGTAAGAAAATTTCGGCCATAGGGCCTTAATAATCCAAGACAAGAGTTCACCTTATCATTACCTAGTGCACATGCTTGTAAGAAAATCTTATATAAAGATTATAAGGGATTACAAGATTTAGCAAGATTTGCAAGAAACCATCCACTCCTACATACATATACACGGCCACACATACATTACACACATCCATCCAAGATCATTTTGTACTTCTTAAAATCTCTTACATCATTAGCAAGATCACATGCAATCCATGGAAGATTTGATGGTAGTATATAAACATGTGTTAGTCCTTTGAAGATAACAAATCAAAAACAACTCTTCTTCCTTTCTCCATTGTGGCCGTAGGTTTCACCCATCCCATATACACATTTCTTTCAAGTTTTTACATCTCCAAATCACTCAAAACAATCCATCATCCAAACCCTTATTGTGTGTTTCAAGCTTGGAGCTTAACCATTAAGGAAGAACACACTAAACCCCTCTCAAAATCCAAGGTTTTGTCTTCCCTAGCCTTGTGCTAGTAGTAAGCTTCTTAACCTTGTTTTGATTATTAATATTCATGTATGTGTTCTTAGAAGCAAGTTGTACATGAAGGGTTTAAAATGTGGTTTGAAACATAATCTTTAATAGGTTTTACATGAGTAAAATAAATGATTAAAGATATGTAAAAGGATCATGGATTTGATGATGATAAAGTAGTGTTCTTGAAAATGTATAAAATCTACACATACACTAAGTAGGATGATGATTTGATTAAGATTTATAGAATAAACTTGAATGTGTTAAAAAGTAACTTTAATCATCTTAATATGATCATCTAAGACATAATAAATAATGGAACATGTTAGAAGGTCATGAATAAAGAAGTTGAAAAATTAAAGTTTACTTACTTAGAAGAATGATATTTTGATATAATGGACAAATACATAAAACACACATACAAGTAGCCTTATATATGAAATATAAGACTAATAAAAGTGTTTTGATACAAAAATAACTTACCAATAAAAAGATGAATCTTCAAAGTCCACTATTTTGAGTGAAAAATGCTAACTTTGGAAGTTAGAGTGGAAAAATGCAACATTTGAAAGTTAAGGGACTAATATTGTAACTTTGAAAGTTAGAGGACTAAAATGAACATTTTAGAAACTATTAGTCCAAAAATGCAATAATGGAAAGTTTGGTGTCAAAAGTATAAGTAATAATTCTCCAAGGATGATTTGGGTAAATACTAGTAGATATACTTGGGTATTTTTGTATAAAAAGTATATTTTTATAAAAATGAAAGTTATAAAAATATGGATTGTATTAACATAAGGATTTTTATAAAATAGAGATTTTATAAAAATGTTAAACAAACTTGAGAAACTTATACAAAAATGAATACTTTTATATAAATGGGAATATAAAAGTATTGGAAACATTTTTGTAGTCAAGTTAACAAGTTGGGTTAAAAATACATAAGTATTTTAAACCTTCCAAGTAACATGTGATTAGGAGGAAGAAATATGAATAATATTTCTATAAAACACATGTTGGGAAAAACTTGGAAAAATTAACTATTCGAGCTAAGATATCGAACTAAGACGCGTTAACGAACCGTACACGGACAAAACATGAGAAAAATGCCATTGCGGCAAGATAAGAAAATATATATTTTTAGGAAGTAAAATATATATACATCATGGGTGAAAACTAATAAACACTTTCCTAAGTGTTGAAGGAATTATTCGTGGGAGAAAAACATGACGTAAACAAGTAAGACGTTAAACAAACGTATATACTTAACAAGAAAAATTACACATTTATATATATGTACGCTCGTCTCGGCAAAATTCTAGTATATCTACTTAATGGGAAAGTAGATATGTGGGAAGGAAAACGAGACGAGTAGACAAAGATATATATATATGTGTATGCCGTGCCGACAAGATCCTAGTATATTTATTTGAATGGGAAAATAAACATACGGTATGGTGAGTTGAATCGGGTGTTGAGAATATACAATCGAACGACAAGATCTTAGCATATTTGTTTAAATGGGAAAACAAATGTGCGGCAAAGTGAGTCGGGTCGAGTGTTGAAATATATATTATATCGAGCGATGCGATCTTAAGTATAATTATTTAAATGGGAAAATAATTATACGTTAAGTGAAGTCGAGTCGATGATAATAAGGAACAAGTTAAGGAAATATTCACAAGAGTAATATATAACTTGTAACACAAAGGGTAATCTAACGCCAACGAAACCTAGGATACGCGCTTAATTAAACGGGATTTGGAATAACTCGTGGTCGGGAGTTGGGTGTACAACTTGCCAAGGCACATGCACTATAGGGATAGTGACTTATACGTCTAGGACGTTTGTAGGTGCGAGACCCTTTTTGCTATCTGCTTAGTGAGCCGGACGTTGATACAGGTGAGTTTCACGGCCCCATTTTAAACTATTTTTACGTTTTCGGGGGAAAGATATGTTAGGGAAAATGTTTGACGGATTTACTACTTGAGGTGTGACCGCCACTCGGGGTTGAGTCCTCGCCTCTATAATCATTTATTCAGGGAAATGAAACCGGTGGAATATTGAATAGTACTATTGGTGCCTGACAAGGCCCACCCCTAATCGATAGCGTCGATTTTGCATTAGTGTATGCCTGGGGTGCATATATTCTGAACTTAAGTCGTAGGATACCGAGTAACGACTTGGAGCGGGGCATTATTATTATACGTCTTGGTTTGATTATAGTCTCAAGTAGATTTATAGGAATTTGCAACTCCTATATATTGTCATAACATGGTATTTCCCAAGTATTCAAGTTTTGGAAACTAAAAACCTGTGAACTCACCAATATATTTATATTGACGAAATTTTAAACATATCTTTCAGGTAATTAGATGAAGGCAAACCAGGGCAAGCTGGGTCATGGAATCCTCCGATGCGGCGTTAAATATTTTGCGGGGTTTCACCTTTATTTCCCAAGACTATGGGATATATTTGAGAAACCTCTCCATTGTGTTATAAAACAATTTACTTTTATGTAATATTTTGAACAAGATTTGACGCCTTAATAAATGACCCATTCTCTTAAATTACTTGTGATTTGCGTTAGCCTTGACTTTATGCTCTTGAACCGTCGCGCCACGTGTTTCCGCCATTGTCGTGGTGTGACATTATCCAACATAGAACAACCCATTTCTAAAAACACAAACCAATTCAAATAATTTATATCATAATCAATAACAAATTCAGAAAAAAAAAAACTAATAGAACAAAATAAAAAAAATTCAGAAACTTTAAAATAAATGGGTTAGAAAAAAAAAATAAAAAAAAACTAATAAAACAAAATAGCACCTCACGGATGTCGATTAAAAAAAAACCTAATACAAATTCTATTTTAGAATTCAAGAACTCAAGTTAAGGATTAAAAAAAAAAAAAAATCTCAATTAACCTGCAACTCCCACAACCTCACATAACAACACCTCACAAGTTAAGGATTTAAAAAATAAAAAAGCCTAAACAGATCTCGTGCATCTATCTACATTTTTAATAGAAAAAAAAAAACTAACCTCTACCTTTGTGAACCCCACGAGCCGAGGGAGGAAAGAGGGAAGAGGAAAGGGTGAGGAGAGGAGGAGAGCGGCGGCCGGCGGAGGTGGTGAGGAGAGGGTTGGGGGCGGAGGGTTGGGTTGGGTGATGAGAGGTGAAAGGGTTGTGTAGGGTTTTTTTTGTAAAGAGGAGAAGGGTAGCTTTGTCTAATTTTCTTTTCAGCATGTGTGTGTGCTGTATGATTCAGACTGAAAGTTTCAGTTAAGAGGTTTGTATTTTTGTAACCAAACAACCAAGCCTCTGTCCGAATAAGAGGCCAGCCTCTTAATGAATCATTAAGAGGGTAAACAAACAGCCCCTTTGTATAGATAGCTGTGTTTCGTTTTCCGGCATCGGTACTCCCAGTCATAACTGTCAATCGTGTTATCAATTTGTAGGTCCTTTATACGATCAATATAACACAATTTCAAAGGGAATGCCAATATTTCAAGATCTTTATATTGTCATAATGCTAGGAAATTACCATGCTACAATGAATGTTATGAACATATTCATAATTCTTTTTTTTTTCGTAGTTGATTTATTCTTTTTGTCATGCACTATTATTAAGTTTTGTGAACATTATATTTTTACTTATGTTTTATTTTGGAAATTATCCTATTATTTTGTTTGGTGGAAGAATTTTTTTATTACGAGATTTATGTGCATCGATTTTTTTTTCAACTTACATAATTCACGAGCAAAACAAAATTAAAATTAAAAACTTTAAAAAAATATTAATTTGTCATGTTATATTTTCTTTCATGTTATGTTTTAAAGTTTTAGTTTAACACTGCCCTTATAAAAATTGTTTAATTTTATTTAGTCGATAATATGTTTTATTTAAAAAATTCTTCACCCGTGAAGTTCACGGGACTCTAACCTAGTCTATACATCTAATAAAACAAAGTCTATGAGGACACTTGGCACTCCCATATTGCACCTCAATTCCTCTCTCTTCCCATATTGTGCCATGTGTCTTCTTCTCATAATTTATAAAATTTGTCTTTTTTAAAAAATTAAAAATAGAGTAATAATACATAAATATGGTAAAAATTATCACTTAATACTTTCTTAATCTAATTAAACTCGAAAATCATTAATTTAGAATTTTTTTAAATCGAAAATCATTAAATATTATAAAAGTCAAAATTGGTCAAGGTGTTTAATAACTTTCCTAAACACTATATTCTCCAACTAATGAATGCTCCATCTTCCTCCACAAGACAATCAATCGTTCATCCATCTAGGTAAGCACATATTCGATTTCTTTTTTAGAGATTTACATTCTTTTCCTCAAACAATATCAATCACTTTAAACCCTAATCCTTGAAAAAAAACATCAGTAAAGGTATTTGTTTCTTCACCTATCTTCGTTTCATTCTGTTAATTCGTTTTCATTCTGTTTATTGCTTGATTGACAGTAAAGATTTACATTCGTTTTCTTCACCTTTCACTTGATTGACATGTTTTATTGCTTCATCGTTTTTATTCTGTTTATGTTATCTTTCAAATTAGATTTAATGTTCGGATCTTTCTCTGTATTTCAGATCTGCTAATTCGTTTTTGCATTTATCTTTCTGAAACGTTACCGATTGTATCTGTTAATTCGTTGTTTTATATATTTTTTTTAATAACTTGTGAATGTGTTGTTTTGGGATTCGTTCAGAATGTAAACCGCCGTTATCATTGAGATCCCCGATTAGGTTTCGTTCCTGCTGTAATGTTCGGTCGTAAACAAACTTCAAAACTCATGCGGTACCGTTCACTATAGTTTTTTTTATTTCAATTTGTTTTGTTTTATTTTGTATTTAATTTATTTGTTACTAAAGATTTCTGGGTTTTTCGTTTTGTAAACTGAAGTTGGGTTCTTGATTTCTGGGTTTATTAAAGTTGTATAAAGTTTGCTTTCTTTGGTATTCTAAAAGTACGCCCACCAAGTGTTCGTAAAATTGTGTAAGTGAACTTTTTCATATTATTTTTTAGTGTTCTTTTTTGTTTAAAAAAATTTACAACGACATTAATGATTAGTTATTTTTATGCTTGCCAAATGGAGTCTGCTAGGATGCAGACAATAATGCAACAGCTACTCTAAAAACAAGTTCATCATCAACCTGTGAAAGAAATTGAAAAATATGTAAACCATTTTTTAATACATTGAATAATGCCTTTTTACAGGTAATAATTTACTTACCATGTAACTAATTAGTATACAAATATATGCATTGTTCTATGTGATTAAGTGTCATCTATTTATTTAACAGAGAAACCAGATTACTTGGAATTCACAGAAGATTATTATTGCATTTGTGTTACAGGTAAGTTCGTCATCTAATTATATTATACCCTTATGATTTTCTGTGGATTCAACAATTCTTCATATATTATCATTTGTTTGCTCAGGGTAATATTACTCTGGCAGATTTTTGCATAGAGCAATTGGAGTTTATTGTTGCACGGGCACAAAGGATTGGAGATCCAAAATATCAACAGAAGGTACATGATTTTGCTCTTTAGTGTTAACAATTCTTGCATTTTGATATTTATCATGATTTATACAATATTGGAAACATCTAATGTTAATAATTATAATTACCATATCATTAATAACCTTTAAACACAAAATTATTAATCAAATATAAATACATTTATAAATTTACTTTTAAACATTCAAAATCAAAATTTAAAAAAAAAATCGGTTTTTAAAATTAAAGACATTTAAACACAAAATAAATGCTTAATTCTTTGATTTGTCACATTACTATTTTTAGCGTATAATTAGCATTTATCATGATTTACACAATATTGGAAACATCTAATGTTAATAATTATGATTACCATTTCATTAATAACATTTAAACACAAAATTATTAATCATATATAAATATAAATACATTTATAAACAAAGTTAAATTTGAATTTTTTTCATCACACTTAATACGTCTATTTTCAATTGAATTACTTTATTTTCAAACATTCAAAATCAAAATTTTAAAAAAATTACGGTTTTTGAAATTAAAGTCATTTAAACACAAAATAAATGCTTAATTCTTTGATTTGTCACGTTACTATTTTTAGCGTATAATTGGCATTTATCGTGAGTTACACAATATTAGAAACATCTAATATTAATAATTATGATTACCATTTCATTAATAACTTTTAAACACAAAATTATTAATCATATATAAATACATTTATAAATTTATTTTTAAACATTTAAAATCAAAATTAAAAAAAAAAACGGTTTTTAAAATTAAAGACATTTAAACACAAAATAAATGCTTAATTATTTGATTTGTCACATTACTATTTTTAGCATATAATTAGCATTTATCGTGATTTACACCATATTGGAAACATCTAATGTTAATAATTATGATTACCATTTCATTAATAACATTTAAACACAAAATTATTAATCATATATAAATATAAATACATTTATAAACAAAGTTAAATTTGAATTTTTTCATCACAATTAATACGTCTATTTTCAATTGAATTACTTTATTTTCAAACATTCAAAATCAAAATTTTAAAATGAATACGGTTTTTAAATTTAAAGACATTTAAACACTAAATAAATGCTTAATTCTTTGATTTGTCACATTACTATTTTTAGCGTATAATTAGCATTTATCGTGAGTTACACAAGATTGGAAACATCTAATGTTAATAATTATGATAACCATTTAATTAATAACCTTTAAACATAAAATTATTAATCATATATAAATACATTTATAAATTTATTTTTAAACATTCAAAATCAAAATTTAAAAAAAAAATCCAGTTTTTAAAATTAAAGACATTAAAACACAAAATAAATGCTGAATTATTTGATTTGTCACATTACTATTTTTAGCGTATAAATAGCATCTATAAGGTAATAGTCGGTTAAAATTATTGAGTAATGCTCCTTTTACTTATACATGGGTCACTTTAGATAATGTTCCTTCCTATAAACGGGTCAAATAAGGTAATAGTCGGTTAAAATGTTGTTTTAGTGGTGTAGGTTCATGTTTGTTTACTTATAAATTGGTTGATTTGGGTAATGTTCAACTTTTCCAATGGGTCAAATAGGGTAAAAGTCGCCAACAGTGTGTTTATGGTGTTTTGATTAGATTGATGTTCCTTTTACTTATACATAGGCCATAGGTGAATTGGGGCAATCTTCCCTTTTCTTAACGGGTCGATTTGGGTAATGTTTGCCTTTTCAAATGTGTCAAATAGAATAAAATGTGCTCGAAGCTTTTTTTAGCGGGTCGATATGGGTAATGCTCATCTTCTCAGACGTGTCAAATTAAATTGTGAAATTTAGGTGGTAGTTAGTTTCTTATTTTTATTTTTATTACTTTCTTATTGTTGAATATGCCATAAGTCTATTTTTTAACACATACCATTTAAGTCGCCTTATTCAGGTTGGATTGTATTTAAGAAACCCTGTATTCTCACATGGCCAGCTTTATGTCGCATTGTCAAGAGTTAAAAGCAGGGCAGGCGTGAAGTTACTTATACTTGATGCTGGTGGGAAAGTGATGACTAAAACAAAAAATGTGGTTTATAAGGAAATTTTCAGCGATATTTAAATAAATGTGTATTCGTTGCTTTTAAATTTTAATAAAATTTTTCTACTTACCCATGGGTTAAAAACCCGACCCATGATACCATATTCTAACCCATTAACCCGCATATAAATAACCTATTATTACCCGGGTAAACTATCGATTGCTTGATGCTCCATTCTTATTCAACTTCTTTTCTCCATAAACCCTAACTCTCCTCTTCTACTCTCCCTCTCTAGCATCTTTTCTCCTTACGGTTGACAATTTCAACATGACAACTGACACAGACACGGTTCTTATGGAGGTCTCATATCAGCCCCTTATGACAAATATTTTTATCCAAAATTTTGCCAAGGTCTCTGTTCCCTTGCTTTGGAGTCGTGTCCAGGTCAGCAAAATACCGTTTTTTTTTTTTTTTTTTTTTTTTTTTTTGTAAGGATCTACATTCATCCTGCAATATGAGATTGTGTTTGGTTATTTATTATGATGCTTTATTTAGGTTCAAGGGCAAATTAGTGTTCTTGATGGAGCATTCCCGATTCATATATATGGGAAGGACCATTGTACTGATTTCATTAATAGTGAAATGTGAATCAAATTGGCTCATGGGTTCAGTTCACTTTTTTTTTTTTTGGAATTAATTTATGTTATGGAAACAGAGCTTTTAAATGATGTATATGTGATTAATTAAAAAATTGACTTTTCTTTGATCGTTAGTGTTCCTCTGATTCAAGGTTTGATTATCTTTATCATTCTTACATGTATTTTACGTTTTTTTTATTTATTTTGTATTGCTTTCAATCATTTGTTTATATAGATCTGATGATTCTGCATTTCGTTTTTTGACTTGGAGCCTAATGTTTGGTAAGCAGGTACGCCGTAGTGTGGAGGACTTGAGGGAGATACGATACTGCTCTGGAGGCAAGGATTGTTATGTAAGTCAACTTTATCCATTCATTCTTCTTACTGATGGATTAGATCAAATATCCAATTTAACAAATAGTCCAAACACTTGTAACTATTCTAATTGTAGAAATTATTGGTGGCATTAGCCCCAAGAAAAATTAACAATATTTTCCGTTTTGATTGTCATTAACTCAATTTCAGTTTTTAAAAATAAGAAGAAAAAAAAATCAGATAGTAAAAGGAATATAATTGCTCATGTCTTTCTAACTCTGATCAGCCCATTAGTAGAATGGTGTTTTTAACTCTGATTTTAAGTTTTTTTTTTTTTTTTTTTTTTTGTTTATAGGTGGAAATATGGATGGAATGAACGGGCTGGTTAAAGGGTCAAAAATCAAAATAGGGTCCTCCCAAAAATGTGTATTTTTTAGCACCCCTTGAGTTGACACGGACCACTAATATGTGATTTTCCGAAACTTATGTTAAATAGCCAATGCATTAAATAATAATTATATTTTACTAACTTCAAACGTTTGTATTGTTAGACCAGTTTGGTCAGAACTCTTTATTAGATTTTTTTTATACTATAATATTTGACCTGTTTGGAAAATAAATTAACTCAAATCGTCTCATTCATAATTGCTAACTGAGTAACTATAATGCATATAAATGGACATAATGTATACAGTTGAATAGAAAATGTCAAATATATAACAAAAGTGCAGGGACTTTAATTGATTATGTCATAGGGTATAAAGTTGGTTATGCCGCATACTTGTGTTGCAGTGATTTAGTAAAAATATTTTGGCTTTAAAACAAAGGCTTTATGTGTTGGTAAGAGTTACTTTGCTAAGCTATATTTAAAAGCTTTATATGTTTAAGTAGTCTTGGTATTTTTAAAAGCTTTAGTTAACCAGTAGCAGCAAGGGAGTGTTTTGATCTGAATATTTCTAAAATTGTTGTCCATCTTCTCATTAAATTTTGAAACAACAATAACTTATATTGAGGTGTTGATATCTAAACTGTTTATATGTCAAATAGGTTTAAGTAAACAGTTTTAAAAGGGGTCTACTTCAAATTGCTTCATTTTGAAAACAATAAGCTGATGTTACTTGGTTAGACTTCACCAATGTAATTGATTATTTTTTAGACTTCACATCGACCAACATTTTGACCTTATTTAGACTAGATGACGGGTCAAACGTTTCATTTTTTCATGGATAGAAATAACGAAATGTTTTTTTTGGTCATTTTTAGGTTTCAACATCAATGTTCCTCATAAAAAATTCTTGCCACTAAGGGTTGAAGACAGTGGCGGATCCAGGATTTTATTCCTATGGGTTCCCTTTTTTCGGTAGTCAGATTTTTCATGGCCAAACATAGGAATTTTCAGGTCGGGTCGGACCCAACATTTCATGGTTGAACCGGATTTATAATCAGAAAGGGCAGCTCAACCATTTTGAACTGAATTTGTCGTTTTACCGATTTAACAAGGCTCTTTCACAATATTCCAAGAAACAAAAGGCAATGTGTTTAAGATAATAGATTTTAATAAGGCAAATATGATGTTTCGCTTCTAAATTTCAATTTACTACGCACAAACTGCAAAAATTAAAATACAGATACTACTAAATATGCATCATGTTGAAATATACCTTCAAACTGTATATATCTGGTCAATCCAATGGCTGCATTTGTGACTAATTCAAAACCAATGTCGTCACTTTTTTGTTCCTCCTGTAACTGCAACAAAGCATCAGCTGTTTTATTTCCAACAAAGCATTATAGGTAGCATAGTATTTACAGGAGAGAAGAGGCGTTTGTTTCAGTGTTTAATGTTTGGATTTGTTTGTTTTTCACGAAACCCTAACGTTGGTTTTATACTTTTATATATTAGAAAAATAAACAAAATAAATAAAAAAGAAAAAATGTATGCAGACAAAGGGGCTCGAAAGGGTATCTCGAGGTTAAGAAGCGCACTCAAAGCCACCTGACCAGTTCACATTTTTGTTTATGGGTTCCTTCAAAATTTGTTTATGGGTTCCTTCTAATTTTTTTGCATAGTTTATCACTAAAATTTCCAAACCGACTGGGTTCCCGGGAACCCGCTCGTACAAAGGTAAATCCGCCCCTGGCTGAAGACATATAAACAACCTGTAAGCGTTATATCAACATGTTTCATCTTATTTAGTAGATGAGTTGATTCAAATTATTTTTTCTTTATGAGTTTGTGGTTGACTAAAGTCATACACAAAAATAATTATATAACGGGGACCATTGTTTGAAATTCCACGTTAAGATTTGAGGAGGAACTTTGGTACTCTAGGGTTTGGTGCTCAATTTTAAATTCGAGGTTTGTGGTTAAATGGTTAAGAAGTGTTATTTAGTCCATTAACTTTTTATACTAAAAAAATGTTGACATTGTATTCCCAAAATTACATGTATGTAGTTTGAAATTGATATGAATCATTTTAAATAAATGTAAGTAATTGTTGAATTGTTTTTGGGTAACATATATGAAAATAATACTAAGGATTTTGGCTTTCTTAAAAAAAAAAACCATATTACATATTCACTTATGGAAAAAAATTATGCACACGTTAATTGTTTATGACAAACTATTATTTTTTTAAAGACTTTTAGCCCATTTTCTCTCTCCACATTTTAATCCTTTGTTAAAACTATAAAGTTCTATATATTGATTTTTTTAGGCTAATATACAATCTTTATAGTTAGTTATTCTCTTTCATTTAACTCGGGGATTTACCGGGTGTACACCCGGGGATCTAACCTAGTTATGAACATAGTCATAGGATTCGCTTGTTATGTTATGTACGCGAACTGAATTGCGCGTACCGGAATTGGGTACGTTTGGGACCTGTTCGCCTAGAGTTCGCGACCTGATTCGTTAGAATTGAGTGTACCCGATTTGTGTAGAATTGAGGTGCATGGACCTGTGCCAAATTTACCAGAAACTCCCAACCCCCTAACGTTTAAAGAAGAGTAATTCATTGATTGCCTCCTTGTAAACCTTCTTCATCTATTACCTTCGTAACAAGTTCCTGATGATCATTGAAAACAGCCCCCAGTTTAGTTTCCAAGTCTTGTTGACTTCCTGTTGTATGTTCTCTGCTCTTGACCCTGGTGTGATTACCCCTGTTACCTTATCAAACTCAATTGTACCAGTTGGAATCTCTTTATTTAAATTGGTCTCTCATCCAAAACTTCATCCCTAGAATCAATATGGACCGCAACAGTAGGTTCGGCCACATTAGGATCAAAATTACCCAACAGAAAATCAAGCCCAAAAATATCCTGGCCCACAGGCTCTACATCTAACCTGGGTCTTTTCCTATTATTGGGCCTCTCGTCCACTGAGCTAAATTTACCAATAGTTTGGCCCACTTTATCATTATCACCTTTTTTTTTTTTTTTAATAAAGGAATGGATTTCCCTTCATTTATGTCGGTACGAAAATCCAGTTACCAAATTAATCCTACAGGGTTGAAAATTAATCGCTATAAATTAATATCATACCATTGAATTCATACGCAACAAATTAAGCATTGAGAGGAAACCCTAGAATGGCTGACGGCAATCAAAATATGGTGGTGAGAAGGCTTCAAAGTTTAGTTTCAATTGTGTTACGATCATGCAAATCCAAGTCAAGCGAAGATATTGCAACTGGAGCTATTCAAAACAAAACAAGAGAAGCAATTTGCGCGTATCGGACTGATCTAACGCTTCTACACTGTGCAATTTGCAACATCTCTTTGTGCCGCCGGGACTACTTCCTGGTAAGCTTGCTAGCAATCTTGTTTATATTTTATCAGATATTATATTAACACGCTTTCTTCCTTAATGTTATCCACATGCAGTGTAACCACGGGCACTTGACATGCTACACTTGCTGTACAAGCAGAGCATGTACTCTTTGCATTGCGGGGTACAACAACCGACCTAAGGAGTGCAAAAAACAAAAGTGCCACATTGATGCACAGTAAGAAAGCCGATGACGAAACAAGATCATGTGCCAAAACCATATGCTATTGTCCGGAATGTTCCGCTGCTTATTCTTCCAACAAGTTGTATGATCATGTGCGGGGCCACGGCCTTGCAATTACTCCATTCACCTACGGATGGGCCTTGTTTGTCCCTATCCCTATCGAACTAGGTCCGAGGCGCATGATTCTTCAAGAAAAGAATGAGGGCGCGATCTTCCTTCTTAACCATCGTGTGCTTCAAGATCAAACCGCAAGAGTTTTTAGTGTCAATTGCATTGGGCCACCAACGCTAAACAAAGCTTTCGTCTACAAACTTACTGTGAACTGCAAAGAGGGACGTTTCTCAACCGAGTCTATACCGAAAGTCGATACAATTATGACCAACCCTGCATCTAACAAAAGCTTTCTAATCATTCCATCCAGTATTGGTCAATTCCTTGTTGAAGTATGCATATACAAGGTCTAGAGTCCTACCCAAGTCATCGTGAACCATGCTTTGTTATTTTGTTACGTTTACTATTGGCCAATTATCATCACACATATATATCTATGTTATCTATTATCTTATGCACCTCCATATTTGGTTTTGTAATGTCTCATGTTTTAGTTAATGGAATATCATGAGCTTATATCATCACAGTATTGGGTTGTTAATGTCTTGAACTGGTACTATCCAGCCCTCACATAACATTTGAACAATAAATTGATATATTCAATTTCGATCTTTGAATTGGTAAATTTTGACTCACTGAATACAACATAATAATATACTAATATATTGTCCTCCAAAAATTTCTATGGTCCTTTTTTGGACTGTTGTGTAAGTTTATTTTGTTGAGAATGAGAGACACGAAGAGATGTTGATCATTTAACCGAGCCCAAAATGTGCAAATTTCATATGGTGTCTTGAAGCTAGCGATGACCGAATACTGAACCGATAACAACCCTGAACCGATCCTGTACCGATCTCGTACCGAACCGAGGGTGTTCGGTATCGGTGTCGGTACTCACATTAAGAGGTTTTCGATTTCGGTATCGGTACAAGATCAATATTTTAAGGTAAAATACCGATACCGTACCGTATGTTTTCGATATCGGTATTGGGTTTTGAAAGTTTTCGGGATCGATATTGGTTGTACCGATACCGTCCCGAGCTCATCCCTACTTGAAGCTATTGATCCAAATTACAAATGGGTGTAAAGTCTAGGTTAGGGATGCCATCCATTAACTTCGAGTTATCCGAATCAGGTTGTGAAGTTTTAAAATTTGTATTCGCATGAAATTTGAATTATTGAATTCGAATAGGCTTTTTTGAATTCAACTTGAATTCGGGTTTATTCCGCGGACTTGAATTAGAAAATGGTGAACAATTAAAATCTAAAATAAAAAAAAGTAAATCACTATTTTATTTAAGTTTTAATAATTTAACATGATAATACATACACATTAGAAACAGCCTTAAAACATAATAAAAAGTTTCAAACAAGATGAAAACATAATAAAAGAACTAATAACAATGAAATTGCATATTCCATTTAACAACCGAAAAGAAATATCTCATAAAACAACTTAAAATTGTAATATATTGTTTGTTGTTTATACTTTAATTTAACTAGTGGGGTGCTTAGTTGCGCGTTGCGCAACTTTCGACTATGTTTGTGAGCGATTAGAGACCTATTGACTACGCAACAGGCGCGCATTGTTATTCGGCTGTTACCAAAACGCTAAGAAGCTGTTATCAACCAAAGCAACCAATATATATTGAGATTCAACAACGGCAAATTTGTTTCAGACATAATAAGATGATGTGTAGATTTATGAAACTAAATATCCAACTACAAGTCCACTTTTATTCATCAATCATCACCCAAAACGTACAAAAAGAAAACGCTAGCAAGATGCTAGGCCATAGTTACAACACCAAAATCCATATTAAAGGAAACCCATTTCGCCCAATCGATCTCACTTCTTTTCGCCCGGTTCTTGAACCACAAAAAGGACATCGCTTGAGTTTCACAAAAGATCTTCTCAATGGTTGTTCGCTTTCCTACAAAAATCAATTCATTTCGTGTGCACGCATTACATAAAGTGGCAGTTAAGTGGTGCAACGCTGGACTAAAGGTTTACATTGGTCAGCAAAGATTCAAGTGGTTTTTAATCTCTAAAATCTGTGACCCGTTTGTGGTTGCATCGAAGTTCCAATGGGTTTTGGCTTCTTGATTTTGTTGTCCGCTTCAGCATGATTTTGTTTCTTTGACAAAGAGGTTTCAAATCCTGCATCACAGAAAATGACAAAAAAGAGTACCTTAATAATCTTGGTGTTATAAAAACAGGATATTGGTATGACTATTCTAATATGGTAGTATACACCTTGAATTCTAAATGACTAAATATATAACAATGTGAAGTTGGTATTAACTGATTCTAGTATGACTGAATCTAACATGTAGCATACACAATACACCTTAAAAACAGCGAAAGCTCTATGTTTTCTTATCTCAACAATAGCCTCAATAACAAATAACATCAGACTCGCTTAATTGTTTTCAATAGCAGGAAGGAGGGCGGTTGAAACTACAAGTGGATTCTTATAGAAAGCTGTGTTGTCAAAAGGTGTAAGGCGCGCTCAAGACGTGTCACACCCTCAAAATCCACTTGCGGAGTTTTACCGCGAGGCGCATGACAAACCAGGATCCAAACCAACGATCACAATAAACAAGTCTAACATGAACATAATGCAATTTCAAAACAATGTTTAAAATCCCCGTTTACAGCGGAAGCTTATTCAAAACAATTATTCAATAATAAACCAATGTTCAACGTTTGTAAAACCATGCAACTCTAACTAGACGCCGTGCAGACGCGTGCGCCCTAGTTCCATTGTGCTACCTTAGCGACCTGAGAAAACATGTAAAAGTTTACGTCAGCACAAAAATGCTGGTGAGTTTACAGGTTTTGTAATCCAAGTACCAAGTCCACCTGTCCATACTATAACAAATCGAAAACCAGTGTACGCTAGCTAGGCGTATGTTTTGTTACTACCACGATTGGAAAACCATTACTAACACGCATACCAGATGTTGTGCCCGAAAAGTAAACCAGTTGTTCCTGTTGTTCCTGTTTGAGACAATATGCACTCGCCCGGCCCTCCAAGCCGACGAGCGGGGTTGGTCACTCCCAATAGCGCTATTCACATTTCCCCGTTGTGCAAACCCGCACATTCATGGTTCCCCCGGGACTTCCAAGGATCGTGTAGTACATAATAGAAACCCATAGTATGACAGTAGTTACCAATAATCGTTTTAACACATGTTTTCTCCCCCGAAAGTATGAAACCAGTTTAAAAGAGGGCCGTAAACTCACCTTAACGTGCAAGCAAAGAATCCGAACAGCAAGTAATATATGCTACCGACACCCTAATAACAGTGTCATTAAGTGAGTATAGGCGTAATATCATTACACCATATAACTCGTTTGTCCAAGGCGTTTTAAATGTTCAAAAGTGTGTATGCGACGCCTAGTGATTCTACATGCAATAGTAAACCCTACGGACCCGTTGGTGAATACGTTGGTTACAATTTGTTTCTACATTCCGTATGTGTCTCAGACAAGTGTACTTCAGTTACATGTCAATTCCATACCACCTATGACCTCAATTAATCACAGAAGCACATAATACACAATCTGTGTTTTCAGGACAGATTGTGCGCCATCAAAACGAATTTATTTAAAATAGCAAATCAGTGAGTTAACCTCCCAAATTTTTACTGAATTTTCTTTGGGATTCACTCGACAATACCTATTTTTGTTTTGTCTTAATTCCAAACACAAAAATTATGAAAATTCGTACAACACAGCTATGTCCAGAAAATCTCCTCAACAGGTCAGTTTAGTAGGAAAATTCTTAAAATTTGTGTATTCATCCAAACGAGATGAATCCACTTGGAAAAGCTCTATTTTTCCAGTATTGACCTACTGTAAAAATTTCATAACCTAACTCCTTGTAAATCTCAAGTTATGACCATTTAAAGTTAGCCCAATTTACAAATCCGAAAATCTGATATGACCCCTAATCAATTAAAATTCCAAAAACGACTCAAACGATGTCCAAATTCGATGGTTTTGCTCATTATGAAAAGCTAAGACCTTGTACGTTACAATCATGCAAAGAATCGATCAAACCAATTATTTTCAAGCCACGAAACAGACCCTACAAGTCGACATTCAGAATCTGTCCAGATTCTAATCGTGCAATATTATCAATTATATCAAACCCTAGTTGCATATTATCAATCAATAACACCTAATAATCATCATACAACTTTAGTAAGAATCACATCTGATCAAAACCCTAATTATACATCACAACCATCATTATTCACAAACCCTAGAAGTCTAGAACATCAAGAACATGCATAATCATGCAAAACATATAACATTCATTATGTAACAATGTGGTTGACCCTTTTAATCTTCGTAATCCTCATGTTTTAACTTTTATAAAATACTTTCAGACCTGGACAAACTTGTTATATGATTTTTATAGTAAAAACATAAGGTAAGAGCGTAAGAAATCATAAGTTATACCCTTAGCTCTTCAAATCAATCAATCGCGCGCCTTGGAGCCTCCCAATTGATGATCTTGAGCCTTAGCAGGAGTTTTTGGAGTGAAATATTCGTGTGGGGCAGTAAGGGGGCGATTAGGGTTGAGTATGGGGGTTGCATGGGGGTTAAGGATGTTTAAATATGAGTTTGAGGCGGTTTAAAACCCGTCAGGTAGTTTCGAGCGGCCGCTCGGAGCCTGTGAGCGGCCGCTCACAGGTCCGAGGCGCGCGCTTTTGCTTCGTTTCGCCTCCCGACGCGTTATCCATCGACGTTTTCGTTATCGCGGACCATAACAAGTGTAACCCCATGCGTTAAGACCCTAATCAACCTCATGCTCCACTTTTAATGATTTTTATTAACGTGTTCGGTTTAGGTTCACATAATCACGTATGGTTTTCACATAAGTTTGTCAGATATCATCGAGACACATAAGTTTATTATTCACCAACGTCCGAGGTTCACTAATCATGTAATCACATATTAACTCACACAAGGAGTCAAAACCCGACCCACACAAGGAGTCAAAGCATCTCATAACCCGAGATGTGAAAGTAGTCCCAAACCGGACTAGAAAACGTTTTGTAAGTTGTCTCAAACCCGAGACGCATGCTTTTGAGAAAAGAGTAGTGAAACTCACAACAATGCACGTATGTCCTATCTAGCTATCTAGCTAACCCTCGTTAAGTATAACATACGCGTGACTCGCTAAGGTAGACTTTAATCTAAACAACGTTGTTAACCAGAATTTGCCGGGTGTCACAAGACGTATAAGCTTCACATGGAACAAAGGGCAATGCGAAAAAAAGCGCCTGCTCGAGGCTAGCAAAGCGCAAAAGAAAAGTGCTTGCACGAGGCGAGCAAGGTACAGGAATAACAAAATAAAAAAAAAGATATATGTTAGTCTTATAATACTAGTATTACCCCCTAAATATAGTAGAAAAACTAATATAATTATTAATATTAATTAGTAAACCCTTTTAAAAATGAACACCAATCCATTCAATTTTTTCAATATGCATAAAACAATAAAAAGAATTAATCAATAATCAAGAGTAAATGACCCTTTTTTTTTTGATCAGCAAACAACTTTATTTCACCCAAATAATTACAAGGTTGCTACTAGAAAGGTTCTAATAGCGAGTCACAATACATCACCTTAACACCAAAATGACACTAGACATATGATAATCATGTAATTGGTACATCAAAACCGACCCATCTCTCCCACGTCCATTGCTCTTCTTTGGCCTTGATTTTCACCCATGCGAATGATATAGCTTGAACCTCACCAATGAGACCTTGAATGCTGACCCTTTTGCCGTTGAAAATGAGCTCGTTTCGCGCCTTCCATAAGGTCCAACAACCGGCTAAAATAATTATTCGGATCATCTTCTTTTTGTACCTTGGGCCATCCATAGTCTTGTGTATATTCAGGAGGTCAGTCACTGAGAAGGCGTAAATCGGTTGGACTTTGCACCAAACGCTTATTTTCTGCCATAACACAGCCGCAACATAACATGATGTGAAAAGATGGTCTGCGTCTTCGACACCTTCCCCACATAACTTGCATTCAATCGGTCCATTATGAATCCTTCTCCTGTTTAGCCCTTTTAGGGTCGGTAGGCGATCTTGTTCCGCTCGCCAACCAAATATGCATATTTTTTAGGTACCCCTTTAATCCATTCGAAAGGGTAAAATGGAACCGCATACCTGGAGAGCAGCTTCCTGCACGACCATACAGAGAATTCCCCATCTTTGCTTTCAACCCAACTCCATTCGTCCTTCACAGTGCTTACTGTGACGGCGGATATAATGGAACAACACTGTTGCAGTTCAGAAAGCTCCTGGACGCCTACAGGTTGTCTTTTCCAGTCCCAACCCTGCACTCTTGTTGCTACTCGGACCGATTTCTCCTTCTCCAGTGCATACAATGCTGGAAAACACTCCCTTAGAGGCCCGTTCCCAGTCCACCAATCAATCCAAAAGCGTATATCAAGTCCATTCCCAACTTTTCCTTTAATAATTGTTTTGATGTTCAAATTTCCTTCTCTAGTTTGACAATGACAGACCAAGGGCCCGAGACACCCCCTTTTATGGGTAAATATGAATCAACGTTTGAGTAGAAATGTATAGCATCAATGACCCGTTTCCATAACGCTCCGTCTTCGCGTTTATACCTCCACCACCATTTTGTCAATAAACTTACATTCATAATCCAAAAGAGTAAATGACATTGATCTCTAGGCAAAGTATACCGAAAAGGTAATCTGAAACCTACACTCTATCTGCAGAAAAAGAGACTTTCACATAAAAGGTTACAAAGACAAACTTGGTAGAAAAATAAAAAGGCGAACCCAGTTTTTATGTTATCATGTTCTCCATTTCTCTTCTAATTTCATTTCTCATCTTCTGCAAGTTTTGTTGTACCAAAGTTGGTTCACATAACATGTTTTGGATGTTTAAGACCATTTTTCCAGAAATTTCAAAACGTTGCTGGAATATTCAGTTTCTAGCCGGAAATGCACCTGGACGACCACTTGGAGCTTTTCTTGCGCTGCGCCTTGCCTAAGTGCTTAGATGCACTCCTAGTATGCCCTTCGTTCAATGCCTCGGACGCCATCATTCCAAAAACAAACCTGATGTACAAAACTTAATATTAAAATAATGAGTTGTTTGCTATGACAAATTAGCTAAGTGACTGTTTATGTCTAGCTAAATGACTGTTTATTTCTATGCACCTGGATCATTATAGGACAGAGTACCATCTTGCATTCCCCTTGTACTAACACTATCAATTCGTAGCCCTGGATTTTCACTAAATTACACATATAAAAACTCATATATGAAATTCTCAGATGGCAAAATAACTTACAACATCATCATCATTAATGGTCACCGAAAACTTCATACTGTAGTTAGAACTTAGAACTAATCATGCCAATTAAAGGCCTAAATCCCATGTTTGTAAAGTAAAAAAAAAAAATAGAAGGATGGAAGTTCCTATATATAGGACTCCATTTCTATATTAAATAGGAATCAAAATTATTAACTGAAGTAAATCGTAAGCATAAGCTATTTCAATCCACAATTACTAACTCTAAAAACGCAGGCACATTTGTTTAACTAATGTTACCTTGCACAAACTGAACAACGCGTGCACATCACGCGCTTGTTGATGTGTTCGCAGCCTAAAATCGGTTGTATGACACAAACAACATTTACCTCTTCATCCTGCAATGCACAAATAAATTATTAGCTCAAAACTTGGGTAAGGAAATTCCTTGTCACCGGCACGACTTAAAATATCCTAAGTTGTCAGGCGTTACCATAACTCGTTTGAAATGTTGCAGCTGCATATGTTAAGGATCTAACACATCATCAGCAGCATCATTAAACTGTTAAACTATTTTAAAAGCTAATCAACAGGACACACAGGATTAGAACAAAATTTTAAAATTATTACTGAAAACAGATTACGGAAAACACATTTGAAGCAACAAAAACAGAGTTTTAAAACAACAAACTATTACCGAAAACTCATTTCAAACAACAAAATATTACTGAAAACTCATGTCAAAGTCAAACAACAAATTATTAATGAAAACTCATTTCACACAACAAATTAACCTTACAGTCTCACATTTCAAACAACAAATTAAAACAGAGTTTTAAAATTATTACTGAAAACTCATTTAAAGCTATACTCTTTAGGCAAAAAATTAAAAAAAAAAAAGGTTTCCTTACAGTCTGACATTTCAAACAAACATGCAGCTAAAAATCTAAGTGCATTAAACAAATAACCTGTTTCAATGTGCTCCAATTCTCAGGAACCTCACGTCTGTTGGTGGAAACCGAAAGGAAAAGAAAGCTTGAAATGTTTAAATCAAAGTGTTTATAAGAGTAGGAAGTGATGAGTCACAGAAACTTTAACGTGGACATGCAACAGAGTGACACCTGGAAACCACTGAGTGACAAACACCTCAAAACCCTCTTGACTGAGTCTGGCATAACCTGGATGGGGTTGTTGGTGGGTCCACGGTTGTCACCAGGCCAAAGTTCATAACCAAGGTCCATCACCAAAATCCAAAGAAGCCATTGCCACATGCCTGTGTACAGTGCAAACCAAAATACAAAAACACATGACATTCCAAGGAACATAAGTGCAAAAAAAGCACAAGCGAAACCCAAACCAAATCTGAAAATCAAACCACCTTGCTTTCAGGTTGATCTGATGTTTCTTCACAATACCCGCACGGGTCAAAGCCACTTCTCTTTCACCCTTACGATTCCCAGAATATGTTGCTGGATAACCATGGCCAAAACATGGGTTGCAAGTGCCAAAAATTGCACTCGCCATCCTCAATATTGCCACGTGAAGCAGCAATTTCAAAAAAAAAAAAAATAATAATAATAATAATCATAACCCATACATGATTTAACACTATAGAAGGAATAGCATGCAGGTTAAATGCTTACATTTAAAATTTCAAAACTTGTTCTTCCTGCTAGTTGATTCCTTGCAGAAAAGTTTGACGCTTCAGTTGATGGTGTCATGGCTGTAGCCAATTTTCGATGCAGAATTTTCACCACCTGCACAAAGATAAATATAGATGAGTAAACATGAAATTGTCATCAAACTATGAATTATGACCTGAAAAATTATTGCTGAAATCCCATGTGATGTATACTTGATGGGCTAATTAAAAAGTTTGCAAATTTATGTTCATGATGGAAGCACATGTATAGATGCAGCCTTAATGGAGGCATCAAGTGATGATACAACATCATCCTGGCCAAGAAGCACATAACGCATATTTTTGGAATGCGACTGTAGAATTATGTGCAGCCGTTGAAAGGTTCATGCAAACCAACAAAGAGTATGGCCACACAGATTCAAACAACCCAACCCAACCCAACCCAAAATGAAATAGCAACATATTTTTTAAACAAACATGCTTATTCCTTGTTTCATGTTCTTGAACTCTCAACCAAAACTCGATGAAAACAGGAAAAAATATGTAACGCATGGCAAAACGAAAGCATTGTAGAGTTCAATCAGCCAGAAGATGCCAAGAAGTAAAACCAATTCAGCACCTCAACAAATCAAATGGCAAGTGCAAGATAAAGATCAGTGCCAAGCAAAAACGATACTAAAAATCAAATCAACATAGCAGACATGTGAGATGCAAGAAAAATCTATGAAATCTAGAAAAAAAGTCAGTAGAATAGAACCATACCTCGGATGTATTATCTATTTTTGTACAGCATTCGCTTGTTGTCAGGTCGTTGTTCGATCAGTCAAAAAGAGGTATCATTGGATGGCATACCTGGTACAATTTTTCTTACAATTCCTCCGCCGTGTGATTTCTGAAACCATGACCACCAAGACTTGTGTTACAATGTAAAAGAGGGGAGCAGGTAAACATAAGCCATGGAGGTGTGGATCTCTGCTAGGGTTTGAAAAAGCAGAGTGGAGGATAACATAGAAGGGTTGGAGAAAATGAGTAGGTGAATCACCGATTGAATCTTGATTAAAACGAAGAAGAATTGGGCTAAGAAGATGTAGGTAGCGGTGGATCTATGGATGTCTTTGGGTGTGTATATGTGTCAAGGAAGGGCACGTGTTATAACCCTATGAGCCCACATATTTTGCTGTCCAGACCTGCTCTCTCCATTGCCCGGCACGTGTAAAGGGCCAAAAAAAATTTATGCAAATAAGGAGTATCGAACCCGGGTGGCTACAATAGTAACCGAACAACCAAACCAATAGAGTTCGGGACAATTTTGCTTTACCAGATGAAACAACGAAAATAAAAAGCTTAAAAACCATAAAACAAAGAATAAAAAAAAACCACTAACCTGCTGCCAGGTGGCAGCAGCAGGCACTATTCATCAGCCTTCAAAAATAAATATATAGGGTAATATGGTATTTAAGTTTTTTATATTAAAATGTAAAACTATAACGTATTATGTTTCATACAATTTGTAACGTTAACGGGTGGAATCAATCAAGACTTGTTTTTTAGGTACAAAAACAAACTTCGGTCTGATAAAACTTGACCTCCTTTGGAAAAGATCAAGTACTAAAGAACTAATACAACCGCAACATGATTCGAAACAATAATTGTTGAACCATACTTCTACATGTAGATTAGATAAACCATATTGGTGATCCGACCACTTCAAGAACCATATTTGCGATCCATAACCGCACACCACTTGAATGCTTTTTTGAAAGAAGATAAAAATGACCCTGCTATCATCACAAAAAGTGTTTGATTAATGATCAAATTCTAGTAAATATAGTTTAGTTTAACATAACAACATTGTCAAATTAATTATTGTACACAAGGTTTTAAACTAAAATTATTAATCACTATCTAAATAAGATTTGATCATACAAAAGCAGAATACATAACAAATAAATATTATCATGTTTTTCGGTAACCCGTCCCAACAGACGGATACACTACTAGTTAACTTTATTCGCCATATTTTTTTGTATTCGTTTTGAGCAAAACAAATTACCTAATTACAACACCTTACTGAATTTGAAATCAAGTTTTTGAAGCACATCTTGTTAGATACTTATTAAGCTTAAACTAAAATTTAGATTATTGAATTTAGGAGATGAGTCACGATTTTATTTTAAAATAATATTAATAAAAATTATAAAGATACCCTCTTTATACAATTATGGGAAATTGTATTACTCGGACTGTGTACAAATCCAAACGAAAATAAAATATAACATAAAATGATTCAAACCGAAGTTTTCATCAAGAGCTTAAACCGCGTCTTCTTATATGATTTTTTGCTTCATCTTTAATGAGGACTTGAACCACTTCCTTTTGTATGATCCTTTTGACTGCAAGAATTAACAAAAAATAATGTTGACATTTGTGGCTGAGGTATGTGTTTAACACGCTTCCCTTAAAACAGATTAAAATTATAGTGTTAAAACTTATGGAACAAATAATAATGGAATTGTGGTGGAATCAAGTATAGAAAAACTTATCTCTATAACTTCCCAACATATGGGTCAAGTTTTCCTTCTTTTCCAAGAATTCTTTTATGGATCCTCTTCTTTATTTTTCTTGTATTTTTTTCTAGTCTTTCAAATGAGACATAAAACCTTCTATGTATAAAGAGTTAATTGCCAATTTACTCCCTGAGGTTTGTCAAAATTTGCCACTTTCATCCAAATCTTTTTTTTGGTCAATTTAGTCCTTGTGGTTTCATTTTTTTTGTCATTTTAGTCCCTGAGGTTTGTCACAAATTGCCACTTTCATCCAAATCTTGTTAGTCCACAGGGACTAAAATGACAAAAAAAAAATGAAACCACAGGGACTAAATTGACCAAATAAAAAGATTTGGATGAAAGTGGCAATTTTTGACAAACCTCAGGGACTAAATTGGCAATTAACTCATGTATAAAAGACCTAAGGATGAATAAGAGTCTAAGGGGCTGTTTGGTAGCCTCTTAATCAGTCTCTTAACCATTCAGCTCTGAATCATTCAGCATTCAGACTGTTTGTTTCAGCATCTGAATGGAATGATTAAGTGCTGAACCATTAAGCTAATAAGAGATGCTAAATGATTCAGCTTTTAACCATTCAGAGCCTCTTAACCATTCAGACTGTAACATCGCAAAATTTTCCCCAAATTTTAACATAAAAGCCCTTATTATTTTCATCGTTATCGTTAAATGTGCCTAAGTCTCTATTTTTCTAACTCACAACTAATATATATACATATATGTATATATATAAATGTATGTAATAATAATAATAATAATGATAATAATAATAATAATAATAATAATAATAACAATAATGATCATAATGATAATAATAATAAACACTATACCATACATAACCCAAAGCCCAATCCCCCTTTTCTTAAAACCTGGAACCCAGAAACGGCCCATCAGACGCGGCCCAACCACAACAGCCCACCCACCGGCCCAAACACCTAAGCCCCCTCCCCTCATCCCCTTTCAGTTAATAAAAAAAAATGATTGAATGGCTGCTGCCTAGACTCGAACCCGGGCAAAGGACGGGTCAGCACACCCACACACCATCTGAGCTACACCACTCACTTGATTCAAACCCAACTTAAAATACATATAACACCACTTAAAGCTGTTCCTTCTCCTTCTTTGTAGCAGACGCGACAGACAGACTCGTGATTAGTCAATAATTTTGGCGAGAATCTTTGTAATTAAACCATGTTTTATTACCTTTGACCGGTACGCGTTTACTCGAGCACTAATTACGCTTAAACAACCTTTAATTGAGTTTATTGCTCGGTTTGACCGAGCCTTAGTCAAACCTTCCAAATTGTTAAGTGAGCGATTACACTATAAATTGAGGGCTCCAAGAGCACCTATATGTGCCGATTAAATGATCCCAACTACAAATCCTTCCTAACCAACCCTCTGTAACACGAAATTGAAGCTCTTAGGCTCGTTTTTTTATCCCGTTCGTTCCACCTCAATCATCAAGTAAGTTTTACAATTGAAAGTAGTTATAGGCCGGTTTTTAGCTTAGGAATAAAAGCCCTATCGTTTCTGATATTAACTGTATCGATTACCTAGTTAATTGAACGATTGGGATGTTAGGGTTTATATGAACTAATTTGGGGGTTTTCAGGATAAACTATAAATAAATTTTGAAACTGAATCAGATATCAAACACACACCCAGACCAGTTGGTCTGGGCATGGGTTTTCACCCCACAGGTCGCTGGTTCGAGTCCAGCAGTGGCCGATTTTTTTTTGGTCTTTTATTTTTGATTTCCTTTATACATATAAATCTACAATTATTTTTAAAAATAGATATTAAATACTAAACAAGGTCTATAAATCCTACAAAATTTATTTTAAGTCAGCAATATGATAAAGTTTAATACCCAACTTTTAGTTTTTCAAAAATCTTTTATTTATTATATATAATAAATATTACAAGTTAGATCTATTATAGTTATAAAATTCTATAAAAATATCAAAACGATTTTATTAAATTCCACAAAAATTATTCTAAACTTATAAAATAATAGACATCTCAGAAATGATTTTTATTTCTGGAAAATCATTTATTTAATATTTTTAATCGATTTTTGTTATTTTAATCATAAATAAATCATAATAAATTCATTTTTCATTATTTTTACATCAAAATTTCACATAAATTATTATTAATCATTTAGATCAGAAATATAAATTTTTGATTCAAAATTTATAATCTTTAATATTTTTAAATATTAAGGTAATATTTTGTCAAATAAGTATTAATAATTAAATATTCATAAATTAAGAAAATAATTTTATAAAAATTATTTTCACATTTATTACATTATAATTCAACTATTTTAGTTAATTTTGATCAGAAAACATTTTCATTAATTATTTCTTTATTTATTTGAATTATTCAAATTTAATCATAAATCAATTGATGATCCCTAAATTAGGAACCCTAGAATACCTTTGGAATAGAAAACTTAGACTTTTAAACACTTATGTTATTGCCTTAAAAATAGGGTGATACTTGGAATCATTGTGCCACATTTATTCTATATCAAGGGATTCAACACTATCATTAAGGTGAGTTTACATAGCCCCTTTTCTCTATTTTCACTATTTTTGGGGTGAAACATGTTTAAAACATTTTATACTATCATTTACTCATACTTACTTGTGATTCAATTACATCATCATTCTATCATTTGACTGTAACAAAAAGACACAGTACAATCATTAACAATGATCAAGCCGCCTGTTTAGATTATAGCGCTATAGGTCTGACAAACCCATCCCCCCGTATAAATTCAGGGATGATCGATAACAGTAACAACATTTAACTAACTTGCGAGTTAGTCATCAGTCGACACAAGGTTTGATTGTACAAAGACGCATTGTTACATGTCGTACTCATACTCTATCATTATACAATTGTGATTGTTGTACAACTATTGTTATCAATTATGTTCCAAAAACCTATGTATTCTCACCAACTTTTGTTGACCCAAAATATTTTCAAACTTAACATGTTTCAGGTTCTACTTGCTTGAAGATTTGAGTTAATGCTTGAAGATGTGTGCATAGTATTATTCATTTTGATGTACGAATTCTTGTAGAACAATTGTATGTAATTTATTTAAATCATTTAATGAAATTTATTATTCACCATGAGCTACTGAACAATCATCAATACGTGACATCCCGATGTTTCCGCCATCAGTTGGGGTGTTACAGATTGGTATCAAAGCCATGGTTATAGGGAATTAGGTTATTAGAAAAATAATCTAGTCTATAACCATAGGATTATAACCAGTATCTGCTCCTTTTACTTGCTATTCTCTATCTCTCTCCTACTGCTCATCCCTACTTTCATCCTTACAAGAAGGTTGCTCTCCATCACTGGATCCACTCTTAGACTAATAAGACAAAATCCTCAGGTTTAACCTGAACCACCTTGAGATCTCGTCGAAGTTCTAGATTTTAATAACGAACACGTGCAATCTGGAAGGGTGAACGCCTGTATTCTGAGTCTTCTGTCTAGGCTGGCATTGCGCATATATCCCAATCAGACGAGGGACCCGGATGCCTACCTGGGAATTCTCGGAATGAGTGTTCACTTATAGGCTAAAGCATGTCTTCATATGTTATTAGAATCTAGAATCTTTGATAAGTCAACGTTTTCGTTTATTCGTTTTAATGAATAAATGATTACATTCCTTATATAACCTCATTCATTTCATTGTGTCTCTTACAGATCATGCCTCCACGTCGCAGCACTCGCCTTAACAGTGGTGACAATCAAGATGAAGCGAATAGCAACAACCACGACGCTAACCACAACAACAACAATAACAACAACAACAATGGTGTTGATGCCCAACTGGCTGCGATCATTTCTCAACAAATGGCGCAGCAAACGCGACTCTCGTTCCTAACTTACTAGCTCAAGTTATTCAGATGAACGGTAACAGCAATGGGAACGGTAACGACAACGGGAACGGTAACGGCAACGGAAACGGAAATGGAAACCACAACGGGAACGGGAATGGTCTCCCGGCCTGCACTCTTAAACACTTTAATTCCTGTAACCCGCCTAAGTTCAGTGGAGAAGAAGGAGCTACGGGACTTCTACAATGGTTCGAGGGCATTGAGAATACCTTCATTAACAGTGAGTGTCCCGATAACTTTAAGGTCCGATATGCTATGAGTGTTCTTCACAAACGAGCACTCACTTGGTGGAATGAGGAAAAGCGCACCCGAGGAGCTGAAGTTGCACTTACTATGACTTGGGATCAAGTCAAGGAGATAATGAAAGATGAATTTTGCCCACGTAACGAGGTCAAGAAATTAGAGGACGAGTTCCACACCCTTGCTCAGAATAGTGGGGAAAACCTTGCTTATAATACCCGCTTCCATGAGCTCAGTCTGTTATTGCCCCATAAGGTCACTCCGCTACCTGTAGCCATCGAAAAGTATATCGGTGGTTTGCCCATGCAGATTCAGGATACGGTATGGGGAAGGAACCCTGCTACCCTTGAAGAGGCCAAGCGTTTAGCAGCTACCTTAACTGACAATCACGTAAAGAACGGGACCTTAGTTCGGAAAGGCAATAAAGCAAGTATTGTAGCCGCGGTAACTATTGAGAACCAGAAGCGTAAGGCCAGGGATCCTGATGTCAACCTCACCACACAAGCTTCTAACAAGAAACCCTATATAGGAAACTATCTATTATGTAACACATGCAACCGACATCATCCCACTGCTTCAGCGTGTCGCTTGTGCACCAATTGTGGTAAGTATGGCCATCTAGTCAATACATGTCGCAAGACCCCAAACCCTAATGCCAATCAACCCACCAACCCTGCTCAGGCTACTAATCCTAATCGATACAACTATGGTCAGTGCTATGAATGTGGAGACCCAAATCACTTCCGTAACCGATGCCCTAAACTAAACAGAGATCAAGACCCTCCAGCTACCTAACAGCAAGTCTCACCATTTGACTATTGGTTGCTTTTATTCTATGTATTGACGCTATTTGATTCAAGTAATAAATTCTAGTATTGAAATTTTTGTCTGAGAGTTGTTTACATAGTGTAATCATAACACTTAAATGCATGATTGTTTGAATGTGAACTAAATCTATACAACAACAACTCATATACTGTGCTTGTTATACTTATAAATTTGCTTGCATAAACATGTTATCAATTTGCAACCTAGGTGTATAATAATTGCTGTACTTAATAGAGGTCATCATGCCTTTTCAACAGTCGGGAGAGGCCCTACAACCTGCTCCACGACTGGTGGAGGCTATCGAACCTACTCAACGATTGGTAGAGGTCATTATGTCTTTTCAACAGTCGGGAGAGGCCCTACAACCTACTCCACGACTGGTGGAGGCTATCGAACCTGCTCAACAATCGGTAGAGTCATAGAAGGACACAAAACCCTAATGTAAGGTAAATTGGTGATTGCGGTCCGGAACGTAATCATGAATTTACAGGTACGTTAAGGTAGTGTGAAATTCTATCAAGGTTTCAGGAAAAAACCAAATGTAACTCTAGTTATCTGGTAGTTCAATTAGTCAATCAACTCACACATAACACGCCTCTTATCCAAACTATCCGAGACAGTTTATTCCATTCATGTCATGCTATAACCCAAATTTTTCCAAATCACAATTATTTTCATTCCTACCCAATCACCTTCAATACTGTATTTTCAATAAACTTCGGGATGAAGTTTCCAGAAGTAGGGGAGACTGTAACATCGCAAAATTTTCCCCAAATTTTAACATAAAAGCCCTTATTATTTTCATCGTTATCGTTAAATGTGCCTAAGTCTCTATTTTTCTAACTCACAACTAATATATATACATATATGTATATATATAAATGTATGTAATAATAATAATAATGATAATAATAATAATAATAATAAGAGAAAATTGCTCGAATAGTCCCTGTGGTTTGCACAATTTTCACCTATAGTCCCCAAGTTTTTAAAATTACAGGTATAGTCCTCAACTTTTGGTGTTTCTTAACTCGGATAGTCCTTGGAGTGGCTGTGAAATTACTAAATTACCCTTTTGATGGATGGAGGTTAAATAATTCAGTTAAGTGAATGTAAAATTACTAAATTACCCTTACCCTAATAAAAATAAAAAAAATAAATTAATTAATAAAATATAAAGAGGGCCCACTTAACCCCTTAACCAATTATTTTTTTCCACCTATTTTAGTGGGGTCCACCAACTTCATCTTCCCCACCCTATCACCACCACCAACCACCACCACCTCCACCAACCAGGATCTCCCTCACCGATCAACATTTATAAATTATAAATCCACTAACCACATCACCACAATCTCACCTAACCCCTTCCCCATATAAAAATCGAATTAGACCAAACCCACGTTTGCCTAACCTCAATCTAAGCTTTTTGTGTTTTAACTACCGTGAGTGCTTTGAAATCAGGCAACAAAAAAGAAATTAGACCAAACCCTTGGGGGAAGTTTCCAATCAGGCTACAAAAAACAAATTTTTGAGCATTCAAATCAGCAATTTCAAGGATCTGCTAGTCATTCTTCGAAGGAGAGAGAAAGAGACTGAGGAGAGAGAGACGGAGATGAAGGCGACGATAGGAGCAGGTCGGGTTCCGATTAGGGTTACTGTAGTGACGGCGACGGAGGAAGGGTTCAGTCACCGGATTACCGTCGAACAGAACAGTAGGTCTGGGTTTCGTATAAGGTTACTGGATAAGGATTATTGGTAAGTTAAGGTGATGACGGTGATGACGGCTTATGATAATGGTGGTGGCGCTGGACTTGACTCTCTGGAAGTTCTGATCGGTCTCTTGCAAAATCTCACGAGGTTTTAATCTTAGTTGAAGAAGGATTTGACTGTTTGATTTGTGTGTTGTGCTTGTGAAGAGAGAGAGGGGTGTTGGTTGGTGGTGGTGGTGGGTGGTGGTTGGTGGTGGTGGTTGGTAGTGGTGATAGGGTGGGGAAGATGAAGTTGGTGGGCCCCACTAAAATAGGTGGAGAAAAATAATTGGCTAAGGGGTTAAGTGGGCCCTCTTTATATTTTATTAATTAATTTATTTTTTTATTTTTATTAGGGTAAGGGTAATTTAGTAATTTTACATTCACTTAACTGAATTATTTAATCTCCATCCATCAAAAGGGTAATTTAGTAATTTCACAGCCACTCCAAGGACTATCCGAGTTAAGAAACACCAAAAGTTGAGGACTATACCTTGATTTTAAAAACTTAGGGACTATAGTTGAAAATTGTGCAAACCACAGGGACTATTCGAGCAATTTTCTCTAATAATAATAATAACAATAATGATCATAATGATAATAATAATAATAAACACTATACCATACATAACCCAAAGCCCAATCCCCCTTTTCTTAAAACCTGGAACCCAGAAACGGCCCATCAGACGCGGCCCAACCACAGCAGCCCACCCACCGGCCCAAACACCTAAGCCCCCTCCCCTCATCCCCTTTCAGTTAATAAAAAAAAAAATGATTGAATGGCTGCTGCCTGGACTCGAACCCGGGCAGAGAGCCGGGTCAGCACACCCACACACCATCTGAGCTACACCACTCACTTGATTCAAACCCAACTTAAAATACATATAACACCACTTAAAGCTGTGCCTTCTCCTTCTTTGTAGCAGACGCGACAGACAGACTCGTGATTAGTCAATAATTTTGGCGAGAATCTTTGTAATTAAACCATGTTTTATTACCTTTGACCGGTACGCGTTTACTTGACCACTAATTACGCTTAAACAACCTTTAATTGAGTTTATTGCTCGGTTTGACCGAGCCTTAGTCAAACCTTCCAAATTGTTAAGTGAGCGATTACACTATAAATTGAGGGCTCCAAGAGCACCTATATGTGCCGATTAAATGATCCCAACTACAAATCCTTCCTAACCAACCCTCTGTAACACGAAATTGAAGCTCTTAGGCTCGTTTTTTATCCCGTTCGTTCCACCTTAATCATCAAGTAAGTTTTACAATTGAAAGTAGTTATAGGCCGGTTTTTAGCTTAGGAATAAAAGCCCTATCGTTTCTGATATTAACTGTATCGATTACGTAGTTAATTGAACGATTGGGATGTTAGGGTTTATATGAACTAATTTGGGGGTTTTCAGGATAAACTATAAATAAATTTTGAAACTGAATCAGATATCAAACACACAACCAGACCAGTTGGTCTGGGCGTGGGTTTTCACCCCACAGGTCGCTGGTTCGAGTCCAGCAGTGGCCGATTTTTTTTTGGTCTTTTATTTTTGATTTCCTTTATACATATAAATCTACAATTATTTTTAAAAATAGATATTAAATACTAAACAAGGTCTATAAATCCTACAAAATTTATTTTAAGTCAGCAATATGATAAAGTTTAATACCCAACTTTTAGTTTTTCAAAAATCTTTTATTTATTATATATAATAAATATTACAAGTTAAATCTATTATAGTTATAAAATTCTATAAAAATATCAAAACGATTTTATTAAATTCCACAAAAATTATTCTAAACTTATAAAAGAATAGACATCTCAGAAATGATTTTTATTTCTGGAAAATCATTTATTTAATATTTTTAATCGATTTTTGTTATTTTAATCATAAATAAATCATAATAAATTCATTTTTCATTATTTTTACATCAAAATTTCACATAAATTATTATTAATCATTTAGATCAGAAATATAAATTTTTGATTCAAAATTTATAATCTTTAATATTTTTAAATATTAAGGTAATATTTTGTCAAATAAGTATTAATAATTAAATATTCATAAATTAAGAAAATAATTTTATAAAAATTATTTTCACATTTATTACATTATAATTCAACTATTTTAGTTAATTTTGATTAAAAAACATTTTCATTAATTATTTCTTTATTTATTTGAATTATTCAAATTTAATCATAAATCAATTGATGATCCCCAAATTAGGAACCCTAGAATACCTTTGGAATAGAAAACTTAGACTTTTAAACACTTATGTTATTGCCTTAAAAATAGGGTGATACTTGGAATCATTGTGCCACATTTATTCTATATCAAGGGATTCAACACTATCATTAAGGTGAGTTTACATAGCCCCTTTTATCTATTTTCACTATTTTTGGGGTGAAACATGTTTAAAACATTTTATACTATCATTTACTCATACTTACTTGTGATTCAATTACATCATCATTCTATCATTTGACTGTAACAAAAAGACACAGTACAATCATTAACAATGATCAAGCCGCCTGTTTAGATTATAGCGCTATAGGTCTGACAAACCCATCCCCCCGCATAAATTCAGGGATGATCGATAACAGTAACAACATTTAACTAACTTGCGAGTTAGTCATCAGTCGACACAAGGTTTGATTGTAAAAGACGCATTGTTACATGTCGTACTCATACTCTATCATTATACAATTGTGATTGTTGTACAACTATTGTTATCAATTATGTTCCAAAAACCTATGTATTCTCACCAACTTTTGTTGACCCAAAATATTTTCAAACTTAACATGTTTCAGGTTCTACTTGCTTGAAGATTTGAGTTAATGCTTGAAGATGTGTGCATAGTATTATTCATTTTGATGTACGAATTCTTGTAGAACAATTGTATGTAATTTATTTAAATCATTTAATGAAATTTATTATTCACCATGACCTACTGAACAATCATCAATACGTGACATCTCGATGTTTCCGCCATCGGTTGGGGTGTTACACAGACCATCTTAATGATTCAGCACTTAATCAACCAAACAGCCCCTAACTTAATTAGAGCCATAAAACTATAGTAAAGTGAAATAAAGAACTCTACTCAAGTCTCCTTAATAATTTCACTAAAATAATTAAATTCCATTCATCATATTATTAACTTTCCATAATTTCCGACATTAAAAATACTAAGACTAAAAATATATGTAAAAATGACTTCCTAGTTTCAATTTTATAGAACCACAACTTAAATTAAAACAAATAGATAGTTTGAAATTATATATACATACAAAAACTAACTTAACGGTGCTTTAACGTTTTTGTTTGAAATTTATCGGTGTTTTTAAGTTTCAACCCTTCTTTTGTTAACGTCTTCATCCTTTTACTTTCTAATCATTTAAAATGTTAACTATTGAATTAGAACTTGATTATTCCCTTTACTCAATAACCGCTTCAAAGTAACCAAATCTCCAAATGTTTCATATTCCATCAATTGTGATTATGAATTAAGGGTGTAAACAAAGATCCAAGATTATAGTGAGGGTCATTCTTTCGGTTCCATTTTGTCAATTTGACGCCCATGTTTTATCCGTTACCCGCCTTCGATCCGTTGGAGGACCCTGATTACCCCTGGCGCCATCGCCGAATGATGAGAATTGTGTCAGGCACCTTTTAAGTCAGATTTAGTGGTGTTCTATAACCGCTTTGGTTGTTGGTTTGGATTGTGCTCTATGAAGGGGGCGTTTATAGTTTTGTTATATTTCCTTGCAGTTTGACCCTCAAGATTTGGTGGATTTGGTGTTTAATTGATTAAAGTGAAGAAAAATTTGAACATGTAGGTGTGTTATCTTTCCTTGCAGTTTGACCCTCCGAAGTGTGAACATGCATGTTACGAACAAAACCAATACGAATCGTCGGAGACGAAGAGGTGGCGAATATGAATCATGGAGACGAAGAGGTGGCGGTTATGAATCACCGGAGACGAAGAGGTGAGGGTTACAAACAAGCGACAAAGAGGTGTCAGTTACAAACCAGCGACGAAGAGGTGACAGTTACAAACCAACGACGAAAAGGGTTGTTCACGAGTTTATGTATATATTGCGTGTCTGTGTATGTAGGCAGTTATGCAATTGAATATCTAAAATCATGTATATATTGTATGTTTATCTATGTATGCATATATGCAATAGAATATCGGAAAACACGCACTGGAATCGGTATTCCATATGGCTTGGGATTTAGGTATATTTGATTTTTGTTATATACATACACTAGGTTATATTTCGGGAGCTTTTCGAAAGAGACAAATCTAAAAAAGAATGAAATGTAAATTAAAGAGAGAATGTACGTTTTAATGAGGAGCATGGGCAAAAACAACCATATCATCGGATTCATTTATTTTGAATAAACTAAAATTTCTTTCGCAACTCATATAGTGAAACTAAAGACTATCATAATCAACATCCCGCTGCAATGCGCGGGGTAGCGATAACTCGTTACTAAACATAAACCAAAAGGGCATGAACACATAAAAAGCAAGACAAGTGGGCCTGGTCATTGTCACTGTCAGACCCTTTATACATCGCGTATGACCCTATACATAGAGTATAAAGGAGGAGAGTGTGTATTTATTTTGGAAGGGTGTGTAGATATGATCACCCAAACATATTCAATATTCATCAAGCTCCTAAACAACAATATATACTTACTATAATAGAAAGGTCGTGAGTGACATAAGCAAAGTCGAGTTGGCAAACATTGAGACCTTAAAAAGCTGATGCGGCAAGCTTATAGATAGGCCACAATTCCGTGTATGACGTGTATTATGATGTCATCAATGACTTTAAAATATTAAAGTAAAAACGTGGGCCGGTATTTACCGTTGTTTAGGTTAAGAACATCTGTTGGTTGGCCTCGATAGACGAACAACTGTTTAGACCAATAATTGAGCTCTTTACTTAATATAAGCAGATGTTGTGATCAAATGTTTTCAAATTTTAAACCCCTAAATTTTGAAATTTTAAGAGGGAACTTTTAAATTAACATAGGTAATTGTGTTTCATTAATTAAGATTCATGTATCTTCCTACATAAGCTTAACTCTATAACAAATACAGCCATTTCTTATTGTTTATAGCAGTTCTGAAATGTCTAAAACACTTTTCAAATTCAAATATTCAAATATTTGAATTTCAGATATGCAACCGATTGAATGCAGGTAAAGAGTGAAGTTTTATTGATGTATTAGTAGGTAGAGTATATTTCGTTTGATGGTTTGCGTTATGCGTTTAATTATCGTGTTTTGTTTATGCTTATTTTCAGGTTGATATGATTCAAGATTCCATCATGAAACTGTTGTCTTTTTCTTCAACTCTTTTAGGTTGTGTATTTTTATTTATTTAATTCAATTAATTTGAAAAGTACATCTTATGTGTTTGATCCTCATGTTTTATTTATGGTTATTTTTAGGTTGTTAATATTCAAGTTTCTATCAAGAAAATGTTATGTTTTTCTTCAAATGTTTTGGTTTGTGTATTATTATTTATTTAAGTTAGAAACTTATACATGTTCTGTTTTTGATCCCTAATGTTTTGCAAGGTTGCAGAAGGCGGCCTAGGCGGCGCCTAGGCGCTAGGCTGAAGGGGAAATCGGAATAAGGTGCTAGTCGGGATCCTAGGCGTTTTGGCCATTAGGCGGTAGGTTTTTAATTTTTTTTTTATTTTTTTTAATTTCTAAGTATTTCTAAGAAGGTTCTTATCTTGATTTAAACCAAGATCGGACTTTTTCTTGTCTCTATTTCCCGAAATCGAACCCATGATGCAAATTTGGAGTTAGGGTTTTTTTTGGTGTAGGTTGTTTGAATGAATGGAGAAGAAGGCTGAAGAGGCAGCTTATATACGTGGGTTTTTTAGGTTTTAATAAGTTTTGTTATTTTAACATTTAACCCCCTCTATCTTTATTACTTTACAATTTATCCCAAAACTTGTAAATTTGTACATAATATGATAATAACTATATAATTCATGTTATATATATATATATATAAATTTGTGAAATTATACATATTTTCAAAGTATTTCTAAGTATTATGTATATGTATCTTAACATATTTTCAGAAAACATCTAAATTTGTGTGTGTATATATATATATATATATATAAAATACGTATAAAAAATACCAAAACGCCTAATTCTGCCTAGTCCCGACTAGTCCATAGGCTAGACCTCACCGCCCGCCTAGCGCCTAGCGCCTTCTGCAACCTTGATTTTTGTTTATCATTTTTTTCAGGTTGATATGATTCAAGTTTCTATCAAGAAAGTGTTGTTTTTTTGTCAAATGTTTTGGTTTGTGTATTATTATTTATTTAAGTTAGAAACTTATACATGTTCTGTGTTTGATCCCTAATGTTTTATTTATCATTATTTTCAGGTTGATATGATTCAAATTTCTATCAAGAGAGTGTTGCTTTTTTTTTGTTAAATCTTTTGGTTTGTGTATTATTCTTTAGTGTAAGACATTTATAAAATTTAAGAGTTTGTTGTAATGACTTTTATTTTAACATCTGTTATAAAGTTACAAAACAGACACTATATAATAACTGTTGTTGCAAACATGGTTTTATTTTCAGGTGTTGCGATATCTGTTATGGAACATGTAACATCGCGTTATTTTTACTTTTGCATGTATTTTAAATTCTATATTCAACAAATTTTAAGTTCGCCTTTATCCGCTTCTTGTATGTTACTCCTACCCATTCATGACGAGTCGTCATTATAATTTATCCTATTCAATTTGGGCGTTATAACAATAAACTTATTTAGTTAAGATCTTAATATATATTTATTATTAATAAAACATAATATGAAAAATTAGCATTTGACTTTATGTAACAAGAACATAATTATGAAAAATTGCCGTACGTTTTTTTAAATTATGATTTTATTTGTTTTATTTATTTTAAAGATATATTTACCACTTAATTCACTTCTAACCACCCTAATTAATTTATTAAATACCCAACCCCTTCACCCCCACTATAAATACACCACTCCCTACCCATTCTAACACTTGCTCAATCCTAAATCCTCTCTAAACCTCCCAATTCTTCAAGGAAATCCCAAGTGTGGAAGTCCACTTCTAAGTGAGTTTTCTCATAAACTCCAACTTTATTCTTCTTTCTTCACTTCTTTTCTTCTTCTAACCCCTTGGAGAAACCTCTAGGACCTAACTCTTGTTTGCTATGGCAAACGAATACAAGTAGGACACCAACATGAGGCCTCAAATGTGGTTCATCTTCTATTGTTTTTATGCACTAGAAGGTTAGTTGAAGTGATACCAACCAAGTTCACCAACAACTTAATGTTGGATGGACTTGTCCTATGGTTAATGGTTGACAAAGGAAAGCCAATGCTCTTCCAAACTAAGTCACCATACACTACTTTAACCCTCTAGTTATATTATGTAAATACTAAAACATATACTTTCAAAACTCTATTAATCTATTAACTTGGAAGGTTTGTGGTTACACCCTACCTTACCAATCTCTTGACCCATCTTGTAATACGGATTAGTTCCATACAAGAAAGGGGAAATCCCGTGTCCAAGACCCATGTTTTATCTATAAACAAAGTGGTCACGACATGAAACACTCTTAAAATGGATTCACATTCCCAACTCTAACTCATACCATCCGAATCGCCTACATGGTGGTTTTGTGCTTGGTTATTAACTTTAGCTCTTGACCATCCGAATCATCTTAAGGATGATTTGTGTTTTGGTTCGCCTTAAAGGCATGCATGATACTCTTGAACTTATTAAAACAACCCTAGAATCTAAAACTCATTCCTTTCCAACTCTAGTTAATCGGAGCTAAAGTTTCTCTCAAGACCCGTTTCGGGAACTTAACAAACGCACCCTAAGGTGAGTTCATACTTGTCCCCTTTTTACTCTTTAACACTTTTGGGGCTCAACATGTATCCTATGCAATCATACACTAAACACTTTCATACTCACATGCTCAATCTACTAAACATGCTTATAAACTATGCCATGCTAGAATTTAGACTTTACATACAAATGCCGCTTAGCATACAACCCCCTTAACATGTATAGCGCCATAGGAGTAGCACCCACACCCCGCCCCCTAACTGGGTCATGTTAAGTTTTACCGGCCTATCACTTCGGTGTTAGATCAAGCAGTGCAAACATGTGTTGAATATGCCTTTTGTATGATTCTATGTGTGCAAAGCTATAACATGACGATTTGAGTAAAATATTTTAATACTATGTACGTAAACCAAGACTAGTATGCTCACCAATACTTTATGTGTTGACGGATATTTTATACATGTTGCAGGAAATATTTGATGCGATGTCTCAAGAAATCTTGTAGGGATGGACTTAGAAACGCACCAATTTTATTATCATTATGTTGTTTGTTATATTTCCTTTTCTTGAACAATTTGTATTTCCAACTTTGAATGCTATGAAATGAAATTTCCTTAAATCAATTTGACACAATTCAAGTATCATGAAGTCATTGAACAATCTATCACAAGTCGCGCCTCGATGTATTCCGCCATTGGTTGGGGTGTGACAGAACATTTGTTGTAGAATATAGATTTAGCAGAGTTTATAGTAACAGACAATATTGAAAACAGTCTGTTGTAAATACAGACCGTTGAAGTGTTTAACAGGTGTAAAAACAATGTAGACCTTTCCATAAGATTCAAGTCTCTATCAAGTTTCTCTCAACAATGTGTAGGTCAAATATTGTCTGTTGTGTATTATTCTTTTTTTTAAGAATTTAATTAATTTATGTTTTCTGTGTATCATCCTAATGTTTTGTTTATAGTTATTTTCAGCTTCATAACTCATAAGATCCAAGTTTCTATCAAAAAAGTGTTGCGTTTTTCTTCAAATCTTTTGGTTTGTATATTATTATTTATTTAAGTTAGAAACTTATACGTGTTCTATGTTTGATCCCTAATATTTTGTTTATCATTATTTTCATATTGATATCAATAAACTTTCTATCAACAAATTCTTATCTTTTGGTAAAATATTTTGTGACACCCGGCATATTCGGCTTAAACATTTTTAGTAACACATAAGTCTACCTTAGCGAGAAACATTATAAATGGGCTTAACTGTGTTAGTTGAGTCGGGTCAGGTTAGGATTGTCCAGGGTTCAATGATCTGGAGGATCATTGGGAGTCATTTTGGGAATACATTAGTATCGAGTCTCGTTGTTGGTGACATTACGTGAACTAATTAAGTATATGTATGTAGGTTATGGGTCGTGTGGTGGATTGTATACTTAGATGTGTTTAAACGATGTATAAATGATTATACGTGCCTAAATATGCTAAACATAGACTAAGGTTGCATGCTTGTATGTTAAGATGTGTTAGAATGCGTTAATCACGACAAACTGGAAAAAACTAGCTAAACAAAGAACTCTGGTTCGACCACTTCGAATGGTCGAAGGAGGCAACTTGCCTTGGTTCGACCCTTGTAAAGGGGCGAACCTGGGAACTGGAATTGGAAGAATTCCCTTCGACCACAGGAGGACTCATTCGACCCTGAGAAGGGTCGAAGGAGGGCTCATTCGCCCATTGAAAAGGGGCGAATGTGGGGCAGTATAAATACCAACCTTTGTCATTTTTTCACCATTTCACAAACCCTAGCCGTTCCAAAACACTCTCAAACGATTTTCAACACTAAGGGAGGAGTTTTTGCTCTGGTTTTTCATAATCTAACCCGTTTACAACATCTAATCAAGAATCTAAGGTGTGTACTTGATCCTAAATCCTTTTCAAAGCATTTTAATTCGTTTTCATCTAACCCCAAATGTCCGGATCTGTTCTAAGGGTGTTTTCATGATTAAAAACCTTTTAAACATCTTTCTAAACCAAAACCTTATCATTTAACATAGGTTTTCATGATAATAAACATATGTTAGTTGTGTGTTATGTAGTGTTATGTATTGTTCAATGATTTGCTGCTATATCTATGATAGAAACATGATGTAGGATTGTTATTGATGCTGGTTTATTATTGTTTAGGGTTAGAATCGATTAGATGATGATGTTATGTGTATTTTGGGGATTTTAACGAATCTAAACGTGATATATGATATTTATGATCAATAGAACTAATAAGGAAGATCGGATAATCGACAAACTGAGTATTTTAAGTCGAGCATGAATCGATTTCAAAACTTTCCAAATCAGGTAAAGAATTCATGCAAGAAAGTGACGTTTTCATAATTTTTACCATTTTGGGAAAGGGCTGAAATGAATATGTTTTGGGGCAAAATCAGTGGGGTTTTGTAGGGATTACATATTCCTACTTGACTGCTGTGATTGGTGATGTTTCGCGATGTTTCGAATGCGTTTTGAGCGATTTGGTGGAAAACAAGCTGACAGGGTCGAACCTGGACTCCTTCGTCCACCCGTTTGGTCGAAGGAGAGAATCTAAGGTCGAACCTGGGAAAGTTTGGTCGAATGAGATCAAACGGTCGAACGAGGTATCAAACGGTCGAATGAGACAACAAACGGGCGAAGGAGATTAAAAAGGGGCGAAGGAGACTTTAACTGACTGGTTCGACCGTTCTGATGCAGAAATGAGATTTTTGATACAAACTAAGTGTTTTATGCTTGAACCTTGTGTGTAATATATGTGTACTTGCTTAGTTAATGTAATGGGTCACCAACGGGATGTCGGGTCGGTCTAGAGTGTCGGTCAAACACTTAAACACGTTTTAAAAACATACTTGGTCACGATCTGGACAATTGGGGACTAGATAACCTTATGGTTATTAGTCGGGACACTTATGTGAACATTTTGATAGATCTCCGGTAGTGGGATTATCAAGGACTTGGCATTTACTTTTGGATACGCAACTAAGGTGAGTTCACTGCCCCACTTTTACTGTTTAAACTTTTGGGGGAGAAAACATGCGCTGAACTATTTTGGTAATATATGTCATACTATGGTTTTAAACTTGTGTACCATACGATCTTTTAAAGTCCCGGGGGAAACCATGAATGTGCGGGGATGCACAACGGGGGAAATGTGGATAGATCTATTGGGCTTGACAAACCCCACTTGACGGCTTGGAGGGCCGGGCGGGTGCATATTGTCTCGAACTGGTAACACTCGTAGCGTGGCTACAACACATCGGGCTGAACACATGGTAACAGTCTAGTAATGGTTTTCCAATCGTAGTAGTAACAAAACATACGCCTAGCTAGGGTACTTGGTATCACGGATATAGTATGGACATGGTAACACGTGCTGATATTTGGTAACACTTTGTAACTCTTTGAACAAAACCTGTGAACTCACCAGCATTATATGTTGACGTCTTTTTGGCATGTTTTTCTCAGGTCGCTAAGGTAGCAACAAAAAGGGAACTAGGCGCACGGGTCTGCATCAGCGTCTAGGGTTTAGTGCATATTTGTTATTAAACAGTTGAACATTGTCAGTTGGTTTGTAATACGTTTAAAGCTTCCGCTACAATTCTTGTGTTATGGTTAATTACGTCTTTTGAGTATTATGTCTTTCATATAGTGTTGTTTATTGTGACCGTTGACTTGGATCCTGGTTTGTCATGCGCCTCGCGGTAAAACCCCGCAAGTGGAATTTGAGGGTGTGACAGATTGGTATCAGAGCCAATGGTTATAGTGAACTAGGACTGCATTTAGAGTCTAGTCTATAGCCGAGTCGCACACACTAGACGGTCACATACTTGAGTCGGTCTGGAACATGTACTAACTTTGTCAGGGTGTCTTTACATCATCATCGCATTTCTCTGTTACATCATCCGTTCTCACTCTTGGCTTTATACACTCTTATTTTCTTCTTCGGGATTTGAAGAAGAAGGGGTTGACTTATTGGTTATTGCACGGCGGTGTCGTATATTGGGGTAGTCTTGCGTACTCTCGAGATCTGTCCAGGATTCGGACATCTCCCCTTCGTACTCCAATAGACGCACTTGCTTACACATAATCTCGCACACTTATGCTTGTGATAGCATGATGCTAGATGCCGGTATTCGGTGACTTGAGTTCAAGCTAAGGGAAAGCTTGGAGGATCATGTAGAGCAGTTTATCGTTTCGGGTGCACACGAAATCATAAACTGAAATGCATGAGAATCCGAGTGGACTCTGAACTTGGATGCATAGTCCTGGATTGGGTCTAGATGTAACTCTTGTGGCTACTAGTGGTTGACACTAGCAGTGGATCTGAACCTCTCGATTTCTGATTTGTCAGATCATATCTGGCGCACGCGGTGGTGGACGTCGTGGTGGTGGCCGTGGCGATGGTCGTGGTAACATTAACATGACCCAAGCAAAGCTGAACAACTTGCTTCAACAGCAAGTGAACATAGCCTTGGCTGCTTTCCAGGCTGGGCACAATGCTCTTGGTGGTAAGTTGGTTCTTATCTACCTTGCTTCATTCTTGGGTGTCATGTTTCTTCTTTTGTGGTTTATTTGTGTGTCGTGTCTCAGGTGCTGCTGTCAACCCACCTCCACCTCAGTGTTCCTACAAGAAGTTTAGGGACTGCCAGCCCCATAACTTTGCTGGAACTGAAGGAGCGGTGGGACTGCTCCGATGGTTGGAGAAGGTTGAGTCTGTTTTCCTGATGTGCAACTGTCCTGCTGAGGACCGGGTTAAGTATGCTACTGCGACATTTGAGGGTCGTGCATTGTCATGGTGGAATGCTACTGCTCAGAACATGGGCTTGGGGGAAGCTCATGCTATGCTTTGGGCGGACTTTGTGCAGCGATTGAAGAATGAGTACTGTCCGAGGGAGGAAGTACAGAAGCTGGAGTTTGAGGTGTGGAACTACAAGATGGTGGGGTCTGAGATTGAGGAGTATACTGTGCGGCGCAATGAGTTGGCGGTGTTGTGTCCTGACATGCACACACACGAGTATCGAAGAATTGAGCACTATATTTCTGGATTGGTGCCGGAGATTGCAGGGTTGGTGGTTGCTGGGAATCTTCCCACACTTGCTGAGGTCGTCCGTTCTGCTCACAAGATGACCAACATGAAGGTTGCGGAGGGTGTTTTGCCTCCCAAGGGTTCTGCTGCGAGGGGTACTGAGAGCAACAAGAGGAAATGGGAGAATGTGGGGAAGAGTGCCGTGCCAGCGCCGTCTCAACCGGACAAGAAGTTTGATGGATCTGGGTCGTCTTCGGGACAGAAGACAGGTGGGTATGTTGGGAAGCATCCTAAGTGTAACCGGTGTGGTTACCATCACTTGGGGAACTGTGACAAGGCTCGCTGTCATCGGTGCAACCAGTTTGGGCACATGGCTAAGGATTGCAGGGCTTCACTTCCGTCGGCCCAGACTCGTGCCCCTACTCCTGCTCCTGCTCCTGCTGCTTAGGGGACTCAGGGGAGGCAGGGGTGTTATAACTGTGGTGACACGGGGCATTTCAAGCGTGAATGTCCTAAGGTGAAGCAGGGCGACAACGGGAAGAACGGGAACGGTAACGTGAACAACGGAGGCGGCGGCAGGAATGCACGAGCTTTCGTCATTGGCACTGCTGAGGCCAGACAGGACCCTGACACAGTTACCGGTACGTTCCTTCTCAACGATCGCTATGTTTCTGTTTTATTTGATTCTGGTGCCGATAAGAGTTTCATATCTATGGATGTTAGTCGATTGCTAGATGTAGTACCCACACCTTTAGAGGCTAGGTACTTGATAGAATTGGCTAATGGTAAGAACATTGAGGCGACACATATCCTTAGGGAGTGCCACTTGGAACTGTTAGGTCTGTCATTCCCCATTGACCTTATGCCTGTACCTCTGGATAGTTTCGATGTCATTGTGGGCATGGATTGGTTATCGATGTATCGTGCGGAGATTGTTTGCTTTGATAAGGTCATTCGGATCCCTCTCCCTGACGGAGAGACTCTTTTGGTTCATGGCGACAGAAGTGGTGCATCGCTAAGCATCATTTCTAGCATGAAAGCCCTTAAGTGTATTCGGAAGGGCTGTTCGGCCATGTTGGCACTTGTTTCTGTTTCAACTGACGATGAGAAGAAGATCGAGGATATTCCCATGGTTCGTGACTTTCCTGATGTTTTCCCTGATGAGTTGCCTGGTCTTCCTCCCCATCGTCAGGTTGAGTTTGGTATTGATCTTACACCTGGTGCAGCTCCCATTGCCCGAGCCCCATACCGTCTTGCACCCCCCGAGATGCAAGAGCTATCTAGCCAGTTACAGGAACTCTTGGAAAAGGGTTTTATTCGACCGAGCCCGTCCCCGTGGGGAGCTCCTATTTTGTTTGTGAAGAAGAAGGACGGGAGCCTTCGCATGTGCATCGATTACCGTGAGTTGAACAAGGTGACTATCAAGAATCGCTATCCTCTCCCTCGCATTGATGATCCTTTTGACCAGCTCCAGGGGTCCAGCTATTACTCGAAGATTGACTTACGGTCGGGTTATCACCAGTTACGCGTCCAGGAGGCCGATGTTCCGAAAACCGCATTCCACACTCGATATGGCCATTTTGAGTTCTTGGTCATGCCTTTCGGTCTCACCAATGCACCTGCAGTATTCATGGATTTGATGAATCGCATTTGCAAGCCTTATCTCGATAAATTCGTCATCGTGTTTATTGACGACATTTTGGTTTATTCTAAGAACAAGACTGATCACGAGGAGCATTTACGGTTAGTCTTGGAGCTTCTGAGACGGGAGCAGTTGTATGCTAAGTTCTCGAAGTGTGATTTTTGGTTACGAGAAGTTCAATTCCTAGGGCATGTGGTTAATGAACTGGGAATTCATGTCGATCCGGCTAAGATTGAAGCTATTAAGGACTGGGAAGCACCAAAGACGCCAACTGAGGTGCGGCAATTCCTAGGCCTTGCGGGTTACTATCGGCGTTTCATTGAGGGATTTTCGAAGATCGCTCAACCCCTCACCTCTCTTACCCAGAAGGACCGAAAGTTTGACTGGGGCGGACTACAGGAATCAGCATTCCAGCTGCTGAAGCTTAAACTCTGTTCTGCACCTATCCTATCCTTACCTGAGGGTACGGATGATTTTGTGGTATACTGTGACGCTTCCATTCATGGTCTCGGTTGCGTGTTGATGCAACACGAGAAGGTCATTGCTTATGGTTCTCGTCAACTTAAGGTTCACGAGAAAAACTATACCACCCCCGATCTGGAGTTGGGTGCGGTGATTTTTGCGTTGAAAATCTAGAGACATTACTTGTACGGTACCAGATGCACCATATACACCGATCACAAGAGTCTCCAGCGTATTTTCGACCAGAAGGTGTTAAACATGCGGCAGCGTCGTTGGGTTGAACTCTTGAACGACTACGACTGTGCGATTAAGTACCATCCTGGCAAGGCAAACGTTGTGGCGGATGCCTTGAGCAGGAAGGAGTCTGCGAAGCCCCGGCGTGTTCGAGCTTTGCAACTTACCATTCATTCCTCCTTGCCTGACCGGATCCATTCGGCTCAGCTGGATGCCTTGAAGGAGAAAAACCTTAAGGCCGAAACGATGCACAGTGCGGACAAACACCTTGAGCTTAGGTCTGATGGCCTACACTACTTCGCTGGGCGTGTTTGGGTTCCTTTATTCGGGGGATTACGGGAGCTTGTTTTGGACGAGGCTCACAAATCCCGGTATTCTATTCATCCAGGCTCCGACAAGATGTATCAGGATCTGAAGATACTCTATTGGTGGCCTAACATGAAGGCTGATATAGCCTCCTACGTGAGCAAATGCTTGACCTGTGCTAAGGTCAAGGTGGAGTATCAGAAGCCGTCTGGTCTCCTACAACAACATGAGATTCCGGAATGGAAGTGGGAGCGGATCACGATGGATTTTGTCACCAAACTACCGAGATCACCCAGTGGATGCGATATGATTTGGGTGATCGTCGACCGGTTGACAAAATCGGGGCACGTTATACCTATTAAGGAAACGGACGGACTCGAGCGGCTTGCTCGACTTTACCTTAAGGAGGTGGTCTCTCGGCACGGGGTGCCTGTTTCTATCATTTCCGATCGTGATTCCCGCTTTGCTTCGCGTTTCTGGAAGGCTCTTCATAAGGCCTTGGGTACTCAGCTGGATATGAGTACGGCGTATCATCCGCAAACTGACGGGCAGAGTGAGCAGACAATTCAAACACTGGAGGACATGTTGCGGGCATGCGTTATTGACTTTGGCAAGGGTTGGGAGGCTCATCTGCCGTTGGTGGAGTTCTCTTACAACAACAGTTACCACTCCAGTATCGGGGCAGCTCCGTTCGAAGCTCTTTATGGACGGAAATGCCGGTCTCCCTTGTGTTGGGCCGAGGTGGGCGAGAGTCAGCTCACTGGCCCGGAACTAGTGTACGAAACTTCGGAGAAAATCATACAGATCCGTAACCGTTTGGCAGCTGCGCGGGATCGTCAGAAGAGCTATGCCGATCGCCGTCGCAAACCGCTAGAGTTCCAGGTTGGGGACAGGGTACTTCTAAATGTTTCACCATGGGAGGGCGTCATACGCTTTGGAAAGCGTGGCAAGCTTAACCCTCGTTACGTCGGACCGTTTGCAATCCTGGAACGGATTGGACCGGTGGCGTACAGACTTGACTTACCGGCGGAGCTCGGTAATGTCCACAACGTCTTCCATGTGTCTAACTTAAGGAAGTGTTTGGCTGACGAATCTCTTGTTGTGCCACTGGAAGAGATCAAGGTTGATGATCGTCTTCGCATTGTGGAGGAACCCGTGGAGATCCTCGATTATAAGATTCGTAGCCTTCGTCGGAGTAAAATCCGCATCGTTAAAGTTCGTTGGAACTCGGATCGTGGACCGGAATTCACGTGGGAACGAGAGGACCAGATGAAATCCAAGTACCCTCACCTCTTTCCGAAGCGCGCGTTCGAGTCTAGGCATGTTACTGCCGAAGCGGAATGAATCTCGGGGCGAGATTCCTTTCAATGCGGGGATGATGTGACGACCGGTAAAATTTCTTTTCGTTTTCTTCCTTTTCGTCTTTTCATTTTTGGGCTTCGTGAAATTTTCGGGACGAAAATTCTATCAACGTGGGGATGATGTGACACCCAGCATGTTCGGCTTAAACATTTTTAGTAACACATAAGTCTACCTTAGCGAGAAACATTATAAATGGGCTTAACTGGGTTAGTTGAGTCGGGTCAGGTTAGGATTGTCCAGGGTTCAATGATCTGGAGGATCATTGGGAGTCATTTTGGGAATACATTGGTATCGATTCCCGTTGTTGGTGACATTACGTGAACTAATTAAGTATATGTATGTAGGTTATGGGTCGTGTGGTGGATTGTATACTTAGATGTGTTTAAACGATGTATAAATGATTATACGTGCCTAAATATGCTAAACATAGACTAAGGTTGCATGCTTGTATGTTAAGATGTGTTAGAATGCGTTAAACACGACAAACTGGAAAAAACTAGCTAAACAAAGAACTCTGGTTCGACCACTTCGAATGGTCGAAGGAAGCAACTTGCCTTGGTTCGACCCTTGTAAAGGGGCGAACCTGGGAACTGGAATTGGAAGAATTCCCTTCGACCACAGGAGGACTCATTCGACCCTGAGAAGGGTCGAAGGAGGGCTCATTCGCCCATTGAAAAGGGGCGAATATGGGACAGTATAAATACCAACCTTTGTCATTTTTTCACCATTTCACAAACCCTAGCCGTTCCAAAACACTCTCAAACGATTTTCAACACTAAGGGAGGAGTTTTTGCTCTGGTTTTTCATAATCTAACCCGTTTACAACATCTAATCAAGAATCTAAGGTGTGTACTTGATCCTAAATCCTTTTCAAAGCATTTTAATTCGTTTTCATCTAACCCCAAATGTCCGGATCTGTTCTAAGGGTGTTTTCATGATTAAAAACCTTTTAAACATCTTTCTAAACCAAAACCTTATCATTTAACATAGGTTTTCATGATAATAAACATATGTTAGTTGTGTGTTATGTAGTGTTATGTGTTGTTCAATGATTTGCTGCCATATCTATGATAGAAACATGATGTAGGATTGTTATTGATGCTGGTTTATTATTGTTTAGGGTTAGAATCGATTAGATGATGATGTTATGTGTATTTTGGGGATTTTAACGAATCTAAACGTGATATATGATATTTATGATCAATAGAACTAATAAGGAAGATCGGATAATCGACAAACTGAGTATTTTAAGTCGAGCATGAATCGATTTCAAAAGTTTCCAAATCGGGTAAAGAATTCATGCAAGAAAGTGACGTTTTCATAATTTTTACCATTTTGGGAAAGGGCTGAAATGAATATGTTTTGGGGCAAAATCAGTGGGGTTTTGTAGGGATTACATATTCATACTTGTCTGCTGTGATTGGTGATGTTTCGCAATGTTTCGGATGCGTTTTGAGCGATTTGGTGGAAAACAAGCTGACAGGGTCGAACCTGGACTCCTTCGCCCACCCGTTTGGTCGAAGGAGAGAATCCAGGGTCGAACCTGGGAAAGTTTGGTCGAATGAGATCAAACGGTCGAATGAGACAACAAACGGGCGAAGGAGATTAAAAAGGGGCGAAGGAGACTTTAACTGACTGGTTCGACCGTTCTGATGCAGAAATGAGATTTTTGAAACAAACTAAGTGTTTTATGCTTGAACCTTGTGTGTAATATATGTGTACTTGCTTAGTTAATGTAATGGGTCTCCAACGGGTTGTCGGGTCGGTCTAGAGTGTCGGTCAAACACTTAAACACGTTTTAAAAACATACTTGGTCACGATCTGGACAATTAGGGACTAGATAACCTTATGGTTATTAGTCGGGACACTTATGTGAACATTTTGATAGATCTCCGGTAGTGGGATTATCAAGGACTTGGCATTTACTTTTGGATACGCAACTAAGGTGAGTTCACTGCCCCACTTTTACTGTTTAAACTTTTGGGGGAGAAAACATGCGCTGAACTATTTTGGTAATATATGTCATACTATGGTTTTAAACTTGTGTACTATACAATCTTTTAAAGTCCCGGGGGAAACCATGAATGTGCGGAGATGCACCACGGGGGAAATGTGGATAGATCTATTGGGCTTGACAAACCCCACTTGACGGCTTGGAGGGCCGGGCGGGTGCATATTGTCTCGAACTGGTAACACTCGTAGCGTGGCTACAACACATCGGGCTGAACACATGGTAACAGTCTAGTAATGGTTTTCCAATCGTAGTAGTAACAAAACATACGCCTAGCTAGCGTACTTGGTAACACGGATATAGTATGGACATGGTAACACGTGCTGATATTTGGTAACACTTGGTAACTCTTTGAACAAAACCTGTGAACTCACCAGCATTATATGTTGACGTCTTTTTGGCATGTTTTTCTCAGGTCGCTAAGGTAGCAACAAAAAGGGAACTAGGCGCACGGGTCTGCATCAGCGTCTAGGGTTTAGTGCATATTTGTTATTAAACAGTTGAACATTTTCAGTTGGTTTGTAATACGTTTAAAGCTTCCGCTACAATTCTTGTGTTATGGTTAATTGCGTCTTTTGAGTATTATGTCTTTCATATAGTGTTGTTTATTGTGACCGTTGACTTGGATCCTGGTTTGTCATGCGCCTCGCGGTAAAACCCCGCAAGTGGAATTTGAGGGTGTGACAGATTGGTATCAGAGCCAATGGTTATAGTGAACTAGGACTGCATTTAGAGTCTAGTCTATAGCCGAGTCGCACACACTAGACGGTCACATACTTGAGTCGGTCTGGAACATGTACTAACTTTGTCAGGGTGTCTTTACATCATCATCGCATTTCTCTGTTACATCATCCGTTCTCACTCTTGGCTTTATACACTCTTATTTTCTTCTTCGGGATTTGAAGAAGAAGGGGTTGACTTATTGGTTATTGCACGGCGGTGTCGTATATTGGGGTAGTCTTGCGTACTCTCGAGATCTGTCCAGGATTCGGACATCTCCCCTTCGTACTCCAATAGACGCACTTGCTTACACATAATCTCGCACACTTATGCTTGTGATAGCATGATGCTAGATGCCGGTATTCGGTGACTTGAGTTCAAGCTAAGGGAAAGCTTGGAGGATCATGTAGAGCAGTTTATCGTTTCGGGTGCACACGAAATCATAAACTGAAATGCATGAGAATCCGAGTGGACTCTGAACTTGGATGCATAGTCCTGGATTGGGTCTAGATGTAACTCTTGTGGCTACTAGTGGTTGACACTAGCAGTGGATCTGAACCTCTCGATTTCTGATTTGTCAGATCATATCTGGCGCACGCGGTGGTGGACGTCGTGGTGGTGGCCGTGGCGATGGTCGTGGTAACATTAACATGACCCAAGCAAAGCTGAACAACTTGCTTCAACAGCAAGTGAACATAGCCTTGGCTGCTTTCCAGGCTGGGCACAATGCTCTTGGTGGTAAGTTGGTTCTTATCTACCTTGCTTCATTCTTGGGTGTCATGTTTCTTCTTTTGTGGTTTATTTGTGTGTCGTGTCTCAGGTGCTGCTGTCAACCCACCTCCACCTCAGTGTTCCTACAAGAAGTTTAGGGACTGCCAGCCCCATAACTTTGCTGGAACTGAAGGAGCGGTGGGACTGCTCCGATGGTTGGAGAAGGTTGAGTCTGTTTTCCTGATGTGCAACTGTCCTGCTGAGGACCGGGTTAAGTATGCTACTGCGACATTTGAGGGTCGTGCATTGTCATGGTGGAATGCTACTGCTCAGAACATGGGCTTGGGGGAAGCTCATGCTATGCTTTGGGCGGACTTTGTGCAGCGATTGAAGAATGAGTACTGTCCGAGGGAGGAAGTACAGAAGCTGGAGTTTGAGGTGTGGAACTACAAGATGGTGGGGTCTGAGATTGAGGAGTATACTGTGCGGCGCAATGAGTTGGCGGTGTTGTGTCCTGACATGCACACACACGAGTATCGAAGAATTGAGCACTATATTTCTGGATTGGTGCCGGAGATTGCAGGGTTGGTGGTTGCTGGGAATCTTCCCACACTTGCTGAGGTCGTCCGTTCTGCTCACAAGATGACCAACATGAAGGTTGCGGAGGGTGTTTTGCCTCCCAAGGGTTCTGCTGCGAGGGGTACTGAGAGCAACAAGAGGAAATGGGAGAATGTGGGGAAGAGTGCCGTGCCAGCGCCGTCTCAACCGGACAAGAAGTTTGATGGATCTGGGTCGTCTTCGGGACAGAAGACAGGTGGGTATGTTGGGAAGCATCCTAAGTGTAACCGGTGTGGTTACCATCACTTGGGGAACTGTGACAAGGCTCGCTGTCATCGGTGCAACCAGTTTGGGCACATGGCTAAGGATTGCAGGGCTTCACTTCCGTCGGCCCAGACTCGTGCCCCTACTCCTGCTCCTGCTCCTGCTGCTTAGGGGACTCAGGGGAGGCAGGGGTGTTATAACTGTGGTGACACGGGGCATTTCAAGCGTGAATGTCCTAAGGTGAAGCAGGGCGACAACGGGAAGAACGGGAACGGTAACGTGAACAACGGAGGCGGCGGCAGGAATGCACGAGCTTTCGTCATTGGCACTGCTGAGGCCAGACAGGACCCTGACACAGTTACCGGTACGTTCCTTCTCAACGATCGCTATGTTTCTGTTTTATTTGATTCTGGTGCCGATAAGAGTTTCATATCTATGGATGTTAGTCGATTGCTAGATGTAGTACCCACACCTTTAGAGGCTAGGTACTTGATAGAATTGGCTAATGGTAAGAACATTGAGGCGACACATATCCTTAGGGAGTGCCACTTGGAACTGTTAGGTCTGTCATTCCCCATTGACCTTATGCCTGTACCTCTGGATAGTTTCGATGTCATTGTGGGCATGGATTGGTTATCGATGTATCGTGCGGAGATTGTTTGCTTTGATAAGGTCATTCGGATCCCTCTCCCTGACGGAGAGACTCTTTTGGTTCATGGCGACAGAAGTGGTGCATCGCTAAGCATCATTTCTAGCATGAAAGCCCTTAAGTGTATTCGGAAGGGCTGTTCGGCCATGTTGGCACTTGTTTCTGTTTCAACTGACGATGAGAAGAAGATCGAGGATATTCCCATGGTTCGTGACTTTCCTGATGTTTTCCCTGATGAGTTGCCTGGTCTTCCTCCCCATCGTCAGGTTGAGTTTGGTATTGATCTTACACCTGGTGCAGCTCCCATTGCCCGAGCCCCATACCGTCTTGCACCCCCCGAGATGCAAGAGCTATCTAGCCAGTTACAGGAACTCTTGGAAAAGGGTTTTATTCGACCGAGCCCGTCCCCGTGGGGAGCTCCTATTTTGTTTGTGAAGAAGAAGGACGGGAGCCTTCGCATGTGCATCGATTACCGTGAGTTGAACAAGGTGACTATCAAGAATCGCTATCCTCTCCCTCGCATTGATGATCCTTTTGACCAGCTCCAGGGGTCCAGCTATTACTCGAAGATTGACTTACGGTCGGGTTATCACCAGTTACGCGTCCAGGAGGCCGATGTTCCGAAAACCGCATTCCACACTCGATATGGCCATTTTGAGTTCTTGGTCATGCCTTTCGGTCTCACCAATGCACCTGCAGTATTCATGGATTTGATGAATCGCATTTGCAAGCCTTATCTCGATAAATTCGTCATCGTGTTTATTGACGACATTTTGGTTTATTCTAAGAACAAGACTGATCACGAGGAGCATTTACGGTTAGTCTTGGAGCTTCTGAGACGGGAGCAGTTGTATGCTAAGTTCTCGAAGTGTGATTTTTGGTTACGAGAAGTTCAATTCCTAGGGCATGTGGTTAATGAACTGGGAATTCATGTCGATCCGGCTAAGATCGAAGCTATTAAGGACTGGGAAGCACCAAAGACGCCAACTGAGGTGCGGCAATTCCTAGGCCTTGCGGGTTACTATCGGCGTTTCATTGAGGGATTTTCGAAGATCGCTCAACCCCTCACCTCTCTTACCCAGAAGGACCGAAAGTTTGACTGGGGCGGACTACAGGAATCAGCATTCCAGCTGCTGAAGCTTAAACTCTGTTCTGCACCTATCCTATCCTTACCTGAGGGTACGGATGATTTTGTGGTATACTGTGACGCTTCCATTCATGGTCTCGGTTGCGTGTTGATGCAACACGAGAAGGTCATTGCTTATGGTTCTCGTCAACTTAAGGTTCACGAGAAAAACTATACCACCCCCGATCTGGAGTTGGGTGCGGTGATTTTTGCGTTGAAAATCTAGAGACATTACTTGTACGGTACCAGATGCACCATATACACCGATCACAAGAGTCTCCAGCGTATTTTCGACCAGAAGGTGTTAAACATGCGGCAGCGTCGTTGGGTTGAACTCTTGAACGACTACGACTGTGCGATTAAGTACCATCCTGGCAAGGCAAACGTTGTGGCGGATGCCTTGAGCAGGAAGGAGTCTGCGAAGCCCCGGCGTGTTCGAGCTTTGCAACTTACCATTCATTCCTCCTTGCCTGACCGGATCCATTCGGCTCAGCTGGATGCCTTGAAGGAGAAAAACCTTAAGGCCGAAACGATGCACAGTGCGGACAAACACCTTGAGCTTAGGTCTGATGGCCTACACTACTTCGCTGGGCGTGTTTGGGTTCCTTTATTCGGGGGATTACGGGAGCTTGTTTTGGACGAGGCTCACAAATCCCGGTATTCTATTCATCCAGGCTCCGACAAGATGTATCAGGATCTGAAGATACTCTATTGGTGGCCTAACATGAAGGCTGATATAGCCTCCTACGTGAGCAAATGCTTGACCTGTGCTAAGGTCAAGGTGGAGTATCAGAAGCCGTCTGGTCTCCTACAACAACCTGAGATTCCGGAATGGAAGTGGGAGCGGATCACGATGGATTTTGTCACCAAACTACCGAGATCACCCAGCGGATGCGATATGATTTGGGTGATCGTCGACCGGTTGACAAAATCGGGGCACGTTATACCTATTAAGGAAACGGACGGACTCGAGCGGCTTGCTCGACTTTACCTTAAGGAGGTGGTCTCTCGGCACGGGGTGCCTGTTTCTATCATTTCCGATCGTGATTCCCGCTTTGCTTCGCGTTTCTGGAAGGCTCTTCATAAGGCCTTGGGTACTCAGCTGGATATGAGTACGGCGTATCATCCGCAAACTGACGGGCAGAGTGAGCAGACAATTCAAACACTGGAGGACATGTTGCGGGCATGCGTTATTGACTTTGGCAAGGGTTGGGAGGCTCATCTGCCGTTGGTGGAGTTCTCTTACAACAACAGTTACCACTCCAGTATCGGGGCAGCTCCGTTCGAAGCTCTTTATGGACGGAAATGCCGGTCTCCCTTGTGTTGGGCCGAGGTGGGCGAGAGTCAGCTCACTGGCCCGGAACTAGTGTACGAAACTTCGGAGAAAATCATACAGATCCGTAACCGTTTGGCAGCTGCGCGGGATCGTCAGAAGAGCTATGCCGATCGCCGTCGCAAACCGCTAGAGTTCCAGGTTGGGGACAGGGTACTTCTAAATGTTTCACCATGGGAGGGCGTCATACGCTTTGGAAAGCGTGGCAAGCTTAACCCTCGTTACGTCGGACCGTTTGCAATCCTGGAACGGATTGGACCGGTGGCGTACAGACTTGACTTACCGGCGGAGCTCGGTAATGTCCACAACGTCTTCCATGTGTCTAACTTAAGGAAGTGTTTGGCTGACGAATCTCTTGTTGTGCCACTGGAAGAGATCAAGGTTGATGATCGTCTTCGCATTGTGGAGGAACCCGTGGAGATCCTCGATTATAAGATTCGTAGCCTTCGTCGGAGTAAAATCCGCATCGTTAAAGTTCGTTGGAACTCGGATCGTGGACCGGAATTCACGTGGGAACGAGAGGACCAGATGAAATCCAAGTACCCTCACCTCTTTCCGAAGCGCGCGTTCGAGTCTAGGCATGTTACTGCCGAAGCGGAATGAATCTCGGGGCGAGATTCCTTTCAATGCGGGGATGATGTGACGACCGGTAAAATTTCTTTTCGTTTTCTTCCTTTTCGTCTTTTCATTTTTGGGCTTCGTGAAATTTTCGGGACGAAAATTCTATCAACGTGGGGATGATGTGACACCCAGCATGTTCGGCTTAAACATTTTTAGTAACACATAAGTCTACCTTAGCGAGAAACATTATAAATGGGCTTAACTGGGTTAGTTGAGTCGGGTCAGGTTAGGATTGTCCAGGGTTCAATGATCTGGAGGATCATTGGGAGTCATTTTGGGAATACATTGGTATCGATTCCCGTTGTTGGTGACATTACGTGAACTAATTAAGTATATGTATGTAGGTTATGGGTCGTGTGGTGGATTGTATACTTAGATGTGTTTAAACGATGTATAAATGATTATACGTGCCTAAATATGCTAAACATAGACTAAGGTTGCATGCTTGTATGTTAAGATGTGTTAGAATGCGTTAAACACGACAAACTGGAAAAAACTAGCTAAACAAAGAACTCTGGTTCGACCACTTCGAATGGTCGAAGGAAGCAACTTGCCTTGGTTCGACCCTTGTAAAGGGGCGAACCTGGGAACTGGAATTGGAAGAATTCCCTTCGACCACAGGAGGACTCATTCGACCCTGAGAAGGGTCGAAGGAGGGCTCATTCGCCCATTGAAAAGGGGCGAATATGGGACAGTATAAATACCAACCTTTGTCATTTTTTCACCATTTCACAAACCCTAGCCGTTCCAAAACACTCTCAAACGATTTTCAACACTAAGGGAGGAGTTTTTGCTCTGGTTTTTCATAATCTAACCCGTTTACAACATCTAATCAAGAATCTAAGGTGTGTACTTGATCCTAAATCCTTTTCAAAGCATTTTAATTCGTTTTCATCTAACCCCAAATGTCCGGATCTGTTCTAAGGGTGTTTTCATGATTAAAAACCTTTTAAACATCTTTCTAAACCAAAACCTTATCATTTAACATAGGTTTTCATGATAATAAACATATGTTAGTTGTGTGTTATGTAGTGTTATGTGTTGTTCAATGATTTGCTGCCATATCTATGATAGAAACATGATGTAGGATTGTTATTGATGCTGGTTTATTATTGTTTAGGGTTAGAATCGATTAGATGATGATGTTATGTGTATTTTGGGGATTTTAACGAATCTAAACGTGATATATGATATTTATGATCAATAGAACTAATAAGGAAGATCGGATAATCGACAAACTGAGTATTTTAAGTCGAGCATGAATCGATTTCAAAAGTTTCCAAATCGGGTAAAGAATTCATGCAAGAAAGTGACGTTTTCATAATTTTTACCATTTTGGGAAAGGGCTGAAATGAATATGTTTTGGGGCAAAATCAGTGGGGTTTTGTAGGGATTACATATTCATACTTGTCTGCTGTGATTGGTGATGTTTCGCAATGTTTCGGATGCGTTTTGAGCGATTTGGTGGAAAACAAGCTGACAGGGTCGAACCTGGACTCCTTCGCCCACCCGTTTGGTCGAAGGAGAGAATCCAGGGTCGAACCTGGGAAAGTTTGGTCGAATGAGATCAAACGGTCGAATGAGACAACAAACGGGCGAAGGAGATTAAAAAGGGGCGAAGGAGACTTTAACTGACTGGTTCGACCGTTCTGATGCAGAAATGAGATTTTTGAAACAAACTAAGTGTTTTATGCTTGAACCTTGTGTGTAATCTATGTGTACTTGCTTAGTTAATGTAATGGGTCACCAACGGGTTGTCGGGTCGGTCTAGAGTGTCGGTCAAACACTTAAACACGTTTTAAAAACATACTTGGTCACGATCTGGACAATTAGGGACTAGATAACCTTATGGTTATTAGTCGGGACACTTATGTGAACATTTTGATAGATCTCCGGTAGTGGGATTATCAAGGACTTGGCATTTACTTTTGGATACGCAACTAAGGTGAGTTCACTGCCCCACTTTTACTGTTTAAACTTTTGGGGGAGAAAACATGCGCTGAACTATTTTGGTAATATATGTCATACTATGGTTTTAAACTTGTGTACTATACAATCTTTTAAAGTCCCGGGGGAAACCATGAATGTGCGGGGATGCACAACGGGGGAAATGTGGATAGATCTATTGGGCTTGACAAACCCCACTTGACGGCTTGGAGGGCCGGGCGGGTGCATATTGTCTCGAACTGGTAACACTCGTAGCGTGGCTACAACACATCGGGCTGAACACATGGTAACAGTCTAGTAATGGTTTTCCAATCGTAGTAGTAACAAAACATACGCCTAGCTAGCGTACTTGGTAACACGGATATAGTATGGACATGGTAACACGTGCTGATATTTGGTAACACTTGGTAACTCTTTGAACAAAACCTGTGAACTCACCAGCATTATATGTTGACGTCTTTTTGGCATGTTTTTCTCAGGTCGCTAAGGTAGCAACAAAAAGGGAACTAGGCGCACGGGTCTGCATCAGCGTCTAGGGTTTAGTGCATATTTGTTATTAAACAGTTGAACATTTTCAGTTGGTTTGTAATACGTTTAAAGCTTCCGCTACAATTCTTGTGTTATGGTTAATTACGTCTTTTGAGTATTATGTCTTTCATATAGTGTTGTTTATTGTGACCGTTGACTTGGATCCTGGTTTGTCATGCGCCTCGCGGTAAAACCCCGCAAGTGGAATTTGAGGGTGTGACATATTTTGTTTTGTGTATTATTCTTTTTTTAATTTAATTTAATTAATTTTCATGTTCTGTGTATCATCCTAATGTTTTGTTTATAGTTATTTTTAGGTTCATAATATTCAAGTTTGTATCAAAATTTAAGAGTCTGTTGTAATGACTTATATATATTATAACATCTGTAGTGACAGTTACAAACCTCAAACAGACGCTATATAATAACTACTATTGTTGCAAACATAGTTTTATTTTCATCTGTTGCAATATCTGTTATGGAACATCTGTTATTGAATATAGATTTAGCAGAGTTTATAGTAACAAACAATATTGAAAACAGTCTGTTGTAAATACAGATTGTTGAAGTTATTAGCAGTTATAAAAACAATGGCAACCTATCAATCCCTTCCTTAAGGTAATAATATATATATATATATATAGGCTAAGTATCCTGTGAAAACCCTCTTGAATTGTGCAAACCCATGAAAACCCTATGTAACAACATTTTTTTTTCTAATTTTTTTATAATAGCTTGTATACTTAATTTTATGACTTTCGGCCCAAAAAAATCAAAAAAACGCCGAATAGATTTTTTTTAAAAAATTACGTAACACAGATGTTACATATGTAACAATGCTGACGTATGATAAAACCGAGTTTTGTGTAACACGGTGTAACAAAATAATCTACTCGGCGCTTTTTTGATTTTTTTGCCAAAAATAATAAAATTGAATATAAAAGCTATTCTGAAAAAATCAGGAAAAAAAAAACAAGTTTTTACATAGGGTTTTCAGGGTTTGCACAACTCAAGAGGGTTTTTATTTTAGCCAAACCCTATATATATATATATATTCCAAAGGCATATATCCTACATGACGCTCAAAGAGGTCATTCTCTCCTTTGAGAGTGCCATGTAAGATCCCATGTGACACCTATGTGGATCAATTAAAAAACAAAAGCCATTGAGTTATTTTAGGAAAATAAAAGAATTTAAAAACAAAATTAAATTTTCTCTCTCATGTTTCCTCCCATAACTTTTAAACGTTAATATATTTTATATACGAGATTTTTTAAAGAAAAAATTACACCAAATTAACGAGCGTTTTATTATCTTTCCAACGAGTACCATAGTGCTATATAAAACAGGGAGAAAAAGACGACTACTTTTTGTGGGGTTTTGTTTTCAAATATATTTTACTCTACTAATAAATCACTACTTAGGGTTTTTTATATTTGAATAAGAAATGATAAACATAACTTCATAGACAGAGATTCGTTTTTTTATATTTGAATATGATAACTTATGGCAGAGATTTGTTAAAAATAAATAATAATAATGATATTATTATTATTATTATTATTATTATTCATTAATCATGTATTGGCAATTTATTAATTATGTTGTCATATTAGATATTTTATTATGTCATATTAGATATTTCAACCCGGGACGCTCCCGGGATAAAAGCTAGTATTTATATATACGAAGTTATAAATTTGTAAATTAACATCAACATATGGAATACCCGGAAAACAATGCTTCTTATTATATTCTTACCAATTAAAAACATCAAAATCCATTCCTTAATTAATAAAATTATTTTAAAACTTCTTAAACTTTTTTTATAATTTGTTACTAATAATCGATCTATATTTAACATTGTTCAACTCTATCTAACCTAGTATTTAAATAAAATATAAGATTCCAATGAATTAAATATAATTCGATATAAATTCCTTGAAACGGTTATCTAACCTAGTATTTAAATTAAATATAAGTAAATTCATTGGAATCTTCGATCAGTCAATGTCATTTTGACCTCAACCGTTTTGACCCATTTTTTACCTTACGATACGATGCTAGAAAGAAAAGGGGGTTCACCACCCTACAAAAATGCACGGCGGCACTTCGGCAACTAGCGTACGGGACTACGGCGGATGCCTGGGACGAGTATTTAAAGATGTCGGAAAGAACTGCACGAGAATGTCTGTACAAGTTTAGCAAGTGTGTGGTGAAGCTTTACAGCAATAAATATTTGCGAAAACCAAACTCCAGTGAGGTCCAACAATTGTATCAATTTCACCACCAACAACATGGTTTTCCAGGAATGCTCGGAAGCATTGATTGCTTCCATTGGCCTTGGAGAAATTGCCCGGTAGCATGGCGCGAAATGTTCAAACAAGGGGATCAAGAATATCCATCAATAATCTTGGAGGCGGTGTGTTCACAAGATCTATGGGTTTGGCATGCTTTCTTTGGCATTCCTGGTTCGAACAACGACATTAATGTCATTAACAAGTCGGAGATTTTTGACGATGTCATAAAAGGAACCGGTCCGGATACCAGGTTTACATGATCGGGGGTGGAGTATAGGCGCGGTTATTAACTTGCTGGTGGAATCTACCCATCTTACGCGACGATCGTTAAAAGTATTCACCACCCATTTGATGAAAAAAGAAAGAAATTTGCCAAGTTTCAAGAGGCGGCAAGAAATGACATTGAACGGTTATTTGGTGTTCTACAAGCAAGATGGCACATCATTGCAAACCCGGCACGTATGTTCACCCCTAAAAAAATGTGTTACTGTATGTATGCTTGTATCTTGTTGCATACTTGCATAACATGATACTCGAAGACGAAGGCGCCGCCATCTGTGCGTATGACGAGAATGCCCCGCCGGAGAATACCGTGCCTGTCGACCCACATCAACAAGATTTAAACGAGTTCTCATTACATAACGAGTTCACACATCACAATCTTCAAGCGGACTTGGTCCATTCAATGGCCTATGTTCAGATGCAGAAGGTGGCCTACTTTTCAAGAATTGACAGATCCTGGATAGAAAATTATGGTGATATTCGTTCAGTGGAACATATATTAAGAAGAAAACACAAAGTGTTCAAGTTATTCATTAATCATGTTTTTTTTAAAACCAGATTCTTATGTACGATGTTGAAATTCAGCCCAATTGCCATGCTATCATTCGAATTTACTCTTCTAAAGATGCATAGGTATACTTCATCAAGAGAAGCTAGGAGAAATAATCGTGTAACACTGCAACACATGGTGTCACCTTATAGCAAGGTTATTTTTTTATTTGTTTAATTACAAGAGTAATAATTATAACTATTCGTATTAGTATTATTAGAATTTTTATATTTTTCAACCACGGGACGCTCCCGGGATAAAAGCTAGTATATTTAATAAAACAATGTTTTAATTAAATATTCCTTATTTAATTATATTCTGAAAAATAAATACATTTAATAAAATAATGAGTTAATTACATGGTTAGTCCATGTGGTTTCTCTAAAATTTCATGTTTGGGTACTAAGGGTTTTGTAAATGAAGTTTAATACATAATGGCCCCTCTAGTTTATAAAAAGGCATTTTAATCACTTTAACTAAAGTTAACAGAAAATTTAACGATAGTTAGTATTAGTACCCAACATTGTTACAAAAACAAACCTTAATACCCTAACCTGTTACTTTAAACTATTAGTACCTAAACTTGAAACTCTAGAGAAACCACAAGGACTAACCACGTAATAAACTCTCTCTCTCTTTTTTTTTTATAAAAACTTAAATATATTAATTAAAATTCATAAATATTAATAATATAATTAAATAAAAACCTAGAAAATAAATAAAACATAAAATATAAACTTAAAAAAACGAAAAATAAAATAAAAACCTAGAAAATAAAAAAAACTACATATTATATTTTTCCATGAGCTCGCGTTTGAGTTTTAGGGTCATCTCTAACTCTTGACCGCTAAGATGATCGGTGTTCATTGCGATGAATTTCATATCTTCGCGCTTTTCGCGCTGTTCTTTCATAGTCAACTTTTTTTCAAAGGCTTCGCGAATGGTTTTTTTCTCCTCGAGCTTCTGTAGTTGAATCGTGTTGAATTGGACGAGTGTGTCATGTATGTCGGACAAGTCATTGCTGTAAGTACCTTTGCCTGATCCCGATCCCAAACCCGAAGCGGACCTATGCGCCCTCTTTTTAGACTCGTCTCGACCGGGTGGACGACTCAACTCCTCCTCGAAGTCGTCATAATCATCCAAGTTAACTGCATCCTCGACTTCATGTTCACCCGGACGGTTATGAGATGAATTTGTTTTTGTCCTTTTGGACGAATCGGAAGCAGAGGGCACGTCCGCCCATTTTGAATGGTTTTTCGCGATCTCCCAATAGTGCAAAAACTTGAACTCCAAGCCTTTGTCATCACGATAAGCTTTTAGAGCATTAGCTAGGTAGTCGCCGTCCCTTTCACCGCTTCTTGGATAATTTCTAGCGTGATAATAAAAACCCTTGAAGGCGTTCATCGCCCTGTTTATCTACGTCCACTTGGACGATAGACTCTCGTTAAATTGATACATCTCTCGACCCATCAAGTTATGGAACGCGTTGTTTATGTCGTCCCAAAAGTCGGGTTTGTGGCGATTATTTCCTACACAAAAAGAAAATAAATAAACCGTTAGTCATATATAATGTTTAAAAAAATATAATGTCTAAAAAAATATTACAAATACCTTGAATCGCGTTTTCCGACTCACTTATCCACGCTCGTGTAATTGCAACCTCTTCGGTGGTTATCTACTTTAGAGGTTGGCGGTTTGCGGCGGCCAACGCCTTCTCCTCCGGCGTCTTCTTTTTGTGAGTTCTTTTACCGGGTAGTTTTTTACCGGACGATGAACCCCCAACATTTTCTTCTTGCGTTTCGGGTATGCTATCCGGTGCCGTTAAAGGTACGAGTTGTTGTGAAGAAAAATTAGGAACGGGGGAATCATTATATGGAAAATTTGGAAAAATCTGTCCACTAAGAAAACCCGCGTAGTCGGGACAAGGTGATGGAAAGGGTGGACGGGTTGGTACGGGACGAACCGTTGGCGTATTCGAGTTCGGGACGTAGTTGTACTGGTTGTTCGGGTCAAAGCCTCTGTTGTATGGGTTCATGTTTTTAAAAATTATATGAAGAAATGTATAAAATCTGATGAAGAATGGTATAAAATTTGAGAAGATGAGAGGTTGTGGTGAAATGTAGTGAGTGTTTTTTAATAAAATGGGGTGATATATATAAATTAAATTTTTTTTTACCGTCATATCCAACGGTTATATTAATTTATTTTGAATTTTTTTATAAAAGGTAAACTTGTGGGGACCAACCAACACCCGCCACCTCACTTCCACCCCCTGCCCAACCTTCCCTCCCCGCCTCAACCACCCGCCGCCTCCACCACGTCCCCAGGGGGCGGTGTTCCCGCCGCCACCTCACCCTCCCGCCCAACCTTTAAGCCCTACTCCCTCCTGTCTTAGACTATCCGGAGTGGTGGGCGGGAAAGAGGGGGATGAAGCGTCATATGACACTTTTGGGTCCCACGTGGAGGGGATGAAAATTGTGGGGAGTGGAAGGAGGGGAAGAATGAGGGGGGGGGGGGATGAATATTATTATTATTATTATTATTGTGTGTGTAAAGTTAAAAAAAATCAGCCAATCAAATGGTGCCACATCACCATCACCACAAGCCCCACGCCAAGCTCATCTTCCCCGCCCCCCTTCCCGCCCTCCTCCATGCCGGCCCGGCGGCGGTGTTCCCCCCCCTTCCCGCCCCTTTCCCCGCCCCCACTCCGGATGGTCTTAATACGCTTGCTTATATAGAGTAGAAAATAAAAAATGACACTCGTCATCTCTGGAAGAAAATCACCAAACATTAACCTCCCCACTTCATTTTGCATATGGTATATTTTTTTACTAGATTATACACCAGGAGGGTCCCGGGATTGAGAAATTAAAAATTAAGAATCAATTAAGCCAAGGAGAAACATATACACCTAACTAATCACATAAGCAAACCCTTTTGAAATCACTAACTTTAGTTCTAAAAGAAGCTCTTAACATGAGCTTCAAGTTAGCCACTTCAAGAACCCTAGCCGTCTTGGTTCTCCTAACCGACTCAACCGATGCTCTCCTTTCCGCGGCTTTGCGATGAGCTTTTGCTATCTCGTTTTCCATCTTTTCCTTTGCTCTCGCGTTCTTCTCCTTTTCCCTTCTCCACCGATTCTGAACGTGTTCGGGCATCCTAACCACCAATAATCATCATCATCTCCATCGTACTCGGCCCTTCCTCGATTCTCTGTTATTTCTCTCTCATAACAAATCAACGACTTATATGACAAAGAAGATTAACTTTTCATATCGGTCATGAAATAAACCTTCTAAGGCTAAACCTATTCAACTATTATGCCTACACATGGTGTTACATACATATAAACTCCCTATCCACACGTCTTTCAATCGGCTTTCCAACTCCAATGGATCTCTAACCTTACGAAACGATACGAACCCAAACCTCTTACCTAACCGATCATATTTCCGTGCAATATAAGTACCCATGATATCACCATAACCTTTGAGGACATCAACCAAATCAGCCGATGAACAACCCGTTGGTAAGTTCGAAACAAAGTATTCCTTGATCCTAAGCATGGTTTGTAGCCTTATCATCTTGTCTTTGACCATTCATAACCGGAGCATTATACCACTTATTAACCCTGTACCAAATTTATAAAATTGGTACAAGTACCGATTGAATTGAGTGATCGATGTTTTTTTTTTTTTTTGATTTTTTGTATCGGTTGTAAATGACAATTATATGATTATCGAACATTTGAATTTAGAAATAAGGTTAACAAAAAATCCATGGAAATACTCCATACAAATAACTACATGATCACTTCCTCATTTTAAGATTACCTTATTACCTTTAATCTCTAAATAAATACATGCCACATATCTACACAAGAGTTCTTCTTACCCTTCTCACAAAACTCATCTTTTGTACACGAACCCTTACGTGTTGTGCGTAATGTCATAATTTATGATTGTAATTAAACAAGTATGTTATATTACAATGTAATAATCTATATCTATATATATGATAAAGCGATCGGGGTGGAGACACGTGTCACTTGGTCTCAATCCCCACCTTTAGGCTTTGAAATCCCGCAAAAAAAAATTAGGTTATAAATAACCTAATTAACCAAATATTTATTAATTTATAATCTTTATATTTATCTTTATGATTACATTATTAGGCTAAGTATCCCCATAAAACCCTCTAAAATGAAAAAACTATAGTAAACTTATTTTGTGGTTGTTATTACACCACATCAACCCCATTTATTTAATCTTAAAAGGGTATTATAGTCATTTTCTTTATCTTCAAAAGTGATGATCTGACACATCTTTTGTACTTTCACTCAACCTCTCTCCTTTTAATTTCAAACCTTTAAAAACTAATTAAAGATCTTGAAGAATTTATTTTCCTTTTATTCAAATGTCTAGCAGATGAAAGAGGGGGTTTGAGACCCATCTTCAACAACACCACTGGCCAAAACCCATCTGCGGCCAAAGCCTCAACTCCGGCCAGACCCATCTTCGTCAAAATGAACGTTTTACAACAACAAGAGATCGAGCACCAATAATACCCTCACTGTCGACTTTGACGAGGCACACACTGTAACCTCCAACGTTGATGGACACTTTTTAACTCATTCTGCAGGTCTTGAATCTTTTTCTTTTATTCATGTTGGATTTGAAATTTATGGGTTGTTAACTTTTTATGTTGGATTTGAAATTTAATTTATGGTGTTAGCTTGACAGATTTATTAGTTTGTATTTAATAGATTTTGTTTTGACTCATGACCACAACTAACATAAATAGATAGGCCACGCTCCAAATTCGTGATTTTGTTTTTGAATTATAATTACTTTAAATATCCCTTCCCCTCCCCTCCTCCACACTACTTTGTGTGTGCAAGATTGTGTTTTTTGTAATGTTATGTGTGTGAAACCTGTTGGACATGAGGAAATTTTAAAAAAGAATTAAAGTGTTTATTTTTTTTTTTGCCAGTTGTTGAAACTATAAACACATCTCCCAAGAACTCTTGAATAAAAGAAACAAAAATTGAAGTTAAAAAAAAAATTAAAGTGTTTTTTTTTTCAAGTTATCGGGTTTGAGTTTAGTAGATTGGGTTTTGCGATTCAGAAAGGTGCGGCAGCGTAGCTTTGTTGTCCGTTATATTTTTTAATGATTAAAACGTTTTTTATTACAATACACTGGTCGATACGTGTGGTAAGACGTGGATACGTACGTTAACACGTAACTTTAGAATTAGCTAACCTTTTTTTTCACATATGGATAATCCATATGATACGTACGTTAACATGTAAAGGTCGGGGGCTTTACTTTGTCGGACCTTGTCAGAAAACAGGTAGAGGGAGTCGAAAAAGAGATGAGTTTTGGTGAGGCTGTTTTAAGTTTATGGCGGATTACGGCGTTTTCGGGTTTTGGCTCAGTAGCGGGATGGGTGTTGGTGCGCCATTTGAATGAATCTAGACCCGATATTTATAGGCGATGAAACAGACCAACAAGAGCTTTTGGTTACCATCTATTTTGCCACCAATCTACTAAATATTTCAAAAGTTTAGCAAGATTGACGGGAAATTGTTTTGGGTAGACAAAATCAATAAATTGCTTCCAATTGCATCCATATTAGTTTCAAGTTTAATTGTATTCCTGAATTACCATTTTTTTGGTGTTTTTTTTTGGCGATGTGCAGGCAAGAATGGAGAGAGATGAAGATGGTTGCCTCTTATCCTTAACTAGTATTTACCCATGTCGCGCTGTGACAGCCTAGCGTTTGCGACTATGTTAAACGCACTACGATGATGACATTAGTATGTGATATTGTTATACGCTATAAAATTCAGCAAAAAAAGGTTAGCTAATTCTAAAGTTATGTGTTAACGTACGTATCATATGGATTTTGCATGTTAAGAGTAGTGAATTTCTACAAGTAAAATCATATGGATTTTGCATTTTACTACAGATGACCATTTTTTTCATATGTTAACACATGCAACGACACGTCTGTAACGTACGCTAAACATTTTTCGAATATGTAAATTGATGAATTGATTTTTTTTCATAGGTGAAAAGATGTTTTTGTGTTAAAGACGAAGTTGATTATGAAGATTGAAGGTACCCGCCGTGTTAAAGACATAGATAACGTACGTTAATACGTAACTTTAGAATTAACTAACCTTTTTTTTTCATCTGTTATTATTATTAACTAGGATGATCCCGCCGCGTTGCGGCGGTCATGAGACGGTGCTCATTAGATTGTAAACTAAACTGATTCATACCTTGCGGTTGATCTCGATCCCTCTTTGTAATGTTTTGTTGAAGATGTTCAAGTTGTGTTAAGATTGTTGTATAGGGAACCCTTCAACGCCTCTCCTTAAATGATTATATTAGAACACATAAAAAGATGAAAATGATTCTGCAAACCAGTTGCAAATGAAAATATGAAATGAAACACATTAAAAAGTATGCTTGAAAACACAACTAAAACAAAAAGTTAACCTATTCTAAAAGCTTGAACCTGATATAAATAACTGAAAGGTCAACACATGAACAACTTATACACGATATCGCATATCATTGTATGAAACACAATATTATTGTATATGCTATTATGCTTTATTGATAGAAGCTGCTGTGAAGCCCCAACCAAATACTACACAACTATTCATAAGTAGCTATCAAGTTTTTCATTGCACAGCTTCATGTAAAGTTGTTGTCACCTACATCTCTTATGATTATATGTTTCTGGTATGAAAAGGCACATGTCATACTTGTGCTAGGGGTTGGTTTTTTTCTTCACCACGTGAGCCGTTATTTTTGCGGGTTTTTTCTTTCTGAATCTTGGTTATCGTCGTAATCGTTTTGTCCAGGACCTGCGTGTTCAGGGGTGTTGGAAGTTAGTTTTCAGTGCCGAAGAGCATACGATGTACCTTCAAGCTGAAGCAGAGAAACGCAACCTGGAGGCTCGGTGTCAGGTCTGAAACGAAGCATCAGTTGATGATGCAACATCTGTGTTCGGAATCCCAGATCGCATACATTCATACACCTACAGTAGCACATGAATCGAATGTACATATGGGAGTTAAAAAGGAAAAAAGACAATATTACGTATAACATTAGACATGAACACTGTCTTTATAAAACTATGTTTACCTTTATTTAAGTTTTTATGTAAAACTAAAAGAGGCAAAAGCATTACATCGGAAGACCAAACCTTAACTCCGTTAACAGAGCAGCAAAGAGATCGCTACATATGCAAGAAACGACTGAACTATATCGAAAATCAACAAAGTGTATAAACCAATCTGCCACAAACCTCTATCTCCTATACGACCCTGCCATAAAGAATTCTGAAGTTGAGTGACTTTGAGCATACTGAAACAAAGGCAATACCGATTCACCGAAATTTTTTATATAATAATGTACAGTTTAATTAACAAATTAACACATGAAGGTATAGTTACCTCAATTAAAGAATTTGAAGCAAGTGAAATTATCGGTATCCCGAATCGTCATAAAGTAACTTTTGATGCTACAAAGATGTCACGAATAATTAACAACTGTTGTTGACTTCCGTTGACTACTTGACCAGTCCCTGCCTTTACTCCAACAATCACCACCAGCGTTCTAGACTATTGCTTCTGTCATCACGACAATTGCAGTAAATAGATTTGAATGTTTTATCAAATATCACCAATACTACTACCACTTATGTTAACGACCACCTACTGTGAAACAACACCATCTATTATCATATAAAACACAGATAACGGGTATACCTTATGAAGAAACACGTATTTAAGGATAGTTTAAAGAAGAACAATCCGTATGGTGGTTCTACTATATTTTATAAAGAGAGTGTGATTATAAAATACGTGTAGGTCTGTAGGTAAGACCAAGGATTTACGAGACTACCAATTAGAAGAGCCGAGCCTCTAATCGTTAGTATAATAAACAAGGGGGGTGAAGAAGGTACGAGAGTTCGTATTCTTCTTGAGTGAAAGTGTATTGGATATTCGATGCCAATAAAAGGAGAAGAGAGTCCTCCTTTTATGGTACCGAGATGCCCTACTTTCTCAACCCATCCTCTACCTTTAATGGGGCCCGGCCCAGGTAGAGGAGTCTCCATAATCCGGCCCAAGCCTTTAGGCCCATTTGGTGCAAGTGGGTTTTGGTAAAGTGGGATGCTAGGGGAGATGTTACCGTCCTGACGCATGTACACGTGGCGCCCAGTAAGTGGACGCTGATGGGCGGTTGACACGTGGTGCTCGCCCATTGGTGGATCCAGGCGGTAGACGCTTTATACTTTTCCAGGATTTCAAGACGGACAGAGGAAGTCTGCTTTGTCAGGAAGATATCTTGGTTGAGAGGCCGCCACGTCATCGCCTTTTCTGCTCGTCAGACTGGGGAAAGTCTTTGATTGGAGAGGAACTCTGACGGGCTGCCTGTCGTGTCAGAGATATTTGCTTGGGGGCAGGGGTGAGTCCCAAGGCTGCCCCAAAAGGTATCTTCCACTTGTAGTGACGCTTGTCAAGGAAGCCTTGAGGTACATTTAGCCCGCCCCTGTAAAAGGGGCGGGTGTTCATGCGCCTGGCGTCGAGTGCACCGCTGACGTAAAACGGGCGGGTGGACGCCAGGTGTCCCGCCGACGTGGATCGTGAATATAAATGCATGCGTCGGGCGGCAGAAGCATCGCTGACGTAGAACGGGTTTGTGGACGCCAGACGTTCCGCTGACGTAAAACGGGCGGATGGGCGCAAAACGATCCGCTGACGTAGAACGGGCGGGTAAGCGTCTGGCGAAGCCTGTTCTAAGTGGGCGATGGTATGATATTTGTAATGTTTTAATACCATATCCCTTCAAGTCCCCCCAGTCCAGTGCTGACCTGTATCTTTGGGGAGTGCTGGACTTGATTTCACATGTGTACTTTCAGTGACATCCAGTCGTCACTGGGTTTTCATGTACCGAAGTGGACGTGTGTTTTTGTTTATTCTTCGTCAACTGGTGCGCGCACAGAGATCAAGCTGTGGGCGTATGACGGGATGCGCATAGATTTGTGTTTGGTGCGCAGCCGTTGAGCCAAAATGGGCGTTGGGCCTTTTTGCGCAGCCAAAAGTTGTGAAATTTGATTTTTGCAAGATTTTCGCTGTGGGGCGCAGGCGTTGGCCCAGGATAGGCGTTGGGCCTGTTTGCGCGGCCAACGGTTGTGAAATTTGATTTTTTCAAAATTTTTGCTCTTGCGCGCAGGCGTTGGCCCAGGATAGGCGTTGGGCCTGTTTGCGCGGCCAACGGTTGTGAAATTTGATTTTTTCAAAATTTTCGTTGTGGCGCGCAGGCGTTGAGCCAAGATAGGCGTTGGTCCTGTTTGCGCGGCCAGAGGTTGTGAAAAGTCATTTTTTGTCGCGGTCTGCGCCTGCATTTACTCCGCATTGAATTTGTCTCTTTGGGATTAGTGTGAATTAAAGGCGGGAATGTTTTGAATTTGAAAAGACGTGGTTGACGGTTGGTAGACCTACTTTGGAGATCGTGTCTGACAATTAGTACGACTGTTGGGTTGCTATGTCGCCACGTGTCGTACATCTGGTGAGTGGGGACAGCTGTTGATGACGGTTTTTGAACGTGGGCGTACACGTGTCAGTCATCGTCATCCTTTTTTGGACGTGGGTGAACACGTGTCGGCCATCGGCAGCAAGTGCCAGTTGGGGTAGGAAGACCGTCTCGCGAGTGATGCACGCGCGGCGTGTGGGCCGTTTTAGCACGTGGACTGAGCGACGTGTCTGCCTGTGATTGGGCCTTTATGTGAAAAAGCCTGCCCATCATAATTACCTGCATTAAATGCGATGGGTATAAATAGTCGTCTAACTCCTTTGGATTTCTTTCATCTTCTTCATTTTTCTTCTGAGTTCCCTTCTTCTCTGTGTTTCTTCGATAAGAAATTTGGGTTTTTCATATTTGTCGTTGAAGATGTCATCCGAGGATAAGAAGGCGGAGCTGGCCATGAAAGACGCCCAAATCTCCTGGTCCAAAGACAAATTCAGATCTTTGGTCAAGAGGTTTGGCATTCTTAGGGAGTGGGACCCGGAGTTGCCGGAGAAGGGGCAAACTCCGGTAGACTGCCCGGAAGGAAAAATATGCCTATATGAGGCATAATTTCAGAAGGGGTTATTCCGGCTGCCGGTTTCTCGCTTCTATGTCTCTGTCCTCCAGAGATACGGAGTGCACGTCTCTCAAATGAGCCCTTTCGGGGTGATGAGGGTGATGCACTTCGAGGCCACCTGTCGGGCCCTGAGGAGGCAGCCGGAGTTCGAACACTTTAATGTGTTCTACAAGCTTGAGGTCAAGGAGTCGGGCTGGGTCTCTTTTGTGGAGAGATCCAAGAGCGTGAGCCTGATTGTACCGAAGAGTTCTCCAAAGACTCTTCGGGACTGGAAGAGGTGTTTCTTCTTTGTGAAGAAGGAGGTCATCCCGGTGGAGATGGCAAAGCTGGAACTGCGCCCTGGGCAGAAGGTACCGTCCTTCGAGGTTGTGAAGGACTTCCAAGAGGAGGCGTGGTTTCAGGAGCTCTCTGCGCATCCGAGTTGTCTGGATGACTTGGACAAGTTGGATGAGGGGATTATGCGGTTGCTGGGGCTGAGCCGTCTAGGCGTTAGGGAGGGCTATAACGTGGCGCCTGCTGGTGATGGTGGTGCGCTTTCTGTGGAGGGTAAGTATTATTATTATTATTATTATTATTTTTTATTATTATTATTTGTTGTCTTGCGTCTCATATCTTTGTGTTTCGTCGCAGGTGATCTACTCTTCGACTACTTTGCCGCCCGGGCTGTAAAGACCGTGTATGTGGCCGTGCCAGAGGGTGGTATCTGGGAGATGGAGGCGTTGGCGGAGAACTTCCTGTTCCCTGCCCCTGTTCAAGGTGCGCCCTCTAACCTTGAAGTAGGTTTTTTGATCAACCCTGATCCGCTGTCCGTCAAGACGGCGGAGGGGGTTGATTATGTGTTCTTGTCTGACGATGAGCTGAGTGATCCATCGTCTGATTTGGCCCATCGTTCGCGTCGCTCTACAGGTGGCGCCGGAGGCGGCTCTTCTTCGGCAACGGCGTCTCTTTTTTTTTTTTTGACATCTGATGTTGTTTGCAGCACGCAAGCGCAAGGAACCGGAGGCGGTTGAGGAGACCGTAGCCGGTGGATCATCGCCTAAGCGGGCGGCTCTTGGTGGGGATGAGCGTAGTGATCTAGAGCTTGAGCCGCCGCCGGTGCGTCAGCCTTTTTACATGAAGGCGTTGAAGAAGCTTAGCAGTGAGTGTCCCTCGTGCCTTTTCTCTCTTTTTTTTTGTTTTCTTTATGGTTGCCTTAATTTGCTCTTTGTTTTTCCTTGTAGGTTCCATCCCTCCTTCTGTTCGACAATATCAGGAGGAGCGGAAGAAGAAGCTCGAGGAAGAGCGCCTCCTAGCTGAGGGGGCGCAGCAGACTGAGGCTGCGCGAAAAGAGGAGGAGGAAAAGCGCTCAGCCGAAGCTGAGTTGAAGAGGAAGCAAGAGGAGGAGTCTGCCGCCCGCCAGTTGGAACTGGAGCGTAAACGGGCGGAAGATGCCCGTTTAGCTGAGGCTGAACGCAAGCGGGCTGAAGAGGCTCGCTTGGCCGAACTGGCGGCGGAGAAGGAGGAAGAGGAGCGCCGCCTCGTGTTGTTTAAGCAGCACGAGGATTTGGTGCATATGAAGAAGGAGCAGGCCGAGGGTGTGGGTGCTCAGGGCGGAGAGGGCCAGCGGGGCGGGCCCGTGTTTGTGGATCTGAGCGAGAAGGATGTCGCTGAGGTTCCCTTCCCTGGTGGTGGGACGGAGGCCCCAAAATCGCAAAGGGCCAAAGGCATGGTGGCGTCTTCCAGTGGACCTGCCTTTCGTCTTGATGCTCCGGTTTATACGCCTGGGTGGCGTATAACCGAAAGCTGCAGATTCCTCAATCCCTTCGTGGCTGAGGAGTTTGTAAGCTATGCGCTGCCTCCGGCGGAGCGTGCCCATCATCGGGCTCAGGACCGTGGCACCCTCTTCTCCGAAATGTGCATGAACCTTACGCAGACTTTGGGCAATCTTTATGCCTTGCACAGAGGAGAGGGTGAATTTTTAGATGAGCGGGCGTCGGTTGCCGGTGAGGCCGAGCGTCTTGCTAGGGAGAAGGAAGTGTACGAGTCGGCTCGTATACGCCTTCTGGAGCAGGTTCGGAAGCTGGAGTCCGACTTGCGCCAGAAGGATGCTGATGCTGCTGAAAAGCAGAAGGCGTGGGCCAAGTCGTCGGCGGTTGTGAACACGGAGTTGGAGCGCCGTCGTCAGCTTATACAAAAGGCCGAGGTTGCCCTAGCTGACGAGAAGAAGGTCTCGGCAGCTAAGGGAAAGGAGTTGGAGGAGCTGTCCTCGAAGTACGCTACTGCTGTTGGTGATCTGAAGGCGAAGGACGCCGATGTGGTGAGGATGACCACTCGGGTGTCCGAGCTGGAGGGGCAGGTTGCAGCGATGTCGAGGGAGCGGGAAGCGTGGGAGTTGGAGAAAACGCTTCTGCTTGATGCTCAAAGGGGTTATTGCGAGAAGTCATTGTGGGTGATGTCCGACGGGATCTCCGCAGTAAGTTTCTAGATCTTTCTCCAAGTTTTTTCTTCGCTTTTTGTTTCCTGTTTGTTCTAACCTTTGTTTGATGTGCAGGTGTATGAGCGCTGCTGGAATGCGCCCAAGATGGGCGAGCAAATTGCCGAAGTGGTTGACGCTGCTCGCACCACGGGTGTCCATACCGGGTGGTTGGAAGGATACTTGGCCGCGAAGGACGGCGCGCCTGTGGAAGAGCAGTCGTTTGGCGATGTCAACACGGATCAGTTGCTGATGGAGCAGCTGCAAAAGTTGGAGCAGATCGAGTTCCCCGTGCTGCAGGTTGTGCGGTAATGCCTGGCCGATCCTGATCCTATCGCCAAATTTAAGCGGTGGGTGGAGGAGTCTGATCGCGTGGGCCGTGAGCGTGCAGAGAAGGAGAAGTCCAAGGCTGGTAGCTCGGGGACGGCTCATGAGCCTCCTCGGTAGATTATTTTGTATTTTTCTTTTGTTTGTAAGTATTGCTTGTCGAAATGAAATGAATTTTCTTTCTGTTCTGCGTCTTGCTTGATCTGTCTGATATGTTTGTGCGTCATTTGTTGGGTAGATTAACAAGTGAGGAGTGCGCCCAATAAGTAAGTGGGGTGTTGTGTCTTTGTGAGTGTTTATTGCGCAGAATCAGTTACGAAGAGTAAATTAACTTTGTAAGTGATTAGTGTGCCGAGCTACTTGTGAAGAGTGGATTAGCTTCACAAGTGAGTAGTGCGCCATGCCACTTGTGAAGAGTGGATTAACTTCACAAGTGAGTGGTGCGTCGAGTTTGGTTTATGAAGAGTAAATTAACTTCATAAGTTTTTAGATGAAAGAAAGAAAGAAAAAAAAGAACCGAAACTTCTTTACAAGTAGCATTTGCGCAACTGCGCTACATTCCATGATCTAGGTATGGGTGTTCCATCTAGTTTTTCGAGCGCATAAGCGCCTTTTCCTAGCACTTGTTGGACTTTGTAAGGCCCTTCCCAGTTAGGTGCTAGCTTTCCCGGGCGTTCTGCGTGGGAGGCATAATTGTCCCTGAGAACATAGTCGCCGATGTCAAATTCGCAAACTTTGACCTTTGAATTGTAGTAGCGTTCTAATTGTTTTTTGTAGTTTGCTTCGCGTATGGCGGCGATATCGCGCCTGTCGTCTAGGAGGTCTAGATTGAGGCATAGCTCTTTGTCATTATCCGTGTTGTCTGTATTGAGGACCCGTGGTGATGGGAATGTTATCTCCGCGGGTATTACGGCCTCGGAACCGTAGGTTAGGCTGAACGGAGTTTCGCCGGTGCTGGTCTTCGTGAGGGTGCGATGCGCCCATAGCACGTGTGGGAGCTCTTCCACCCAGCCCGTCCGCTTTGATCCTAGGCGAGTCTTGATGCCTTCGACTAGGGATCTGTTGATGCGCTCCACCTGGCCATGACCTTGCGGATGGGCAACGGATGAGAAAATCTGACTGACGCCTAGTTGTGTTAGCCAAGCTTGTAGTTTTTTGTCGGTGAATTGTGTGCCATTGTCGGTGACGATTTCCATGGGTAAGCCAAAGCGGCAGATGATGAATTCCCAGATGAATTTTTTTATTTGTTCCGCGCTTATCGACGCGAGTGGCTTGGCCTCTACCCATTTTGTGAAGTAGTCAACGACAACGACGAGGTACTGTATCTTTCCGGGGGCCATTGGGAACGGGCCGACTAGGTCCATGGCCCACTTTTGAAATGGCCAGGCGGCTGTGACTGGTACCAAATCGTTTTTGGGGCGCAGGGTATTTGGCGCGTGTTGTTGGCAGTTGAAGCAGGTGCGTAGAATTTTGACGGCGTCTTGATGCATACCCGGCCAATAATATCCAGCGTTCATGATTTTGGCGACGACCATTCTCGGTCATGCATGGATCCCGCATATGCCTTCGTGGATTTCTCTTATAAGTGAGGTGGCTGTCGCGACGTCTATGCATTTTAATAATGGCCCTAAGTATGAGCGTCGGTACAGGATCCCGTTCATTAATTGGTAATGTTGGGATTTGTATTGGATTTTTCGAGCCTCCGCTTTTTGAGGTGGCAACGTGCCTGTTGCTAGATAGGCTTGAATAGGGGTCATCCATGACCCAGCGCCTGTCTGCGTTATGTTGACCTGTCTAAGTGGTACCGAAGGTTGAGGTAGGGTTTCGATGCGTACCTCTTTGGCCATATGCGGCCAAGCGGTGGAGGCCATTTTGCTGAGTGCGTCAGCTTCCTTGTTGCCGCTGCGGTTTATGTGGAGGATGGTGCAAGTAACGAATTTCTTGGTGAGGAGCTTGGCCTGGTCGACGTACTGGGCCATGACGGGGTCTTTGGCGTCGTAAACGCCGTTCATGTGGCCTGCTATCAGCATGGAGTCTACGTGAGCGTTAAGGTGCCTTGCGCCCATTTTGTGTGCCAGCCGTAGGCCTGCCAAGAATGCTTCGTATTCGGCCTCGTTGTTTGTGCTTGGGAACTCTAGGCGCACGGCGTACGTGAATTCTGTTTTGTCGGGGCTGACGAGGCGAAGTCCGGCGCCCGAGCCTTGGTCATTGGAAGCTCCGTCGGTGTATAATGACCAGGTTATTCGGTCGTCTGGGACGGGCTTGGGGTCTTGTTCGTCTTTGCAGTCTTGGATTTTATCGGTGGGGATTTCGGTGATGAAGTCCGCCAGGACCTGCCCTTTTATCGCGGGTCTTGGTTTGTAGACGATGGTGTGTGCGCCCAACTCAATTGCCCATTTGGCCAAGCGGCCGGAGAGTTCTGGTTTGGATAGTACTGTGTTTATTCGGTAGTCTGTGAGGACGTTGATTGGGTGTCCTTGAAAGTATCGTCGCAGACGTCTTGACGCGTGGACTAATGCTAGGACAAGTTTTTCCATTGTCGAATATCTGGTTTCTGCGTCTGCTAGAGTTCGGCTGATATAGTAGATCGGTGTTTGTACCTTGTTGCGTTCTACTAATAGGACGGCGCCTATTGCCGTTTCTGACGCGGATAGATATAGTGTAAGGGGCTCCATTGGGAGGGGCGCTGTTAAAGTTGGCAAGTAGGTTAAACATTGTTTCATTTCACGGAAAGCCACCTCTGCTTCCGGTGTCCAGCGGAACTGTGTTTTTTTTAGTACATTTCGTAAAGTGTGAACAAAAGGAAAAGACTTGGAGGCGTAGTTTGATAGGAAGCGGTTGAGAGCAACCAAACGTCCCATCAGAGTCTGCACGTCTTTTATCGAGTTTGGTGACGGCATGCGCTGGATTGCTTGGACTTTTTCAGGGTTAGGTTTGAAGCCGCCATTGGTGATAATGACGCCTAGGAATTTCCCTTCTTCTGCTCCGAAGGAGCATTTGCCTGGATTTAGTTTCATTTGGATGCTGCGCAATTGTTCGAAAGTGCGCTTGATGTCCATGAGCATTGTGTCTTCCTGGGTGCTTTTGATGACTAGGTCGTCGACGTAGACTTCGAGGTTGACGCCTATCTGGTTGATGAACGCCTGGTCCATGAGGCGTTGGTAGGTTGCGCCGGCGTTTTTGAGTCCGAAGGGCATTTTGGTGTAGCAGTACACCCCTCGATCTGTTCTGAACGCCGTTCGATCCTCGTCTTCGTAAGCCATTTGAATTTGATGGTATCCTCGATATGCGTCGAGGAAACATTTGTATTTGAATGGCGCGAGTGAGTCAACCTTCAAATCGATCTCCGGGAGAGGGTAGTGATCTTTGGGGCATGCTTTGTTTAGGTCCTTGTAGTCGACGCACATGCGCCAGGACCCATTCTTTTTTAGTACCATTACTGGGTTGGCCACCCAGGTTTGGTGATTGCATTTTCTGATGATGCCCGCCTCTAGCAGATCGTTAACTTGTTCATTCATGGCTTTAACTCTGTCGGGGCCGAGTGGCCGTTTTTTCTGGGCCACTGGGCGCGCGTCTTTGTATGCGTTGAGGCAGTGCTCGGCGATGTGTCTTGGGACGCCGACCATGTCTGATGATTGCCATGCGAAGATGTCTTTGTTCGCCACCAGTAGCTGTTTTAGGTGCGTTTTTACCTGGGCGGATAAGGTCCGGCCCAAGGTGATGGTCTGTTCAGGGAAGGCTGGGTTGAGGACCCAGTTTTCGTCAGTTGGTGGGCTTGGTGGAAGCGCTGCCGTGTCGTCTGGCGGGTGGTTTGTCATGAGGCATTCTTGATTGCCTCGGATGTATGCGATCCCGGTGGGCGTTGGGAAGCCCATGGTTTGGTGAGGAGTTGATGCGGTGGAATTGAAGTTCGCCAAACCCTGTCTTCCTAGTAGTATATCATATGAGGAAGTGGCTGGGATGACGTGGAAGGTGCATACCTCTGAGCGGCTGTGTGTGCCGTCATCAAGTGTGACCGTAAAGTCGAACTTGCCAATAGGATGAATTATCTCGTTGAAGAAGCCAGCAATAGGCGCGTCTGGCTGTAGGCGTGCCTTGTCTTCTTCGTCTAGCTGGTCAAAGCATTGTTGGTACATGATGTCGAAGCTGCTGCCGCCGTCGCACATCATTTTGTAAGTTCGGTAGTGTCCGAACAGTGCTGTAATGGTGAGGGGGGTCGTTGATTGAGCGCCCCCTGGGATTATCGGGAGGAGGACTTGGGCCTCCCGCCAGTTTATGGTTTCAGATGTAGTTGCAACGTTAGGGAAGCTGGTTTTCCGTTTGGTGCTTCTCGTCATGTTGCACTGTCTGCTGTGGGTACCGCGGATGTAATGTGTCCTGATGTCTTTGATGGCTTTTTCAGGTTCGTCTTGCCGGCGGGCCCCTGCGCGGACGTTTTTTACTAGGTTGGCGAGCTTCCCGGAGCGTAGGGCCGCTTCGATTTCCATTTTGAGGCTATAACAGTTGTCGGTATCGTGGCCCACGTCTTTGTGGAACTCGCAGAACCTGGTGGTGTCAACATTTTTTCGTTTTGCCCCCATGGGCTTAGGGATTTTAAAAGTTACCTCTCCGGTGGAGAGGACTTGTGATAAGACTTGGGATGGCGTTTTGGTGAGGGGTGTCCAATCTTGGTTTCGGCGGCCGCTGTTGCGTTGGTCGCGGTTTTGCTTGTTGCCGATGATGTTTCTGGCGTCGCCGGAAGTTGAGTATCGTCCTTCATCGGTGGAACCGGAGATGCGGTTCCAGACGGATGGTCGGTTATTGCCGCGGCTGCGGTTGTTGCTGGAACTCCCTCTCTGGTTTTGGCGCATCGTTTTCTGGTTGCCCGCGTAGAGTTTTGAGATGCGGACAACCTCTTCCCAAGCGTCTGGGACGCCATCTTTCCCTTGCAAAGTGTGTTGTAGACCGTCATCGTTGACGTTGGATAAAAAAGAGGTTCGTGTTGCCTCGTAGCCGGTTCCTAACTGGAGGGCCTCCTTGTTGAACCGTATGATGAAGTCTTCAAGAGGTTCGGTGTCTCTGCGTTTGCAAGGGAGATTTGGCTTTTGTCGCGCTTGTGGCGGCGCTGTTGGCTGAAATGGAGAGAAAATTTTTCGATCAGCTGTTCGTAGCTGTCGATGCTTCCGGTGGGGAGGTTATCGAACCAGACCCTGGCGGCTCCGGTGAGTGTCTGGGCGAACATGTGGCACCAGACAGGTAGGGTCCAACCGATGACGGCCCCGGCTTGATTGAATATGCCTAGGTGGTCATCTGGGTCGGATAGTCCGTCGTAGATTTTGACGTTGGCTGGTAGACGTTGTCTTAGTGGGATCGGTGCTTGAGAAATGCGCCGAGTGAATTTAGACTTATCCGCGAATGCGGCTGGTCTATATGGAAGTGACAGGTTGTTGGTGGCGTCGTCGTTGTAGCGGTTTAATCGCTCGCGCCTGTAATATGGGCTATGACGATAGTCCCGAGAGGCGTCGTCCTCCCACGAGCTTTCGTCATAGTCTTCGGCGTCAAACCGGTTGTGCTCTGCACGGGCCTGGTCCTCAGGGGTTTGCCCTGGACCTTCCCCGTGACGGGCGGCGCTGGTGTTTTTGCGGGCTGCCTAGAGGAGGAGCCCATGAGTGCTTTGCCGGTGCGTCGGCGGCGTTCGAATTGTGCGTCGAGGATTTGTCTCTGGCGGTCGTACCAGTCATTGTTTAGTGCCTCGATTTCCTCCTCCGTTGGAGGAGTTGTGTCTGCGAGCTGGGGCTCCAGGTTTCTGGGGGTTATAAGTGGTTGTTGTTGGTTGTTATGGTCCCCTGATGTTGGGTGGGATGGGGTGGCGTCGGTGATATCTTCGACGGCCCCAGACGGAGTGAACGCTCGTGGGGGTGAGGTCATTTTTATGATTTTGGCTGTAAAAGTTTATTGGGTTGGAGCAGTTGTGGTAAGGCCACGGATGGCGCCAATGAAGAAACACGTATTTAAGGATAGTTCAAAGAAGAACAATCCGTATGGTGGTTCTACTATATTTTATAAAGAGAGTGTGATTATAAAATACGTGTAGGTCTGTAGGTAAGACCAAGGATTTACGAGACTACCAATTAGAAGAGCCGAGCCTCTAATCGTTAGTATAATAAACAAGGGGGGTGAAGAAGGTACGAGAGTTCGTATTCTTCTTGAGTGAAAGTGTATTGGATATTCGATGCCAATAAAAGGAGAAGAGAGTCCTCCTTTTATGGTACCGAGATGCCCTACTTTCTCAACCCATCCTCTACCTTTAATGGGGCCCGGCCCAGGTAGAGGAGTCTCCATAATCCGGCCCAAGCCTTTAGGCCCATTTGGTGCAAGTGGGTTTTGGTAAAGTGGGATGCTAGGGGAGATGTTACCGTCCTGACGCATGTACACGTGGCGCCCAGTAAGTGGACGCTGATGGGCGGTTGACACGTGGTGCTCGCCCATTGGTGGATCCAGGCGGTAGACGCTTTATACTTTTCCAGGATTTCAAGACGGACAGAGGAAGTCTGCTTTGTCAGGAAGATATCTTGGTTGAGAGGCCGCCACGTCATCGCCTTTTCTGCTCGTCAGACTGGGGAAAGTCTTTGATTGGAGAGGAACTCTGACGGGCTGCCTGTCGTGTCAGAGATATTTGCTTGGGGCAGGGGTGAGTCCCAAGGCTGCCCCAAAAGGTATCTTCCACTTGTAGTGACGCTTGTCAAGGAAGCCTTGAGGTACATTTGGCCCGCCCCTGTAAAAGGGGCGGGTGTTCATGCGCCTGGCGTCGAGTGCACCGCTGACGTAAAACGGGCGGGTGGACGCCAGGTGTCCCGCCGACGTGGATCGTGAATATAAATGCACGCGTCGGGCGGCAGAAGCATCGCTGACGTAGAACGGGTTTGTGGACGCCAGACGTTCCGCTGACGTAAAACGGGCGGATGGGCGCGAAACGATCCGCTGACGTAGAACGGGCGGGTAAGCGTCTGGCGAAGCCTGTTCTAAGTGGGCGATGGTATGATATTTGTAATGTTTTAATACCATATCCCTTCACCTTAGTTGCCAGAAGTCGTGTCTAAGCCCATCGGAATCGTAACCCTCGTCTACGTAGCCTCCATCGCAATTCTTTCCTACAATAGTAACCACCGTCGCTATCTATTGCTACAGATCTAAACTACTTTCACCATTAATACATTATACATTAATACATTTAGTAATAATCGAGACCTAACTTGAACAGAAAACACCATTGTCAAACCATGGTTAACCTTTCGAATGTTATCAGCAGTACATCATCTCTTGATAAAGTGATGGAAACCGCTCCACGTCCAATCCGATCGTAGTCTGATTTGGGAAGAATCGGTGCGAGGCCGTAAGCCTTAATCGTCGGCGAAAGTAGCAGAGAGGGGGTAAATGCAGAGGAAAGAAGGTGTGGAGTGATATGAGCTTCCAGTGGAGGGAGAGGTTTAAAAGGAAAGAAACTTTTGTGGCTAAAACTAAAAGAAACGAAAGGGGACTGGCGCAAATGTATGATTGAAAATGATATATATAATAATATGGATTTTTAAAAGTAAAATCATATGGATTTTGTATTTTACTACAGATGACCGGTTTTCATATGTTAACACATGCAACAACAAGTCTATAACTTACACTAAACATTTTTCGAATATGTAATTAATGAATTGATATTTTTCGTAGGTGAAAAGATGTTTTGTGTTAAAGACGAAGTTGATTACGAAGATTGAAGGTACCCGTCGTGTTAAAGACGTGGATAACGTACACGTAACTTTAGAATTAACTAACCTTTTTTTTTCATATGTTATTATTATTAATATGTATATTGATGAACTGATTTTTTTCGTAGGTGAAAAGATGTTTTGTGTTAGAGACGAAGTTGATTATGAAGATTGAAGATACCCGCTGTGTTAAAGAGGAAGTTGATCATTGTTTAAAATAATTATTTTTGTATCAAATGCTTGATACGTTTATTGTTAAAATGTTTGATACGTTTATTGATGATTTTAAATAATTAGAGTTATATGGAAACAGTTTCTTATGTTTTTTAATGTTGATTTGTAATGCTTTTTTTTATAAATAATTAAATATGTTGTTAGTGCTTACCATATCAACACGTCTGTAACACATGCAACAACACACCTGTAACATACGCTAAAACATTTCGAATATGTAAATTGATGAATTGATTTTCTTCGTAGGCAAAGAGATTTTTGTGTTAAAGACGAAGCTGATTACGAAGAATGAAGATACTCGCTTTGTCATTTTTTGGCATTTGTTGTGTTAATTGTAATCATTGTTGTGTTATCATTTTTTTTATATAGTTGTTGATTGTAATAACCGTTTTTATCGTTTTTTTGTTACGTCCAATGTTGATTTTTCTATTTTATTATAGTTTTTATGATGGAAAATTCATCAAAGGATTGATTTTTCTATTTTATTTTATTGTTGCTTTCTTAGTTGTTAATCAAATATGTCCATCGTAGAATGTGAAGGCATTGTAGTTTGTTTATATGCATTGCCTGTTAAGTGATGTAGAGAGTACTTATTTTTTAAGGCTACAAGGTGGTGTTATTTATTTGTCGGCTTTAATAATAGAATGTGTGTTTGGTTTATACTTTTGACGGAATATGTCGCGCTATATGTTATTAATATTAATATGATTTTTGAATAAAAAAGTAGTGAATTTTAAAAAGTAAAATCATATGGATTTTGTCTTTCACTACAGATGATCGGTTTTTCAAATGTTAACACATGCAACAACACGTCTGTAACACATGCAAACAACATGCCAGGTACAGTCAGATGAGTTTTGTCTGTCATTTTTCAAATGTTAACACATGCAACAACACGTTTGTCATTTTTTTGGAATTTGTTAATTCATATGCAACACATTTTTTTTTTGCATGTGTTGCATATGTAACAGTCAGATGAGTTTTGTCTGCAACACGTTAAAATATATAACACACGCAATATTCAAAACCAAACAAAAAACAGCCCATGTTCAATGTATCATAACCAAACAAAAACCATTCATTTACTATATCCCATAATTAATCCAATCTGTCAATCTCAACTGTAACATTTAATTAAAGAAAAAAAATCTTGCCACCTTTTTTTTGAACTATAAACTTCATTAAGAAAGGTGTGTCCTCAAAGAGAGGACCGCCAAAACCAAGTTACAACATATACAAATGAAATAAGGCCCAATCCTTCCATAGGATATTCGAAAAAACAAGAGCGATTTCTAAACCACAAAAAAAAAATAACGCTTTTATAATAGCCAACACCTCAAAAACTTTTGGGCTCCATGTCTTCGAAGATCTTCCTATTCCGCGCTCGCCAAATAGCCCAACACGTTTTCATCATAATACCCTCCAATAACCTTTTTCTTTTTTTGAATTAGCCCAACACACCTGGATTAGTTAAAATTACCCTAGATAAACCGAACAACTCGTACAAGTAAATATCATGGTCTAAAACATATATGACATTTAAGTTTTCTTAATCTAATACAAAATCGCACAGTCAAAGTCAAACCAAATCATTTTTGTAAATTGTCTCCAAAAGTATAAAATGTATTTTCCTTAAAAAAATACATTGTCTCTCTTTTTATAGATTCTCTTGAACTAGTTTATTTACTAATAAAAAAAAGATGCAATCTAAAAGGTGAAGTGATAGATATATCTATTCAAAAACACCAAAGACTTTTTATATCCCTACAAACAAACCTCATAAAAAATCTTTCACATGTTCTGATGTTCTGATTGCATATCTCATTTCTTAATATACATTTACATCATTATTGTTAACTAAAGACCAAAAAGCCCAAAATTTTGGAAAAACTATTTTCTTTAAAAAACGCTCATACAAAATAGTCCACTGTTCCGGCAACAAGTTCATAACAACTACAAAAACCATGAAAATAAAACGCAGATCGGATATCCAACTGTAACAACCGGCAAAAATGAGGTAATTCCGTACTAATTAATTAATATGAGATTAACGTAATTAAGTGCAGATACGTGTTAATTATTTAACTGAGGCCTTAGAGAATATGAAAATTCCCATATGATGCATAGGAATGCATACGTTTAATGGTAAAACATGATAGGATCATGTGCGAATAAACTTATCCGGTATGGACGTTGGCGATTACCCGGTAAAAATTAAATAAACAAAAAGGATCCCGGACACCCAGGATATAAAATAAAGGGTATTTTCACATAATATAATGAGTTTTGGAACTCCAAAACCATAAGTGAGAACTTTCCATACAAATCTCCCGGTAACGAATAAAGTGCGCGTACCGCACCCGGTACGCGAATAACTCAAAAATTCACCCGACAAAAGCCTAAATAACCAATCAACACTTAAACTAGGCTATGTTTAAGGGTTATTAGAGGCACTTTTAATGTCCGAATAACACGCGAATAAATTCCGAAAAATACCCGAACGACACCCGAACGACGAGGGATTAAACTTAACAAAACATTGGTAAATATTTTGTGTTGTGGACCCACCTAAACCCCCCTAGAACCGGCTCCTAACCCCCATACTTAATCTTTTTTTTTTGTACCATATAATCTAAGTAGATTGTGAGGGTATGGGATGGATATGGAGATAGATATGATGATGAAGATTGTGTCCTTAAAAAAATCACAAAGCCATTACCTTTCCTTGAAAAAATCGGCCAACATCCCTAAGATATCTTCATGAGATTGGCTAGTACAAGTAAACCATGATTCAAGGGATACATGATCTAGGAAATATTATATAAGGAAGTGTATGTATCTTAGAAAAAATTCACACAATCTCCTTTTTCTTCTAAAAATCCACGGCACACCCACACACCCCAATCCACCAAGATACAACTAAATCTACCTAGTACATACATTTCCCTTTTATATGAGAATTAAATCTAGTATTGGATCCTTTAAATCCTTGGAAGATATGAATGAGCTATAAGATGTAACAAGGTTAAACACTTGAACAAACCTTCCTTTTCTTCTCTTCTTGTGGCCGTGGGATATCACACACACACACACACACACACACATTCCTTTCAAGTTTTCACACCTTTAAATCACTCAAAACATCCACCATTCAAACCCCCATTGTGTGTTTCAAAGGCTTGGAGCTTAACCATTTGGAAGAACACACTAAACCCCATCCAAATCAAGAGTTTTTGTCTTCCCTAGCCTTGTGCTAGTAGTAAGCTTCTTAATCTTGCTTTAGTTCTTTAAATATTCATGTTTTATGTTTTTAAAATCAAGTTGTACATAAGGGTTAAACTATGGTTTTGAACATAAACTTTAGTATGCTTTTACAAGGCTAAAATGGGTGTTTAAAATCATGTATATGGGCCATAGGTTGATGTTGGTGATGTAGTGTTTTTGTAAGTTATAAAAATTACACATACACTTATATAAGATGATGATCTAAGCATAGTTGGTGAATGTAACTTGAATACACTAAAAAGTAGTTTTGATCATCATAAAATGATCATCTAAAGCTTAATATAAGTTTGATCATGTTAGAAAATAAAAAATACAAAAGCTACATATTTAAAGTCTACTAACTTGAAAGATGAAATTTGGACTTGTTGGACAAAATACACTAATCACACATATTAGTAGCCTTATTAATGGTATATGAGACTATTAAAAGTGTTAAAATGTAAAAATAATCCAACATTATAAAGATGATACTTTAAAGTCCACTAGTTTGGGAGAAAAATGCTAATTTTGAAAGTTAGTATAGAAAAATACAACTTTTATAAGTTAAGGGACTAATGTTGTAACTTTGAAAGTTGAGGGACTAAAATGGATATTTTAGAAACTTGGGTCCAAAAATGCAACAATGAAAAGCTTGGTGTCAAAAGTATAAATAATAATTTTTCAAGGTTGATTTGGTAAATACTAGTAAACATACTTATGTATTTTGTATAAAAAGTGTATTTTTATAAAATGGAATTTTATAAAAATATGGACTTTCACTAACATAAGGATTATTATAAAAACAAAGGTTTTTATAAAATTATAGACAAATTAAAAACTTGGGAGAACTTATATAAAAATGAACACTTTTATATAAATGGGAATATAAAAGTGTTGGAACATTTTTGTATATAAGTTGTCAAGTTTTGTATTAAAAATACAAAAGTATTTTTAAAACCTTCCAAGTAATATGGGTTGAGAAATGGAAAAATTAGCTATATATATATATATATATATATATATATATAAGTTAAGAAATCGGGCTTGGACGTGTTAATGAACAATGACGTAAAAGAGGACAAACGAGAAAAATATCGCTACGGCAAAATAAGTAAATATATATTTTAAGAAATAAAATATATAACTTGGGTGAAAATTATATAACACTTTCCTAAGTGTTGGAGAAAATATTCGTAGGAGAAAACATAACGTAAATAATCTGACGATTAAAAACGTTAAACGAACGTATGGACTTAACAAGGAAAGTACATGTATATATATATATATATATATATATATATATATATATATGTTCGGCTCGACGAAATTCTAGTATATCTACTTAATGGGAAAGTATATGTACGGGAAGGAAAACCGAGACGAGTAAATAATATATACATATGTGTGTGTATACCGAATCGACGAGATCCTAGTATATCTATATTATCTAATTAAGGAGGAGTTATGGCTACAAAGGTAATTTTGTCAGGTGTACAAGTTTTGAAGCAGTATGTACAAAGGATTACAACACAATTTAGAAGGGTAGATTGGTCATGACAAAGACAATTAAGACGCTTGATGGGGCAATTCAGACAATTCGTTCTTCCTTATGTGAGTTAACCCTAGATACATTACATTCTTACCCTTGTCTCTTCACATCCCCTCATCAATTGAAACGTAACCCCACAATCAAATAAGAAGTTGTTTCGTCTTCATCTTTTGATCTCCTGTTGGTTTTGATAATTTGAACTGTTGGGTCGAGCATTTGATACCTAATTTTGGTTGTTGAAACATGATTAGCTTGTTTTGGTTGTATGATGTTAACGTTGACTTGTTGTTGATGCAGATTGACTTGGCTTCACACATTTTTAGGGTTGTGTCGACTTTGAAGGTACTATTCAGTGTTTATTTTGGAATGAAAAAGCCTGTTCGTTTTGGGGATTTTTTTGGTGTGGACGGGATGGTCGAATAATTGTGATTTTACCCTTTAGGGTTTTCAAGGGCGTCGCAACATGTGTTCCTTTTTTCTTTCTATAATTTTCATATTTGTACTTATTTCATCTCTAACGGTGAGATTTTATTTCTTTCAATTTTACGTTCATAACTATGTATGTTTTTTTGCCTTCAATGATGTTCAGTTGGATTAGATGTTGAAGGAACATAGGTGACGGTTTAGTTTTAGCACGAGGGAAGTGGAAGCGATGGATCACTTGAACATGTTGAAAGTCGGCTCTGTTTCGATTCTGCCCAAGTTTGGGTACGCAGAACATCAATGCCAACTGGAAGAACTGGCGAATCAACTTCTCATGGCCTTATAAAATATTTACATTACTTAGATTTGAAGCTGAAGGGTTAAAATCTGGGACACCTGCACGTGTTGACTCACACACTGTGGATTATTTTCTGTTGGAGCCTCCGCAGAGATGAAGCGGTTTTTGCTCTTATTCTCATATGTGGGTTTATTACAGAGGGTATTTAATCTTATATGTAGGTTTATCACAGGGAGATGAAGGAAAAAATTATCTATGTAGTTATAAGATAATTGATTATGATTGCTATGTTGTTAATATTAGTGGGTGATACAGGTGCATTGGTTTGGTTTTGATCCGGCGTACCACATTGATTGGGAGCAAATGTGTTGTTATCTCACTCGTACAACACAAGTCACTCATCAGCTACTAAAAGAAAACTTGCATGAAAACTCCTACTTATGTAGGATTGGTGGAAGCCAAGGGTCCTCGATATTGCCCTTTAATTGAGAACAAGGTACATTATCACTATTTTCTTAAAAATTTAAATTATTGTCACCATAATTTCATAGTTTTGTCTTCCATCAAACTTTTTACATAATCATGTGTTGGCTGTTCTTTTTCTAGATTGTGAGATTCCAAGATAAGGACTCTCATCATATATTCCTTGAACTAGAAGGTCGAAGTGTATCTGATCTTTATGTGCAGGTCTCTCCTTGAGCTTTCCGATTTCTTCTTAATATAAATGTGGCTGGAATGGGGATGATTTACTGATGAGGAGGTAAGTAATCATACTCTGCAGCATACGCTGGTCTCAACACTGAACAATTCTTCACTCCCGATAATGTTCTTCCGGGGCATACAGCGATTGGCGATTCTTTCACCATTTGGGGCTTGCGCCTCCGCGCTGGAACTACTAGGTTCTGCCAAAGTTTTTTTTTTTTTTTTTATACTATTTTGATTGTTTTCATTTTGATGTGAGATCTACATTTTCATTTTGTCTTTTTCATCCATTTCGAATTTAATGTCATTGACGTTTCGTGTGAGTTGCATAAAATGATTTGCCCAAAAGAATTCTTTCCTCTAATTAGTCATTTATTTTTTAATGTTTCTGGCTAATGAAATCAGATTGGGATTTAGATGTCATTAAACATCCAGTTAAAAAGAAAGAATCTTTTTGGATATTTAGATTTAAGTGTATAATGGTTAGCTGTTTGCTTCTTGGGTTATTCATTCAGACCCTTCATAGCTAACCTTGGTGTTTGTATTTTCCGTAGATTTTAGAGGAAGCTTGGAGCAGTTAGATGAAGTTAAACGTTGAACCAGAATCTTAAAGGTATTATAATGTTAGTGCACTTAGGTTGATAGAAAATTAGTAGTAAAAACTACCATTGTTCCCCTAAGAAACGATGGAAAAAGGCTGCAAAGAACTTGCAGGGAAAGTGAAGCTAAGTTATGTTAGCTTTTATGATGAGAGGGTAATCTTGAATTTGGATTTATGTTGTTAAACTAATATTATACAACCAAATGCAGATCACCTCTAGAAGCCTTATCGATCACTATTATATTAGGTTGTGTTATTTTGTAAAAAAACAGAAAGTAATATCTGTGTTAATATAAAAACATCCACTATAAATTGTAGATAGACTTGCGTAAGTTCAGCACCATCAGAGCGCCTAACACATAACAAGATCAATATTTTTTTTCATTTTCTGTATGCTCCGTCATGTTTCACTTAACATCAAATAAGTTTGTTTCGATAAATAATTGTCATATTTATTTGATTTGTTCATATATTTCTTCTTTGTTGGGTGGTTAGACATTATGTATGTACTCTACAGTTGGAATTTTAGTTAAACGAAAAAAGTACAGTAAACGGTTAGACGTTTAGTATTGTAAAGCTTCATGAATAAGAACCTTTCCTATGTTTTTTTTGTTGGATGATGGTTTTGGTTTAGATGATTAAGAATGTTGGCCTTATAAATGTTTAGATCTTACGATTTGACCCGTTTGAGATGAAATCACAATTATTCACCACTTGGTTATTTCTTATAAAATAAATATTTTTATTCATTTTTTCCTAATCATATAGAGGGTGTCACCACCCACTTGGTTCTTTTGGTCACTACAAGGCCCATTTGTTTCTTTGAGACTGCACATTCGGCAAAGTCCATAAGAGCTGTGTATTCATTCTCCCAACATTTTCTGTTGGTTTATATATTTATGGGTTGTTTGGCATTTTTAAAAGAAAATTAAAAAAATAATGAGTAGTCATAGACTTGGTTTAAAAAATAGCGCCTCGGGCGCGCTTTAAGCTCTTCAGGCGCGAGGCTCCAAAAAAATCGCTTTTTTTTTGTCGAAAAGCCCTGGGATACATGAAGCTCTTGGGGCGGCGCTTTAATGAAGCGTTGGTGGTGGTTCGAGAGGCTCTTGTATTTTATAACCTGCAAATTTGTTGGTGGCGGCTAATACACTTTAAAAAGTCGATTACTGCATTTAGTTTTGAAGGTCGGTTCGTATATTGCGTTTTTCTCACGCCTCTTAGATTTATATACATAATCCTCATCTATCATTGTTTATCTCAATTGGTAGGAAATACTTGTGTAGCCAGTACAGGCTGGAGTCTCATATCATCCGAGTGATTGAAAATTTTAAAACTGCAACTTTCCGGTCAAAGTTTAATACAATAATGCCCATTTTTTTAATGATGAGTTGTAGGGATTGGTTATAATTTCTGCCATATACGACGTGACTGGTGGTTTTCATATGTGAGCCGGAGCTGGTGATTCATATCTTGTAGCTGGTACAAACAGTGTGGGAAGTGAATTCAATCTAGCATTCGAGACTTGCATCCACGATACCACCGGTAATGATTTAGTATGAGAATTCACATATATTATAATTTGTATATCTGCTTAATTTCAATGTATGTTGTGATCTGGTGGTGCTAATAAAGTCTATCATTACTTCGTGACCAAAATCTTTATTTTTTTTATTACTCTGTTACAAGCCACCTTGATGTTGATGTTGCTGTAAAGGTATACAGTTGTTAATTACTTTCTGATTTATTTTTAACAGATTTGTGTATAGAGATTATAATTAATAATTATTGGAGCCTATATGATGATATATCTGCTCGATATCTTACTTTTCAATGTGAAATTAATTCAAAATAAAATGGTTCCCCACCAATTTTGCACATTGATGGAGTTCACTGTGTTTGTATCAACAAATCAGTTACGAATACCTTTGTAGTCCTTTGATATTTTTACGTTTTGAATATGAGTAAAATTAATCAAAAATAAAATGTATCCCTACCAATTTGGCACATTGATGTAGTTGACTGTCTTTGTGTTAACAACTCAGTTACATATACCTTCCATCCCAAATTGACGTTATTAGTACCCATTGAAACATCCAATTTGGCACATTGATTGGTTTGTATTTACTGTGTGTACTTCAGTTTATATTCCACGTTACCATTGAAATATAGTAATATGGATGGATCTACATTGTTGTCCTATGACTTGATTAATTTGTTTTTTGTATTTTGGTTCTGTTCTTGGTTGTTACTGGTGATTGTTCTCACTTAGTTGCTGGTAGGTTGTACGTGTTCCCCTTAGGCGCTTGGTAATGGTACCTCTTATCTCTTTAGGTGTAGTTTGCTATTGAAGCTGTGAAAAGAAGCAATGACGAGGAGGATGAGCATGTAAATGTGTGTAAATCTTATTTTCTATTTTCTTTTGTTTTATCATCGTGATTTCAACTATCTTTCATGGAATTTAATTGATCTTTGTTTCCCAAGAGCAGACGTGTTGTTTACGATAGATTTGGTTTAATAGACACGACGGTGGTGGTTTTGCTTTTGTTTTATTTATAGAGGCTCCGATGGGGGTGGTGGTGGCGGTTCAAGAGGCTCTTATTTGAGGGTTGTTATACTTGTACATGTTTTCCTCAAGTGATGTGACCCGAGCTAGACATGTCTTAATTAGTGGGGTTTCATTTTTTCAATCACCTTAAGCTGGTAATTTTTGCTTTAATCTATTTTATTGTTAAGTTTTATTTAATCCCGCGGCAACGCGCGGGTAAACCCACTAGTTTACTTAATGGGAAAGTAAATATACGGTGTGGTGAGTCGAGACGGGCGTTAAGAATATACTATCGAACGACAAGACCTTAGTATATTTATTTGAATGGGAAAATAAATATGCGGTAAAGTGAGTCGGGTCGAGTGTTGAAAATGTATTATTTCGAACGAAACGGTCTTAAGTATAATTATTTAATGGGAAAATAATTATACGTTAAGTGAAGTCGAGTCGAGGATAATACTATACAAGTTAAAGAAAGATTAATGCGAATATATAACTTGTAAGGAAAGGTAATCCATCACCAACGAACCTAGGATACACGTTTGATTAAACGGGGAATTGGAATAAATCGTGGTTTGGGAGTTGGGTGTACAACTTGCCGAAGCACATGCACTATAGGTATAGTGACTTATACATCTAGGGTGTTTGTAGGTGTGTGACCTCGAGCTTACTATTCTCTTTGAGCCAGACACCTATTCAGGTGAGTTTCACGGTCCCATTTTAAACCGTTTTTTACGCTTTTGGGGGAAAGATATGTTTGTTAAAATGCTGTAACATATGGAATATAATAAGTAGCACGATGGGTACCTGGGTAACTGGAAACCACTTGGGGTAGGACCTCGCTTGTTTATTGTAACCATTAATTCAGGGATATGGAACCGAAGGAATATTTGGATAGTACTATTGGTGCCTGACGAGGCCCACCTCTGGTTAATAGCGTCAACCCGGTAAAGACAAGAGGTGCATGTATTCTGAACTGAGTTGTTGTCCAAGAAACGACTCGCGGGGCAATTCGTTGTATAGTCTTGGTTTGGTTATGGGCCCTGGATAGGTCGTTGTCGTCTTGTAGGAACTTGCAACTCCTTATATAAGACACTACTTATATTATACTTCCGTTACATGCTTGGTTCGAAATGTTGTTGTGATGTGTAACTAAAACCTGTGAACTCACCAATATGTATTGAAGAAACATGTACCTGCACGGGTATATGTTCCAGCGATGATGAAGGTGAACGAAACCAGACCTCATCTTCTCCATCTTCAAGGTCCAGATCTGCGATAAGAGAAAAAGAGGGATTGAGGCGACTGCCAGGAGTTTCCTCCCATCACAGACACAAAAAGTGTGATAGGCTCCAACCTGTCCCCTAGGGTTAGAGGTGAACCTCTTAAATAGGGAACTAATGGGCCACCATCAAACCGTAACTATATGGGCACATAGCCCATTGGCACAAAGCCCAGTTAGGGGGTTGCCTCCATAAACCCTCAGCCCAGTAAGCTTAATACAAGATAAATTGCGATGGGCATCACTATTGGGTTAATAACAAATAATATATATATATATATATTTGTATAATTAACGTCGGGTGTTGACCGGCTTGACCGAGCCGGGACATACCTCGTCATGTCCCCCAGTCTAGTATCATGATTAAGATGATGGTGCTAGACTAGAAGAAACTCTTAATCCTATAGTAGATATTGTCTCATCAAATAAATTATGATGGAATCAGGCGGCGCGCGACAAATGTTTGGTTAATCAGCTGTCTATCCATGTTTTTGATTTGTTCTTCAAGTACGCATAAGGGTAGCATGTTGAATCGCAACGTTTTAGGGCGTCTTAAGGTTTGAAATGTGATGGTGGCACTAAGATTGAATGTACTTTGAGCATGAGTATTCTGACTACCAATGCGCAATCTGGATGATATAGTACAGCTTGTGCGCATGATGTCATTCATGTTGTTTGATGCAATATAACGTGTGCACATTTGATGTGTCTTGTATGTTGTTTGATTTATAAGTAATGCCTGGTTTGATACGGGTTAACCCGTATCATACCTGGTCCTGCCCCCCAGTCTGGTGTGATAGTCGACATTGAGTAGGACGCCAGACTATAAATGTTGTCAAAGGAATTTGAAAAATTGGATCATACGAATAAATGTAACTCTAGCTCGGATTGCCCGATTCATTAGGGAATTGCAAGATTAATCCATACCACACCTCATTAATTGGTAGGAGTATAAAAGTTACCCTTATAATAGCAACATAATGACGACAGACCAAAACGACGTCCGACAGACTGTTATATCCGAGTGTTATTCACTAGGTAGGATGTAGCCCGAACTTCGTTTTTCCAGACCCATTATTCGTTATCATCGGATTTCTTCTTACCCTTTCGCGAGGGCTGGTTTGTGGTAGCGCACAGGCTGTGCATAGTTGAGCAAGATGCGTGATCCAGATAGAGGACTAGTTTTGACATATTGTCCAAAGCTTTGACTTGAGCTTTTTATAGTGATGCATCGCGTAGCCAAATGTGGTGCGCGGGCTGATAATGTCATAGTGCGCATGATGATGCGTTACGGCGATGGAGCAGGAGTATTCCGATGCGGTACCGCCCCAATATCTTGACAGGAATGATGCACGCAACTGATGTATATCGTATTCCGCGGTGACGGCTTTTTACATTTTATGTCAGGCGGGAGCAATGCTTCGCGGGATACGCGAAGAGCTTTGCTGACGCGTGTGAAGACTTGCTCCGCGGATGCGCGAAGAGCTTTTGCTAGCTGGTGAAGACCATGCTCTGCGGGTGACGTCTTTTTAAGTTTTACGTTCGGTAGAAGCAATGCTTCGTGGATATGCAAAGACCTTACCAACGAGTAGTAGTCACCGATAAGCGCGGGGTTACGAATGAACGCGGAGTTACCGGGTTGCACGGAGTTACCAAGTAGGTAGGACCAAATGTTACAGCGCGTGGTTGAACCTGGAATTCATTACTCAAGGATCCCTTTTCATAAGGCTCTGTCATTCCTTAGCTCGCAGGGCAGGGACGTTATACACGGAGCGGAATAGATCTAACGTGCGCGGGACTGAATCCCTCCATCGCGGAAAAGTGGATGGCTGAACTGTTGAAACGTTAGTGACATGCATGTGGATGGCGTGGAAGCCGGTTACACAGAGGTGGATTGGTGTAAAACCTGGTTGAAACGAGGCGGTTTAGCTTGAAAGTTGGTTGGGAGGAAACGAGTCGTGTGAAGGCCCACATGAAGACATTGAGGCATAAAACCGAAGGCGCGATCTGGGAAACGCAAATAATAGTGGTGCGGACCTAGCGGCGTAGAAGCCGGTGCCCTGAAGTCGTGTGGCTAAATAATGTTGTATCTTGTGAGCAAATAGCGAAGCAACCCATAGTGTTGTACTGTTGTTATACCATAATAGTCCCTTGGTTTAGCGCTACTAAGTTAGGTTAGTAGGTCTGAACTTGATTGACAAATGCTAATAAACAACATGGGTGATCTCGTATGAAGCATGTTCTATGTAACATGTGCATCAAGTGGTCGTCTAAAGCACCAGCGAAACTTAAGTTCAGGTTTTTTATTTGTGGCAGGCCCCTTGATTAAAAATATAACACAAGTAAATAAATCACGTTCCTTTCACTGCTGACTTAGTGATCCACAACAAGCATTTTTTTTATAGATATTTAAAGTTAATAAACAATCTATTCCTTTCACTGCTGATTTATTTACTCGACCCTGACCTGTAATGCAATGTGCTACTTACCTTCGAGAACACATGGACCCACCCACCTAAGTCCACAAATCTTAGGTCGCGAAACAAAGTTTTGACGGGCACCGCCTGAATATTTCGAGTATGAATTTTAGAGATCCGACAAACCAGAAGATTGTGTGCGGACGCGGGCCGTGAAAACCGACGTCGCGGAGGGTGGTCGTGCTTAGGCGGGCGGCGTGAATACGATCAAGTGAAAAAGCGGATTAATTACGCGTATTAAGCGTTAAATGATTTTGACTTGCCCGCCATCTAGGATCCTTCTATGAAGGTTGATGGCCAGGGCATATTAGCATTAACGGAAATGCCAACATAAGAGAATATACTGATTAGACACAAGTGCCTCATCAAGTGCCAAGTATGATGAAGTTGCTTGCTTCCCCCTTGTATTTGTATTTTCATTAAACACAAATGCTCTGGCATGTATGTTTAATTTTTATAATGTTAAGGGGTTAATATTGCCCAGCTCAAGTGTAATTAAAGCTTGTCGTTGCTAGCTGACGTAAGCTCATATTTTTGGCGGGCAATAGGTTAGTGATTTGACCATTGTCTTGTCGGTTCAACAATTTGGTGATGGAAAACATGAACGTGGCACCGCCTGTGATGAGCGTGGAGCTTTAGGCGGTTACGCTAGTTATAATAGTTTATGTTCCTACCGAAGTGGCAGGAGTTGCCAATGTAGGCGCAGGTGAGCATCACACTCCTGCAGAAGTGTGTGCTATGCTCGGTGATCCTCAGAGGTCGTTTAGAGCGTTTTGTATTTCCGTTGGTGTATACTTTTGTATACGTTTGGTACAAGTACTTGGTTTTTTATTCGTAGTGGTTTTTGTATATCTTACGATAAAGATATCCACTTTTAGCGCTGTAAAGTTCAGTAGCATTGCGGATTTTTGTCCGCTGCTAGCAGTAGACTGTAATGGATGTGTCTATCCGATTATAATGCAGTATAATTGCAGTTGTGTCTGTATTTGTGATCTCTTGTACTTTGAGTGTTAATCGATGTACTAAAGAGAATAAGTTAATGACTGTAATGTAGTCGTTATTCGAATAGTCTAGAAAGTGCGTTATTGCAACGGTCTTGAAAGTGTGATAGCACAGTAGACGTTTTCTTAATAACGTTAAAGATTAAAAAATGCATGCATGTTCGTAAATGGTGATCAACAGATCGTTTTCATTGTTACATGTAGCATTTTTTCTAGGCGGCATTCCATGTTCACGGGATTTGCCTTCTATCCAGACGCGCCTATTCTATGGAATTCCACTATGAGGTATGGGGCTTTCCCATTGGGCCCAAGCTAGGGTTGCGCTCAGCTGGCTTCATTGTCGCGTAACACCTATATCCAAATGTACATATGTTATGTATCCAATATGGATGTGGCGTGTAGCCTAGTTTGGATATGGCATATAGCCGAATATAGATGTAGCACATGGGCGAACATGCGTGTAGCCAAACAAAGATGTGGCACGTAGCCAACTAGTGACTTGACCCGTAGCAGAACCTGCAAATGGTTTGTGACGCCTCGTCTTGTACATAGACGAACTTTACGCGAGGACATTTTGTTTGTCCGCACATTAAATACACGGGCTGAGACTAGATGCTCGCTTTAAGTCGTAGTGGCGCTACACCTTGCTAGTCCTCGAGTTCGGTGCTGCTAAAATATGTTAGTAGCATTGAACATGAATGATAATTATTCGAAAGCAACTGCTAAAGTACAGAAAAGAGTGACATGCCAAAGAACCTGTTGAACAAGGCGTAGGCAAACATGAATCAACGGTGCAACCTTTTAATCTCACCTTTTGTTGTGGGAAAATTGGACCCTTGTTTTCAAGTAGACCCATATTTATGTTCTTGGATGATCATTTGGTGTGTAAACTGATATTTTTAGACCAAGATTCCTAAACTTGATGAACACACAGGTAGTGATGGTCTAGTCCCTCGTATCCTTTTATTAAGTTTGTTCGGGGTGTGAGCTGAAATGTCGGGACCTGAATGCTTAGTTGTATCTCCTCTATCCATTGCGTAGCTTGTCAAGCAAACATGTTGCATGGGGAAGGAGTCGTTCGCCAAGTATGTAGCACGACAAATAGGTTACCTGACAAGTGTATAGTGAAGGATTATAGATGCATCAGCAAGCACGTTGGGTGAAAAATAAATCGTCCGCAATGTGTGTAAGTTGCAAAGCAAATTGACTGGTAAGCGGATAGCAATATACTAGGACCATCCAGCGGCATGACGCTATTAAACAATACTAGTACGTAGCATTTGAACTCGAAAATGTTAAATAAATTTCCATAATCAAAATAAATATGGGAAAATATATCGCCTTATCTCGCTTAACGATGCCGGTTGCATCTAAATGCGGTGATGTATATCCAAAACCCCCTTCTTGGAAGGCGAATTCATATGGCGTATCGTGATCTGAGAACCATCTAAAGTGGTGTTATATCATGTCATTCTCCCAGTTCATTGCTGCTAAATATAATGTTAGTAGTATTGAACTTATAATAAGCGAATGCACAATTTGTAAAATCATAATGAGTAATAATAAGCAAGACGGGTTAATTTAAAACCGCCCTCCATAAGAGTATTGTTCGCGTTTGATGCGGTACCATTTGTCCTCCTTGAAATAATTAATCAACATATTGCATGTTTAGAGGCTACTACATCTTATTTGTAGCTTAACTAATGTCGCTTATATGTATGCTCACTAGTATATGCTCGTAACAGATAATAGTGAGCCCAAATATTTCATGGGTGCATGAATATTAATATGTCACGCTTTTCTCACACTCGCATATTCTTAAGAAGGTGAGATTTTCAAATGACGTGTTTTACGCATATTAACGATAATTATATGCATTGTATGATACTAAAATACCGTGCTTGTTGTATCATTGAATCAATGATACACCTATATGAATCGTGCCAACCTGTACGCACTAAGTAAAGCAAGAATAGACAGTACCTTTATCTTAGGCTTACACTTTGTGTTGCAAATCATACCACTTTTGTCATATAAAGTTGCATGTTGTAAAACCAAAATCCCTTTGAAAGTTTAAGTGTTTTCAACAAATCTATGGAAACTCAATCCAAGGCAAGCGCGGGTAGCGGGGCTTAATCTGTGACGTGCAGAGTAAGACCGGCAGATGTGGCCGAATATGTCACCCGCTTGAGATACGGCTCTTGAAATTCGTCCGCAAGGTGGCCGCTAATGACAGCGGAGCCCGCTTGTGTGCGGCGCTGATTATTCATCAAAAAATTTGCTGACAATTCATCATCCGAAGCGTCTCCCTAGAGTCCATCAATGCATTGAACTTTTACCAGGATCCCAGAATATTGACAATGAATTCAGCAATTGCTTATGCTATGAAAACTCATCATGCTCTCGTTTTCAGAACTGAGAGACTAAACTAATCTTGTCTATTCGGCTTTTACCATCATCAAGGAATTGATAACATCTTCATTCTTTTGAACCTTATCGTTCATTCTCCCGTACATAATCATGAATAAAAGCCTGAATATGTTTTGCACGAGCCGCGAATAATCACAGATCCTCTAATTTTGATTGTTGTTGACCCAGAATTCTCGTATAAATCTCGAAGAGAGCAGATCTAGGTTCTGTAAATCCATTAATCGGTCCCAGAACACAAAATAGTACGGATCCAAAACGACTCCGAGCCAGACGAGATCCCCGTACATGGATACTATACACCCCTAGGAAATATTAGACATTTGTTTATGAGATAAATAAACACTTCGTCTTTTTTTAATAAAAAATATTAAATATATCAAAAGGAGATACAGTCATAATATACGGAGTAATAAGTTTGAGCATCAGTTTTCGTAATATCGAATCTTGATTTTGGTTAATATTATCTTGTTTAAAAGCGACAAGGGCATATATTTGTGCTTCTTGTTCATATTTTCCCAAGACTCACACCTCCAATAATATAATCTTGAATGGGTTTTAACAAGAACCCACTTCTCAATTGTGTAAGCTTTCTAAAAGAAAGTTGACCTCCCTTTAATAAATAAACACTTTCCTCCTAATATCCTGACCACCGTTTATCAATTTTGTAGACAAGTGTCTGTTCGTTAACGGAGGAAATAAGAGATAGATCTAAGAGAACTTATCTGAATGTTGATATGTTGTAGAAGAACCAGCCGATTTAGACGCAGATACATGGATGAGATCCAGATCTGGAAATTGTTGGTTTGTAAACCGTGTGTGGAGCTTTAGGCACATCGATCTAGAGGTTGTGAACCTTCGTAGACCTAAATCTGGAAGAAGATGAAGTCAGCCTCGTAGCCGGTCCCACGGATGGCGCCAATGAAGAAACATGTACCTGCACGGGTATATGTTCCAGCGATGATGAAGGTGAATGAAACCAGACCTCATCTTCTCCATCTTCAAGGTCCAGATCTGCGATAAGAGAAAAAGAGGGATTGAGGCGACTGCCAGGAGTTTCCTCCCATCACAGACACAAAAAGTGTGATAGGCTCCAATCTGTCCCCTAGGGTTAGAGGTGAACCTCTTAAATAGGAAACTAATGGGCCACCATCACAAACCCCGAACTATATGGGCACATAGCCAATTGGCACAAAGCTCAGTTAGGGGGTTGCCTCCATAAACCCTCAGCCTAGTAAGCTTAATACAAGTTAAATTGCGATGGGCATCGCTATTGGATTAATAACAAATAATATATATATTTGTATAATTAACGTCGGGTGTTGACCGGCTTGACCGAGCCGGGACATACCTCGTCATGTATATATTGACGTCTTTTTTTTTTAAAACGTATCTTTCAGGTAACTAAGGGCTGAAGGAAATAATGGCTAGTACGGGGAGATCGGGACGTCGGACTTTTGAGGGGTTTTACTTTTATTTTCCATTGGGTTGGGGATATAATTGAAAAACCCTTTATTTTGAATTAAACTTGAATGTTTGTGTAATGTATGAAACAAGAAACATCTTTCGACGTCCAAATAATATGATACTTTTCTAATTAATTATTGTTTGTGTTAATCTTGACTTTGATACGTCTTCAAGCGTCGCGCCACATGTTTCCGCCATTGGCGTGGTGTGACAGAAGTAGTATCAGAGCCAAGGTTATAGCGAACTAGTGTTTTGAAAAGCTAGACTATAACCGGCTTGGCTTGAAGCGTAAAGTTTTCAAAAAAAAAAAAAAAAAAAATTAAATACAAAACAAAATATTTTTGGAAAAGAAAGGAAAATTGTACAAGGGATGTACAATGGAAAATTTCCGACCGGTTGTCAATATATATAAAATGTTAGAAAATTTAAGATAGAAATGTGCGCTATGTGTAGATCTAATTTTCTAACTTAAGTTAAATAATGACTCATATATATATAGTACGGTTCTTTGCCAGGATATGTCGAGCGCTGATGATGATGTGGAGAAGGAGGAGGAGGACCCATCTGAGGCCATGGACGAGTCCGACTCAGAGTCAGTCACTTCCCCGGCCGCTGCTGCCAGCGAGCCGCCTGTTGTTCCACCCCCTATCATTCCACCGCCGGCCCACCCAGTCCCGGCTGTCAGGGACTTTCCTGTAGGTTGTAGGGGTCCTGTAGATCCTGTCAGGGACAGAGTTGTCCCGACTACCTCGGAGACTACCGAGTCCCCATTTGTTTCTCACACTCATGTCGACCATGCACCCACCTCTATTCCTTCCATTACCGTTCCTCCTGGCACAAGTCTAGTGCCTCTTGTGCGAGGGCACATTGCTAGGTTCGTAGAGCCCAGTCACCCTGAGGGCCGAACCGATAGTGAGGAGTCTCTAGCACGTGTTATATCCACTGATCCTACGGAGCATATCGCTCCTGTCTCGGCTGAGGTGCCGGTTGCGCCTCTCCCTCCTGTCACATCCTTTGAGCCGGTAGCCCCTATCCCCCGGTCATGTCTGAGACTGCAATTGACGAGCATGTTGGGTTCATTCTTGAGGGTAGCCCTGCCCGTAGCTCAGAGCTTAGGAGAGCGGGTATGAGTGCTTACCCCTCCGCTAGCCCAGACTCCCCTGTTGCCGTTGCCCCTATTATTTCTGAGGTGGTGGCCCCACCTCACCCCACTATGGCATCACTGGATGAGCCCTTGCTACCTTTCCCTACACCCGTAGCCCCATCTATGGACCCCATTTTCTCTGCGCCCACACTTGTTCCTGTCATGACTTTGACCCCGCCTCCCCTATTGTTTACCTTCGGTGCGGGCGATCCATACTTGTTCGATTCGTTCATTACTCCTGGGGCGGCAGGCCTGCCCCAGCCGTTCGTACCACTACCCTTTCAGGTACCGGACATTGTTGGCCCTTCCCAGCCGACCTTTCCTGACATGTCCGGGCCCTCTCAGCCCTATGAGGCGGCCCGTTTGCCGGCTGAGGCCATGACCTCTTTGCTTTCACTAGAGCATGACTTCCAGGCCTTGTCGGAGACTATCCACCGCACGATCACTCACATGGATTACGCAGATGATCTTCTGAGGATGGATGCGATACGTGGCATCACGGGTGATGACCACTTCGCTCATATGCGGTATCTGTACGACCGTATCGCGGCCATTAACTTGGCCATTAGCCTCTACGCTCCGCAGTACTTCTATCAGCCCCCTCCTCAGTAGATTGGATTATGTAGCAGTGGAGACGACAGTTGGACGGCATGGTAGTGGTGGTAGTTGTAGCATTTTGTGTTAGACATGGATGTAGCTGTAGCATCAGTTGGTAGTCTTTTTGTATTTTACCCAGCTGAGCGGGATGTGCCAGCGTTATATTATGACATTTTATTATATTTCAAACGATGTATGTGGGATGTTATAACCCACCTTTTGTCATTGTAGAAGTCAATGATGTACTTGTTGTTATGAAATTTAATGGAAATCATATTATTAATGTGGTAAAATATGATGTTGTTATCTTATACTTCCTCTATTTATTCATTGTGATTGTGATTGTGATGATGATTGTATACTATTGCGTTCTGTAACCTTGTGATTACGGAAATTGTGTTGTGATGCTATGCCTTGATGAGTTGTATTGTTTACTTATGCGTTGTGCACGACAGTATTTTGATGAAAATTTGTCTAATTAACCTTTGATATCTATTATTGAAGTTTAAGAAATGGCACCTACGACAAGAAGTAACACTAGTCAAGATGGTCTGGCCACTTCACAGGCTGAACTCGAACAGATCATTGCGGACCGTATCGCGATCGGTATGGCCGAACTCGAGGCAAATCGCACTGATCAGAGCGGTGGACAGGGCGGATCGGGTGGCCATGGTGGAAGTGAGCGACGTGAACAGTCCAACTCTGGTAAGCAACTTTAAATAAGTGGAACGTCGGGACGCTATCCCGACACATTTTCATTTATGGCTAAATAGATTTGTGTTATTTCAGAAACGATCACTCACGAGCGCGGCTGTAAGTTTAAGGCTTTTCTGGACTGTAAGCCTATCAACTTTCATGGGACTGAAGGCTCTGTTGGCCTAATCAAGTGGTTTGAAAAGACGGAAGCCGTGATACGTATTAGTGGTTGCACTGCCCCGTAGGCTGTTATGTACTCCACCAACTTATTCCTGGATCATGCGCTAACATGGTGGAATAGCCAGGTGCAATCACTTGGTGAGGATGCTGCATATGCTATGCCTTGGGTGGATCTTAAGGAATTAATGATTCGGGAGTATTGTCCCGCCAGTGAAGTCCAGAAACTCGAAGCGGAATTCTGGACACACACCATGATCGGTGCTGATATTGAAGGTTATACCTCTCGCTTCCATGACCTCGCACGTTTAGTTCCCCGATTGGTGACACCAGAGAGCAAGCGAATTGAACGCTATCTGTATGGATTGGCACCACAGATTCGCAGCATGGTTACTTCATCCAAACCAGCTACCATGCGTGAGGCAATTGATCTGGCCTTAAGTTTAACTGAAGACGCAGTCCGCATGGGTACACTTATGCGCAAGGGGTCTGTTTCTAAGAATGTCGAGGGTAAAGCTTTTGAGGGAAAAATCTCTGGTTCTGGTACTGGTTCAAGTGAGCGTTCGAACCGCTCTGGGTTTGGGAAAAGAAAAAGGGGCGATGGTAAGAAGGATTGTTCCTCTAGGAATCAGTCATCTCAGGGGAAGAAGGGTAAAGGCTATGTTGCTACTGGTCAATCTGGGGAAAGGAAAACTGGTGCCCAAGGAAAGAAAAATGAGCAAACTTGCTGGAAATGTCGTCGTACCGGTCACAAGGGCGAAGACTGTAGGTCTGGTGCGCCTAAAGCTGGGGAAAAATGACCGTGCTTTGGCTGTGGGTCATTCGATCACTGGAAGAAGGACTGCCCAAAATTGAACAACCAGGCACGTGGGCGAGCATTTGTCATTGGTGCTGGTGATGCGCGTCAAGACCCTAACGTGGTCACCGATACGTTTCCTCTTAACAATCATTATGCATCAGTTTTATTTGATACCGGTGCCGACTTTAGTTTCGTATCTATTGATTTCAAACGATCTCATGGTTTGGAGACTAGTGAATTAGATACACCTTATTCCATAGAATTGGCCAATGGTAAAACTATAGAAACGGGTGAAGTAGCGAAAGGCTGTAAATTGGATCTTTGTGGGCATGAGTTTAGCATTGATCTTTTACCGGTTGCTTTGGGTAGTTTCGATGTAGTCGTTGGTATGGATTGGTTATCTGCACATCGTGCCGTCGTTGTTTGTAACAATAAAATAATTCAAGTTCCTCTCGCGAGTGGTGAAACTCTTTCGATTCAAAGGGAAAGGCGTGGGACGCCATTGAGAATTATTACAAGCATGAAGGCCCGAAAGTGCTTGCGAAAGGGTCTTATCGCATTCTTGGCACATGTAATAGATAAGAAGGCCGACGAGCGGAAGCTAGAAGATATTCCGATAGCGAGAGAATTTCCTGATGATTTGCCGGGGTTGCCACCACCTCGACAAGTCGAGTTCCGTATTGACCTTGTTCCTGGAACTGCTCCTGTAGCGCGATCGTCATACCGCTTAGCTCCGTCCGAAATGCAGGAACTATCCAGTCAATTGCTGGACAAAGGATTCATAAGACCGAGTTTCTCGCCTTGGGGAGCTCCTGTCTTGTTCGTGAAAAAGAAAGATGACACTTTTTGTATGTGGATCGACTATCGGGAGTTGAACAAGTTAACCATCAAGAATCGTTATCCCCTTCCCAGGATTGATGATTTGTTTGATCAACTCTAGGGATCCAATTTTTATTCCAAGATCGATCTACGGTCCGGTTATCATCAGTTACGTATCCAGGAGGAAGATGTACCGAAAACGGCTTTCAGGACTCGTTATGGTCACTATGAGTTCTTAGTGATGCCGTTTGGTTTAACTAACGCACCGGCGGTTTTCATGGATTTGATGAATCGCGTGTGCAAGCCGTACTTGGATAAGATCGTTATTGTTTTTATTGATGACATATTGATCTATTCTCGCACCAAGAAAGATCATGAAAATCACCTTCGTTTAATCCTAGAATTATTGCGCAAAGAGAAGCTTTATGCCAAATTTTCAAAATGTGAATTCTGGATTCGAGAGGTCCACTTCCTAGGCCACGTGGTGAATGAAAAAGGTATACATGTCGATCCCACCAAGATCGAGGCAATCAAAAATTGGGACGCACCTAAAACTCCTACCGAAGTTCGACAATTTCTTGGCCTTGCGGGTTACTATAGAAGATTCATTGAGAATTTTTCCAAGATAGCACAGTCCTTGACCATGTTAACCCAAAAGGATAAAAAGTTCGAGTGGACTGAAAAAAAAGAATCGGCATTCCAATTGTTAAAAGAGAAGTTACGTGGCGCTCCAATATTATCACTTCCCGATGGTACGGAAGATTTCGTGGTCTATTGTGACGCTTCACATCAAGGCTTAGGTTGCGTGTTAATGCAACGGGAAAAGGTGATTGCATATGCTTCCAGGCAATTAAAAGTCCACGAGAAGAATTACACTACACACGATTTGGAATTGGGTGCAGTGGTATTCGCTCTCAAGATTTGGAGGCGTTATTTGTATGGAACTAAGTGCACGATCTTCATCGATCATAAGAGTTTGCAACACATCTTTGACCAGAAAGATTTGAATATGCGACAAAGGCGATGGGTTGAGTTATTAAACGATTACGATTGTGAAATAAAGTATCATCCCGGAAAGGCGAACGTTGTGGCAAACTCCTTAAGTCGCAAGGAACGGGTTAAGCCATTACGTATCCGAGCTTTGGGTTTGACTATTCACACGAATCTAACGGACCGAATTCGTGAAGCCCAAATTAATGCTCTGAAGCCCGAGAACGTGAAAGGTGAAAGGTTGCGGAAAATGGTTGATTCATTGGAGTCGAAGGCGGACCAAACCCTGTATTTCATGAATAGAATTTGGGTTCCAGTATATGGTGGATTACGTGAGCTAGTATTTGCTGAGGCTCACAGTTCTCGATATTCGATTCACCCTGGTGCGGACAAAATGTTTCACGATTTAAAAGAACATTATTGGTGGCCGAATTTCAAGAGGGATATAGCGGCTTACGTTGCACGTTGTTTAACTTGCGCAAAGGTCAAAGCCGAACACCAGAGACCGTCCGGTCTGCTCCAGCAACCGGAAATACCTGAATGGAAATGGGAACAAATTTCCATGGATTTCATTACCAAATTACCCAGGACAACAAGCGGCCATGATATGATTTGGGTAATTATCGATCGATTGACAAAATCTGCACACTTCCTTCCAATCCGCGAAACGGATAAATAGGAAAAATTGATCCGTTTGTACATTAAGGAAGTGGTGTCTAAACATGGTGTACCAATCTCCATCATCTCTGACCGAGATAGTCGTTTCACCTCAAGATTTTGGGAAAGTTTGAACGAAGCCCTCGGTACTCGCCTAGACATGAGTACCGCATATCATCCTCAAACCGATGATCAAAGTGAACGAACCATCCAGACCTTGGAGGATATGTTACGGGCTTGTGCAATCGATTTCGGTGGTAATTGGGACACACACTTACCATTGGTGGAATTTTCATATAACAACAGCTACCATACGAGCATTCAGGCTGCACCATTTGAAGCTCTATATAGACGTAAGTGTAGATCTCCGTTATGTTGGGCTGAAGTCGGAGAGAAACAACTTACCGGGCCCGAAATTGTTCAAGAGACGACGGATAAAATCTTCTTGATAAAAGAACGTCTCAAAGCGGCCCGTGACCGGCAGAAGAGTTACGCGGATATGAGGCGAAAGCCTTTGGAATTTCAAGTCGGAGACAGGGTCCTACTGAAGGTGTCACCTTGGAAAGGTGTCGCGCGTTTTGGAAAGCACGGGAAGTTAAACCCACGGTATGTAGGTCCATTCGAAATTTTGTCCAGAGTAGGCCCCGTGGCATACAAGCTCAAGTTACCACAAGAACTTAGCGGGATACATGACACGTTTCACGTGTCAAATTTGAAAAAAGTGTCTATCTGACGAAACTCTTGTTATCCCTGCCGACGAAATCCACATCGACGATAAACTACATTTTGTCGAAGAACCAATCGAGGTGACTGATTGGAAGGTCCAAAAACTGAGATGCAGTAAGATCAGGTTGGTCAAAGTGCGTTGGAATGCCAAGCATGGACCGGAGTTCACGTGGAAAATGCTGGACCAGATGAAGCAGAAATATCCCGCCCTATTCGAGAAGACCCCTGTGCCGGAGAACTCGAAGTGAATTCCGGGACGAAATTCTCTTAACGGGGGGAGAATGTAACAACCGGCAAAAATGAGGTAACTCCGTACTAATTAATTAATATGAGATTAACGTAATTAAGTGCAAATACGTGTTAATTATTTAACTGAGGCCTTAGAGAATAGAAAATTCCCATATGATGCATAGGAATGCATACGTTTAATGGTAAAACATGATAGGATCATGTGCGAATAAACTTATCCGGTATGGACGTTGGCGATTACCCGGTAAAAATTAAATAAACAAAAATGATCCCGGACACCCAGGATATAAAATAAAGGGTATTTTCACATAATATAATGAGTTTTGGAACTCCAAAACCATAAGTGAGAACTTTCCATACAAATCTCCCGGTAACAAATAAAGTGCGCGTACCGCACCCGGTACGCGAATAACTCAAAAATTCACCCGATAAAAGCCTAAATAACCAATCAACACTTAAACTAGGCTATGTTTAAGGGTTATTAGAGGCACTTTTAATGTCCGAATAACACGCGAATAAAGTCCGAAAAATACCCGAACGACACCCGAACGACGAGGGATTAAACTTAACAAAACATCGGTAAATATTTTGTGTTGTGGACCCCACCTAAACCCCCTAGAACCGGCTCCTAACCCCTCCCCCCCATACTTAATCTTTTTTTTGTACCATATAATCTAAGTAGATTGTGAGGGTATGGGATGGATATGGAGCTAGATATGATGATGAAGATTGTGTCCAAAAAATCACAAAGCCATTACCTTTCCTTGAAAAAAATCGGCAACATCCCTAACATATCTTCATGAGATTGGCTAGTACAAGTAAACCATGATTCAAGGGATACATGATCTAGGAAAGATTATATAAGGAAGTGTATGTATCTTAGAAAAAATTCACACAATCTCCTTTTTCTTCTAAAAATCCACGGCACACCCACACACCCCAATCCACCAAGATACAACTAAATCTACCTACTACATACATTTCCCTTTTATATGAGAATTAAATCTAGGATTGGATCCTTTAAATCCTTGGAAGATATGAATGAGCTATAAGATGTAACAAGGTTAAACACTTGAACAAACCTTCCTTTTCTTCTCTTCTTGTGGCCGTGGGATATCACACACACACATTCCTTTCAAGTTTTCACACCTTTAAATCACTCAAAACATCCACCATTCAAACCCCCATTGTGTGTTTCAAAGGCTTGGAGCTTAACCATTTGGAAGAACACACTAAACCCCATCCAAATCAAGAGTTTTTGTCTTCCCTAGCCTTGTGCTAGTAGTAAGCTTCTTAATCTTGCTTTAGTTCTTTAAATATTCATGTTTTATGTTTTTAAAAGCAAGTTGTACATAAGGGTCAAACTATGGTTTTGAACATAAACCTTAGTATGTTTTTACAAGGCTAAAATGGGTGTTTAAAATCATGTATATGGGCCATAGGTTGATGTTGGTGATATAGTGTTTTTGTAAGTTATAAAAATTACATATACACTTATATAAGATGATGATCTAAGCATAGTTGCTGAATGTAACTTGAATACACTAAAAAGTAGTTTTGATTATCATAAAATGATCATCTAAAACTTAATATAAGTTTGATCAAGTTAGAAAATCAAAAATACAAAAGCTACATATTTAAAGTCTACTAACTTGAAAGATGAAATTTGGACTTGTTGGACAAAATACACTAATCACACATATTAGTAGCCTTATTAATGGTATATGAGATTATTAAAAGTGTTAAAATGTAAAAATAATCCAACATTATAAAGATGATACTTTAAAGTCCACTAGTTTGGGAGAAAAATTCTAATTTTGAAAGTTAGTATGGAAACATACAACTTTTATAAGTTAAGGGACTAATGTTGTAACTTTGAAAGTTGAGGGACTAAAATGGATATTTTAGAAACTTGGGTCAAAAAATGCAACAATGAAAAGCTTGGTGTCAAAAGTATAAATAATAATTTTCCAAGGTTGATTTGGTAAATACTAGTAAACATACTTATGTATTTTGTATAAAAAGTGTATTTTTATAAAATGGAATTTTATAAAAATATGGACTTTTACTAACATAAGGATTATTATAAAAACAAAGGTTTTTATAAAATGATAGACAAATTAAAAACTTGGGAGAACTTATATAAAAATGAACACTTTTATATAAATGGGAATATAAAAGTGTTGGAACATTTTTGTATATAAGTTGTCAAGTTTTGTATTAAAAATACAAAAGTATTTTTAAAACCTTCCAAGTAATATGGGTTGAGAAATGGAAAAGTTAGCTATATATTTATATAAGTTAAGAAATCGGGCTTGGACGTGTTAATGAACAATGACGTAAAAGCGGACAAACGAGAAAAATATCGCTACGGCAAAATAAGTAAATATATATTTTAAGAAATAAAATATATAACTTGGGTGAAAATTATATAACACTTTCCTAAGTGTTGGAGAAAATATTCGTAGGAGAAAACATAACGTAAATAATCTGACGATTAAAAACGTTAAACGAACGTATGGACTTAACGAGGAAAGTACATGTATATATATATATATATATAGGGTAGGGATCATACGAGAACCAACTTTAGGGAGAGAACCAGAGAACCATTGTCAACACAAACAAAAAAAACCTAAAAACCCCACCTTCACCCCCCAAAAACCTAAACCCACCCACCTCACTCCCTAAAAACCTAAACCCCCCATCCCCCACACCGCCCCAACCCCCCCCCCCCCCCCCATTTGTGAAATGCACATGTGCAGCTAACCCCACACCCCCCAAAAACCAAAACGCTCCATCCCATCCCCCCAAAAAAGAAACCCCCTCTTCCACCATACCAAAAAACTAAACCCTAAAGCTAAACCCATTAAAAAACTTAACTATAATAGTGAAATGCACATGTGCATGTAGTACAATTATCTTATTTTATAGTTTTATATAGGGGTTTTTTTAAGTTTATTCACCAACAACCCCAAAAAACCTAACCCCATTCCCATCATACCTAAAAACTAAACTCTAAAGCTAAACCCATGAAAAAAAAACCTAACTATAATAGTGAAATGCACTTCGCGTTTATTTAAAGATCATTGAATACATTTTTTTCCACCTTATATATCATATCACGTCCATTTAAATGATCATTTCATTATGGCAATTGATAATTTATTCAAAAGTGTGCTCTAATAGTGAAATGCACATGTGCATACTGTATATGACGTAATTATGACGTAAAAAAGGCCATTTTTTGTTTTTTTGTTTTTTTTTTTTTTTTGTATTTTTTTTCAGAAAGATTAACACTAAAAAAACATTTTGGTGTTTTTACTTTTTTTATTTTTTTATTTTTTTAGGTTATATAATTTTTTTATTATTTTTTTTATTTTTTGGTGGAGGGGTTTTTGTGTTCACACTTGGTTCTTTGGTTCTCTCCCTAAATAGTGGTTCTCAAATGATCCAAATCCTATATATATATATATGTTCAGCTCGACGAAATTATAGTATATCTACTTAATGGGAAAGTAGATGTACGGGAAGGAAAACTGAGACGAGTAAATAATATATATATATATATATGTGTGTGTGTGTGTGTGTGTGTGTGTATACCGAATCGACGAGATCCTAGTATATTTACTTAATGGGAAAGTAAATATACGATGTGGTGAGTCGAGACGGGCGTTAAGAATATACTATCGAACGACTAGACCTTAGTATATTTATTTGAATGGGATCATTAATATGCGGTAAAGTGAGTCGGATCGAGTGTTGAAAATGTATTATTTCGAACGAAACGATCTTAAGTATAATTATTTAATGGGAAAATAATTATACGTTAAGTGAAGTCGAGTCGAGGATAATACTATACAAGTTAAAGAAAGATTAATGCGAATATATAACTTGTAAGGAAAGGGTAATCCATCACCAACGAACCTAGGATACACGTTTGATTAAACGGGGAATTGGAATAAATCGTGGTTTGGGAGTTGGGTGTACAACTTGCCGAAGCACATGCACTATAGGTATAGTGACTTATACATCTAGGACGTTTGTAGGTGTGTGACCTCGAGCTTACTATTCTCTTTGAGCCAGACACTTATTCAGGTGAGTTTCACGGCCTCATTTTAAACCGTTTTTACGCTTTTGGGGGAAAGATATGTTTGTTAAAATGCTGTAACATATGGAATATAATAAGTAGCACGATGGGTACCTGGGTAACTGGAAACCACTTGGGGTAGGACCTCGCTTGTTTACTGTAACCATTAATTCAGGGATATGAAACCGAAGGAATATTTGGATAGTACTATTGGTAGCTGATGAGGCCCAGCTCTGGTTGATAGCGTCAACCCGGTAAAGACAAGAGGTGCACGTATTCTGAACTGAGTTGTTGTCCAAGAAACGACTCGCGGGGCAATTCGTTGTATAGTCTTGGTTTGGTTATGGGCCCGGGATAGGTCGTCGTCGTCTTGTAGGAACTTGCAACTCCTTATATAAGACACTACTTATATTATACTTCCGTTACATGTTTGGTCCGAAATGTTGTTGTGATGTGTAACTAAAACCCGTGAACTCACCAACATGTATATATTGACGTCTTTTTTTTTTAAACGTATCTTTCAGGTAACTAAGGGCTGAAGGAAATAATGGCTAGTACGGGGAGATTGGGACGTCAGACTTTTGAGGGGTTTTACTTTTATTTTCCATTGGGTTGGGGATATAATTGAAAAACCCTTTATTTTGAATTAAACTTGAATGTTTGTGTAATGTATGAAACAAGAAACATCTTTCGACGTCCAAATAATATGATCCTTTTCTAATTAATTATTGTTTGTGTTAATCTTGACTTTGATACGTCTTCAAGCGTCGCACCACGTGTTTCCGCCATTGGCGTGGTGTGACACCAACATTGTATATTGTAATTTTAATAGAAAAATTAACTACATATATAAAAAATAACGTCTGAAAAAAGTGTGATAAAAAAATGAAAACATCACATACCTTTTAGACAAATGACGAGATTCCCGTCGCCTGCTATGTGACGCCACACTCCAACAGAAAATATTTTATTCTTCGTCTGGTCTGCTTGGGAACAACAGCAAAATTTGTTAATTTTTATGTTACTTTCTAAATCAAAACATGGGTAAGTGTTCTTAGAAAGAGGGAAACATGGAGAAAGAATCCAGAGGGAAGAATTAAAAATGAACAGGGGTGGTGTATATTGATGATGAGAGAGGAGAGAGGAAAGAGGAGAGAGGTTAGTATTCTTTGAATTTATGATAAGATGGCAGGTTCACACTCTCTATGCAATTTTTACTACCATAAATGCCCTTATTGTACTCTCTATGTACTTTATTGAGTATTAATTTAAATAGAAATTGGCAAATAAAGAATGACCATTGATCAATGATATTGGATGGTTGAGATAAAGTTTGCAAGGTTTCTTCAATTTAGGTGAGTTTTTATTTAATCCATCCTCTACTTTATTATATGTATCTTTATCATTATTATTACTTTACTATTTAATAAATAAAATTATTATCATTATCTCAAATATCTATTATATATATATATATATATATCTATTAATATATATAAAAGAATTGAACATTGCTGACGTGGCGTGCAATGGTGCCTTCAACCTCTCCATGAAACTGCCACGTGGCATCATAATTAAAAGATTTTAGTGTTTTTGAATTATTTCCTTTTTTAATTAAAAAAAGATAAACATAAAACTCTAAATTTATCTCTCTATCTTTCAATTACTAAAATTAAATTGAGTTATTTTAAGAAAAAAGAATTTAAAAACAAATTTAAATTTTTCTCTCTTATGTTCCTCCCATAATTTTTAAACGTCAATATCTTTTATATTCGAGATTTTTTAAATAAAAAAATTACACCAAATTAACGAGCGTTTTATTATCTTTCCAACGAGTACCATAGTGCTATATAAAAAACGGAGAAAAAAACGACTATTTTTTGTGGGGTTATGTTCATACAGAAAAAAAACACAAAGTGTTCAGATTATTCATTAAACATGTTTTTTTTTTAAACCAGGTTCTTATCTACGATGTTGAAATTCAGCCAATCGCCATGCTATCATTGGAATTTTACTCTTCTAAAGATGGATATGTATACTTCATCAAGAGAAACTAGGAGAAAGAATCGCGCAACACTGCAACACATGGTGTCACCTTATAGCAAAGTTATTTTTTTTATTTATTTAATTACAAGAGTAATAATTATTACTATTAGTATTAGTATTATTAGAATGGTTATATTTTTCAACACTTATCATGAATTCTACATCTATATAAGTCAAAGTCAAATTGTAACATATATGTTGAAGGCTATCCTTTTAATACTGTATTATGTTTAATATGGTTTATGCTTTTTATTTTTTTAACTTTTTAAATAAATGTTTTTTTTTAACTAAGATTGATTATGTTTAAGTTATTTACTCTTTTCGTGATTTGGGTTTTCTTCTTTTATCATTTTTTATTAAATCATATTAAATTTTTCAACCCCGGGACCTTCCCGGGGTAATCAGCTAGTATATATATATTGCAAAGGGATTAATCCTACATGTCATAATCTTATGCAATCTCTCCTTTAAGAGATGCCACATAGGATGTGATGTGGCAACTCTAGACCAATTAAAAAAAATGAATAAATATGATTTAACCTAATAGATTAAATACCCAATCTACTAAATATAAATATTAAACCTTTATTATTTTCTCTCTCATGTTTCCTCCTATAACTTTTAAACGTTAATATCTTTTATATACGAGATTTTTTAAAGAAAAAAATTACACTAAATTAACGAGCGTTTTATTATCTTTCCAACGAGTACCATAGTGCTATATAAAAACGGAGGAAAAAAACGACTATTTTTTGACAGGTATTGTGTCAGGTTTGGGATTAATTTAAAAAAAATTGTGGGTTTGGGTCGGGCCTGGGATTAGGTGATACCCGACTCAATTACCCGAAACCACATACCCAAATACCCGAACTATATACCCGATCATATACTCATGAATTTTTTTAACGCATCACATAACCCTTAGACTAATGCGTTCGATATTTCAGTAAATAACTTTTTTTTCTTTATTTCATGTTAGTTCTTTTTAGAATGATCGATTACAAACTTTCGAATTCATTTGACTTATATAATATTTTGCAATGACACTAGATTTATACCCCCGCGCAGGATTCGTTTTTTTTTTTATATTAGAATATGATAACTTATGGCAGAGATTTGTTTAATAATAATAATAATAATAATAATAATAATAATAATAATAATAATATTCATTAATCATATATTGGTAAGTCATTAATTATGTTATCATATTAGATATTTTATTATGTTATATTAGATATTTCAACCCGGGACGCTCCCGGGATAAAAACTAGTATATATATATTGCAAAGGGATTAATCCTACATGTCACAATCTTATGCAATCTCTCCTTTGAGAGATGCCACATAGGATGTGATGTGGCAAGTGTAAACCAATTAAAAAAAAGGAATAAATATGATTTAACCTAATCTATTAAATACCTAATCTACTAAATCTAAATATTTAACCTTTATTATTTTCTCTCTCATGTTTCCTCACATAACTTTTAAACGTTAATATCTTTTATGTACGAGATTTTTTAATGAAAAAAATTACACTAAATTAACGAGCGTTTTATTATCTTTCCAACGAGTACCATAGTGCTATATAAAAAACAGAGAAAAAAATGACTATTTTTTGTAACCCGACAGGTATTGTGTCGGGTTTGGGATTAGTTTAAAAAAAATTATGGGTTTGGGTCGGGTCTGGGATTAGGTGATACCCGACCCGATTACCCGAAACAACATACCCAAATACCCGAACTATATACCCGATCATATACCCATGAATTTTTTAACGCATCACATAACCCTTAGACTAATGCGTTCAGTATTTCAATAATTAACTTTTTTTTCTTATTTCATGTTAGTTCTTTTAGAATGATCGATTACAAACTTCCGAATTCATTTGTAATGGCACTAGATTTATACCCCGACGCAGAGATTCGTTTTTTTATATTTGAATATCATAACTTATGGTAGAGATTTGTTTAAAATAATAATAATAATAATAATAATAATAATAATAATAATATATTTTATTATGTTATATTAGATATTTCAACCCGGGACGCTCCCGGGATAAAAACTAGTGAATAATATTATTAAATCATAATTTAATGTTTATCTTAAACTCTCATATCTATACATCTAATATTTTAAACCCATTTTGGACACTTTTCAATCTCTCACACCCCTAGCAATCCTCTCTCCTACTCTCATTAAGCCACATGGCATCATAATAGAATTTATAAAATTTTCGGTTTTTTTTAAATCAAAATTCCCGAAAATATATATAGGTTTTGGAAATAACACGGACATATCGTTTGTCATTTTCTCATCACCAAACCCTAATCGTAGAACGGAGATTCAAGCATTATCAAGGCGATTCAAGCACTATCAAGGCGATTCAACCTAAAACATCTATCCAATCCAAGGTAACTGTATTTTCATTCTTATTTCACTAAATCGATGTTCGTTGATCGTTTATTCTTTATTATTTTCACAGATTTTCAATCTATCTTTTTAAAGTTTTGATTAATTTTAATCTTTTGCTCTGTTTTATGTATTAGTTATTGTTCTTATTTTTTTTATTATTATTCTTCATTCTTATTAATGGTTTTGTTTTTGATAGATGATTTAGGGTTGATGTTTTTAGGTTACGATTTATGATTTAGGTATCAATTTAGGGCTTTTTTTCGAATTAGGGTTCATATATTTCGAATTAGGGTTCATGTTTAAAATTACGATTTAAGGGTAAATCAAACATTTAAGAAAATTGCCAATGGATTCTTATGGTTTTATGTTTCAATTTAGGGCTTTATGTTTTAGGCCATTTGGATTCAGTGATTTTTAGAGGCAATTGATGTTTTAAGGGTTGGTTTATCAATAGTGATTAGTGGTATGAGTTTTAGATTTAGAATTAGGGGTAATGTTTAAGTTTAGCATTTCTGGTTACATTTATGTTTTAAGAAATCTACCAATGGATTGTTATGGTTTTAGGTTTCAATTTAGGGCTTTATGATTTAGGTATGGATTTAGTTATTGTAAGAGTCAATCGATGTTTTAAGGTTTGGTTTATTAAGACTAATGATGATTAGTGGTTTAAGTTTATGATTTATGGTTAAATTGATGTTTTAAGAAAGCTAACAATGGATTCTTATGCTTTTAGGTTTCAATTTAGTGGTTTATCATTTAGGTATCGATTTAGGGATTTTTAGGGTAAATTGATTTTTTAAGGTTTGAGTGATTCTTCTTTAATTTTCATTTATTATTATTCATATTGATTAAGGGTTTATGTTTTAGGTTACAACTTAGTGTTTGTGTTTTAGGTTTCAACATGTATTTCGAAATGTTTTTCCAAGATTTTATTTAAACAGTGTGAATGTTTTTCCAAATTAGTTTGATCTATGCTTACAGTTTTAATTTTTGTTTATGAAACAGTGACACAATGTTGTACGGGTTTTGGTTATATATGGAGGATAACGACGTCGCTGCTTTGGTAAGATATCTAACATGTTTAACTGTGTTGCCATAATATATGTTTTAAAGTATAATCTGTTTTCAATATTTTAAATTGTGTGTATTTTTTTTATTCAGACGTTACCTTCTGATTATGGTGAATGGATTAACAAATATAATAATCCCACTGGTGTTACCAAGGTCCGCACATTAACCTCTAAGGTGTTTGAGGTTACAGTATCAAGCATCAATGGAAACTGGTACTTTTACGACGGCTGGAAAAGCATGATCAATGAATTAAGGTACCCACCTGAATGTAACTTCATATTTCAATATGAAGAAAATCTTCATTCATTCCGGATCATCAGTTTCCATCAGGATGCAGTATCGACACCTGGTAACTTTTTTTACTGCAGTTTGAAGGACCATAAATCAACGCACAAACGTCTTGTAAGTTTAATCAACTGTGATTCAACTAAATTATGTAAATATTTTTTTTACACAGACATTTATTAATGTTTTATAAATAATTATTTTTGCTTCTTAGCATATTAGTCCCTTTGTTGCACATGGATTACTAAATAAAGAGCTTCCAGTAAATCCAGTAGATTGTAGATCTGTTCGGCGTTCATGCTTTGAGTTAGAGATTGTGCGTGAAGATGGTCATTTTTATGTTACTAGAGGACGGCCTTAGGTGCAGGATGCTCTTGGAATAACAAAGGAGCATTTAATTGTTTTTGAAATGGTTAAGCCGGTATTATTTTCTTCATTTCATACATGTTTTTTCTATTTTTAAAAATTATTTTACTGGATTTATTCTAATGCGTTTTAATTTTTCATTGTTTTGGATAAAAAAGAGGATCTACAATTTGTCGTTGTTTTTGAAGAACAAGCTTACTCTTCCATGTGAGGAGTTTTGGGCAACAAGGGTTAAGGTGGAATATGTAGATGAAAATGAACTGGATGAAGATGTAATTATTCTTTCTGATGATGATGGACAGGATGATGCTGAAGGTGAACCGGTCGAAGATGTTCAAGACAGTTCAATGGAGGTTGATGATGATGAAGCTGAAGCTGTGGATGATGAAGGTGTGCCAGTGGTGTTCACTGTTGACAATCACTTTGTAAGTGTTACAAGTTAGTTCTTACAGTTTCCATTTATTTGCACATTAATCAATCAGGTTTTAAAAAGTGTGTTTATACTATAGTAATAGGTTTGTTGCAGTCAGTTGATGTTCATTCTACATAGCTATAATATATAGTTAGTTAATACGTAACGATGGATTGATGACATCTTGAAATGGTAATCAACTAAAATAATGAATGTATGTGATTGTTATTGCTATTTCAAGCTTTATGATTTATGTTTATTCTAAATTCAACAAATATGCAAAATGATTTGAATTAATTTTTAGTGAATAGACTTGGTGTCGCAAAACTTAATTGTTAATCTGTCAAGGTTATTTGCAGTCATTATTTGTTTAGTATAAACGTAGATAATACTAAACAAGTTATAGATATGTCATATTGCATTAAATGGGTGACTAATATGTTTTGTGAAATTTCGTTAATAGGTCAAGTAATGAGTATTTGTGATTGTTATTACAATTTCAAGCCTTATCATTTATGTTTCTTCTTATGTAGCGTATGAAGCTTGAGTGGGCAAAGCAGAACGGTTTGAACCGTAAGAGGGCGTTAAGCGTTTCTGATGGTGAGGGTCGGTCATGGGGAGTGTATGTGGGAATCGAGGGGTCAAGAGGAAAACCCCGTTACAACATCAGAGGCATGCAGTCTTTTGTCGATGATAAGGGACTTCATACGGGTGATAAAATGCATTACTTGTTTTTCAAAAACCAAGGTTCGTTCAGGCTTTCTAATGTGGTTAGAGGTGACGGTAATTAGATGGTTTTAGGTTGATGACACTTTTTTGTAGGATAACTTTTGGTGGGTAACATAACAAAAAAAGGGGTTGTGGTTTGCAGTGACTAACTTTTGCACGTTTACTACTTATGTGGTAATTCGTGAATTTTGGGATTTTTGTGTTTAGCATCAGTAATATTCTGACTGATTATGTGGATTAGTTAACAACACTATATTTTGCATAGTATGTTATGGATAATAGTTATCTATGTTAATGTTAATTGGTTGTTTAGGAAGTAAGATAGTAAACATAGTGTATAATGTTTTTTTTTTTAAAAAAATTATAATTTAAAGATAGTGTTGTTTGTTTTTAGTAAATTGTTTGACTTTTTTAAAATTTTATATTAATCACTTATTTATACCATTTTCTTAAGTATGGAAATCTGTTTTATAAACGTATTTTAGGTTACTAAATGGTTTGACTTTTTTAAAAATCATATTAATTACTTATTAATGCCAAATTTTATAATTATGGAAATAGTTCATAATTAATCAACGAGATGTGATTTCCAAAACAATGATATATTCTTCGGATTGTATATTGTTTGACCAGTTTTTAGAATTCCTATTAATTCTTATTTATGGAATAATATAGTATTTTTAACAAGCCATACATCACAAACATTAAAATTATAACTTTTTTGTAAATTCAAATCGTCCAATTTTAGCAAATAAATAATCAAGGTTTGACTTTTTTTCCCTAAATGCAAACACAATCTTTTAATGCAAAACAAATTCAGTTATTTTTTTCCTTTTATAACAACTTATGTGTTTTTATTAAGTGGTCAACACGGTTTGACTTTTCCAATCAATAGATAGTAACAAACAATAAATTGTATTTATTATAGAAATTTAAATAATTTTTTTTTTATTATAGCAACTTTTAATCTAAATTAATTTTCATTTCCATCGCATCTTTTTACCTTTTTAATATTACTAATTGCTTAACATAAATAAATCGTGGAATTTAGATTGTAAGTACAGACTTTGTTTTTAAAAATTTATTATCACTATTTCCTGGAAAACTCTATCAGGTATGTCTATCATCTTTTACATATTAAGTCAATTATTTATTTTGCATCTAATGATTAAATGTATATATTCTATTAACTTGCAGGTTTATGTATCCAAACATGGAAGACTATAGAATGGCATTAAATCGCGGATGAGTCAATACAAATCAAAATTAACTTATTTAGAACTTTTGAAGCTATCAAATAGAAAGATGCAGGGAGAAACTGTTTGTCCCGATATGTTTTTGATGGATTAACAGGTTAGTTTTTAATGTATTCATGGTTTCATTTATGTTTTTAACATATTATGTGCTTTCAACATTACATTTCGGCAATTCAACATTGATAAGCATCTTGATCGTTATGTTATACGCAAAGTTACAATCAGTCTTCAATAGTTGCTTGTCATGAAGAAATCTTCCTTGATATTCAGCTTATTATTATGATTCAGTTATTCCAATATTATTAATCTTATGAATATTTGTTACATGTTTATTTTTTTCCCAGGTCGCTCAACATCTTTTTGAAAACATCGATATATGTTAATCTTAAACACAGAATGCATTGTCTTTGAACATTGTTGTTTGACTTATTTATTTATATATTCAAATTCAGTTTTTAATGTAGTTTATTCTAACAATTTTGACATTTCATTTAATATTGTAGGATTCTATTGGAGATAACATACGCAATGATGAGGAAGTGACCCCTGAGATCTTCCTTTTAGCGCCTGAGCTTGAGAAATAGAAATAGTTAACAATTTATTTAAACATTTGTCTGTTATCTGGATTTTTATTTAATGTTTGTGACAATTTGATTTTCTTCATGATTGGTTTGGCTTTTTTGTTACAAATTTCATCTAAATAAATTGTGTGTTTGCATTTTATTTTCTTTTTTGTTACTTTGTTAAAATTCAAATGATGCAATATATTTATTTTATGTAATATTGTTATTAGAAGTTTGTTATTAATTAATTTTTTGAATTACATTAATAACTATATCAGTTACAAAAAAATTAATAAAACCAAATTAAGTGATTACCATAAAATAAGGAAGATGTTTTAATTAGTATCAATCATAAATATTTATACTAAAAATAATACAAATTTTCAAATTTCGAATCACATGACATTCGAAAATTTTCAAATTCAAATTTTTAAAACTTCTTTAATAATGGTAATTCATTAAACATATTAATTAGCATTTTTAATTATACATTTACTACCATCCTCTATAAAAACCACATTTTGTCAACACAATTTACATACAAACAATACATCATGCTTTAACACTTTGATCAAACAAAATTTTAAAACAATCAAAACCTTCAAAATACTTCTGCTTTGCTATTGTATGTTTGCTCGGCTGTTCGTTTGTACAACTTGAATGTATGTCAATCTTTTCTTTCATTTGTGCATTTTTAGAATATCATGATTATTTGTGTTGATTTATATTGTGTTAAATTGTGATGAAACAGTTTATGTAGACATTTGTTCCTTGTGGGTGAACTGGGACGTAAAAGACTTTCTAACACTTCAAATGGTATTTTTCTGCTTATATCTACAATATATTCCTTTTTATATTACTTGTCTTTTGTCATTTAACTTATGTTTTTTTAAAGGTAATGACAAAGGAACACCGTTATCTAATATCTCTAACGGTAAACGAAATTCATATATTTTAAATCTTTAGTTATATGATAATTGTACTATGCAATTAATTTATTTTTCTTCACAGTTGTATCAAATGAAGAAAAAATTAAGCATGCGTCCGATTGTCGTAAATTTAGAAAATCTCAACTAGATGCTAAGAGATGCAAGGTCAATAATCCAACAAATGATGGAATTCAAAATGTACCACCAAGTGGATTATTTAACCACGACTCCATTGAATCTTCACACCATTGCAATGTGTCTACACCCGGTAAAGTTTTATTATAACACTTATTATTTTTATATCTTTGTATAGAGTATCAAATTCCAATGCATATTAATAATTTTTGTTTTATTTGAATTAATTTTTCTATTTTGTTAATGTGAAGTCCAACAAACACCAATGTCTAACATTTCAATCGGTATGTTTTTTTTTTACCCGATATTTTATGCTAAGAAATATTAGCAATTTTCTTATTTATTTTCATATAAAAACTATTATTATTTAATCATTTGTTTCTATGTTTGAAGTCAAAAGTAACATTGCACGTGATTCTCGCAAATTTCGAAAATTACAACTTGATGCTAAGAGATGTAACATTGAGCAACCTGGAGATACAAATCCGTCAACATCCAGCAACAATGTATTTTCAATTGACCTATCTAGCATTACCTCAACCTTCAACACCCCATATACCGCATCTTTTTCCGGTAATATTTATTGTTTCAATTTAATAATTTGTAACATTTTCTTAATTTCATAATTTTCAATCTTAAGGTAATTTATTTATTTATTTATAAACAGGTTCAACAGAACGTACTCCTTTGTCTAATATTACAAATGGTATTATACTTCTATCTTGATTACGTTTGTATTTATATTATGATAACATTCTATAACTAAAACTTCATTTACTATACAAACTTATTTTATTTTTATAAATAGTGTCAGTGGCTGATATCAAAAGACAACATTCTGCCGATTCTAGAAGTTTAAGAAAAGCACAACTTGATGCTAAAAGACGTAAAGTTAATTCCATTACAGGATTGCAGAGTCAATCCATCGTTACATCTGGTACCACTTTCTTTGAATAAATTACTTATATAAATTTGTTTCTCTTATTAATATTAAAATTTAACTTTTAATATTATATTTAGGTGAAGGTGTTAATTTTGCTAGAGGTTCAAATGCAACAACTTCTGTTCAGACAGCAACCATGAATACATCAACTCATATTTCCATGTTAACACAAAGTTCAAGTTTATGTAACTTAGCAAAGTTCAACAATGGAGTAAGAAGTAATCGACGCTGCGTGTCCCCTGTTCGCATGGTTGCTTTGTCAGACGAAGAAGATATGAATCGTCAAACCATTGCAGATTCTCGATATAAGGGTGTCTCTAAAGGTAACTGTTATTTTTAGGTTTCAATTAGGATTTTATATTTTTTTATTTATGTTAATATCATCTCTATTTATTCTATTCACAAGATTATTTGGATCACGGTGATCAAACGGTTGTATGTGAGATGTGTAATGCGAAAATGTGGAAATCGGAAGCTGGCAAAGGACAACAAGTTAGTGGGAGAACATCTTACATGTTATGTTGTGGTTATGGCAAGGTGCAACTTCCAGATTTCAAAGAGAGCAGTATAGAGTATCAGAATCTTTTCAAGAACACAGACTTCCGAAGCAAATATTTCTTAAAGCACATTCGACGCTTCAATTCTATGTTCTGTTTTACTTCAATGGGAGGCAAGGTCGACTCAAATATTAATAAAGGCAAGGCTCCATTCATATACAGAATAAGTGGTGAAAATTATCATGCGCTAGGTGGTCTTATTCCTAACGATGGAAACACACCAAAATTTTCTCAGTTGTATATCTATGACACTGAAAATGAAGTCTCCAACAGGAAAAAAAATTTCAGGTAATCTTATACAGTTTATTAATATTAAGTTTTACTTAAACTTTCTTTTTTAGGATTTTGTAATATTTTAATTTTTTTAATTTTTTTAATTTTTTTTATTTCTTACAGTAAGGAAAAAGGAGAGTCTAAAGATTTTGATGAAAAAGTTGATGTTGAAATCATTCAGTACATCAAGTCGATGTTAGACTCTAAAAATCAACTTGTGCAAAGCTATAGGAGTGTACGTGATCGATTTCATGATAATCCTGATGTTAGCCTTAAGTTACGTCTTATTGGTAGTAGAAGTAAAGATGGCCGAGTATACAACTTACCAACTTCATCTGAAATCGCTGCCCTTATACTTACAGACCATGATGACGAGATTGACAATCGTGATATTATTGTGGAATCGAGAAAGGATGGTCTTAAGCGGATAAGTGAGCTTCATCCAAAATATTTAGCTCTCCAGTATCCATTGCTTATTCCATTTGGAGAAGATTGTTATAGGGTTGATATACCTCATCGGGAAGAAAGGAAATCTAAAAAGAAAGTAGATTCAAAGTGTTCAATGAGAGAGTATTTTGCATATCATATTCAAGACAGAGTGTAACACCCCAACCGATGGCGGAAACATCGGTATGTCACGTATTGATGATTGTTCAGTAGCTCATGGTGAATAATAAATTTCATTAAATAATTTAAATAAGTTACATACAATTGTTCTAAGAATTTGTACATCACAAGATGAAAAATACTAGCTACACATCTTCAAGCATTAACTCAAATCTTCATGCAAGTATAACCTGAAACATGTTAAGTTTGAAAATATTTTGGGTTAACAAAAGTTGGTGAGAATACATAGGTTTTCGAATATAATAGATAACAATAGTTTGTACAATAATCACAGTTGTATAATGATAGAGTATGAGTCCGACATGTAACAATGCGTCTTTGTACAATCAAACCTTGTGTCGACTGAGACCTAACTCGCAAGTTAGTAAAAGTGTAACTGTTATCGATCATCCCTGAATTTATGCGGGGGGGATGGGTTTGTCAGACCTATAGCACTATAATCTAAACAGGCGACTTGATCAATGTTAATGATTGTACTGTGTCTTTTTGTTACAGTCAAATGATAGAATGAGTAAATGATAGTGTAATTGAATCACAAGTTTCAATAATGTAAGAATGTGTAAATGATAGTGTATAAAATGTTTAAACATGTTTCACCCCGAAATGTAAAACAGAAAAAGGAGCTATGTAAACTCACCTTAGCAAAATGTTAAGTCTCGTGAAAATAGAATAAGTGTAGCCCAACGATGCCAAGTATTACCCTATAATTAAGGTAAAAAATATGTCTAAGTCTTTCTAGTCTACAAATATTTTCTAGGGTTTCGAATTTGGGGATAAGTATTCGTGTGATTATTAATTAAATTGTTTAATAAATAAAAGAAATTCGATAAATAAATAAACAAAAGTCTTTTTGTAGACTTTAGATTAAAGATGGTCACATTATAAGGTTTTGAGTATGAAAATAATGTTTATAAAATTATTTTCTTAAAAATAGAATATTTAGTCTATTTATTTCTATTTTGTCAAAATATAACTTTAATATCTAAAAATATTAAAATTAAAGAATTATTAAATTAAAATTTCTATTTCTGTTCTAAATGGATGGAAATAATTTATATAAAATTTTGGTGCAAAAATATTGAAAAATGAATTTATTATGATTTATTTATGATTAAAATAACAAAAATCGATTAAAAATATTAAATAAATGATTTTTTGAAAATAAAAATCATTTCTGGAATGTTTAATGTTTTATAAACTCAGAATAATTTTTGTGAAAATTTATATAATCGTTTGGATATTTTTATAATATTTTATAATTATAATAGAATAAACTTGAAATATTTATTATATATAATAAATAAATAATTTTTGGAAAACTAAAAATTGTATGTTAAACTTTTCTATTAGAACATCATAAAATAATTTTTGTAGAATTTATAAAGAAGTTTTAGTATTTTAAAACCATTTTTAAAATAATAAAGATTATATAAGTAATAAAGGTTTTTAAAAAAAAGTTTGCACATGGTGAGGCTCGAACCCACGTCAAACCCGGGTCAAAGTCTTTAAATCATAAGCCCAGACCAGTTGGTCTGGACCCTGAGAACGATTAAACCTTTGTTGAAATAATTATATAGTTATACTTGAAACAAATATATAATTATTTTAAAAGAAAAGAAAAAGATGTGTGATACGGGACTCGAACCCGCGTACCCTAGTTTACAAACAGATGACACAACCACTTGATCTAGATCAGTGGTTGTGTCTGTTTTGTTTCTGAGTTAAATAAATAGCGAGGTCTGCAGTAACGTGATTATCCCCAAATTAACGATTCGAGCCCTAGGTTTTCAATAACCAAAATTAACGATTAATAACCCGATTTCTCATAGGGTTATTGTTGTTAATATGCCGATAAACAAAAACAACAAAAGAATTTAAGACTTACAAACTGAAATCATGATTGAAGGCCCGGTCAAACTTTAAGTCAAACGCGAACCAAGGGTAGGGAAAGAGAGATCGGCGAGTATAGGATGTGAAAGAGGGTCCAATTTATAGTGGGAGGCTCGGGTGTTCGAAATGGTAAAGTTTGACTTGTTTTCAATCATAAACGCGTGATTGATACAAATATGGTATATAATAATAACGATTAAGCTTGTATAATACGCGAAATGGGTCAGGCACATCAATCCTTGTTTACCATAATTGGATTAAGACGCGGATTGATGTTAATTATGGTTGATTTTCGTCACAGTTGACTTTCCAAGTCAACGGTTACGATTTAATATCCTTATATAATTATAATGCTTGAGATATGAAACAAGTATGTGATGTAGATCAGATGGTTGGTTGTTTGTGTTTAAATGAACCGGCCTAGGGCACGGGTTCGAATCCCGGCCCAGACATTATTTTTTAAACAATTATTCCACTAATATATAAATAATATATGCTTATAGTATGGTACTAGGGGTCCAAACGTGTCACGATATATTTTTAAAGGGCACGATAATGATAAAAATTCGGCGTTTTATTAAGAAATGTCGTAACATACATAGTATTCAATGCGAAATGTTACAGTCTCCCCTACTTTTGGAAACTTCGTCCCAAAGTTTATTGAAAACACAGGGTTGAAGGTGATTGGGTAGAAATGAAAATAATTGTGATCTGGAAAATTTGGGTTATAGCATGACATGAATAGAATAAACTGTCTCGAATAGTTTGGATAACAGGCATGTTATGTGTGAGTTGATTGACTAAATGAACTACTAGATAACTAGAGTTTACATTTGGTTATCTCCCGAAACCTTGATAGAATTTCACACTACCTTAACGTACCTGTAAATTCATGATTACGTTCCGGACCGCAATCACCAATTTACCTTACATTAGGGTTTTGTGTCCTTCTATTATTCTAACACACATGTAAGTAATGCAGAAATAATCATGTGGTTGAACCTTTGTATTTAATGAGTCCAACTGTTGAGCAGGAAAAAGACTCCTACCAGTTAGTGAGTAGGAACCTCTACCGATTGTTGAGCAGGTTCGATAGCCTCCACCAGTCGTGGAGCAGGTTGTAGGGCCTCTCCCGACTGTTGAAAAGGCATGATGACCTCTACCAATCGTTGAGTAGGTTATTTGGTACTCAACTAACTGTTGAGCAAGTACTTTATCCTCTATTAACTAAATTGCAAATTGATAATATGTTTATGTAAGCAAGTTTATAAGTATAACGAGTATAGTATATGAGTTGTAGTTGTATAGATTTAGATATTGATATAGCAATTAGTTCACATTCAAACAAGCATGCATCCAAGGGTTATGATTATACCATATAAACAACTCTTCAGACAAAAATTTCAATACTAAAATTTATTACTTGAATCAAATAGAGTCAATACATAGAATAAGAAGCAAACAACATTCGAATGGTGGGACTTGCTGTTAAGTAGCTGGAGGGTCTTGATCTCGGTTTAGTTTAGGGCATTGGTTTCGGAAGTGATTTGGGTCTCCACGTTCATAGCACTGACCATAGTTGTATCTACCAGGACGATTAGGATTAGCAACCTGAGCAGGGTTGGTTGGTATTAGGGTTTGGGGTCTCACGACATGTGTTGACCAGATGGCCATACTTACCACAATTGGTGCACAAGCGACACGCTGAAGCAGTGGGATGATGTCGTTTGCATGTGTTACAAAATGGAAAGTTTCCTGTATAAGGTTTCTTGTTAGAAGCTTGTGTAGTGAGGTTTACATCAGGATCCCTGGTCTTACGCTTCTGGTTCTCAGTAGTTACCGCGGCTACAATACTTGCTTTCTCGCCTTTCCGAACTAAGGTCCCGTTCTTTACGTGATTGTCAGTTAAGGTAGCTGCTAGACGCTTGGCCTTTTCGAGGGTAGCAGGGTTCCTTCCCCATACCGTGTCCTGAATCTGCATGGGTAAACCACCGATATACTTCTCAATGGCTACAGGTAGGGGAGTGACCTTATGGGGCAACAACAGACTGAGCTCATGGAAGCGGGTATTATAAGCAAGGTTTTCCCCACTATCCTGAGCAAGGGTGTGGAACTCGTCCTCTAATTTCTTGACCTCGTTACGTGGGCAAAACTCGGCTTTCATTATCTCCTTGACTTGATCCTAGGTCTTAGCAAGTGCAACTTCAGCTCCACGGGTGCGCTTTTCCTCATTCCACCAAGTGAGTGCTCGTTTGTGAAGAACACTCATAGCATAACGGACCTTAAAGTTATCGGGACACTCACTGTTAATGAAGGTATTCTCAATACCCTCGAACCATTGTAGAAGACCAGTAGCTCCTTCATCTCCACTGAACTTAGGAGGATTACAGGTATTAAAGTGTTTGAGAGTGCAGGCTGGGAGACCATTTGAAACATTTCGCATTAAATAGTTGTACGTTACGTATAATTTGGATAAAAACGACAAGTTTTATTACTATGTACATTTAATTATTTTTGTGGCATTTTTACAATGATAATTATATATATATATATATATATATATATATATATAAATGTATTTGATAATAATAATAATAATAATTCAGTTTTTATAAAAAAAAATATATATACAACAACATGGAACCAAATCAGATCCAAGCCCAAACCTCCCTTTCACTCTTAGAAACTTCGGAGCCCAGCAACCAGCCCAACACTGACCCAACCCAAGTAAGTTGGCCCAACTACTTCCCCTGGTCCCTGTTAGAAAAAGAAAACAAAAATTTCTGCTGCGGACCGGACTCGAACCCGAGTCTAACCAACACACAACACACACTCACAACCATCTGGCCTAGCCTTCATATCTGATTCATACCCGATCTATTATAATTATATCCTTTAATCCAAAACCCTCACAGTTGACTTGGAAAGTCAACTGTGATTCACGACTTGCCAAAAACCACCCCATTAACTCGTAATTAACCCATGATTTGCATCATTACATGATTACCGGCCTATTATGACTAGGATACACGATTATTGATCATCAATTGTTACCAAGATTACCTATTACGCGTTCCACATTAAATGTATGGTCAACTCTTACCATTTCATCGATCCAGAGCATAATACTATAAATTGATCGTTGTAGAACAATCACAACTCGCCAATACATCTCTCTCAATCCCCAATTCTTCACATAACACTCTGTCCTTGCTTATACGATCGTGTTTTTGACTTTCTGGTTTGACCGTCCATTCGTGTTTGATTAAACCTTGTAAGTATAATTATTTTAGTGGGTTTTGATCTTCGGCATTCACACATCAATAGCCCTAAGGTTAATTGGGCTATTGATGTGAGAATCAAACGATTGCAGAATTAGGGTTCGAATGTTTGAATTTGGGGATAAACTCGTTTTGCGTATAGTATTTATTTTAAATAAAACAGAAATAATCACAACCACTGGTCTGGACCAAGTGGTTGTGACTGATGCTAGTTTCCCAAGCCACCCGGGTTCGAGTCCCGGCTGTGGCACGCCCTTTTTCCATTAATTCTTTTTTACCAAAACAAATCAAATATTTATATATAATACATTTAATTTTATAAATTCGTTTTTAATTATTAAAACCCTCTTATAAATTCTAAAAAAATTACTTTTAACTAATCTGATGTAAAAGTTTTATCCACAATTATTAGTTTTCAAAAATTAATTTATTTAATATATATAATAATTAAATTAATTTTATTCTATTATATTTATAAAATTCCATTAAAATATCAAAACAATTTTATAAATTTCCACAAAAATTATCCTGAGTTTGTATAATGATAAAATTTTCTGAAATGATTTTTAATTCTGAAAAATCATTTGTTTAATATTTTTAATCAATTTTTGTTAGTTTTAATCATAATTAAATCATAATAAATCCAATTTTTAATATTTTTTTCACCAAAATTTTATACAAATTATTTCTGATTATTTAGAACAGAAATGTGAATTTTAAACTTATAATTCTTTAATTTTAATATTTTTAAATATTAAAGTTAAATTTTGACAAATTGTTATAAATAGAATTAATATTCTATTTTAAAGAAAATAATTTTGTAAAAATTATTTTTACACTTTAAACACATTATTGTGACCATCTTAAATTTAAATTCACTAAAAAGATTTTTGGTTATTTATTTATTAAAATTCCCTCAATTATCAAACATTTTTTATATTAATCAAACAAGCATTTATCCCCAATTCGAAGCCCTAGAACATATACATTAGTAGACTAGATAGACTTAGACATATTTATTACTTTATTATAGGGTGATACTTGATACATTTGGGCAACACCAATATTCAATTTTTCAACAGATATAACATTTTGCTAAGGTGAGTTTTACATAGCCCCTTTTCTATTTATCACCATTTTTGGGGTGAAACATGTTACAACATTATTTATGCAATTCAATCATCAATGTGTCTATGTGTATTTCTATGTTGCATTATGTCTTGAACATGACTAGGGTAAGCACAATTCTAGCATAAACATTCATCAGCCAAACGGTATACATTGATAGATCTATTGGACTGACAATCCCACCCGGATACGTGCCTCCTACAAAGGTTGCGTGGGTGTTTGTTACTGCAATATAAACGAGTGAACCATGAGCGTATGGGATGTACCACAATACAACAGTCACAATGGTTGATTATGCACTCGATTTACTTCTAGTATGTTTTCACATATGGACTAGATTGCCATGACACATGAATTGCACAACAATTTTATTCGATTATCAAAACCTATGTAATTCTCACCAACTTTTTTGACCCAAAATATTTTCAACTTAACATGTTTCAGGTTCTACTTTCTTGAAGATTTGCTTGAAGATATGTGCATAGTTTTATTCAATTTGATGTACGAATTCTTGTAGAACAATTGTATGTAATTTATTTAAATCATTTAATGAAATTTATTATTCACCATGAGCTATTGAACAATCATCACTACGTGACATCCCGATGTTTCCGCCATCGGTTGGGGTGTTACACCATTCCCGTTTCCATTCCCGTTTCCATTGTGGTTTCCATTGCCGTTTCCGTTTCCATTGCCGTTTCCATTTCCATTGCCGTTCCCATTCATTTGGATGACTTGAGCCAGTAAGTTAGGAACCAGAGTTGCGATCTGTTGCGCCATTTGTTGGGAAATGATCGCAGGTAGTTGGGCATCACCTCCATTATTGTGGTTAGTGTCGTGGTTGTGGTTGTGATTGCTACTCCCTTCATCATGATTGTCACCACTGTTAAGGCGAGCGCTGCGATGTGGAGGCATGATCTGTAAGAGACACAATGAAGGTTCAATGAGACATGAATGGGGTAATATAAGGAATGTAATCATTTATCCATTAATTAAAACGAATAAACGAAAACGTTGACTTATCAAAGATTCTAGATTCTAATATGCGCAATGCCAGCCTAGACAGAAAACTCAGAATACAGGCGTTCACCCTTCCAAATTGCACGTGTTCGTTATTAAAATCTAGAACTTCTCCGAGATCTCAAGGTGGTTCAGGCTAAACCTGAGGATTTTGTCCTATTAGTCTAAGAGTAGATCCAGTGATGGAGAAGCAATCTTCTTGTAGGGACTAAGATAGGGATAAGAAGTGGGAGGAAGATAGAGATTAGAAACAAATAGGGTTGCAAGTAAAAGGAGCAACTACTGATTATAATCCTATGGTTATAGACTAGATTATTTTTCTAATAACCTAATTCCCTATAACCATGGCTCTGATTCCAATCTGTAACACCCCAACCGATGGCGGAAACATCGGGATGTCACGTATTGATGATTGTTCAGTAGCTCATGGTGAATAATAAATTTCATTAAATAATTTAAATAAGTTACATACAATTGTTCTAAGAATTTGTACATCACAAGATGAAAAATACTAGCTACACATCTTCAAGCATTAACTCAAATCTTCATGCAAGTATAACCTGAAACATGTTAAGTTTGAAAATATTTTGGGTCAACAAAAGTTGGTGAGAATACATAGGTTTTCGAATATAATAGATAACAATAGTTTGTACAACAATCAAAGTTGTATAATGATAGAGTATGAGTCCGACATGTAACAATGTGTCTTTGTACAATCAAACCTTGTGTCGACTGAGACCTAACTCGCAATTTAGTAAAAGTGTAACTGTTATCGATCATCCCTGAATTTATGCGGGGGGATGGGTTTTTCAGACCTATAGCGCTATAATCTAAACAGGCGACTTGATCAATGTTAATGATTGTACTGTGTCTTTTTGTTACAGTCAAATGATAGAATGAGTAAATGATAGTGTAATTGAATCACAAGTTTCAATAATGTAAGAATGTGTAAATGATAGTGTATAAAATGTTTAAACATCTTTCACCCCGAAATGTAAAACAGAAAAAGGGGCTATGTAAACTCACCTTAGCAAAATGTTAAGTCTCGTGAAAATAGAAAAGTGTAGCCCAACGATGCCAAGTATTACCCTATAATTAAGGTAAAAAATATGTCTAAGTCTTTCTAGACTACAAATATTTTCTAGGGTTTCGAATTTGGGGATAAGTATTCGTGTGATTATTAATTAAATTGTTTAATAAATAAAAGAAATTCGATAAATAAATAAAAAAAAGTCTTTTTGTAGACTTTAGATTAAAGATGGTCACATTATAAGGTTTTGAGTATGAAAATAATTTTTATAAAATTATTTTCTTAAAAATAGAATATTTAGTCTATTTATTTCTATTTTGTCAAAATATAACTTTAATATCTAAAAATACTAAAATTAAAGAATTTTTAAATTAAAATTTCTATTTCTGTTCTAAATGGATAGAAATAATTTATATGAAATTTTGGTGCAAAAATATTGAAAAATGAATTTATTATGATTTATTTATGATTAAAATAACAAACATCGATTAAAAATATTAAATAAATGATTTTTCGAAAATAAAAATCATTTCTGGAATGTTTTATGTTTTATAAACTCAGAATAATTTTTGTGGAAATTTATATAATCGTTTGGATATTTTTATAATTATAATATAATAAACTTGAAATATTTATTATATATAATAAATAAATAATTTTTGGAAAACTAAAAATTGTATGTTAAACTTTACTATTAGAACATCATAAAATAATTTTTGTAGAATTTATAAAGAAGTTTTAGTATTTTTAAACCATTTTTAAAATAATAAAGATTATATAAGTAATAAAGGTTTTAAAAAAAAAAAGTTTGCACATGGTGAGGCTCGAACCCGCGTCAAACCCGGTCAAAGTCTTTAAATCACAAGCCCAGACCAGTTGGTCTGGACCCTGAGAACGATTAAACCTTTGTTGAAATAATTATATAGTTATACTTGAAACAAATATATAATTATTTTAAAAGAAAAGAAAAAGATGTGTGATACGGGACTCGAACCCGCGTACCCTAGTTTACAATCAGACGACACAACCACTTGATCTAGATCAGTGGTTGTGTCTATTTTGTTTCTGAGTTAAATAAATAGCGAGGTCTGCAGTAACGTGATTATCCCCAAATTAACGATTCGAGCCCTAGGTTTTCAATAACCAAAATTAACGATTAATAACCCGATTTCTCATAGGGTTATTGTTGTTAATATGCCGATAAACAAAAACAACAAAATAATTTAAGACTTACAAACTGAAATCGTGATTGAAGGCCCGGTCAAACTTTAAGTTAAACGCGAACCAAGGGTATTAGTTTGAGGGTTTTTATCAGAAATTGAGGGTAGGGAAAGAGAGATCGGCGAGTATAGGATGTGAAAGAGGGTCCAATTTATAGTGGGAGGCTCGGGTGTTCGAAATGGTAAAGTTTGACTCGTTTTCAATCATAAACGCGTGATTGATACAAATATGGTATATAATAATAACGATTAAGTTTGTATAATACGCGAAATGGGTCAGACACATCAATCCTTATTTACCATAATTGGATTAAGACGCGGATTGATGTTAATTATGGTTGATTTTCGTCACAGTTGACTTTCCAAGTCAACTGTTACGATTTAATATCCTTATATAATTATAATGCTTGAGATATGAAACAAGTATATGATGTAGATCAGATGGTTGGTTGTTTGTGTTTAAATGAACCGGCCTAGGGCACGGGTTCGAATCCCGGCCCAGGCATTATTTTTTAAACAATTATTCCACTAATATATAAATAATATATGCTTATAGTATGGTACTAGGGGTCCAAACATGTCACGATATATTTTTAAAGGGCACGATAATGATAAAAATTTGGCGTTTTATTAAGAAATGTCGTAACGTACATAGTATTAAATGCGAAATGTTACACAGAGTTGGTAAGTTCTCATTGATTTTGAATGCAAGGCGCCTTCTACAACAGTTTTTGGTTGACGTTTATGCTATGGTAGAGAGTGAATGGTTGTTTTATGTACGTCATCAGCAACAAAAACTTAGGTGTGACTCTTATACAAGTCTTCAAAACTTGCATCAAAATGGACCTACAGATATGGAAATGGTAGGTACACCTATAATATTACCCTCTTCTTTTACTAGTGGTGCACATTACATGAGGGAAAATTATCTTGATGCAATGGCTATTTGTAAAAAACACGGATACCCTGATTTTTTTATCACAATCACGTGTAATCCGAAATGGCCTGAAGTTAGAAGGTTTCTGAAAGATAAGAAGACAAATACTGAAGATAGACCAGACATTTTAGCCAGATTATTCAAAGTTAAGCTAGACTCAATGATGAAATATTTATGTGAAAAAGCACTATTGGGGAAGACTTCAGCAGGTAAAATACATTAATAACGAAAAATAATTCTTTATATATATATATATATATATATATATATACACACATTATAACCCAAATATAGTAATAAATGTATTCAATATATTCTTTTGTTTTATTTTAAATCATGTTTTTATTTATTTCTTTTATATTTTAATTTCATTACCATTTATTTCTACAGCGGTTTATACTATAGAGTTCCAAAAGCGTGGTCTTCCGCACGCTCATATTTGTCTGTTTCTTAAAGATGATAGCAAGCTGCCCACAATTGACCATGTTGACCGCTTCGTGTCTGCTGAAATCCCAGATAAGAATTTAGATCCTGAGTTGTTTAGTCTTGTGAGTGACTTTATGATTCATGGTCCCTGTGGACGTGAATATCCAAACTGCCCGTGCATGATTGACGGTAAATGCTCAAAGAAATTTCCAAAGAAGTTTTCTCCTGCGTCAATGATAGATTCAAATGGATATCCGGTTTATAAAAGAAGAGACTCTGGAGTATTTGTTGAAAAAGGAACCGCTCAGTTAGACAACAGACATGTGGTTCCTTATAACCCAACACTATTGAGGCGTTATCATGCTCATATTAATGTTGAATGGTGTAACCAGGCCGCTTCAATCAAGTATTTATTCAAATACATAAACAAGGGACCTGACAGGGCTAAAATTGCTTTTGTAGAAGATGATGGAGAAGGTGAACAAGTTTTGCAAAGAGATGAAATCAAAAAACATTATGATTGCAGGTTCCTTTCAGCATGTGAAGCTTCATGGAGGATATTTAAACACGATGTGCATTTCAGATACCCTCCAGTGATTAGGCTTCCTTTTCATCTACCCGGTGAGCAAACTGTTGTATACGGTCCACAAGAGAAGCTTCAAAATGTACTCAACAAACCATTAGTGTCTTTTACAATGTTTCTACAGTGGATGAAACTAAACGAAACTGAAGCCGTGGCACGTGAACTAAGTTATATCGAAATCCCAAGTAAATTTGTTTGGAAAGGTGATGAAAAAAAGTGGGATTTTCGGAAAACAGGTAAGCCAATTGGTCGTGTTCACATGGTTACTCCTTCAATGGGTGAGGCTTATTTCTTGAGGATTCTTCTCAATAAGGTAAAAGGTCCTAAATCTTTTGCTGATATAAGAACGGTGAATGGAAAAGTGTTACCAACATATCGAGATGCATGTTACGCTCTTGGGCTATTGGAAGATGACAAGGAATATATAGAAGCTATTGAGGAAGCTCATTATACAGGCTCAGGATACTCTCTTCGTAATTTGTTTGCGATGATGTTGTTGTCTAACAGCTTATCTAGGCCTGACCATGTTTGGGAGAAGACATGGAAGTACTTGTCAGACGGTATTATGCGTAGACACGAAGACGTATTCCAAATTGAAGGTAAAAAACTTATAATTAAAAATTTATTTTTTTATTTATTGTTATTATTTCTTCTTTGAATATTAATTAGAATGTTTTTCATTATTAGGTTTGTCTCTTCCTGATGATCAAATCAAGAACATCACATTGCTTGAAATTGAGAAACAGTTGCTTCGGAATAACTCCAGCCTACGTAGGTTTCCATCTATGCCTTATCCTGATAATGATTCGATTGCATTTACAAATAATCGTTTGATTCTTGATGAATTGAATTATCAAGTAAGTACGCTAGCTGAAGAATTTCATAGCAACGCACCTTCTTTAACAGACGAGCAACGTTTAATTTTTGATGAAATAATTGATGCGGTTGATTGTAACAAAGGTGGCCTATTCTTTGTTTATGGTTTTGGAGGCACTGGTAAAACCTTTTTATGGAAAACGTTGTCTGCTGCCATTAGATCTAAAGGGCAAATTGTTTTGAACGTTGCATCCAGTGGTATAGCTTCTCTGCTGTTATCAGGTGGAAGGACGGCGCATTCTAGGTTCCGTATACCTTTGAATGTTACTGAATCATCAATTTGTTCTATGAAGGCGAATAGCGATGAGGCAGAGTTATTGAAGCAAACTAAGTTAATTATTTGGGATGAAGCTCCAATGATTCATAAACATGCTTTTGAAGCTCTTGATTGCACAATGACAGACATCTTGAAATCAAAGGATTCTGTTAATTCTGAGCTGCCTTTTGGAGTTAAGGTTATGGTTTTTGGTGGTGATTTTAGACAAATCCTTCTTGTTGTTCCCAATGGTAGTAAAAGAGATATTATGAATGCCTCAATAACTTCGTCCAAGATTTGGAATAGTTGCAAAGTCCGTACGTTAACCAAAAACATGAGGTTAACAATTGGTAACAACGCATCTGAATCAGAAGAAATAAAGAAATTTGCAAACTGGCTTCTAGAGTTAGGTGAGGGTAAAGTTGGTGATTCATTTGATGAAGATGAGGCAGATGTAGAAATTCCAAATGATCTTCTTATTAATCATTCATCAGATCCTATTTGTAGCTTAATTGACTTCGTCTACCCTTCACTTCTTCAGCTTTACAAGAATAAAGATTAATTTGGAGAACGAGCAATACTTGCACCAAAAAACGAAGTGGTACATGAAATTAATGATAGGTTGCTTGCATTGTTTCCTGGAGATGAAGTCGAGTATTTGAGCTCTGATAGTATATGCCAGACTAAGAAAGCTAATAACCGTTCACAAGAAGATTTATATTCTCCTGATGTCCTTAATGGTTTAAAAATTTCTGGATTGCCTAATCATCGCTTAGCACTAAAGATTGGTGTTCCTGTTATGTTGTTGAGAAACATAGATCAACAAAATGGCCTGTGTAACGGCACGAGGCTACGAATCACCAAACTTTCAAAGCGTGTTATTGAAGCCGGAATCATATCAGGTGGAAACATTGGTACCAAAACTCTTATTCCTAGAATAAATATGATACCATCTGATAACAAGATTCCAGTCAAGTTCCAAAGGCGTCAATTCCCAATAAGCGTATGTTTTGCAATGACCATCAATAAAAGCCAAGGACAGTCTCTATCGAATGTTGGATTGTATTTAAGAGACCCTGTATTCTCACATGGCCAACTTTATGTCGCCCTTTCAAGAGTTAAAAGCAGGGCAGGTGTGAAGTTACTTATACTTGATTCTGATGGGAAGGTGCAGACTAAAACAAAAAATGTCGTGTATAAAGAAATATTTACTGATATTTGAATAAATGTATGTTGTATTATTTTAAATTTTAATAAAATATTTCTACTATATTTTTTTTTTACATCTTACGACTCAAAATAATTGTACGTTGGTGAACCGCGTGTAAACGCGGGCAAAAGTCTAGTGAATAATATTAAAAGGAAAATCACGAAAGGTAATATTAAAGGGAAAATCACGAAAGGTTTTCAAAGATTTTATTCGATAATTTTGGTCCAGTCTCGACATCTAACAACCTTTCGCTTCAACTGCTGGAGTGTAATAGATGCCAAATATAATAGGGAAAATGGAGTTAATTACTCCAAACTATCGCCTATTGGCGGATAATACTCCCAACTATCACTTTGGCCAATAGCACTCCCAACTTCCAACTTATTTTCTTCCATCATCCCAAAAACTAACGGAGGTCTAACCTGGTTAGTCTTCGTGGCCAAAATGTAAAAACAAAAACTTTGGGACATTTTTGAAACTTATTATTATTATAATTATTATTATTATTATTATTATTATTATTATTATTATTATTATTACTACTTTTTAAAGTTTATAAATCCAACCCCTCCTACTTTGTTCTCTGCACACAGAAGGTCACCGGTGATGGTGACCGGTGGCCGCCGCCGCCGTCGTCCTCCTCTCCGTAAGTATCACAACCCTCCTCATCCTCCCCTGTATTTGGTTAGGTAACCTTGTGATAACCCGATAACCCTTCTGTTTCTAAACCAACCATCAACCGAAACCATACATCTCCTCGTGATAACCCGATAAAACCCCTAATCGGAACCCTAAATCACTACCGCTGCCGTCAACCCTAATCGGAACCCTAAACCCCTAAATCACTACCGGTGCTATGTTGTTGTGCTGTGTTGTTGTGTTGTCGTCGGAGCAGAGGAAGAGAGAGAAGCAGATCATAGAGAGAGAGAGAGAGAGGGAGAGCTCGAAGGAGAAAGGAGGAAGAAGACGACGGTGACAGCTACGGTTGTGGTGGTGTTGAAGCTACTATGATGGGTGGTTCGGGTCGAGGGTTCCAGGTGGTGAATCTGGTGGTTCAAGGCGGCGGAGACTCGGTGGTTACCATGTATTGATGAGGGTTTTGTCTCGGGTCAGGTGCTTAGGTCCGAAGGCTAATAGTGTTGAGCCAATGATGGTCGGGTGATTATTTTTTGACTACAGGGTTGCTTGATGGTGACGAGGGGTCCAAAGGGTGGTGATTGCCGAAGAGAGTTTTGGGTGTTAATGGCAGGTTATGGTGATGGTTACTTGGTGGGTTTGATTCTAATGAAGAAGAAGGATTGGGGGGGGGGGGGGGGATTTATAGAATTTAAAAAAGAAATAATAATAATAATAAGAAGTTTCAGAAATGCCCCTTTAAGTTTTAGTTTTTACATTTTGGCCACACAGAAGTTTTGGTTTTTACATTTTGGCCACGAAAACTAACCAGGTTAGACCTCAGTTAGTTTGGGAGTGATAAAAGCAAACAAGTTGAAAGTTTAGAGTGCTAATGGCTGAAGGGATATGGTATTAAAACATGACAAATACCATACCATCGCCCACTTAGAACAGGCTTCGCCAGACGCTTACCCGCACGTTCTACGTCAGTGGATCGCTTTGCGCCCATCCTCCCGTTTTACGTCAGCGGAACGTCTGGCGACCACAAACCCGTTCTACGTCAGCGATGCTCCTGCCGCCAGACGCGTGCATTTATATTCACGATACACGTCGGCGGAACAACTGGCGTCCACCCGCCCGTTTTACGTCAGCGGTGTACCCGACGCCAGGCGCACGAACTCCCGCCCCTTTCACAGGGGCGGGCCAAATGTACCTCAAGGCTTCCTTGACAAGCGTCATTACAAGTGGAAGATACCTTTTGGGGCAGCCTTGGGACTCACCCCTGCCCCAAGCAAATATCTCTGACACGACAGACGGCCCGTCAGAGTTTCTCTCCAACCAGAGACTTTCCCCAGTCTGACGAGCAGAAAAGGCGATGACGTGGCAGCCTCTCAACCAAGATATCTTCCTGACAGAGCAGGCTTTTCTCTGTCCGTCTTGAAATCCTGGAAAGGTATAAAGTATCTACCGCCCGGATGCACCAATGGGCGAGCACCACGTGTCAACCGCCCATCAGCGTCCACTTACTGGGCGCCACGTGTACATGCGTCAGGACGGTAACATCTCCCCTAGCTTCCTACTTTACCAAAACCCACTTGCACCAAATGGGCCTAAAGGCTTGGGCCGGATTATGGAGACTCCTCTACCTGGGCCGGGCCCCATTAAAGGTAGAGGATGGGCTGAGAAAGTAGGGCAGCTCGGTACTATAAAAGGAGGACTCTCTTCTCCTTTTATTGGCATCGAATACCCAATACACTTTCACTCAAGAAGAATACGAGCTCTCGTACCTTCTTCACCCCCCTGTTTATTATACTAGCGATTAGAGGCTCGGCTCTTCTAATTGGTAGTCTCGTAAATCCCTGGTCTTGCCTACAGACCCACACGTATTTTATAATCACACTCTCTTTAGAAAATACAGTAGAATCACCGTACAGATAGTTCTCTTTTCAACTATCCTTACATTCGTGTTTCTTCATTGGCGCCATCCGTGGCCTTACCACAACCGCTCCAACCCAATAAACTTTTAGGGCCAGAATTATAAAAATGACCTCACCCCCACGAGCGTTCACTCCATCCGGGGCCGTCGAAGATATCACCGACGCCACCCCATCCCACCCAACATCAGGGGATCATAACAACCAACAACAACCACTCATAACCCCCAGAAACCTCGAGCCCCAGCTCGTAGATATAACCCCTCCAACGGAGGAGGAAATCGAGGCACTAAATAATGACTGGTATGACCGCCAGCGACAAATCCTCGACGCACAACTAGAACGCCGCCGGCGCACCGGTAAAACAATAATGGGCTCCTCCTCTAGACAACCTGCAAAAACAGCAGCACCCGCCCGTCACGGGGAAGGTCCAGGGCAAACCCCTGAGGACCAGGCCCGTGCAGAGCACAATCGGTTCGACGCCGAAGACTACGACGAAAGCTCGTGGGAGGATGACGCCTCCCGCGACTATCGTCATAGCCCATATTACAGGCGCGAGCGATTAAACCGCTACAACAACGACGCCACCACCGACCTATCACTCCCATACAGACCAGCCGCATTCGCGGATAGGTCTAAATTTACCAGGCGCATTTCTGAGGCACCAATCCCACCAAGACAACGCCTACCGGCCAACGTCAAAATCTACGACGGACTATCCGACCCAGATGACCACCTGGGCATATTCAATCAAGCCGGGGCCGTCATCGGTTGGACCCTACCTGTTTGGTGCCACATGTTCGCCCAGACACTCACCGGAGCCGCCAGGGTCTGGTTCGATAACCTCCCCATCGGCAGCATCGACAGCTACGACCAGCTGATCGAAAAATTTTCTCTCCACTTCAGCCAACAGCGCCGCCACAAGCGCGACAAAAGCCAAATCTCCCTGTGCAAACGCAGAGACACTGAACCTCTCGAGGACTTCATCGTACGGTTCAACAAGGAGGCCCTCCAGTTAGGAACCGGCGACGAAGCAACACGAACCTCCTTTTTATCTAACGTCAACGATGACGGCCTACAACACACACTGCAAGGGAAAGATGGCGTCCCAGACGCTTGGGAAGAGGTTGTCCGCATCTCAAAACTCTACGCGGGCAACCAGAAAACCATGCGCCAGAACCAGAGAGGGAGTTCCAGCAACAACCGCAGCCGCGGCAATAACCGATCATCCGTCTGGAACCGCATCTCCGGCTCCACCGACGAAGGACGATACTCAACTTCTGGCGACGCCAGAAACATCATCGGCAACAAACAAAACCGCGAACAGCGGAACAGCGGCCGCCGAAACCAAGATTGGACACCCCTCACCAAAACGCCATCTCAAGTCTTATCACAAGTCCTCTCCACCGGAGAGGTAACTTTTAAAATCCCCAAGCCCATGGGGGCAAAACGAAAAAATGTCGACACCACCAGGTTCTGCGAGTTCCACAAAGACGTGGGCCACGATACCGACAACTGTTATAGCCTCAAAATGGAAATAGAAGCGGCCCTACGCTCCGGGAAGCTCGCCAACCTGGTAAAAAACGTCCGCGCAGGGGCCCGCCGACAAGACGAACCGGAAAAAGCCATCAAAGACATCAGGACACACTACATCCGCGGTACCCACAGCAGACAGATCAACATGACGAGAAGCACTAAACGAAAAACCAGCTTCCCTAATACCGCAACTACATCTGAAACCTCAAATTGGCGAGAGGCCCAAGTCCTCCTCCCGATAATCCCAGGGGGCGCTCAATCAACGACCCCCCTCACCATCACAGCATTGTTCGGACACTATCGAACTTACAAAATGATGTGCGACGGCGGCAGTAGCTTCGACATCATGTACCAACAATGCTTTGACCAGCTAGACGAAGAAGACAAGGCACGCCTACAGCCAGACGCGCCTATCGCTGGCTTCTTCAACGAGATAATCCATCCCATCGGCAAGTTCGACTTTACGGTCACACTTGACGACGGCATTCACAGCCGCTCCGAGGTATGCACCTTCCACGTCATCCCAGCCACCTCCTCATATGATATACTGTTAGGAAGACAGGGCCTGGCGAACTTCAACTCCACCGCCTCAACCCCTCACCAAACCATGGGCTTCCCAACGCCCACCGGGATCGCATACATCCGAGGCAATCAAGAATGCCTCATGACAAGCCACCCGCCAGACGACTCGGCGGCGCTTCCGTCAAGCCCACCAACTGACGAAAGCTGGATCCTCAACCCAGCCTTCCCTGAACAGACCATCACCTTGGGCCGAACCCTATCCCCCCAGGTGAAAACACACCTAAAACAGCTACTGGTGGCAAACAAAGACATCTTCGCATGGCAATCATCAGACATGGTCGGCGTCCCAAGACACATCGCTGAGCACCGCCTCAATACATACAAAGACTCACGCCCAGTGGCCCAAAAGAAGCGGCCACTCGGCCCCGACAGAGTCAAAGCCATGAATGAACAAGTTGACGACCTACTAGAGGCGGGCATCATCAGAAAATGCAATCACCAAACCTGGGTGGCCAACCCAGTAATGGTGCTAAAAAAGAATGGGTCCTGGCGCATGTGCGTCGACTACAAGGACCTAAACAAAGCATGCCCCAAAGATCACTACCCTCTCCCAGAGATCGATTTGAAGGTCGACTCACTCGCGCCATTCAAATACAAGTGTTTTCTCGACGCATATCGAGGATACCATCAAATCCAAATGGCTACGAAGACGAGGATCGAACGGCGTTCAGAACAGATCGAGGGGTGTACTGCTACACCAAAATGCCCTTCGGACTCAAGAACGCCGGCGCGACCTACCAACGCCTCATGGACCAGGCGTTCATCAACCAGATAGGCGTCAACCTCGAAGTCTACGTCGACGATCTAGTCATCAAAAGCACCCACGAAGACACAATGCTCATGGACATCAAGCGCACCTTCGAACAGTTGCGCAGCATCCAAATGAAACTGAATCCAGGCAAATGCTCCTTCGGAGCAGAAGAAGGAAAATTCCTAGGCGTCATCGTCACCAATGGCGGCTTCAAACCCAACCCTGAAAAAATCCAAGCAATCCAGCGGATGCCGTCACCAAACTCGATAAAAGACGTGCAGACTCTGATGGGACGTTTGGTTGCTCTCAACCGCTTCCTATCAAACTACGCCTCCAAGTCTTTTCCTTTTGTTCACACTTTACGAAATGTACTCAAAAAAACACAGTTTCGCTGGACACCGGAGGCAGAAGTGGCATTTCGTGAAATGAAACAATGTTTAACCTACTTGCCAACTTTAACAGCACCGCTTCCAATGGAGCCCCTTACACTATATCTATCTGCATCAGAAACGGCAATCGGCGCCGTCCTATTAGTAGAACGCAACAAAGTACAAACACCGATCTACTATATCAGCCGAACTCTAGCAGACGCAGAAACCAGATATTCGACAATGGAAAAACTTGTCCTAGCATTAGTCCACGCGTCAAGACGCCTGCGACGATACTTTCAAGGACACCCAATCAACGTCCTCACAGACTACCGAATAAATACGGTACTATCCAAACCAGAACTCTCCGGTCGCCTGGCCAAATGGGCAATCGAATTAGGCGCACACACCATCGTCTACAAACCAAGACCCGCGATAAAAGGGCAGGTCCTGGCAGACTTCATCGCAGAAATCCCCACCGATAAAATCCAAGACTGCAAAGACGAACAAGACCCCAAGCCCATCCCAGACGACCGAATCACCTGGTCATTATACACCGACGGAGCTTCCAATGATCAAGGCTCGGGCGCCGGACTTCGCCTCGTCAGCCCCGACAAGACAGAATTCACGTACGCCGTGCGCCTAGAGTTCCCAAGCACAAACAACGAGGCCGAATACGAAGCATTCTTAGCAGGCCTACGGCTGGCGCACAAAATGGGCGCCAGACACCTCAACGCTCATGTAGACTCCATGCTGATAGCAGGCCACATGAACGGCGTTTACGACGCCAAGGACCCCGTCATGGCCCAGTACGTCGACCAAGCCAAGCTCCTCACCAAGAAATTCGTCACTTGCACCATCCTCCATATAAACCGAAGCGGCAACAAGGAAGCTGATGCACTCAGCAAAATGGCCTCCACCGCCTGGCCACATATGGCCAAGGAGGTACGTATCGAAACCCTACCTCAACCTTCGGTACCACTCAGACAGGTCAACATAACGCAGACAGGCGTCGGGTCATGGATGACCCCTATTCAAGCCTACCTAGCAACAGGCACGTTGCCACCTCAAAAAGCGGAAGCTCGAAAAATCCAATACAAATCCCAACATTACCAATTAATGAACGGGATCCTATACCGACGCTCGTACTTGGGGCCGTTATTAAAATGCATGGACGTCGCGACAGCCACCTCACTTATCAGAGAAATACACGAAGGCATATGCGGGATCCATGCAGGACCGAGAATGGTCGTCGCCAAAGTCATGAACGCTGGATATTATTGGCCGGGTATGCATCAAGACGCCGTCAAAATTCTACGCACCTGCTTCAACTGCCAACAACACGCGCCAAATACCCTGCGCCCCAAAAACGATCTGGTACCAGTTACGGCCGCCTGGCCATTTCAAAAGTGGGCCATGGACCTGGTCGGCCCGTTTCCAATGGCCCCCGGAAAGATACAGTACCTAGTCGTTGCCGTCGACTACTTCACAAAATGGGTAGAGGCCAAGCCACTTGCGTCGATAAGCGCAGAACAGATAAAAAAATTCATCTGGGAATTCATCATCTGCCGCTTTGGCTTACCCATGGAAATCGTCACCGACAACGGCACACAATTCACCGACAAAAAACTACAAGCTTGGCTAACGCAACTAGGCGTCAGCCAGATCTTCTCATCCGTTGCTCATCCGCAAGGCAATGGCCAGGTGGAGCGCATCAACAGATCCCTAGTCGAAGGCATCAAGACACGCCTAGGATCAAAACGAACGGGCTGGGTGGAAGAGCTACCACACGTACTATGGGCACATCGCACCCTCACAAAGACCAGCACCGGCGAAACTCCATTTAGCCTAACCTACGGATCCGAGGCCGTAATACCCGCGGAGATAACATTCCCGTCACCACGGGTCCTCAATACAGACAACACGGACAATGACAAAGAGCTACGCCTCAATCTAGACCTCCTAGATGACAGGCGCGATATCGCCGCCATACGCGAAGCAAACTACAAAAAACAATTGGAACGTTACTACAATTCGAAGGTCAAGGTTTGCGAATTCGACATCGGCGACTATGTCCTTAGGGACAACTATGCCTCCCACGCAGAACGCCCGGGAAAGTTAGCACCTAACTGGGAAGGGCCTTACAAAGTCCAACAAGTACTAGGAAAAGGGGCATATGCGCTCGAAAAACTCGATGGAACACCCATACCCAGATCATGGAATGTAGCGCAATTGCGCAAGTGCTACTTGTAAAAAAGTTTCAGTTTTTTATTCTTTCCTCTAAACTTATGAAGTTAATTTACCCTTCACAAACTAATTCGGCGCACTACTCACTTGTGAAGCTAATCCACTCTTCACAAGTGGCTCGGCGCACTACTCACTTGTGAAGCTAATCTACTCTTCACAAGTGGCTCGGCGCACTAATCACTTACGAAGTTAATCCACTCTTCACAAGTGGCTCGGCGCACTAATCACTCGTGAAAACAAAACACCTCACTCATTGGGCGCACTCCTCACTTGTTAATCTACTCAGCAAACGACACACAAACACATCAGACAAGATCAACAAGACGCAGAACAAAAGGAAACTTCATTTCATTTCATCAAACAACATTTACAAGAAAGAGAAAGTTACAAAATGATCTACTGAGGAGGCTCATGAGCCGTCCCGAGCTACCCGCCCCGGACCTTTCCTTCTCCGCTCGCTCTTTCTCTGCGCGCTCACGGCCTACGCGATCAGATTCCTCTACCCACCGCTTAAATTTGGCGATAGGATCGGGATCGGCCAGGCATTGCCGCACAACCTGCAGCACGGGGAACTCAATCTGCTCCAACTTCTGAAGCTGCTCCATCAGCAGCTGGTCCGTGTTAACGTCGCCAAAGGGCTGCTCCTCCACAGGCGCGCCATCCTTAGCGGCCAAGTATCCCTCCAACCAGCCGCTGTGGACGCCCGTGGTGCGAGCAGCATCAACCACTTCGGCAATCTGCTCGCCCATCTTGGGCGCATTCCAACAGCGTTCATATACCTGCACATCAAATAGAGGTTAGAACAAACAAGAAACAAAAAGCGAAGGAAAAACTTAGAAAAAGATCCGGAAACTTACCGCGGAGATCCCGTCGGACATTACCCACAGCGACTTCTCAACATACCCCCTTTGGGCATCAAGCAGAAGCGTCTTCTCCAACCCCCACGCTTCCCGCTCCCTCGCCATCGCCGCAACCTGCTCCTCCAGCTCGGACACTTGAGTGGTCATCCTCACCACATCGGCGTCCTTCGCCTTCAGATCACCAACGGCGGTGGCATACTTCGAGGACAGTTCCTCCAACTCCTTGCCCCTAGCTGCCGAGACCTTCTTCTCCTCAGCCAGGGCAACCTCGGCCTTTTGTATCAGTTGACGACGGCGCTCCAACTCCGTGTTGACAACCGCCGACGACTTGGCCCATGCCTTCTGCTTTTCAGCAGCATCAGCGTCCTTCTGGCGCAAGTCGGACTCCAACTTCCGAACCTGCTCCAGAAGACGTACACGAGCCGTCTCGTATACCTCCTTCTCCCTAGCAAGACGTTCGGCCTCACCAGCAACCGACGCCCGCTCATCCAGAAATTCACCCTCTCCTCTGTGCAAGGCATAAAGATTGCCTAAGGTCTGCGTTAGGTTCATGCACATCTCAGAGAAAAGGGTGCCACGGTCCTGAGCCCGATGATGGGCACGCTCCGCCGGAGGGAGCGCATAGCTCACAAACTCCTCAGCCACGAAGGGATTGAGGAACCTGCAGCTCTCGGTTATACGCCACCCAGGCGTATAAACCGGAGAATCAAGACGGAAGGCAGGTCCGCTAGAGGACGCAACCATGCCTTCGGCCCTTTGTGATTTTGGGGCCCCCATCCCACCACCAGGAAGTGGAACCTCAGCGACATCCTGCTCGCTCAGGTCCACAAACACGGGCCCGCCCCGCTGGCCCTCTCCACCCTGAGCACCCGCACCCTCGGCCTGCTCCTTCTTCATATGCACCAAATCCTCGTGCTGCTTCAGCAACACGAGGCGGCGCTCCTCCGCCTCCTTCTCCACCGCTAGCTCAGCCAAGCGAGCCTCCTCAGCCCGCTTCCGTTCAGCCTCAGCTAAACGGGCATCTTCTGCCCGTTTACGCTCCAGCTCCAACCGGCGAGCGGCAGACTCCTCCTCCTCCTTCCTCTTCAGCTCAGCTTCGGCCACGCGCCTGTCCTCCTCCTCCTTGCGCGCAGCCTCAGACATTTGCGCCCCCTCAGCTAGTAGGCGCTCTTCCTCGAGCTTCTTCTTCCGCTCCTCCTGATACTGTCGAACAGAAGGAGGGATGGAACCTACAAGGAAAAACGAAGACCAAAGTTAAAAAAGGAAGAAGGAACAGAAAAGGCATGATAGACACTCACTGCTAAGCTTCTTCAACGCCTTCATATAAAAAGGCTGACGCACCGGCGGCGGCTCAAGCTCCAGGTCACCACCAAGAGCCGCCCGCTTTGGCGACGATCCACCAGCCACGGTCTCCTCAACCATCTCTGGCTCCTTGCGCTTGCGTGCTGCAAACAACATCAGACGTCAACAAAACAATAAATACAAAAAAAAAAAAAAAAAGGGAGGTAAGAACAAAAATACTTACTGTCAACAGGCGCCTCCCCTGTCGGGCGACCTTCAGCAGTCGCAGCACCCCCTTGCGCCGTTGCCGAAGAAGACCCGTCTCCGGCACCACCTGTAGAGCGACGCGAACGATGGGCCAGATCAGATGAGGGATCACTCAGCTCATCATCAGATAAGAACACATAATCAACCCCCTCCGCCGTCTTGACGGACAGCGGATCAGGGTTGATCAAAAAACCTACTTCAAGGTTAGAGCGCGCACCTTGAACAGGGGCGGGGAACAGGAAGTTCTCCGCCAAAGCCTCCATCTCCCAGACACCGCCCTCTGGCACGGCCACATACACGGTCTTTACAGCCCGAGCGGCAAAGTAGTCGAAGAGTAGATCACCTGCGACGACATGCAAAGATATGAGACGCAAGACAACATAGCAATAATAGAAAAATAAATTAAAAGAAACTACTACTCACCCTCCACAGAAAGCGCACCACCATCACCGGCAGGCGCTACATTGTACCCCTCCCTAACGCCCAGACGGCTGAGCCCCAGCAAACGCATAATACCCTCATCCAGTTTGTCCAAGTCATCTAGACGACTTGGATGCGCAGAAAGCTCCTGGAACCACGCCTCCTCTTGGAAGTCCTTCATAACTTCAAAGGACGGCACCTTCTGCCCAGGGCGCAGCTCCAACGTCGTCATCTCCACTGGGATGACCTCCTTCCTCACAAAGAAGAAGCACCTCTTCCACTCCCGAAGAGTTTTTGGAGAACTCTTCGGTATGATCAGGCTCACGCTCTTGGATCTCTCCACAAAAGAGACCCAGCCCGACTCCTTCACCTCCAGCTTGTAGAACACATTGAAGTGCTCAAACACCGGCTGCCTCCTCAGGGCCCGACAGGTGGCCTCGAAGTGCATCACCCTCATCACCCCAAAGGGGCTCATCTGAGAAACGTGCACCCCGTATCTCTGAAGAACAGAGATGAAGAAACGAGACACCGGCAACCGGAATAACCCCTTCTGAAAATATGCCTCATATAGGCATATTTTCCCTTCCGGGCAATCTACCGGAGTTTGCCCTTTCTCCGGCAACTCTGGGTCCCACTCACGAAGAATACCAAATCTCTTGACCAAAGACCTGAATTTGTCTTTGGACCAGGAGATTTGGGCGTCTTTCATAGACAGCTCCGCCTTCTTATCTTCAGAAGACATCTTCAAACAACGAATCAGAAAAACCTAACTTTTTGATCGGAGAAATAGAAAGAACGAAGAGAATTCAGGAGAAAATCTCGAAAGAAGAAGAAGATGAAAGAAATCCAAAGGAGGTGGACGACTATTTATACCCATCGCATTTAATGCAGGTAATTATGACGGGCAGGCTTTCCAACATGAAGGTCCAATCACAGGCAAACACGTCACTCTGCCCATGTGCCAAGACGGCCCACGCGCCGCGCGTGTCTCACTCGCGAGACGGTCCTCCTACCCCAGCTGCCGATGACCGACACGTGTACACCCACGTCCAAAAAAGGATGACGATGACTGACACGTGTACGCCCACGTTCAAAAAACCGCCACCAACAGCTGTCAACACCCATCAGATGTACAACACGTGTCCACCTAGCAACTCAACAGTCGTACTGGCTGTCAGACACGATCTCCAAAGCAGGTCTACCAACCGTCAGGCACGTCTTTTCAAATTCAAAACATTCCCGCCTTTAATTTACACGAATCCCAAAGAGACAAATTCAATGCGGAGTAAATGCAGGCGCAGACCGCGACAAAAAATGACTTTTCACAACCTTGGCCGCGCAAACAGGGCCAACGCCTATCTTGGGTCAACGCCTGCGCGCCAGAGAGAAAATTTTGAAAAAAAATCAAATTTCACAACCTTTGGCTGCGCAAACAGGGGCAACGCCTATCTTGGGTCAACGCCTGCGCGCCATAGAGAAAATTTTGAAAAAAATCAAATTTCACAACCTTTGGCCGCGCAAACAGGGGCAACGCCTATCTTGGGTCAACGCCTGCGCGCCATAGAGAAAATTTTGAAAAAAAAAAATCAAATTTCACAACCTTCGGCCGCGCAAACAGGCCCAACGCCTATCTCGGCTCAACGCCTGCCCGCCATAGCGAAAATTTTGAAAAAATCAAATTTCATAACTTTTGGCCGCGCAAACAGGCCCAACGCCCATCTGGGCTCAACGGCTGCGCACCAAACACAATCCATGCGCACCCCGTCATACGCCCACAGCTTGATCTCTGTGCGCGCACCAGTTGACGAAGAATAAACGAAAACACACGTCCACTTCGGTACATGAAAACCCAGTGACGACTGGATGTCACTGATAGTACACATGTGAAATCAAGTCCAGCACTCCCCAAAAATACAGGTCAGCACTGGACTGGGGGGACTTGAAGGGATATGGTATTAAAACATTACAAATACCATACCATCGCCCACTTAGAACAGGCTTCGCCAGACGCTTACCCGCACGTTCTACGTCAGTGGATCGCTTTGCGCCCATCCTCCCGTTTTACGTCAGCGGAACGTCTGGCGACCACAAACCCGTTCTACGTCAGCGATGCTCCTGCCGCCAGACGCGTGCATTTATATTCACGATACACGTCGGCGGAACAACTGGCGTCCACCCGCCCGTTTTACGTCAGCGGTGTACCCGACGCCAGGCGCACGAACTCCCGCCCCTTTCACAGGGGCGGGCCAAATGTACCTCAAGGCTTCCTTGACAAGCGTCATTACAAGTGGAAGATACCTTTTGGGGCAGCCTTGGGACTCACCCCTGCCCCAAGCAAATATCTCTGACACGACAGACGGCCCGTCAGAGTTTCTCTCCAACCAGAGACTTTCCCCAGTCTGACGAGCAGAAAAGGCGATGACGTGGCAGCCTCTCAACCAAGATATCTTCCTGACAGAGCAGGCTTTTCTCTGTCCGTCTTGAAATCCTGGAAAGGTATAAAGTATCTACCGCCCGGATGCACCAATGGGCGAGCACCACGTGTCAACCGCCCATCAGCGTCCACTTACTGGGCGCCACGTGTACATGCGTCAGGACGGTAACATCTCCCCTAGCTTCCTACTTTACCAAAACCCACTTGCACCAAATGGGCCTAAAGGCTTGGGCCGGATTATGGAGACTCCTCTACCTGGGCCGGGCCCCATTAAAGGTAGAGGATGGGCTGAGAAAGTAGGGCAGCTCGGTACTATAAAAGGAGGACTCTCTTCTCCTTTTATTGGCATCGAATACCCAATACACTTTCACTCAAGAAGAATACGAGCTCTCGTACCTTCTTCACCCCCCCTGTTTATTATACTAGCGATTAGAGGCTCGGCTATTCTAATTGGTAGTCTCGTAAATCCCTGGTCTTGCCTACAGACCCACACGTATTTTATAATCACACTCTCTTTAGAAAATACAGTAGAATCACCGTACAGATAGTTCTCTTTTCAACTATCCTTACATTCGTGTTTCTTCAATGGCCAAAGTAATAGTTGAGAGTATTATCCGCCAACAGGTGATAGTTGGGATATAAAATCCATTTCCCATATAATATAGATTTGTATAGATTTGTTTCATACTTATCTATAAGGAAAGAAATCATTATCTCTAAATAGGTGATCTCGATATATTATTGTACATGATATTCAATCAATGAGATGATTCAGAGAATTATAATCTCACACAAATAACTTTTGAAATTCTTAAATTTGGTAATTTAATCTTTCTTAAAACAATGTAATTCCCGATTTTCAGTTACATGATTATTATTATGTTTATCTACGACTGACTCTATAAATATAATCCAAAATCGAGTCACTAGAACGCAAAATTGTTTACATCCCTAATACCTTCCACGGTTTTCGCATCGGCAAGTAAGCTATCTATCCATCTTCAACCGCTTTAGTCGAAGTTTATGATTTTGTTATGTATATTTGCTTCGATTTTGCACGGATTAATCAAAACTTTTTGCTGCTTATTGTATGTTTATTATTTTAGCCTGCTTTTAGGGTTTTTGTTCTTGTGATTTTTAGGTTCTGCTAATGGCATATATGTGGTTTCTTTGTTATTTAATTTTAGGGTTCTTTGTTGCTTTTTGTATTGTTTTGTTAGGTCTGCGTGGTCTGTAGTGGTGTTAGATTGGAGTCATTTATTCGTCTAGTTAGCGTTTAGATTTTTGAGATACTAGCATATGTGTTTATTAAATTAGCTTGATTTTACGGTTTTTTGTTGTGTATTTTAGGTTTCTGCAAGGTGTGTAGTGAGGTTAGATTGTAGTATAGTCTATTTGTCGAAATAGCATTGTATAGATGGGGGAAAACAAGCCGGCAGCTTGTGCGGAGGATAATGTTGGGGGTGCGTGTAAGTTGATAAAGAAAGCTGCTGTAAATGACGATGGTGAGTATTCTGTTGGAACTGACTCATTGGAGGAGAAGTCGGTTCAGGGAGAGGAGCATGTGGCGCCGTTTGCTGGGAAGAAGGTTAATCAATTTAAGGCGTACATTGATAATTGTAAGGAAGAAAAAAAGAGGGAAGCTGCTAAAGATGCGGTGTTTCCATGTGTTCTCCAAATCATGCCAAACTGCGTGTTCAACAACAACGATCCAATTATTTTGGATGTGGATGTTATTTGGGGCATTCTTAAGGTATTTATTTTTTCAACATCTCGTTATTTCATATTTTTTTAGGATATTAAAGCGGTTGCAGATGAATGATAGTGGATGCTAGTATAATCACTATCATGTTAATTGGTTATCAATCCTGTTTACCTCTTTTGATAGTTAACATTAACGCACTGATTGGCTGAATAATTATTGTTTGGATTTCGCATGTCATGCATGAATGATAGTGGATGCTAGTCTAATCACTATCATGGTTTAAAAAGGTGACCCTAATGCGCGAGTCACATGAGGTGATCAGGAAAGCATCCCAGGATCTTGAGGTGGCGCCTCATCTACTTTTGGGTCGAAAGTGATCAAAGTTGTGGTCAAAACTAGGGTTTGTGCGATATTTATATGTAAAAACAACCAAAGGAATGAAGAAAGTATGAAAGTTTTGGTTTATATAAAAGATTAGTACTTAGTATGGAAAACACATGAGAGGGACGCAACTTATGTCTTTAAATGAAGCTTATCTAACTGTTCGTAGACCAACAGTCCAACACTCCACGTACGTGATGCGCATGCCTCACATTTTGTGCGTTGACCTTTTGGACCTCAACACCTCAAATTGCCTTGCGCTTTTCTAAACCAGTTACTCTCATAAATGTGTCCTGAATCATTATTTTATAACATGAATGACATGCATGAATAATCTATGGCACATTATTTTAAAGTTTGTACGCCCCCAAATTCAACTTTCTGTTATTATTTCTCCCTTTTAATATAGAAGGTAATATTGCTCTGCCATATTAGACATCTTTTGCCGATACCGAGTTTTATTTTATGCAGATTGGAACTCCAATTTGCGTTCCTCGGAGGGATTTTATTGATATTGGGCGTATCTCTTCCATTGAGAATAACCACAGGCCTGTTGAATATGCCAAGAAAGGACAGAAGGTGTCTATCAAGGTATGACACTTTACTTGACTAGAGTTTGTATATTGTGTTATATTAGAGGGTGGCAAAATGGGCGGGATGGGCAATGGATCAAAACTAGAAGTTTTTTATACGCAGGTGAAAACTGGCCAGGCTGAGCTGGACTGTCACACAGACATTTTTTAGCCACTTTTCAAATTTCAAAAATAATGTGCTAAAAAATATGGTTACAAAAACTGTATATTTTAGCAACATGTGCTAAATATGCACTTTTCCAATATTCGATATTGGAACTTCATATAATCTTTGAATGATTTGGATGACACTCATCGATCCCTTAGGTTAACCCATTAGAGATAAAACCTAATTGAAAGATATGGGTCTAAGTACAAACCCAATATATTCTTCTAGTTTTGTTTTGTTTAATTGTTTTGTTCATCTTAGCAATGCCAACTCAGTAATATTTTACGTATACATTACCTTAAAATCACACATGAGAAAATTTGAAATTTGAAATATGCAATGACCCAAACAGATAATGGTAGTTAACTATATATCTTTTTTTAATTTTCAAGTATTCCATTCCCCATATATAGTTTTAATTTTTTTTGTTATTAGTTGGATGATTTTTAATAGCCAGTAATTTTTATCAAGTGTTTTTATTATAAAGATGTGTTTTTTTAATCAAAAGTTTTTTCGAAGAGCAAAAGGAACTCATTCGCACCAATATTTACATCAAAATTCAAAACTAGCAACTTGCTAGAAATTACATCACCCAAAACATACACACACATATATATACCAACCATACCCATAAAAGGAGACAGATTTTTTTTTTTAAACATGATTAGGTGCAATTTGCAGTGGGGTATGTTTACAGCTGACAATTTCGACCCAGAGTTTTGTATTATTTGACAAGTCAAATGGGTAAAGTTAATATTTTTAGTTAAAAAGTATATGGGCTGGTCAAATGGGTCGAAAGTTTGTCTATTTTTAATTCACTCACCTTCTAAATCACTACTTAAAAAGTAAGATTAAAATATTTAAAAATCTTATTTAAGACACTAACTGTATATATATATATATATATATATATATATATATATATATATATATATATATATATTATATATATATATATATATTCATTGGAAGATAACTGGAACCAATGTCAATGAGCACAAGAAAATATCCGGGAGACGTTTCGAGATAGAAGACGAGCTTGTCAGTCGCATCTCACGAAACTCGATTGATGTACTAAAGGCCTACTATCGGGTAATTAAAAATTGCAATCTAAAATGATTTATTATTTCACATATGTATGTAGGCTTATAGTTCGTAATTCTGCATGTATACAGGATGAGTTGACTCATGATGAATGGAAGTTGGTGGTCAGCCTGAAACATCTCTTCAAGATTCAATGAGTTTACCAGTCTGTTTTTTCATGAAGTCCTTTTTGGTAAGATGTGGTGGCGGTTGGGTTTAGTGTATACTAAAAATTGTCGTGCACATTGATTTTGTCGATTTTCAGAATCAAGTTTGCAAGGTTTGGTCTCTCTATTTTGTGTTGGTTTGATCCATAAGAATTAACATCTGATTTAACCTGAATGAATCTAGTTTATGATGTGAAAAGCAGTTTTGCGATTTCCATTCTTGCGAATTTAAATATATTGTGTTCTGTTCGCATTCTGTTGCGTACCTTCGACAGCAAGACTGTTTCCTGGCATTGTAATACTGTAACAAAATCCATGCATATTTGCACATTGAGCTGCGATATAAACAGTCATCAAAAGTTTTAGTTCGGAGTCCAGTTTGGTTGGGAAGGATTAACAGGCTCGAGTTTCAGCTTGAGATTTAGCTCAACCTGTTTAGAGCTCTGGTTTCGAAGCTCTAGCTTGGATCAGGTTGGCTCATTTGTGTCATCTGGGTACGCAGCGGTGCATCACTGTTACAGTCGTTAGTTGGAGATGGTTCGAACAATATCAATGGTTAATTGGTTCTGTTTAGCCATCAGTGATCATCGATTGTTCAATTGCCTACCGGTGTTGCTGATTTCAAGTTAAAAGGGGTTTTGGTAAATGGGCTTTAATTTATTAGGTTTAATTTGGGCTTCAAAGTAAATAAATTATAAACTGGGCATAGTTAGCCCAATCCTGTGAATTTTGTGAATTTCATGTGAGGTAAACTTATTAGATCACCTGTAGTGGTGGCGCCATGGTGGCGTTTTGGGCCCCATAGCGCCGACAACATCGCCCATCCCGGGCGCTATGGGGGCGCTGCCCCTTTGAGCGTTATGTTCACAACGGGCGTTGCCCCTGAACTGATTATTATTATTGATCTCTGTATGTGTGTGAGAAGAGGAAGAAGTAAAGAAGAAGAGGAGAGGAAGAAGAAGAGGAAGAAGAAGGGTGTTGTCGGAGAAGATGGTGTCGCCGGAGAAGAAGGGTCTCTCTCTCTATATATATATATATGCGTGTGTGTGTGTGTCTGTGTATAGATATAGAATAGAGGGGTGGTTTGGGTATTGGATATTTATTCTATGTATAGATATGGTAACCTTGTGGATGGATGGATGGAAGGGGTAGGTGAGAAGATGAAGAAGATGTTCAGTAGTAGATGTTAGTGTTGGAATTAGAAGGAGTGTGTGGGTCTTTGTGTCTCAATAATAATGATGATGATGATGATGATGATGATGATTACCCAATCATTTATAAAGCCTCATAACGCCCCTTCCAACTACACCATTTTTTTCCATAACGCCCCATGACCCCCCCCCCCCTTCTATTACTTTATAATATTTTAATCCCCCATAACGCCCTATAACCCCCCCCCCCCCCATCCACTACACATGACCTTAGTATCTATATATTATACCAAAGCTCAAAATTCCACATGACACTTAAAGATGCCAACCTCCCCTTGAACGTGCCATGTGACATTAGGTGCTTTAAAAAAACAATTAAAACCATAACACATCTTCTCATTGCCTCCATCTATCTTCTCATTCTTCTCATTCCATCTACGATTATCACCACCGAAACCCTTCATCTTCCTCCTCTTTTCTGTACCGATAACCAAACCCAACACCCACGATGGCCGGTAACCTTTTGTCCTTTAATCCGATAACCAGCATCTTCATCTATTCTCTTTCAGTTGTTCGGTATCCATTAAACCATTCGATTATCTCATCCTTCATACACACATCCGATGATGATGATGATGATGATGATGATGATGATGGGTGTGTGTGATGTTATCTTTTAAAACTGTGAGAGTAGAGGTGAAGCCAATGATGTTGATGATGACCGGAGAACCGGTCAGTCTTCGTCATGTATTCCGATTGGATTCCAATCACATCTCTGGTAAATTTTAATCGTGCGGGTTGCTGAGTTAAATGTTTTTAAAATTTTCCTCCTTTGATCTCAAAGATTCAGATGGTTATGAGGGCTCGACGCGACATTTCCCTATGATTTTGAGGTTAGTGACTTCTTTCCAAAGGCGACATCTCTTTTCATTGGGAGACTTTTGACTTCTTCCTTGGGAATGAACAAAAAAGAAATCCTTTTAATGGGGGGACATGGCATAACCATGAAGGTCCACGGGTACCTCACTATCAGCACGGTAACAATTGTTTACATGGTTATTAGTTTTGTATGAAGTTTATGGTTTTGTTTATTTATTTTGGTTTTATGGATTTAATTTGTAGGATTAAGATCATGATTATTATGTAGATGTTGTTTGATATTTTTTTTCTAATTTTTACAACATTTTATCTGCAATTTTGCAAAAATATTAATCATGGATGAATTAGGGACACCTTCATATTTGGTTGTTGCTTTAGCTGTCAACGGAAGTAAGAAAACCAAATATGTTGTTAAATGGGCATTGAAAGATTGGTTAATGTTTCATATTAATATTTGATTCTATGTTGGATGGAAAATTCATGTACTTTATTTTACAGTGAATTTGGTTCCTGTTTCGCAAGTGCGAGAGGATTTGGTGATTGCTTATAGGAAGGAAGTCGAATGTGATTAGGTTCTCTTGCAGTTATGCAAATGGCACGTGATTTGGAGGTTATGATTTTCAACATTTTGTGGTAGCATTCTTCCTGTTTCATCGCTTGACTTCATTTGAGAATTTCGTTATTCTTTTCATTTGCTCGAATTCAGTCACCAGGGCGTAGGTTCTTTGCTTATTTATCCTTGTTGGTTTTTTAGGTGTAACACCCCAACCAATGGCGGAAACATCGAGGTGTCACGTAGTGACGATTGTTCAAAGGCTCATGGTAACAAACTGTAAATATTATTAAATTCATGATTAAGAGTCAATAATCAAAGTCAATCCATTGCATCAAGTCTCAAACAAAACGATACATAAAGCTTGTTTATTAAGTCTAAGTCCAAGCCTAAGTGACAATCATCAAGCGTTCCCTAAAGCATGTATAAAAATAAGACATCGACAATAATGTTGGTGAGTACACTTAGTTTGTGTATCTATCTATATATATAAAAGAAAACGTATATGCTGACGTGGCGTGTAATGGAGGCCTCAGCCTTTTCTTGAGAGTGCCACGTGGCATCATAATGGAGAGTTTTTGATGTTTTTGAATTGTTTCCTTTTTTAATTAAATTGAGTTATTTTAGGAAAAAATAATTTAAAAATAAATTTAAAATTTCCTCTCTCATATTTACTCCCATAATTTTTAAACGTTTATATCTTTTATATACGAGATTTTTTAAAGAAAAAAATTACACCAAATTAACGAGCGTTTTATTATCTTTCCAACGAGTACCATAGTGCTATATAAAAAACGGAGAAAAAATCGACTATTTTTTGTGGGGTTTCGTTCATAAAGGAAAAAAACACACAAAGTGTTCATGTTATCACGTAAAATTAGATTTTGTGGGGAATATGAGTTATTACTGATTATAATACTATGAACATGCAATGATTGAGAGATTTTGTTGTTAGTTAACTTGAGTCATTTGCAATAGGTTATCATGTAAAATTAGATTTTTCAACCCCGGGACCCTCCCGGGGTAATCAGCTAGTGTATAATATAGGTATAACAATGTTATACAATTCAAGTGTCATAAATCATTCAAGGCAATATGATAAGCACGTAAGCACATAATGCGGATCAAAATCAAATCTCTTATGATGACAAAGAATAAAGAATTAACAATGACCTAGAACTTCCAATACACATAGGTACTTTCCACTAGGCGGGTTGTCAATTCAAATAGCGTTATCCATTGTTAAAGTCGGCTAGCTAAGTTAATGAAGAAACAAATAACCCCACCACCGGTTAAGGATGATAAGATTACGAGTTACTACAGGGTTGATCCTTCACTAACAGCTACGACTTGGAGATACCTGCAAATAAGAGTGAATGTGTGGGTGTGGAGACGACTACACAAGGTAGCAGTTTATGACAAAAACGGGGTGAATGGGGATACTATCTAGTATGATATCTCTCCAGGTCAGTAGAAAGTGTCCTCTCCTATTGGGGGTGCGACCCCTTTTATAGGAGAGTTCGTATGCCACCATTACCCAAGTCCTAACCGTGGTTAGGTTGTCTCCATCACCCTTAATTATGTTAGTAAGGTGATATATGGAAAGCTAAATTGAAGGGAATAGTGGAATCGAGTACCGCCTTTATTGGTATGGTTACGTGATTCATGCATGGCTATTGACCATGCATGATATTCGCCTTGACCGGCATATGACCAATCTTTGACTGTTGACTAATCATTAATGAGCTTTGACCAAGTCCTGCGCGTGGCTTTCTTCCGCGTGATGATATTGTGCTGGGTTTGGGTACGCAGAATGGTGTATTCAGTACCCAATCCCATCAAGTCCCCCCAGTCCAGTGTGTCTCTTATCTAAGAAGTAATGAAGAGATGTGAGGGATGCTGGACTTATTTGGAGTGAGTTGTTGCCTATGGTCTTTCCGCTGCTTACTGCCTTTGCGTGCGTATGTTAGGCTAGTTGATTTGCGTCCGCGTATATCTTGTGTGGAGAACGGGTTTTGAAATTTTACGTCAACTATCCGCAACAAGTGAGACACGTCAGTTGGCATGTGTGGACAGTTGTCACTTCCCCCTTGAATTAGAAAACTTGTGGTCCATATGGCGAGTGGGGATGACGTGACTTCTGTCAGTTGAGACGTGTGTAGACACGTTTGAGCGGCGGTTGTCAGGCGAGTGGGCGCGTGAAGCGCGTGTGACGTCTGTTTGTCTTCAGTTGTACACGTGTCGTTTCCCTATTGGGCTCATCTCCGAAAAGCCTGTCCATGACGTCAGACACATTAATTGCAAAGCCTATAAATTGAATTTTGAATGTTGCTTTTCCATATCCAACTGTTTCAAAATTTTGAATTTCTTTCTTTAACGTCTCTGTTTTTCTGAACACCACCATATCCTCATTATGTCACAAGATTCCAAGACATTCAAGAGTCTAGTAAAGTGTCAAATTATGTCAAGGATCTGGGGAAAGAATCATCCAAAAGTATAGAGGCCACCACTATCAAGTGGGATGAAGCCTCCTACTTGAATTTTCTTGATCAGTACGGCATTTTGCCTGAGTGGGAGCTTGAACTTCCGGCCGAGGGGAAAACTGCTTTGAAGGCCCCTCCTGGTAAAATTGCATTGTATGCTGCAACGTTTACCAAGTGTTGTTTCCGTCTGCCGGCCACCAAGTTTGTGGTCGATGTGTTGTTGAAGTATGGAGTGCATCCTACACAATTGACCCTTTATGGGTGGTGCCGGATATTGCATTTTGAGGCTACTTGCCGAGCGTTGGAGATTGAGCCTACCTGGGAGAGGTTGAATGTGTTTTAGGTTCTTGAAGCGGCACGTGGTGGGAGCGGTTGGTTTAGTTTAGGCATTCGCCGGAAAATTAAACAACTTGTATCGGAGAAAGTGAAGTCCATGTACGAATGGAAAGACAAGTTTTTCTATGTCAAACATGGTGTCATTCCTGCACCCTTCCAATGGATGGTGTTAGGTTTAAAGGAAAAAATTGTTGAATTCCCTCCTATGGTGGGATTTAAAGACCAAGATTGGTACAAACGCTCTGTGATCATGCTACCCCTTGATGATGGATGAATGTCCGGAGAGCGTTTTGAATTTGCTGGGGATCAGCCTTATCTGCCCTGAGGGTCAAGACCCAAATCCTCCAAGAGGTATTGAAGTCATATTTGCTTTATTGTCTCATATTCTTGCTTTGTGTTATTGCTCACATGTTTCTTATACATCCAGATGTCTCCCTGTTTCAATTGTTTGCCAAGCGCAGTGAGGCAAAGGTATTGTATACTCCGGTTGTTGCAGGTGTGCCGCGCTTGTCTGAGAGAACAAGTGGGAATTTTTTGTTTCCCAATCTAGTAGATCCTCCGAAGCAGTATGTCCGGACAGGTTGTGAATTTAACCCATATTTTTTTTTGTTATGATTATTTTCCTTTTTATGTACGAAGGAAGCGCATTAGGTACGCGTTCTGCGTACTGATTCAGCGCATTCTTTGTGATAGGTGCGGGTATACAACTCCGCAGGAAAGCTAAAAATGATGTTGAGGAAGTTACTTCAGAGCACAAGGAGTCTTTTGGTTAGTCTTTATAACTTCTTAACTCATTCCTCACGCATAGTTTAATTTTATACAGATGTGGTTACCGCGCCAGGCACTAGTACTTCAAGGAAACGCGCTGTGGCCAGCAAGAGAGCCAAACCACCCGCTGCGCCCATCATAGTTGAGGAAGTTGACGAAGAATTGACGGAGTCTGACACGGAATTGGAGCATAAACGTGCTAGGCGTTCTTCTCCCATCCGCCAGTCGGATGACGTTGCTGAGGATTTGTATCAGCAGAGAATCACCGAGTTGAATAAAAAACAGGTACAAATTCCTCAGTCTTCAATTGGGAATCTAGAGGCCACCCGACCGGAACCTATTTCCGCAATTCCGGTGAATGTATTTAAACCGTTGACATGGCCGTCCACGGACAAGCTGGAAATTCCTGTTAAACCTCCGCCCGTGCGTGAGAATTTGCCTATGAAGACCTTGAGGCATCTATCTGGTACATACATTTTTTCCTCCCTCTTTACATCCTTTGTGATAAATTTGTTAAAATACTGTGAACAGCATTTTATGTAGGGCAACATCCTTTTGTAGAATCTCGGAAGAAGCATTCTTCTCTGGCGTTGAAGGATGCATCTTTGTCTGGTCAGCCTACTGATGTGGCCGCGCAGGTGACATCGGTTACTACTGAGACGGTTGTGGATGAAAATTTGTTATCTCAAGCTGAGCCAATCCCGGAGGATTTGGTTGTTGACGTGGAGAAGGATGTTATGCCACAGGGTGAGCCTGCCCAAGATGAATTGGTGACTGTTGCGGAGAAGGATGTTGGTAAGGGAGTGGATGAGTCTGAAACTCCTAATCTGAACATAGAGCGTCTTGATTCGTTGACGAAGCAAGCGCATAAGCCAAGCTCATCGCAGGGATTTGAAGCGGCGCTTGATAGTGGGAAAAGGATCAAGTTACAGTTGAGAATCCGTCCGGTTTCAAGCGCACAGTGGTGGAGTCAACTGTGGTTTATACTGATGCTTCTACCAGCGTTGGTGGTAAATTCGGTCATCGACGGAGAATGTTCTCCTCGCGCCCAGCTGACTCTTCTAGACCTTATCAACCGCGTTGGGATATCCTGGATACAACTCGATTTACAAATGCGCTCGATGCGCAAGAGTTTGTTATGATGTCCGTTCCTCCTGCGGAACGCGATTACCAGGATAGTGTTGACCGTCGTTCTTTGTTCATTGATATGGCAATGAACCTTTCTTTGGGTGTTAGTGGTCTTGGGTCCCTTATTAGGCGCGAGAATGAGTTTCAACGGGATTACCAGAATTTGAAAGATTCTGAAGCTGCGTTGTTGGGGCGCGAAGAAGAGTTCCAGCGTGCCCGTCATGACATCCGTGCAGAGATTGAGCATCATCAAAAAATTGCTCGTGACGCTGTTGAGGAGTTGGAGAGAGTGAAGAAGGAGAAAGCTGAAGCTTCTCAGGCTTGGTCCGTAGCTTGTAAGAGAACCAACCTTGAAACTGAGCAGTTGCGGACCACCATTAAGGAGTTGAAGCTTGAAAATGCCAATTTGAAGAAGGAGGTGGAGCAAAGCCAGGCAGCATCCGAAGAGAAGCAAGCGGAACTCGCTGATGCTATTCAAAAGTATAATGCTCAGCATGATGAACTTATTCGCGCAACTTCCTCTTTGTCTGATGCGGAGACCAAAATGAAGGAGCTAACTTTGGAGAACACCCAGGTTCAAGAAGAAAAAGCCCTGGCTGAATCCTCTTGCACGCAGGCCAAAATGGAATTAGACAAGGTGCAAGCTTTGTTTGGGCAAGCCACTGAAATGGTTGTTGCTGCCAATGAGAGGATTGCATGGTTGATGGGCGATGGAGTTGCTGGGGTAAGTCATAAAATCTTCCTTTTGTATTTTGGTTATTGGCTTATGCATTTTATTGATGTGCTATCTTTTGTTGCGCAGGTATTCAAGCGTGTTTGGAACGATCCTGCGCTGACAGAAGTGATTGCTCGCATCTCCAGTTCTTCCGTAAAACAAGGGATCAAGCTCGGTTTCTCCGAAGGCTTTTGCCACCATGCTGAAGGCAAGGAGAAGGAGTCCGGACCGTATGAGAATGAGTCATACGATGATGAACTGCTCAAGGCCTATGATGATTACGAGCATCTGAAGTTTGAAGTTTTTGACTTGTTAGAAGCTTGCGCGAAGACTGATGATCCTGCTGGGGAGTTGCGTAATTATTTCATCAAGTCTGACCGTCTTGGTGCGGAGCTTGCTGAAAAAGCGCGGATGGAAGAGAAAACCAAAATGGTGGCAACTGATGGTGAGGCAGGAACGTCATCCGCTGCTGAAGAGAAGCGCGCAGAAGGTGTCGGGAGTGATGATATCTCCCAATATCTGAACCTTGGTTGAACATCGTTGCTTTATTTTGTTTCCATTTCTCATCATGAACACTTTAGTTTTTTATGTGTAATGAACATTGTAGCTTTTTATGCTTTTTATATTCCACGTGTGCATGGTAATCATTGGATGATGTCATCTTTCATATATCTGACGCAGATGGCTGTCAGTCTGCCCCTGATGTGACGGTTGTGACGGTGGTGGCAGAATGACTGTCAGACTCCCCTAGGGTAATTGAGTGGTTACCATTAATGGTAATTAATGGTTATAACCTCTCTCCTCTATATATAGTAAGTGCATCCTCATTTTTTCATATTCTTGAAAAATCTATACCATTTTCTCTGAAAAGATGGCGTCCAACTCCTCAAACAAAGCTCTGAGTGCCAAGGAGATTTCAGCAATGCAGGGTATCATCAGATTGTCCCGTCATCCTGACCATGATCGTTCTTCCACCGATGCTCTTGATCGTCTGGCAGAACATTGTGCATTCCTGCTGTCACAAGAAGACATGCGTCCTGATAACTTAGATGATCAGGGTACTTCTGATGGGAAGCCTTTAAAGATGAGGAAGTTATCCGAGTTGGGAGATGTGAAGAAGACGACCACCAGGAAGGTTAGGGGTTAGGATATCTTTTCCATGTGTTGGAGTCTTTATGTGTAAAGTATTTTCCTTTGAGTCTCTGTTGGATCACTGTCTCTATGGGGTTTAGGTTGTATTTTGGGTAACTCCCCTTTTTGGTTTGTTTGTATATGTGGTAGTAATCTACGTTTTTTGATATGTAGACTGTGCTTATTGACCAACAGTATGTATGATACTTTTTGTAATATTAATGAACTTGGACTTCAGGTCCTTATTACAAAATTATTGTAGTAGGTTACATATAGCATATACGTAACTGAGCTGCATTCCAAGTACGTGGTATTGGCGAACCATCTAACCGTTCTAAGGCATATGCTCCTTTTCCCAATACTTCTTGGACTTTGTAGGGTCCTTCCCAAGTTGGAGCGAGCTTCCCCGGTTTTTCCGCATTTGAAGCTTCGTTATTGCGGAAAACAAAATCACCCACGCGGAAAGCTTGTTCTTTAACCCGCGCATTGTAATATTTTTCCAGTTGTCTCTTATACGAGGCCTCTCGGACATAGGCCAAATCTCTGCGTTCATCTAAAAAGTCTAGATTCATTCGCAGTTCTTTGTCATTGTCGATTGTCTGCGCGAGTAGAATTCTTGGTGATGGATTTGTAACCTCTGTTGGGATAATCGCTTCAGTTCCATATGTCAGGCTGAACGGTGTTTCCCCGGTGCTTGTTTTGGAAAGTGTGCGGTGGGCCCAAAGGACATGGGGCAATTCATCTACCCACCCACTGCGCCTTGTTCCCAGGCGCGTCTTAATGCCTCGACGATGCTTCTATTTGCGCGCTCGACCTGCCCATTGCCTTGAGGATGCGCAACGGAAGTGAATATCTGCTTGATTTTCATTGAGTGTAGCCATTCTTGTAAGTGTTGGTCCGCAAATTGCGTCCCATTGTCACTTACAATTTCCATTGGTAGACCGAATCTGCAAATGATGAACTCCCAAATGAATTTCTTGATCTTCCGCCCGTCAATTGTGGCCAATGTCTTTGCCTCTACCCATTTTGTGAAATAGTCGATGGCAACAACTAAGTATTTGACATTGCCTGGCGCTGTGGGAAACGGCCCCACGAGATCTATGGCCCATTTTTGAAATGGCCATGCCGTGGTGACTGGTATCAAGTTGTTCTTCGGTCTAAGTGTTCCGGGCGCATGTCGCTGGCATGCGTCACATTTGTGCAGCTCTTTGACCGCATCGAGGTGCATTCCGGGCCAGAAGTAACCTGCGTTCATGAGTTTGGCTACAACCATCCGAGGGCCTGCGTGTAATCCGCATGTGCCCTTGTGAATATCTTTTATTAGATATGTGGCTTCCGCGGAATCTACACATCTGAGCAATGGTCCGAGATAAGACCGCCGATATAAGGTGCCATCAATGACTTCGTAGTGCAAGGCTTTGTGCTGTAGTTTCCTTGCTTCCGCTTTGTTCGATGGAAGGATGCCCTTAGTTAAAAAGGCCATGATCGGGGTGATCCAGGATTCTTTTCCGGTTTGGATCACATTCACTTGTTTTGATGGAACAGATGGTGTGGTTAGTACTTCGACTTGTACATCCTTCGCCATGTGATCGAATGCGGTGGACGCCATTTTACTCAAAACGTCCACTGGCTTGTTTTGGCTTCTGCGGACGTGAGTAACTTTGCAGTAAGAAAAACTATTCATCAACTCCTTGGTGTGCTGTAAGTATAGGATCATGGATGATTCTCTGGCCTCATATGTGCCATCAATGTGGTTGGCGACCAACATTGAATCGACATGCGCTTCAATGTGTTGAGCACCCATCTTCTTAGCTATACGTAGGCCTGCGACCAGCGCTTCGTATTCGGCCTCGTTGTTGGTTGTTTGAAAATCCAGCCGAATAGCATAAGTGTACTCTTTTCCTTCTGGGGTTATCAAGCGTAAGCCTGCGCCTGCCCCTTCATCATTGCAAGCACCGTCGGTGAATAATTTCCATATCTGAGTTTCGTCGGGTGCAGTCGAATTTGACGATGTTTCTTTTGCGCATTCTTCGACTTTGTCAGCTGGGACCTCTGCTATAAAATCTGCAAGGATCTGTCCTTTGAAGGAAGGTCTTGCTTTATATGAAATTGAGTGCTCCCCCAGCTCTATTGCCCATTTTGCCAAGCGTCCAGAGAGTTCTGGTTTGCGCAGGATATCGTTGATCCGGAAGTCTGTGAGGACATTAATCGGGTGTCCTTGAAAATACCTGCGCAGTCTTCTTGAAGCGTGGATTAACGCGAGAACCAGATTTTCCATTGTCGAGTAGCGGGTTTCCGCGTCAAGCAGCATGCGGCTTATATAGTAAATTGGGGTTTGAACCCCCTTTCGGTCAACCATTAGTACTGCCCCCACTGCCTTGTCGGTGACGGACAAGTAGAGGGTGAGTGGCTCTTTTGGTAGCGGAGTAGTGAGCGTTGGCAGGTTGCTCAAACATTTCTTCATGTCTTGAAATGCGGCTTCTGCCTCTTCCGTCCAGTGGAAATTTGATTTCTTCAGACAATTCTTCAATGTGTCCACGAAAGGGAAAGATTTAGACGCGTAGTTTGACAGGAACCTGTTCAGAGCTACAAGGCGTCCCATCAAAGTTTGTACTTCCTTGACTGAAGATGGTGATGGCATCCGCTCAATTGCTTGAACTTTATCTGGATTTGGCCGAAAACCGTCTTTGGTGACGACGACTCCGAGGAATTTTCCTTCTTCCATCCCAAAGAAACATTTCCCCGGATTCAGCTTCATTCTCACACTGCGCAACTGATCAAAAGTCTTCTGGATGTCAAGTAACATCTGGTCTTCTTCTCTGCTTTGATCACTAAGTCATCGACATACACTTCTAAGTTTACACCGATTTGTTTTACAAACACGGTGTCCATTAGTCGTTGATATGTTGCCCCACGTTCTTTAGCCCAAATGGCATCTTTGTGTAACAGAAAGTGCCCATGTCTGTGCGAAATGTTGTTTTGTCTTCGTCTTCTTTGGCCATTTGAATTTGATGATAGCCCTTGTAAGCATCCAAAAAGCACTTGAACCTGTAAGGTGCCAAAGAATTGACCTTCAGGTCGATTTCGAGCAATGGGTAACAATCTTTCGGACAAGCTTTGTTTAAGTCTTTATAATCAACGCACATGCGCCATGTGCCATTGGATTTTCCCACCATAACTGGGTTTGCCACCCAGGTTTGGTATTTACTTTTGCGCAGAATGCCGGCCTTCAAAAGTTCTGTCACTTGCTCGTTCATCGCCTTTGTTTTCTCGGGCCCCATACTGCGCTTTTTCTGGGCTATTGGCTCGGCGTTTTTGTAGACGTTGAGCTTGTGCTCCGCAATGTGTCGCGGGACCCCAACCATGTCTGATGGTTTGAAAGCGAAGATATCCATATTCTTCGTTAACAACTGCTTCAAATGGGTGCGAATGGGGTCAGAGATTTCATGGCCGATGATAACTGTCTGTTCCGGGAATATAGGGTTAATAACCCATTTTTCCGGGTCGGTTCTGACAGTTGGCCTTGTTTGCTTTGAAGGCCTCGGCGTTTCTGTGGCATGACAAGTTTTGTTTCCGCGTACGAACGCAACCCCTGTCTTCGTCGGGAAACCTGCCATCTGATGTGGCGTAGACGCATTATAGTTGAATTTCGCCAACCCCTCTCGTCCCAGTAGGATGTCATGTGATGAGTTGACGGGGAGCACTGTAAAGTCACACGTTTCTGTGCGCGTATGCTTCCCGTCCGAGAGTGTGACTGGGAAGGTGAGCGTACCCAGTGGGTAGATTGTCTCGTGGATGAAACCTGAGATTGGCTCTGTTGTTGGTGTTATTCTTCTTTTGTCATCTTCGTCCAGCTGGTCAAAGCATTGCTGGTACATTATATCAGTTGTGCTGCCATTATCTAAGAACATGTATCGTGTTCGATAATGGCCAACCACCCCTGTGATGTTCAATGGAGCTATGGAGGAGGCCCCACCCTTTACCTTCGGCATTATCACTTGCTCTTCTTTCCACGAGTCATCTCTTGTTTCTGTAAAGGTACGCTTGCGGCTTGCGTTCTTGTGAATCATGTTGCATGTATTGCGGGAGACACTATACACGTGATGCGCATTGAGATTGCGTATCCTTTTCTGAGAGGGCTCTCCTGTTTCTGTGTTGTCCCTCTGTTTTCTTCTCATATTTTTTACGAGGTGTGTCAATTGCCCTGATTTGATGGCATTTTCAATTTCCATCTTCAAACTGTAGCAGTTGTCCGTCATGTGCCCATGGTCTTCGTGGTATTCACAGTATTTTGATCTGTCCACATTCTTCCTGTCACCACGGAGCTCCTGTGGCTTTGGAAATTGAATCTGCTCCGTTTTCAGCACCTCAGATGGTGTTTTGGACAGTGGTGTCCACTCATAGTTCTTCTTTGAATGTCCCTTATGGTCACGGGACCCTTTTGAGCTCAACATATTTCTTGCATCTTGTGCGGAGGAATACTTTCCTTCCTCCGTTGTGCCTGAGATTCTTGACCATACAGATTGTTTGCCTTTCCCTCTGTTGTGTGATGATTCATGGTGGCTGCTACTCTGGTGAGTGCTTTTGTTGCGATGAAAGGAGCATTCGGGGGATGCGTAAACTTTAGCAGCTTCAATTACTTCATCCCAAGCTTGTGGTATGCCGTCTTTGCCGGTTAAGCATCTCATCAGATCATCGTTCCTTACCCCATGTATGAATGCTGCGCGGGTAAGTTCTTCTCTGCATCCTAACTGGAGTGCCTCCTTGTTATATCTGACGATGTAGTCTTCTAGAGACTCATTATCGTTGCGCGAGCACAAGAGAATGTGTGCCTTGTCTTTCTTGTGTTTGCGCAGATGTGAGAAGTGATTCTTGAATTTTCTTATAAGGTCGTCGAAATCTTCCAGGCTTCCCACAGGCAAACTCTCGTACCACACTCTGGCTGCCCCGGTTAATGTTTGCACAAACAGGTGACACCAGGCTTGGACTGGCCATAACTTAGAGCTTCCTGCGCAATCGAAAGCGTGCAAGTGATCATCCGGATCGCGCAAACCATCGTATTTCCCGATGGTGTTTGGTAACTTGCATTCTTGAGGCATCGGTGCCAATGCGATGCGTGTGCAGAACTTCGATCTTTCTGCGAAAGTCTTTGGTCTGTATGGTTTATAGAGGTCATCATCTTTTGGTGCCAGACTGCTGGCAACAGACTTGGTGTTCTGTTTTTTTGTTGGAATTGTGATGCACCTCATCTTCTGATTCGTAACCGTCTGGTTCATCGTTCAGGTTGACGTGGTCCTGGCCGCGAGTATTCTTACCACGGCCTCCACCACGTACCGCCTGACGAGAACCTTTAGCGTGACGGTCACTTTTGTTTTTTCGAGGAGATTCTGAGTCCTCCTCACTTGTGTCGAAACTTAACGTTTTTTGGACTTTGAGTTTGGCTTGATTCATAATCATTTTCTGATATTCAGCAATTGTTTTTGAATTTTGCTGGGCCAACCACTCGTCCGGGTCAACCGGAGATAGGTTGGATTTCTTCTTTTTGTTTCCAGCAGATCCCCCCTTGCTTGGGTGGAACTGGAATGTCGAACCCGGTTGCTTCTGAGCCACATTCTTCGTGATCGTATTTGGTGTGACATCTTGGATCTCATCGTTGATTGTGGCATCAACCTCAGCATTGTTGTTTGTATCCTTTGAAAAAGCCATGTTGCTAGTTTGAAAGATTTGTTAGAACCGTCACGGATGGCGCCAATGAAGAAACAAATAACCCCACCACCGGTTAAGGATGATAAGATTACGAGTTACTACAGGGTTGATCCTTCACTAACAGCTACAGCTTGGAGATACCTGCAAATAAGAGTGAATGTGTGGGTGTGGAGACGACTACACAAGGTAGCAGTTTATGACAAAAACGGGGTGAATGGGGATACTATCTAGTATGATAGCTCTCCAGGTCAGTAGAAAGTGTCCTCTCCTATTGGGGGTGTGACCCCTTTTGTAGGAGAGTTCGTATGCCACCATTACCCAAGTCCTAACCGTGGTTAGGTTGTCTCCATCACCCTTAATTATGTTAGTAAGGTGATATATGGAAAGCTAAATTGAAGGGAATAGTGGAATCGAGTACCGCCTTTATTGGTATGGTTACGTGATTCATGCATGGCTATTGACCATGCATGATATTCGCCTTGACCGGCATATGAGCAATCTTTGACTGTTGACTGATCATTAATGAGCTTTGACCAAGTCCTGCGCGTGGCTTTCTTCCGCGTGATGATATTGTGCCGGGTTTGGGTACGCAGAATGGTGTATTCAGTACCCAATCCCATCAGTTAATGATTTTGTAATGATGCAAGTATACTGTGACACCCGGCATATTTGGCTTAAACCTTATAGTAACATCTAAGTCTACCTTAGCGGGAAACGTTTATAAACGGACTTAACTAGGTTGGTTGAGTCGGGTCAAGTTAGGATTGTCCAGGGTTCAATGATCTGGAGGATCATTGGGAGTCATTTTGGGAATACACTAGTACCGGGTCCCGTTGTTGGTGACATTACATAAACTAATTAAGTGTATGTGTAGATTATGGGTCGTGTGGTGGATTATATACATAGATGTGTTTAAATGATGTGTAGATGATTATCCATGCTTAAATATGTAAAACATAGACTAAGGTTGCATGCTCATATGTTAAGGTGCGTTAAAATGCGTTAAACACGACAAACTGGAAAACTAGATAAACATAGGTCCTGGTTCGACCACTTCGAGTGGTCGAAGGTGGAAATATGCCTTGGTTCGACCCTTTGAAAAGGGGCGAACCTGGGATATGGAATTGGAAGAATTTCATTCGACCAAGTCAGGGTTCATTCGTGTAACCTCACGAATTTTCCCATTTATTTTGCATTAAAGTATTTCCCGATCCATGATATAAAGTCTAATTTATTTCTAAGTATTCTTATCTTTATCCGTGCACTCTATTTTTCTAAGTTCATTTTATCATTGTACTTAAAAAAAATCTTCAATCATGACATATATCCTATCCTAATTCTATTTATAAAATCGTCATTTTATAAGACGGTGTTTTTATTTTATAATTCAAACTAATGATTTTTTTTTATTTCTTATTTAAAGCTAATCATTTTTCCAATTACATTTATAATCTCAAACAAGGAAGATATAAATTCATTTCAAAATATATATATATATATATATATATGTCAAAGTCCTGGTCAAAGTCCCAGTCAAAGTCTTAGTCAAATAGTCAATTCATCATAAAACCTTACTTTATGGTGTTGACAAATTTTAATGGCTAATTGAATCCAAAACTAGTATAAAAACCCACCTATGACCAATTATACTTGGCACCTCTAAATCGATTGTTTCAATCTGATTAAACTTTCCCTCATACCTTTCTTCTATAGTCTATTACTTCTACAATTGAAGCTTTGATTATAAGCTCTAGTAATTGGCGAATTGGAAGCTTGATATTCTTTCTTTTTCGTTTTTTTTATTTCTTCAATTTGGACTAGCTACGTTGTTGAGTCTTTGGGATTCGCCTCGCATACATTCACAACACTTAGAGGATAATTCACCTTAGCCAATGTGAGTTTACGTAACCATGTTATTGCAATTCTTTATACTTACAACATTATACTTAAGCAATTCTACATACATGTCTAGTTGTAAACTTTAATGCCTCATGATTTAGACTACAACAACAGTTTCAACGAGTTTCAACATTACATAATCATTAGCTATGGCCAAGCCGGCGATACTCAATAATAGATCTATTGGATTGCCAATCCCACACGGATACGTGTACCTCCTACATAGGTAGCGTGGGTGATTGTTATCGTTCCAACATATTATTAAGGTGAACCGTGGATGACGGGATGGACCTAAACTAGTCGGAGGTTTGATTATGTCGATTCAACATTCCATGTTTATTCATGTAGACTTAAACTTACGATAGACATATGAATTGCTAAACTTTTATACTTAAACTATTTGCTTGACATGGCTTATGTATTCTCACCAACTTCTAGTTGACCCCCCCTCCCCCATTTTTACAACTCAACAGGAAATAATGATGCATGAAGACTAGAGTATTAATATGAGAAGACAAACTGAAGTCTATGCTTGTTAGGTTTTTGTGATGGATCTCCACTTAAAACTCATTATGTATTTTCATTTTTGGATATTTGCACTTTAAATTAATTTCAATTAAAATTTGTTTACCATGTGCTACTGTATACTCATTCTTACGTGACACCCGATGTTTCCGCCATCGGTTGGGGTGTTACAATTCGACCTTGTGAAAGGGTCGAAGGAGGCTACCTTCGACTACTGACAGGGGGCGAAGGTGGAATAGTATAAATACCAAACTTTGTCATTTTTCACCATTTCACAAACCCTAACCGTCTCAAAACACTCTCAAACGATTTTAATCACTAAGGAAGGAGTTTTTGCTCTTCTTTTTTATAACCTAACCTACCAACAACATCTAAACAAGAATCCAAGGTGTGTTCCTAATCCTAAATCTTTTTAAGGCATTTTAATCCGTTTTTATCTAACCCTAAATATCCAGATCTGTTCTAAGGAAGATTTTATCAATAAAAACCTTTTAAACATCTTTCTAAACCTAAACCCTAACATTAAACATAGGTTTTGTATCAATAAACATATGTTAATTATGTGTTATGTGATGTTATGTGTTGTTTAATGATTTGTTGCTGTTCTAATGCTAGAAACATGATCTAGGGTTGCTATTGATGTTGGCTTATTGTTGTTTAGGGTTACAATTAGATAGATGGTGATATTATGGGTATTTTGGGGATTTTATGAAATCTAGGGCTTGTGCATGTTAAGTATTATTAATAAAATGAATGGGGGTTTTCAATTACAAGATAAACTGAGCATTTGTAGATGATTATGGATTGGTATTAAAAAGTTTCCAAATTGGGTAAAAATTACATGCATGATGTGACACTTCCATAATCTTTGCCATTTTGGGAAAGGGCTGAAACGGATAAGTTTTGGGGCAAAATTGGTGGGTTTTGTATGAACAAGTTATTCATACTTGACTGATGTGTTTGATGGTGTTTCGCGATGTTTCGAATGTGTTTGAAGCGTTTTTAAGAAAATTTATATAACAGGGGCGAACCTGGACTCATTCGACCAAACGAATGGTCGAAGGAGAGATTCCAGGGTCGAACCTGGGAAATGTTTGGGCGAACCTGATCAAACGGTCGAATGAGACATCAAACGGTCGAACGAAACATAAAACGGGCGAAGGAGACTTAAAAAGGGGCGAAGGTGGCTTTATCTGACTGGTTCGACCGTTCTGATGTAGAAATGAGATTTTTGATAAAAACTAAGTATTTTATGCTTGAACCTTGTGTGTAATCTATGTGTACTTGATTAGGTAGGGTAATGTCGTAATGAGTCACCAACGGGATGTCGGGTCGGTCTAGTGTGTTGGTTGAACATTTAAACACGCTTTAAAACATACTTGGTTACGATCTGGACAATCGGGGACTAGATAACCTTATGGTTATTAGTCGGAACACTTATGTGAACATTTTGATAGATCTCCGGTAGAGGGATTATCAAGGGCTTAGCATTTTACTAGTTACCGAAGAACGCTATCTAAGGTGAGTTCACGGCCCCACTTTTACAGCTTTAACTTTTGGGGGGAGAAAACATGCGCTAAACTATTTTGGTAACATATGTCATACTATGGTTTTAACTTTATATTGCTATACGATATTTGGAAGTCCCGGGGGAAACCATGAATGTGCGGGGATGCACAACGGGGGAAATGTGGATAGATCTATTGGGCGTGACCTGCCCCACTCGACGGCTTGGAGGGCCGGGCGGGTGCATGTTGTCTCGAACTTTGCTAAACATGCTGAACATTATTCGGGCTGCTTAAACATATGCTAAACATTGCTAAACGTGTCCAGTAATGGTTTCCAATCGTAGTAGTAATAAAACATACGCCTAGCTAGCGTACTTGGTGACATTGGTATAGTATGGACATGGTAACGTATTGGTAACTTATTGAACAAACCTGTGAACTCACCAGCATTATATGTTGACGCCTTTTTGAATTGTGTTTTCACCACCGTCGTATGGTGGTTTATATAGTAAAAATTTCAACCGTATTGAATATAAAATTAAAGATAATCTGACGGTTATATTAGACCGATATTAATGGAAATTAATATTTTTGACCGTGTTGGCTGGAGACGGTTGATATTAAATCGTGCTGACGGTTTGGTGATAAAACCGTGTGAATTTTTTTTTATAAAAAAAGGTTATATTTGTATTTAAATGAAAAAAAAAGAATCAGTGGAGTGTTACCTCCAAAAAAAGTGTTTCAGTAAAGTAAATCAGTGAAGTGATGTGACAAGACATGATTGGTTAAAATCAGTAAAAGAAAACTTTTATCCTACAAGCACCCCTTGTGCCCTAATCTCAACAAGTGTGACCGATGCCTGATGAAACACCTTATTTGCAGTCATCATGGCGTAGCACCATAATCTTGCTAGGATATGGCAATTGAACTCACATAAGTCGACTATGCGTCTAGGTACCGCAGTAGTTTTGACCATGTTTCGGCATGATAATTGTTGTGTTAGGTTAAATAATTATATTTTTTCCTAGATTAACTATCTGTTTATGTACTTTAATATGTGTATTTTCTTTAACATTAATGTTTAATTTCTAGTTTAATATTTATCTTGTTGTTTTTAATTTTTTTTTAAACCGTTAGCATTTTGGGGTGGAAATACTAAATTTCAAATTAAAAAATAAACGGTTTGAAAACCGTGGTTAAACACCCATGAACAGTCCATGGATCCGCTATCCGTGTCATCGGCGACCCTGTTGCCGTGGAGTTAGTGGGGTAATCGTGAGGTACCTACAAGGTTCACGGTAAGCACCCCGTCCCCTAACAACATATTTCATTGGAACACTACAAACTAGCAAGATGCTAGTTTTCATCCAACCAAATGTGTTGGTCTTGATCTCTTCAACGTTCCATCTACTAAATTTGACCCATTGCGAAGCAGTTTAACAATTCTTGAGCCCCAAATGAACCACATCATTGCCAAAAATATTGAACGCGATGCTTTTGTTTTTCGAATATCATTTTTTGGCATCTTATTTGGACATTACAATATCTTTGCTATCGAGTTAAGCTCAAGCCCCGGAACACGACACCAACAACAGACTTCTGCTCATATCCTTTTCGCAAAAGGGATTGTAAGAGAATATGGCTTGTGGTCTCGAAATCTACACCACACATTGACACAACCCGCAAATTGGAGAATCAATTTTTACCCCCCCCCCCCAACCCAACCCAGTTTTACTAGAACCTTCTGGAATGGTATTTTATTGAGGTTGGACTGTGTGGGCTAGTACCCAGATACACATAAGCCTGTTAATGCCACAAATACCACCTCGGGGCACCAAAGGGGCTTGTGAGAATGGTTCCAATTGTGAACCCCATATTGTAAGGTTTTTTGCCTGATCAAAGGCTTCCTTTTGGAAGGGGGTCGTAAATGAAGGTGACTTCACATTGGTTAGCCTAATGGTCGATCTACACCCAACAGAGTTTTACTTTAATTGAAATCCAATTAAATGATTACACTCTTTAAATTCTAAATTAATATGAAAATTAGGTTAATTATTTTCGAAAAATACATTTTTTAAAGGCGTGGTTCAATGGTGAAATCCTGGTTCTAACAACCTCCGTGTCACAAGTTTGAGTTCTCTCACACGCCGGGCCTTTTCAACCTTAATAGCTATGATTTTTCGGTGGACGAGAATCGAACATGTAACCAACCCTGGGCGGGAACCCTCTTAAGTGGTAAACCCTTCCACCTCAAACCAATTGAGCTGGAGATCATCGGCCCAAATCATATCATTCATAGTAGGGGCGGATGTAGTGTATACTTAGGGGTACGTTTTGTTACCCCTTAAAATAATTTTTACACAATATTACCCCTTGTTTTATTTTTTATATCCACCACTGATTCATAGTAACCATTATATAAAAGTTGATCAAAGAAAAAAGAACCCATTAAACCATGGAAACAATGTATGTTGTACGATTAAAAAAAATAATATTGTAACATCTAAATCGACTCTTTGTTTTAGATGTTACTTGCGGGATTTAAACTCACCACATTCGTAGAAGCAATCATCAATGTCAATGAATCGCAAGGACATGATTAATAACAGTTTTATGTACATTGTATCGTATTAGAATGACCTAATATGAAATTTTAAGAAGCGTGTTGCTATTCACAAGTATAAAAAAGTTGATGACTACTGTGTCAGGTTAAAGACTAAAGTCATATGGTAATTAATTTAGATCCAGTATGAAACAGTTAAACAAATACGTTTCTATCATGCAACACAGACTAATAATTTATGACATGAATAAACATGACTAAATTCTTGTTTCCAATCAACGTATAACTGTACCTTACACGTTATATTGCATTATTGTGTAAGCGATAACAAGCAACCTCTTTAAAAAGTTTTGGTACGCAACAAATATTCAAGACTCAAATTGTTAACACGTTTCATTGACAAAAGTTATATATGTCTATTAAAACATACTTTTTATAATAATCTGAAGCAAAAAAATATATGAACTTGTGTTATACACACACATACTAGTAGGGTGTTCGTGCAATGCGGTGGGAAACACCGACATATTTAAGGATGCACACGGTTCGATTCAGTTTAGTTATTAGTCTCAACTGAGAACAAAGTCATCGGATAATTGATCTTATTAACAAATCAATTAATTGGTTCAATTTATTTGATAAGATTGCTTGTTTTTAGTTCGATTCAGTTAATTTTTTGCTAATTGCCAAAACCAAACTTTAGCTAAAAATTTTGCTTAGAAGTAAATGAAATGGGATATAAATATATGAAATGGAGGTAAAAAGGCTAAAAATATGAATACATGGATTGTTCGGTTTCGGTTTGATTAATTTCGGCTAACTAAGGAAACAGAAAAACTAACATCCAATTTTACGTTAAATCAGTTTTTTGGTTAATTCAGTTTTTAATTGATTTGTTTGGTTTCGTCTATTTTCACTTATTGCTCAAACCTACATATTGTTAATCACACAACACATCAATTTTTTAACTAAAAAAATAATAGCAACACAATACTCAAATTAAAGAAAATAATATGTCCATTTTTATGATATAATTCTTTTTAATTTTTTGAAAGTATAAACCTGTAAAAAAATATGGCTGTTTAAAAATCGTGAGGTAGTTATTCAAGAAGCTTATAGGAGCTTCTAGCTTAAAGCTTTCAAGAAAAAACTTTTATTGAATAAAAAGTCTTGTTTGGTTGAAGAAGTTTGAGGCTTTTAAGTTAGGAGAAAAAACTCTATATTGAAACGCTACTAGTATTAGCGTTTAAGAAAAAACTCCTACCAGCTACAAGCTTTTAATGAGTAAAATTACACAAATACCCATTTTACTATAAAAAAACATACACACAAGTTTTTAGTTATGTCGATATTGGTCATTTTATACATTTTATTAAAAGATCTAGCTACTCTGTCAAATAACAAAATATATTTAAAAAGATATAGCTACCAGCTTACAGTCAACAGCTTTTTTTTAAAGGCGAACGTCTCAATATGGAGGTGGTAGAGAACTTCACACTTGCTCTTGCAGGTCCTGCCTCCACTCACACACTTAGACTATGTTGTTTGAACCGGTTTCACGCTGAAGTGGTGGTAGGCATAAGTGTAACCTAAAATAACTTGTGAAATAATGAATTCACAAAAAAGGAAAATCTCTATACTCAACTAACAATATATTTTTTATACTATTTTATTAACCGTATAAAAACAATAACAATATAATATATTTTATTTGATGAGTTACAATTGACAACTATCTCCGAAGTGCGTCAGGATGGCAGCCAGCGGTGGCGCGTGAGATAGGGTTTGAAGTGATTGGATGTAGCTTTGACGGAGAACGATCGTAGCCGTTGGATGTAGTTGGCGCCCATTGTTTAGATAGGCTAATTGACGTGGCACTACGAGCATGTTTGGCTCTCCTTATTTCTACCTCCTTATAACTTATAACTTTTTCAAAAAGTTAATAAGTTACAAAAAGTGTTTGGCAAAAGGAAAAGGACTTTTTTGTTTTAACTTTTTGTAAGCCTATGATAAGTTGTTTTGGAAAAGTAAGGAATGAGTGACTTTTTGAACCTCCTTATAACTTATTGATGGTTATTTACCTCCATACCCTTATTATATCCTTGCACCTTCCCTCCTTATACCCTTTTTGGTCATTTTACCTAAATAAGTTAAACCAAACACTTTTTTACAAACTAACTTATCAACTTATTGTTTTTCCCCACCACATAAGCTAATCCAAACACTTTTTTAAAAACTCCTTTTTAAAAAGTCATAAGTTAATAAGTCCTTTTAACAAAAAGTCCTTTTTGCCTCAAATAAGTTTATCCAAACATGCCCTACATCACCTCAAAATATCTTTAGAATATTTAGACACCTAAGTTGGCCTTTTACATTAGGGAGACGGAGCGTAACCAGAATTGATTACGGATACCCTATTATCAGCACGATAACATCGTCGCCACCTGTGCTGTTAGTGGTCCCGTGAAGGGTTTACGTGAGAAACTTCACGGATCTTTAAGTGTGTTGTTTATTTTATTATTACTAGTGGGTTGGCCCGCGCGATGCAGCGGGTGTAACCGAAACTCTTTTGTAGAGCACATGCTAACCTAATATACCTACTATGAACCTAACCACTATTACATGAATATTTCTGAATACCTTTGTTTGAAATTCATTATAAACAGAAGCTTTCTTCTTCGTTTGTGGAATCCGGTGATCATATAGTTTAGATTAGATTAGACATATTTGTATGTATGAATATAACGTAATAATTTCAGAATTCATATAATATAGTATAGATATAGATTATTCCTTCTTTTCTTCTTATTCTTCTCCCTCCTAATAACCACCCATCTTCATAAACATCAATAATATCTTTATGCTTAAGGAGGTGGAGATGGAATGGATGATGGGTAAGGTTGTACTATTTTCGGTTATGGGTGTTGAGGTGGTTATTTTGGCTGGATTGGTGAGGGTAGGTGATGGTTGATGGTGTGTGTGGGTGGAATTTGTATGGAGGTGGAGAAGATGGTTGGTGATTGAATGTGGTGTTTGTGGTGATGGTAATGATGGTGGGGTTAAGTATTTATTTGTTTAAATGAAAAATAAATAAACGAATCAGTGGAGTGCTGCCTCCAAAAACGGTTTCAATGAAGTGAATAGGGATGACAATGGGTCGGGTTTGGGACGGGTTTAGGTAATCCCAACCCCATACCCGATTAGGTATGCTTGTCCCAAACCCGTCCCAAAACCCGTCGGGTTGTATCGGCAATTACCCGTCGGGTATCGGGTATACCCGCGGGTTTCGGGTAAACCCGTTAATTTTTAAAAAAACTTATCCATTGGGTATATCTAACTAAAAACATGTTGGGTATCTCTTGTGTGACTACCAACCAATTCATTTAGCATATCAAATATGTATGTAAATGATTACAATGTATAAATATAAAATAGTTAAATCATATAAAAACACTAAAATACATAGATAACAGATATTATACACAAATAATTGATGTTTTTTTAAAGAAGATGACAAACTAGATGGATAATTAATTAGATATATTATGAATACATATTTTAAAAGATATATAGGAAATTACATCGGGTATCTAATCGGGTAAACGAGTATACTTTATCGGGTAATCGGGTCGGGTAAATGAGTATATCATCAAATCCCAAACCCGCAAAAAAATAAAATAAAAACTAATCCATACCCGGACCCATACCCGATTACCAAGCCCCAAACCCGTCCCAAATGTGTCGGGTTTCGGGTTTACCCATCGGGTTCGGGTTTAATTGCCATCCCTAGAAGTGAATCGGTGAAGTGATATGGCAGTGTAGAATTAGTGTAAATCAGTGAAATTGAAAATGTTTCAGTAGAGCACCTCGCCCCCTTATAACTATGCGTAAATTTTATATTAATTTAATAAGACTATAAGAAGAAGAAAAAAAATTGAATGAAAAGAGTTTCGAAATCTGGATCGGACACCGAAGTTCAGACTGGATTTTCAAAATCTCGTACTCAATCAGATCAATTGTATAGGTGCGATTTCTAATTTGACAAGTAGTATGATGTAGTTGTAAGAGCATTGACTAAAAGATCTATTATTATTAGTAGTAGTTCGTCAATTAAATTGTATAACACACATAGAGAAAATATAAAATGTAATGGTGTTCATCGATTTGAATAATTCGAATATCAAGTTACTAGTTTATATCTCGGGAGCGTCCCGGGTTGAGAAATCTAAGTAAAGTGAATAAAATTAGAAGTATTTAAACTATAAAAATGGCATCTGCCAATATATAATTAATGAATATTATTATTATTATTATTTTAAACAAATCTCTGTCATAAGTTATTATATTCTAATATAAAAAATGGGTAATTGGGTCCGGTATCACCTAATCCCAGACCCGACCCAAACCCACAATTTTTTTAAACTAATTCCAAAACCTGACACAATACCTGTCGGGTTACAAAAAATAGTCATTTTTTTCTCCGTTTTTTATATAGCACTATGTTACTTGTTGGAAAGACAATAAAACGCTCGTTAATTTGGTGTAATTTTTTTCTTTAAAAAATCTCGTATATAAAAGATATTAACATTTAAAAGTTATGAAAGGAAACATTAGAGAGAAACTAATAAAGTTTTAATATTTACATTTAATAGATTAGGTATTTAATTGATTATGTTAAATCATATTTATTCTTTTTTTTTTAATTGGTTCAGAGTTGCCACATCACATCTTATGTGGCATCTCTCAAAAAAGAGATTGCATAATATTATGACATGTCATTAAAAATGCTTTGGTTTATTATATATATAGATATAGATATAGATATAGATATAGATTCGAATTTGAAGATTTGAAAACTATATCAAAAATTAAATAAGCCATGTTACAACTAATTACATGTACAACTTATGGTCAAGACACGTATTCCAAATTTCTTACTGATTCCGCAGAAAGGAGATCCATCCTACATTTAGCAGATCTCTTTGTCTTTGGGTGGGTCGGGGGAGAAGCATGCTTATGTTGACTTGACAAGTGTATCTCCTCTAGTTGGGTTGAGGGATAGTGGGTCTGTAGCAGGGCAAGCGGTGCGAAAAGCAGAGGCGAAGAAGGTAGAAAAGCATGCTAAAGCCTATGAGGAGAACCAACATGTTTTCTTACCCCTGGCTTTTGATACCCTTGGCTCATTGGTACCGGGAGACTACCCGTTTGCTGACTAGGGTCCAGCGAGTTATTCATAGTAGTGTCTCGAATCTGGGTGAACAAGGTAACGTTTTAGTAGATTAGGGGTTGCCATTCAGAAAGAGAGGGACACCGCAGCTTGTTGTCGCCTTCCCGCTATCTTAATGTAATTTTTTCAATCATGTTATATAAGGAATGGTTTTCAAAAGTAACTTAATTCTACATATAACGTAAAATGTCTTTTGTATATCTATTATCTATACATATAATAAACCAAATCCATTTTAATGACATGACATTCAAAGAGGGTATTCTCTTTATTAAGTGTGTCATGTGTCATCCCATGTGGCAAGACCTTTATTTTAGGAAAATAATAATTTAAAATTTAAAAACAAAATTAGATTTTTATCTCTAATGTTTCCTCCCATAACTTTTAAACGTTAATATCTTTTATACACGAGATTTTTTAAAGAAAAAAAATTACACCAAATTAATGAGCGTTTTATTATCTTTCCATCGAGTACCATAGTGCTATATAAAAAACGGAGAAAAAAACGACTATTTTTTGTAACCCGACAGGTATTGTGTCAGGTTTGGAATTAGTTTAAAAAAAATTGTGGGTTTGGGTCGGGCCTGGGATTAGGTGATACCCGACCCAATTACCCTTTTTTTATATTAGAATATGATAGCTTATGGCAGAGATTTGTTTATAATAATAATAATAATAATAATAATAATCATTAATCATATATTGGTAAGTCATTAATTATGTTGTCATATTAGATATTTTATTATGTCATATTAGATATTTCAACTTGGGACGCTCTCCAACAGGTAATTGCTATGTTTTCTTTTTCTACCATATTCTGAAATAGCTTAAATCTTATTGTATGCGGTTAAAGACCTTTGACTGAATGTATTAGTGCTAAACAATCTATGTCCCCGTGAAGTGCTTGGGATCTTAATATTCTGTTTTAGGTGTTGATGTTGTAAGGTGAAATGGATCTTTTGTTTTTTTTTTTAAAGTATCTAATGTAAGTTGATACATAGATGCCATTTTTACAGTTTAGATACTTCTAATTTTATTCACTTTACTTAATTCTACATATAACGTAAAATGTCTTTTGTATATCTATTATCTATAATCTATAACTTATAATAAAAGAATTGAATGTTGATGAGGTGACATTCAATGGAGGCCTAAGAAAACCATTTTAGACTATCCGGAGTGGGAGGGGGGAAAGAGAGGGATGAAGCGCCATGTAGCATTTGTGGGACCCATGTGGGGGGAAAAAATTGTGGGGAGTGGAAGGGGGAAGAGAGGGGGGGGGAAGAAAATAATATTATATTGTGTTAAAGTTAAAAAAAAAAAAAGCTGGCTTTCATTGGAATTTTACTCTTTTAAAGATGGAGTAAAAAAATAACTATTTTTTGTGAGGTTTCATTCATACAGGAAAAAAAACACAAAGTGTTCAGGTTATTTATTAATAATGTTTTTTCTTTTAAACCAGGTTCTTATCTACGATGTTAAAATTCAGCTCAATGGTCATGCTTTCATTGGAATTTTACTCTTTTAAAGATGCATAGGTATACTTCATCAAGAGAAGCTAGGAGAAAGAATCGCGCAACACTGCAACACATGGTGTCACCTTATAGCAAGGTTATTTTTTTATTTATTTAATTACAAGGGTAATAATTATTACTATTAGTATTAGTATTAATATTATTAGAATTGTTATATTTTTCAATCCTGGGACACTCTCGGGATAAAAGCTAGTGTGGTATAAACAGGACAAATCCTCTTTATAAGTATGTATGACCTAAAATAAAGTTCTTTAAAGCTGTCCAAGTTATATATTTTAATATTTGATGTGTTCTCACAAGTCATAAAATTGATATTTGTCGATTAAGTTTTAAATTAATAATTGGATGAAATACCCTTTGTGGAAAGTATGGCTGGATTCTGTGGATATGGGGACAGGGGCGGTGGTGATTATGATGATGGAGGAGGAAGACGAAGGAGGTGGATGGTGCAGGGGACTAACTGGTTGCAAGGGTTTAGGTTTTGTGAGCGGTGGAGCGGGTGTTGGTGAAGGAAGATGAGGACGGTGGTGGTTATGTATGGTGGGTCAGGTTTGGTGTGGGTGGACTGTGAAGGTTGAAGATAGGGTGGAGATGGAAGATGGAAAGGGAAGTTTTGTGGTGTAGGGTTTTGAGTGGGGGAAGATGATTTTTTATTATTATTATTATTATTATTATTATTATTACATAGACAATATCCTAAAATCAATATCCTTCTACTTGTACACTTCTTCCTCATGTGTCTGCCCTCTGGATTCTAATACTGAATTTTTGTTGCAGAGGAACTTTGTGGAAAGTATGGCTGGATTCTAATACTGAATGTGTGATGATGTTGATAGGTTGAAGAAGACATAGAGAGAGGTAGAGGAGAGAGAGAGAGATAGAGCAGGGAGAGGGGTAGGATTTAGGAGAGAGATTTTAATAAAGATTTTATTTATTAAACAATATAAAATATAAGGGTATTTTAGTCTTTTTGCAAGAAGTTAACAGAAAAAATGGATGGAGTTAACGAGTTGGATAAAACAAGCAACTATTTGAAAACCTTTGGATCCAGTTGAGAAAAAATAAACTTTTGGATGAAACTGGCAAAAGTGCCAAACCTCAAGGACGAAAATAGCAGTTTACTCTTAATAATTTATTTAGGGAAAATGGCCAAAATAGCCCGTTGACCGGGCGTTTTGCACAAATAGCCCTCTCCACCCTCTTTGGAGAGAGGGGTCACGGTTTCCAACATGCCTGAACCGTCTCCCGAGAGGCTTCCCATTTCAGCCAACAGAGGACCGCCACGTGTCGTTGTTGATCCCGAGACAAACCTGAGACGTGAGACAGACCTGAGACGTCTCCGGTGACGTCTCAGAGACGCCTCCGGTGACGTCTCAGAGACGCTTCCGGTGACGTCTCGGAAGACGTCTCCGGTGAAGACGAAGAACAAGAAAAAAACAGTAAACTTCGTCGGAGAAGACGGAGAACTCACCGGAGAAGACGAAGAAACAAGAATCAGTACACCAGCAGGGTCACCGGACCGGTGACCGGCCCTTCTGTTTCCGGCGAACCCTCAGCAAGCCTATGACTAGCCGTCGTCTTCCTCCCTCTCTGTCCGTCTTTCTCTCTCTACTCTCTGGTCTCACCATCTCTCTCGCAGATCTCTCTCTAACTCGGATTCTTGAGGATGAAGTGATGGTGGATGTGTTGGTTTATTAGGGAAGAAAGGGTGGGGGTTTAGGGTTGATTCGCTGGTTCCGGTGGTCGGAGTTCCGGTGAGGGTTTATGCTGATGTCTGTATTCATAGATGGTTCATCGAGTTAATTAGGGAGTCAAACTTGCTAAAGAATCCAATCCTTGACATACCCAAATTAAATTAAGGGCTTGACAATTGAAACCCCAATTACATGGCATTCATTGTATCACATTACCTTAATTAATTAGACCGCATTAATGGTGGTATATATACCCAATTTAGGGAATAAACTCGATGTGCCGAGAAAATATTAATCTATCATCACGGTATATTCTAAAATTTCCGTAAATGAAGGTGCAAAAATTATGTTAGTCAAATAGGTTTATTAAGAGAGAAAGAGGGTTCAGGAGAGAGAAAGAGGGTAGAGAGAAAGGGGGTTCAGGAGAGAGAAAGGTCTGTCTCGGGATCAACAACGACACGTGGCGGTCCTCTTTTGGTTGAAATGGGAAGCCTCTCGGGAGACGGTTCAGGCATGTTGGGAACCGTGACCCCTCTCTCCAAAGAGGGTGGAGAGGACTATTTGTGCAAAACGCCCGGTCAACGGGCTATTTTGGTCATTTTCCCATTTATTTATCTATACATATAATAAACCAAAGCCATTTTAATGACATGGCACTAAAAGATGCATTCTCTTTCTTGAGTGTGCCATGTGTCTCCCATGTGCCATTGAGATATTTTAGGAAAAAAATAATTTAAAAACAAATTGGATTTTTCACCCTCATGTTTCTCCCATAATTTTTAAACGTTAATATCTTTAATATACGAGATTTTTTAAAGAAAAAAATTACACCAAATTAACGAGCGTTTTATTATCTTTCCAACGAGTACTATAGTGCTATATAAAAAACGGAGAAATAGACAAGTCACTAATTATGTTTAAATCAGTAAATGTGAATTTTTTTTCATCCAGAGACGAATAAGTTAATAGAGTTATACATTGTTTTAAGTTAGGTATCAATATTAGTATGTTAGAGTTGTACATTTGTTTAGTGTTTAGGATAGATGTTAATATTAGAGTTACATTAAAGTTCTACATTCTTTTAGGTTAGGTGTTAGCATTGGAGTTGTACATTGTTAATTTTTTTAGGTTAGATATTAATATTAGAGTTATACATCAGTCTATTTCATATGTAAAATTGATGTATCATATTAAATTTCTCAACCCGGGACGCTCCCGGGGTATAATCTAGTCTTTAAATATACAAACTAATAAATATATCAAAAGTATAATTCCGTCCAGCCCAGTCCAAGAACATTTTGGTCCCAGATACGAAATTGGGCAATGCATTGGGCTGAGGGGTTCGGTTTACTCTTTTAACAAATTTCAATCCAGCCCAATTAAATGTTTTTCTACTATTGTTTTTGTGCAAAGCATTTTATTCACTTTTAGATTGTAGATAATTGGATAATCGACATTTGAATTTTAATGACCCGTTAAATACTGGTAAGTCTATAAGAAAAAACCCTACCTTTTGGCGATTAAAACAGGGTGTTAAAAAGAGAAATAAGTGACATTATAAAAAAAATGAACAAAAATGTTTAACATTAGAGCATCCACAATAGATTTTTTTAATGGTGTTTTTGAGGAGAGAGTGTGATATTGATGAGAGAGGGTGTGATGTTGAGGAGAGAGTATATGTTTTAGTTCTACAAAAACACATAAAAACATGTATGTGAGTATGACTAGGAAAGAGTAGAGAGAAGTGATTGTTTTTATGTTTTGTGTATGCTTTTGGTTAAACAGCTTCAACCGAATAACATTTTTACTTGGAGATTACTTCTTGATCGTTTATCCATGTGTCTCAACCGATGCAATAAGGGGTTCGATATTCAATTCATAATGTGTCTTTTTTTCTCTTTGGAAATTGAAAGAGTCGGTCACGTTCTGAGTTCTTGTCATGTGGCAGCATAGAGAAAAGTCTTGGCTTGGCTAGATCTTATTGGAAAATGTTTTATAATATAGTATAGATAAAAATAATTATATTTATTGTGGATATTGCTTACCTTTTCATTATTTCAATTTAATAATACTAATAATGCAATCAAGGTAACAAACTCCTTTTTCCCCTTTCAGTTCACAAAAACAAAACATTAATTTGCTAACAGTCCGACCCAAATTCAAGTTGTTGACGCGTTGGATGCTATATTAGGTGTGTCATCAGGTTGTTGATAGTTGAAATAAAATCAAAGAGTTAAAAAATTGGGAAATGGATTTAAATACTCCCAACTATCACTCGTTGGCGGATAGCACTCCCAACTATCACTTTGGCGGATAGCACTCCAAACTTTCAACTTATTGGCCATTATCACTCCCAAACTAACTGGGGTCTAACCCAGTTAGTGTTTGTGGCCAAATGTAAAAAACAAAACTTAAGTGACATTTTTGAAATTAAACCTTTAACTTATAAAATCCCCCCCCCCCCTCTCATATTCTGCAACAGACCCCCCTTCTCTCTCTCTCTAAACCACCACCACCACCCTCACCGGAAACCACCACCACCTTCCACCGGAAACCACCACCACCTACCACCACCCCCTTCACCTTCATCCACCTACCACCACCCTTCACCTTCATCACCTACCACCACCACCCTTCACCCCCCCCCCCCCCCCCCCCCCACCCCCCCCCCCCCCCCCCCCCACCACCACCACTCTACCATCCCCCTTTTTCTTCTTTGATTTTGACAGACAAAGCTCAAACCCTTAATTCACAATTTACCCCAAATTCTCATACATATATTTCTAGGGTTTCCTTCAATTCCTTCAAATTATTATTATCATATCATTCAATCATGGACAGATACAGAGGAGGAGATCGATACAACCATACTCGCCGGCTCCGGTCATCTTCTTCTTCGGGTCAGCTTCTTCTTCGGGTAACACAATACTCGATTTCCGGTCATCTTCTTCGGGTAACAACAATACTCGCCGGCTCCGGTCATCTTCTTCGGTTAACACCTCCGGTCATCTTCTTCGGGTAACAACAATACTCGCTGGAACCCTTATTTCTGACCACCATATTTGAAGCTTTATACTCCTCGATTTTCGTGCCCTTCTACTTCTTAAAAATCAAAATCTAGATTAGGTTAAAGGTTGGTGAAAGGTGGTGGTGGGCTGAGGCTGATGGCAGATGGTGGTGGTGGTGGTGGTGGTGGCGGGGTGTGGGTGGCGGCAGATGGTGATGGTGAGTCTCTCTCTCTCTCTCCGCCTCTCTCTCTCTCTCTGAACTCTCTCTCTCTGAACTCCTTCTCTCTCTCTATTAATAATAATAATAATAATAATAATAATAATAATAATAATAATAATAAAAAGTTTCAAAATGGTCCCTTAAGTTTTGTTTTTTACATTTTGGCCACAAACACTAACTGGGTTAGACCCCAGTTAGTTTGAGAGTGATAATGGCCAACAAGTTGAAAGTTTGGAGTGCTATCCGCCAAAGTGATAGTTGGGAGTGCTATCCGCCAACGAGTGATAGTTAGGAGTATTTAAATCCATTTCCCTTAAAAATCTATATCTATCTATCTATATATATAAAAGAAAACGTATATGCTGACGTGGCATGCAATGGAGGCCTCAACCTTCCTTGAGAGTGCCACGTGGCATCATAATAGAGAGTTTTTGGTGTTTTTGAATTGTTTCTTTTTTTAATTAAATTGAGTTATTTTAGGAATAAAGAATTTAAAATTAAATTTAAAATTTTCTCTCTCATATTTCCTCCCATAATTTTTAAACGTTTATATCTTTTATATACGAGATTTTTTAAAGAAAAAAAATTATACCAAATTAACGAGCGTTTTATTATCTTTCCAACGAGTACCATAGTGTTATATAAAAAACGGAGATAAAATCGACTATTTTTTGTGGGGTTTCGTTCATACAGGAAAAAACACACAAAGTGTTCATGTTATCACGTAAAATTAGATTTTGTGGGGAATATGAGTTATTACTGATTAGAATACTATAAGCATGCAATGATTGAGAGATTTTGTGGTTAGTTAACTTGAGCCATTTGCAATAGGTTATCACGTAAAATTAGATTTTTCAACCCCGGGACCCTCCCGGGGTAATCAGCTAGTATATATATATTGCAAAGGGATTAATCCTACATGTCATACTCTTATGCAATCTCTCCTTTGAGAGATGCCACATAAGATGTGATGTGGCAAGTGTAAACCAATTAAAAAAAAGAAATAAATATGATTTAACCTAATCTATTATAATCTTTAACCTAATCTATTAAATACCTAATCTACTAAATCTAAATATTAAAACTTTATTATTTTTTCTCTCATGTTTCCTCCCATAACTTTTAAACGTTAATATCTTTTATATACGAGATTTTTTAAAGAAAAAAATTACATCAAATTAACGAGCGTTTTATTATCTTTCCAACGAGTACCATAGTGCTATATAAAAAACGGAGAAAAAAATGACTATTTTTTGTAACCCGACAGGTATTGTGTCGGGTTGGGATTAGTTTAAAAAAATTGTGGGTTTGGGTCGGGTCTGGGAGTAGGTGATACCCGACCCGATTACCCGAAACAACATACCCAAATACCCGAACTATATACCCGATCATATACCAATAAATTTTTTAACGCATCACATAACCTTAGACTAATGCGTTCGATATTTCAACAATTAACTTTTTTTTCTTATTTCATGTTAGTTCTTTTTAGAATGATCGATTACAAACTTCCGAATTCATTTGTAATGGCACTAGATTTATACCTCGGCGCAGAGATTCGTTTTTTTAATACTTGAATATGATAACTTATAGCAGAGATTTGTTTAAAATAATAATAATAATAATAATAATAATAATAATAATAATAATAATAATCTATTAATATGTATAAAAGAATTGAACATTGCTGACGTGGCGTGCAATGGTGTCTTCAACCTCTCCATGAAACTGCCACGTGGCATCATAATTGAAAGAGTTTGATGTTTTGAATTATTTCCTTTTTTAATTAATTGAGTTATTTTAGGAAAAAAGAATTTAAAAATAAATTTAAAATTTTCTCTCTCATATTTCCTCCCACAATTTTTAAACGTTTATATCTTTTATATACGTGATTTTTTAAAGAAAAAAATTACACCAAATTAACGAGCATTTTATTATCTTTCCAACGAGTACCATAGTGCTATATAAAAAATGGAGAAAAAAATCGACTATTTTTTTGTGGGGTTTCGTTCATACAGGAAAAAAAACATACAATGTGTTCATGTTATTCACTAATCATGTTTTTTCTTTTAAACCAGGTTCTTATCTACGATGCTGAAAATCAGCCCAAACGCCATGTTATCATTGAAATTTTACTAGGTATACTTCATCAAGAGAAGCTAGGAGAAAGAATCGCGCAACACTTCAACACATGGTGTCAGCTTATAGCAATGTTATTTTTTTATTTATTTAATTACAAGAGTAATAATTATTACTATTAGTATTAGTATTGTTACAATGGTTATATTTTTCAACCCCGGGACGCTCCCGGGAAGAATTGATAGTTGCTGGCGTGGCGTTTAATGGTGGCCTCAACCATCTCTTGATTATGCCACGTGGCATAATGAGATGCAATGGTTACAACTTCCAACTTAAGTGTTTGTTTAGTTGATTAGGTTAGGAATTATAAGAGTCATTAGAATGTGAGAAATTAGAGAGATGTGATGAGTTTTTGAATAGTTGCAGCTTACATAAGTGATTCTTTAGATGATTACTGATTAGGTTTTAGATTAGGGAATATGAGTTATTACTGATTAGAATACTATGAACATGCAATGATTGAGAGATTTTGTGGTTAGTTAACTTGAGCCATTTGCAATAAGTTATCACGTAAAATTAGATTTTTCAACCCCGGGACCCTCCCGGGGTAATCAGCTAGTAATAATATATTTTATTATGTCATATTAGATATTTTAACCCGGGACGCTCCGGGATAAAAAACTAGTAATAATAATAAACGAAATGTTTGAATTGTAATTACATAAGAACTTGAGGGAGAGGGCATATCAAGTAAAAATAAGATAAATAATGTATGTTTAGTAACCCTTGTTTTGGGTCCTGAAAAGAACATAATCTAAATGATAATCAATCAAAATATTTAACTACAAAACAAAGCGTTTTTTTTATTAAGTGTAATGTTTGGTAATCGAATCGAACCAACCACATTATGAGTCTGCAAATATTAAACAATAAACATTCAAATATAAAGAAGTTTACTTTAAACATTAATCATCTTCCCCAAACATAACTCAAGTTTACAAATCAAATACATATTAACCAAGCTCAAATTTTAAAAGCATAAACAATGTTCGAACATTAATCATGGATTACAATTTAGAACTTCAACGCTTATAAGTTTATTATAGCCAATCCCCTTATGGTGGAGTGGCACCCTCCTTGCTTTCCTTACGGGAGGTGGGGACTTCGAGTCCTGCCGACAGCAAAATGCTGTTGGTGGGCCGGGTTTTACCGCAGTGGGCCTTAGGGCAGCGGGTTTTTCCCGGGAACTGTTGTGAAATTATTGGTGGACCCTGGTTACTCTGGAAGTACTCCTTTGTCCAGTGGGTACTTCGTGAATGATTGGGATTGATTTGTTGGCCGTTTAAAAAAAAATAAGTTTATTATAGGGGTGGTGTTAAATATACCAAATTGGTCAAACTTTTTGGCTTCCCCATGTGTACACAATACCTTGTACCATTTAAAAAGAATGTAGGTATTTACACCATACTCTCAATAAATACAACCATCATAACTTCGGCTTAATTAACTTAAGTTTTTTTTATTATTTTATTATTACTAAAAATTAGCTTTTACGATTTTTTTATAGTCAATGTGTAGTTAATTTGTTTGTACTTTAATCAGCATTATTTTTTGTTTTATTATTTATTAATGTTGTTTTTATAGAGAGATACATTTAAAAAAAAAATAGAAGGCAAAATGGATGTACAAGAAAAAATATATTATAATATGATATAAAAATGGAATCTTTATTCCTTTTTAACTCATATCTTTTTTCGAAGGGCTCCTGTAAAGAATAGACGAATTCGAACTTGTGCACAACTCAACCTTCAGATAGTGCGAGTGAGAGAACTGTGTAAAAACGCATTTGTAACGTCCAACTTGTGCACAACCCAACCTTCAGATAGTGCGAGTGAGAGAACTGTGCGTTAGGGATGAGACCGGTACCGTACCCATACCTATACCCGTACCCGTACCGAAAATACCCGTACCGAATTTGAACAAAAGTGGGTACCGAGTACCGTACCGAATATATAGGTACGGTACGGGTACGAGTCCGGGGTATCAGTATTTCGGTACGATACCCATTTAGTACCATTTTGTTATTTTTTTTCTTTTTTGAGCACCCATACGGGTACCAAGTAGGTAAATAATTACGAGTATCAATACTATACGGGTACCAAATTGAAAATTTTGGTACATGTACCAATATGGTACATGTACCAAATAGGTAAAATTGATACGAATACCATAAATACCATAATATGAAGTAACACATATAATCAAATTCAATAGTATATAGAATTCAATACCCGTACCGATACCGAAAGTAACGAATACTGAAATCAGTAAAAGTGGGTACCAATACCTATACCGAATACTTAAAATCGGTACGGGTACAGGTACCGGTACAGGTACGGTATGGGTACGGGTATAGGTACTCGGGAAAAAATGCTCATCCCTACTGTGCGTATGGTAGCCGGTTTAACGACCGGACTAAAAGTCTCACCACAATCAATGCCCACCTGTTGTGAACGACCATCACACACCAATCTGGCCTTGTACCTCTCTAGTGTCCCGTCTGACCTGTGTTTATGTTTAAACAACCACATGGAACGAATAATATTCATGGATAGGTCACGAGGAACTAACTCCCATGTACCATTTCTAATTAAAGCGTTATACTCGATAGTCATGGCCGAGTACCATACCGGAGTGGCCAAGGCATCGGTGGGATTTTTGGGAAGGGATAATTACAATTGAATACAAATTAATACATCCATATATAACAAATATACAAAATGTTAAATGCGATGGAAATTGTGGATATCGAGCACTAGCTGTTTGTCTCGGACTTGATGAAGATAAGTATTATGAGTACATTCGACATACGATGAGAGAAGAGTTACAAAGTCGATATGATATCTACGCGAACATTTTTGTTAAGGATGTAAACTCATTGTATCAAGATGTGTGCTTCTTTGGGTCGCCTTGTACAAGAGTACAACGGATGAAAATGCCTGAAGCAGGTGTTCTGATTGCTAATAAGTTTGGTGTAATCGTCCATTCTTTAAGCATGTCAGGCAGTACGACTATTTTCCCGTTTTGAGGTGGTCTAGAAGAGATTCAACATCACAGAGCTCTTACAATTGCCCTAGTTAATGATGAGAACCATTATATCAGGGTGGAATTACAAGAAGGGTACCCAATGCCTACTATCACGCCTTATTGGAATTTTCGCAACATTAGCCAGTCTGCAACTAGATGGGAAACCATGTATAGGCCGTGTCTAGAACTATATACCCAACTTTGTCACCGTTAAAGTGGTTTTGTCGATCTAGTTGATTAAGTATTTTAATATATGCATGTTTACTTTTTTTTTTTTACTAGAGACTCGTATATTTATTTATTAATAATGAACTTTTGCATTTTTCGTATTTTTTTATTAAAGGTTATTTATTTTTCGTTAATATTGGTATCAATATTATTAATAATAGTACTACAAAATTTAAAATGTTATATAAAAAAAGTGATAGTAGTATAGTAATATAAATAGTAAATACTAACTTAATCATTATTTAATTAGTTGGTAGATTAGCTCATTAAATGCAGTTTGACTAAATTGATAGATTAATCATCTTAGTTGATATATTTAACATAAGCCTTATTATATTTATTATAGATTATCCAAGTCATCATCAAGCGTAACCACATCTTCCTCATCTCCTTCACTGTCTACCATAACAAAAAAATAAAATCTATACATATAATAAATCAAAGCATTTTTAATGACATGTCATAATATTATGCAATCTCTCTTTTAAAAGATGCCACATAGAATGTGATGTGTCAACTCTAGACCAATTAAAAAAAGAAATAAATATGGTTTAAATATGATTTAACATAATCTATTAAATACATAATCTACTAAATGTAAATATTAAAACTTTATTATTTTCTCTCTCATGTTTCCTCTCATAACTTTTAAACGTTAATATCTTTTATATACGAGATTTTTTAAAGAAAAAAATTACACCAAATTAACGAGCGTTTTATTATCTTTCCAACGAGTACCATAGTGCTATATAAAAAACGGAGAAAAAAATGAATATTTTTTATAACCCGATTGGTATTGTGTCAGATTTGGAATTAGTTTAAAAAAAATTGTGAGTTTGGGTCGGGCCTGGGATTAGGTGATACCCGACCAAATTACCCTTTTTTATATTAGAATATGATAACTTATGGCAGATATTTGTTTATAATAATAATAATAATAATAATAATAATAATAATAATAATAATAATATTCATTAATCATATATTGGCAAGTAATTAATTATGTTGTCATATTAAATATTTTATAATGTTATATTAAATATTTCAACCCGGGATGCTCTCCAACAGGTAATTGCTATATAGATGCCATTTTTATAGTTTAAATACTTCTAATTTTATTCACTTTACTTAGATTTCTCAACCCGAGACGCTCCCGGGGTACAAGCTAGTAATAATAATAAAAAAGCATGTAGCATAGCGTATTACAATTGAACACTCACAATACGTCACTTAGATTATTATATATAAAGCATGCTAACCTCTAGATGCTTGTGTTTGTGTGACATCCGTCAGTTTTCTTTTTAGCTTATTATATAATAATAATAATAATAATAATAATAATAATAATAATAATAATAATAATAATAAAATTCAGATTTTTTTAGTAACCATTATATATATATATATATATATATATATATATATATATATATATATATATATATATTTCCTTACCATCACTAAACCATAATCAAACCAAAACCCACCCCTTTGAAACCCAATGAAGCCCAAACCTTTGTGGATTTTCGGAGCCCAACCTCAGAGGCCCATCAGCCGGCCCACCTCTCCTTGCTCCCTTATCTGTTTAAAAAAAAAAGAAAGACGCCTCCCAAGACTCGAACCCGAGCCTGGGGGCGGTCCGATCCAAACACATCACACCCACAACCAACTGAGCTAAGGCTCATGTCTGATACAACTCCAATTCTATATATATAAAAGGCCTCCCAAAAAAAAAAGATGGTATCTTCTATCTGCTGCTGCTGTTGATCGCATACAACCAAAACAAAATTGGTGACTTCTTCTTGAACCTAAAATGGGAAGTTTTTTTTCAATTAAACCGCACATAATTGACCAACACGTCATCACGCAATTACTGAACGCAATTATAGCTCGAGGTTGACCAATCCAAACGAAAATCACGCGTCTATGTCATCAATGGGTCAAAACCTTCCATCGTGCAATCCGAACCCTTCCCTATAAATTGGACCTTTAATCTCAGCCTAAACTCGCCGAAATTTCTTTCCCTATCTCTAATTTCTGTATTCAAACATCATACGAAGCTTCTTGTTCACGGTTGACTTTTCTGTTGACTAATCATAATCACACGAATTGTTCTTGTAAGTTCAGTATTTTTGATGGGTTAGGGACGGTTGGGTGTGGGGATTAAAAGCCCTAAACTTTTAACCGTAATCGTATGTGCTTGTTGGGTCAATTGGATCGATGTTCATACTAGGGCTCGATAGCTTATCATTTGGGGAAGAAGGCTATTTTCGTAATCATTTATAACTATTGCAAGACAAAAATTATTCATGTGTAGGATTCTAGCCTAGGTAGTGCCTTCCCATCATCTGATCACACAGATCAGTTGGTAACACATGATGCTTAAAACGTTGAACCGGCCTATGGCCAAGGTTCGAGTCCCACCATAAACAATTCTTTTTGTGTGTTATTCTTTTATACTTATACTTTCTCTTTTTTTAAAAAAAAATCATTTTAAAATACTAAAACTATTTTATAAATTCTACAAAATTTATTTTATATTATTCCAATGATAAACTTTACTGTCCAATTTTTAGTTTTTCAAAAATAATTTATTTAATATATATTATAAATATTACAAGTTTATTCATTTATAATTATAAAATTCAATAAAAATATCTAAACGATTTTATAAAATTCCACAAAAATTATACTAAACTTGTATAACAATAAGAAATTCAGAATTTATTTTTATTTCTGAAAAACCGTCCATTTTATATTTTTAATAAATTTTTGTTAGTTTTAATCATAAATAAATCATAATAAATTCATTTTTCAATATTTTTGCACCAAAATTTTATATAAATTATTTCTATTCATTTGGAATAGAAATACAATTTTTAATTCAAAAATTCTTTAATTTTTATATTTTTAGATATTAAAGTTATATTTTGACAAATTGAAATAAACAGATTAAATATTCTATTTTTCAAGAAAATAATTTTATAAAAATTATTTTCACACTTAAAACATTATGATGTGACCATCTTTAATCTAAAATTTACAAAAAGACTTTTTTTTATTTATTTAGCAAATTTCTCTTATTTATTAAACATTTCATTTATTAATCAGACGAATACTTATCCCCAATTCGAAACCCTAGAAAATACTTATAGACTAGATAGACTTAAGACTTATTTGTTTCCTTATACATAGGGTGATACTTGGCAACGTTGGATTACACTATTCAATTTCACAAGACTTACCACCTTGCTAATGTGAGTATTACTTATCCCCTTTTTCGTTTTTACACTTTTGGGGTGATTCATGCACAAGTATACAAAACTTTCACATTCAGTTACACATACATTTTTATTCATTTACAATTCATATACGTGTCTTGTTTATCTTTGTGCTTATGTTTGAACATGAACGTAGCTTACATACAAAATCATACATCCAGACATAACTTATGTTATGGTGCTCTTTACATATAGACGTAACTTATGTTACGGTGCTCATTTAGACATAACTTATGTTATGGTGCTCTTTTAGACTTGACACGTGTTGAGGTGCTCATTATCAATTTCATTGTACAAACTTTACATTTGATCTTTGTCTTGTTTGGTTACTTGCGTGTTTACATAATGCCTTGGTGATGCTAGACACATGAATTGTACTACCTTTTCAAACTTATATTATATGTACAAAGCTAAGTAGTACTCACCAACATCATATGTTGACAAAATTATTTTCGTGCATGTTTCAGGATAAGCTGCTTGACGCTTCACATAGGACTTTGGTCTTAGATTAAATCAATCAATTATCTTTATTTTTGTTGTCTTGTATTTAATTTCACATGTTGTAAAACAATATTCAATAATCATATATTTACATTTTAGTACCATGAGCTTTTGAACAATCGTCACTACGTGGCACCTCGATGATTCCGCCATCGGTTGGGGTGTTACAGTTTGTAAAGTAGAAAGTGTAAGTGGTGCGATAATACAAGGTCCGTTTTTTTTTTCTAGGGCCAAAATTTATATACATGTAACATTTTAAAATAAAATCAATAAATTGAAAACCCAATGACGTATTAAAATAATTAACCTTTAAAAAAACTAAGAGGTTGTCGAGGTTGTTTGACAACCTCTGCGACAGTAAGTGTTATGTCATTAATATGTCTGATTGGGTAAGAGACTTTGAACAAGTAAGAATCCTGACTTAGCTTGGCCTGACCTGACTAGTTAGTGGTGGTGGGTCGAGCAGGTGGCGAGTGAGTTGTCGCCTGATGGTCATGAACACAGGAAAATGATAAATCGACATTTTGAAACTTAATGAATAAGAGACATACTAACCGATTCAAATGTGTCGTACCAATGAACTAAACACGCTTAATGATGATTGATTTAAAGGTGACCTCTTAATAGAATGATTAAGAGGCCACCAAACAACCACTAACACTGTTAAATATGTAACATTACGCATTAAATACTTGTACGTTACACCATCGACATTAATAAAACGTCAAGTTTTCATAATTATCCTCGCATTTATTATTTTTGTCGCTATTATGGAACCCTAATACTATATATAATATTATATGTATATGTGTGAGTGATAATTAAAATCAAAAAAAATGAATTGCCTTGGCCGGGATTCGAACCCGCGCCAAGGCCGGTCTGATCCAAACCAACACAATGCACAAACCAACTGGGCTGGGCTTCTGTTTTGTAATAACCCGGATAGACATTAAATATATACGCATGTTTAAATCCCCACAGTTGACAAGGAAAGTCAACTGTGGGAATTCCTTGTTAATCAATCCAAGTTTTAACGCGTAATCGAGCTATAATTGGTAAATTCGTGTATTATCCGGCCCAGTACAACACAATTGCACAACTAAAACACGGCAATCGTTGCCCTAATCATCAATTGAACGCGTATTATTATATGGAAAGTCAAACCATCTAATTAACCCTAACCCTAATCCTCTAGTATAAATTGAGGCATTCTGGACCTTGACAAATCGCTCACAACTCTCTCTCAATCCCTATTTCTCTCTAATTCTCTCTGTGTTTGATTTTCTGCTCGTGGTTGACTTTTTCCCTTTGACCCGACCATCATCATCAATCAAGCACTGTGAGTCTAATTTTTTTAGTGGGTTTAGTTCTTCGGCATCCCAGCAACAATAGCCCTAACATTAATCGGGCTATTGTTGCTTGAATCATCTGATTGTTAAGCTAGGGTTCATCGCGTTTATAATTGGGGATAATACTGATTTTCGCTATTGTATTTATTAATTTTAAACCAGAAATCATCACAACCACCGGCCTAGGCCAGGTGGTTGAGACGCTGACACTCCACAATGGTCACCCGGGTTCGAGTCCCGGCACTGACCGGGTTTTTTGCACTCTTTTCCTTTCTTTTCTTTTTACTATATAATTAATTATATATATATATTAATCCTTTAAATCTTTTAAATTCTTTTTAAAATACCTAAACTATTTTATAAATTCTAAAAAATTTATATTTGTTTAATCTGTAATAAAAGTGTTATTTACAATTTTTATTTTTCAGAAATTCTTTTATTTAATATTTATAATAATTAAATCATTTTTATACTATTATAATTATAAAAATCCATTATTATATCAAAACAGTTTTATTAAATTCCCCAAAAATTATCCTAACTTTTTATAAAGTTGAACTTTACTGAAATAATTTTTAATTCAGTAAAATCATTTATTTATTATTTTTAATCAATTTTTGTAAGATTTAATCATATTTAATTCATAATAAATCCAATTTTCATCATTTTTGCACCAAAATTTTATACAAATTATTTTTAATCATTTAGAACAGAATTATGATTTTTAAAATAAGATTTCTTTAATTTTAGTATTTTTGAATATTAAAGTTAATAATTGGCTATTTATAAATAAATAGATTTAAAAATCTATTTAAAATGAAATAATTTTATAAAAATTATTTTATTGCTTCAAACACTTTAATGTGCTCACTCAAAATTCAAATTTTATAAAAAGATTATTTTTCATTAATTATCCAATTTTCTTATTTAATTAACATTTTTTTTAAATTAAATTTAACAATTGATTATCCCCAAATCGAAACCCTAGGATGCACATATTAGTTTATATAGACTTAGACTTATTATATATATTACCTCATTATAGGGTAATATTTGGAATCACTTTGGGCAACACAATTATCATATCTTTTCAACAAATTAACATTTGCTAAGGTGAGTTTACATAGCCCCTTTTATCACCACTTTTGGGGTGAAACATGTTATAACACTTTTCATTGCAATTCAATCATCAATGTGTTTATGTGTTTTCTATGTTGCATATTGTCTTGAACATGATTAGAGTAAGCACCATTCTAGCATAATCATTAACATTGATCAGCCGACGGTATACATTGATAGATCTATTGGACTGACAATCCCACCCGGATACGTGCCTCCTACCAAGGTTACGTGGGTGTTTGTTATCGCATAACATATTCATTGGGACCATAAGTGTATGGTATGTATTATTTTATAACAGTCAACAGGGTTGATTATGCACTCGATTTATTTCTAATATGTTCTCACATATGGGCTAGATTAACATGACACATGAATTGCATAACATTTTATTCATTTATCATCAAAAACCTATGTAATTCTCACCAACTTATGTTGACCCAAAATACTTTCAAAATTAACATGTTTCAGGTAACAATGAAGCTGAGGCTTGAGTTAGCATGAGGATTTATCTTGAAGTTTATTTGAAGTTTTTGAAGTTATTATTTGATGTTATGTATTTGAATTCTTAGACATTATTTCACATTTTGGATATTATGTTTGAATAAATTATTTAAAATTTATATTATACCATGTGCTTCTGAAAGCAATCATCAATACGTGGCACCCCGATGTTTCCGCCATCGGTTGGGGTGTTACAGATTGGTATCAGAGCCTTGGTTATAGGGAATTAGGTTATTAGAAATAATCTAGACTATAACCTTAGGGACTAAAACAGTACTTGCTTCTCCTACTTGTAACCCTAATTGCTTCCCTAATCCTATCCTTATCCTATGCCCTAAACCTACATGTGACTACTCTTAATTGTCTGCTGCAATCCTGATCCACCATTAGATTTATAGGACAAAATCCTCAGGTTTAACCTGAACCCCTTGAGATCTCGTCGAAGTTCTAGATTTTAATAACGAACACGTGCAATCTGGAAGGGTGAACGCCTGTATTCTGAGTCTTCTGTCTAGGCTGGCATTGCGCATATATCCCAATCAGACGAGGGACCCGGATGCCTACCTGGGAATTCTCGGGATGAGTGTTCACTTATAGGCTAAAGCATGTCTTCATATGTTATTAGAATTTAGAATCTTTGATAAGTCAACGTTTTCGTTTATTCGTTTTGATTAATGAATAAATGATTACATTCCTTATATGAACTCTCATTCATTTCATTGTGTCTATTACAGATCATGCCTCCTCGTCGCAGCACTCGCAACACCAATGGTGAGAACCCCGAAGAAGGTGGTGATAACCATAACCACAACCATGACCAAGTTCCTAACCACAACAACAATGGGGTCGATGCTCAACTGGCTGCGATCATTTCTCAACAAATGGCGCAGCAAATCGCAACTCTGGTTCCCAACTTACTTGCTCAGGTCATCCAATTGAATGGGAATGGTCACAACAACGGGAACGGGAATGGCAATGGCAATGGCAATGGCAATGGACCCCAAGCTTGCACCCTCAAGCATTTCAACTCTTGTAACCCTCCAAAGTTCAGCGGTGAAGAAGGAGCTACTGGACTTCTCCAATGGTTTGAGGGTATTGAAAATACCTTCATCAACAGTGAGTGCCCCAATAATTTCAAGGTTCGTTACGCCATGAGTGTTCTCCATAAACGAGCACTCACATGGTGGAATGAAGAAAAGCGTACTCGTGGGGCCGAGGTTGCTCTTGCTATGACTTGGGACCAGGTCAAAGAGATCATGAAGGAGGAGTTCTGTCCTCGCAATGAAGTCAAAAAGCTTGAGGATGAGTTTCACACCTTGGCTCAAGATAGTGGGGAAAATCTTGCCTACAACACCCGCTTTCATGAGCTTAGCTTACTGTTGCCACACAAGGTTACTCCTCTGCCGGTAGCCATCGAGAAGTACATCGGTGGTCTGCCCATGCAAATCCAGGACACTGTTTGGGGTAGAAATCCTGCAACTCTGGAAGAGGCCAAACGTCTAGCGGCCACTCTTACTGATAATCATGTGAAGAATGGTACTCTGGTTCGCAAGGGCTCTAAGAAGACTGTTGCCAAAGACACTCCACAGCCTGCAATTGAAGTCAAGCCTGAGACCTCAAGCAACAAGAAGCGCAAGGCTAGAAACTATATGGTTGCTGCTACTCCACCTGCTGCCCAAAACCCAGCCAAGAAACCATACACCGGACCTCACCCTTTGTGCAACACTTGCAAGTATCACCATCCCACACAGGTGCCATGTCGATTCTGTACTAAGTGTCAACGATATGGTCACCTGGTGAACGTCTGCCGATCTCCTGCTGCCCAAGACAACAACAACCCAGCTCCCAACCAACAAAACAACAGGCCTCCTCGTGGTCAATGCTACGAGTGTGGTAACCCTAATCACTACATCAACAACTGCCCTAACCGTAACCGTAACCAAAACCAAAATCAGAACCAAAACCAAAACCAGAACCGCAACCAGAACCAAGGTGCTCGAGGTCGCGCCTACAATCTCAACGCTAATCAGGCCCGTGACAACAATGAAGTGGTGAATGGTACGTTTCTCATTAATAATCACTATGCATCCATATTATTTGATTCAGGAGCTGATAAGTCATTCGTGTCACTAAAGTTTGAACCTTTACTTAACTTACCCCACACTAATCTAGAAGATCCTTTCGTGGTAGAGGTAGCTAACGGGAAGTCTATTTCGATCGGTTCTATTATTCGTAACTGCTTGTTGAATCTCGATGATCATACCTTCCCTATCGATCTTATTCCCATGCATCTTGGTAGTTTTGATGTTATAGTAGGCATGGACTGGTTGTCAACTCATCGTGCCGAAATTCTGTGCTTCGAGAAAGTCATACGCATTCCTCTCGAATCTGGTGAGATTTTGAAGATCTATGGTGAGAAACCCTGTGGTGAGCTTAAGCTTATGTCTTGTACTACTGCCCAAAAGTACTTACGAAAGGGGTATACAGCCTTCTTAGCTAACGTGATAGAGAAGAAGGACAAAGGCAAGAGTATCCAAGACATTCCTATTATTCGTGACTATCCTGAAGTCTTTCCAGAGGACTTACCTGGTTTGCCTCCTGCTCGACAAGTGGAGTTTCGTATTGATCTTGTTCCTGGTGCTAATCCTATTGCTAAAGCTCCTTATCGTCTTGCACCCTCTGAGATGCAAGAACTTGCTAGTCAATTACAGGAACTTTCTGATAAAGGGTTCATTCGCCCTAGTTCTTCTCCATGGGGAGCCCCTGTCTTATTCGTTAAAAAGAAGGATGGTTCTCTTCGGATGTGTATTGACTACCGTGAACTCAACAAACTCACCATCAAGAATCGTTATCCACTTCCTAGGATTGACGATCTCTTCGATCAACTTCAAGGAGCAACCCACTTCTCGAAGATTGATCTCCGTTCTGGTTATCATCAGCTTAGAGTCCACGATGAAGATATTCCCAAGACAGCTTTTCGCACTCGCTACGGTCACTATGAATTCATGGTTATGCCTTTCGGTTTGACCAATGCTCCCGCGGTATTTATGGATTTGATGAATCGGGTTTGTAGACCCTATCTCGACAAATTCGTGATCGTTTTCATCGATGATATTTTGATTTACTCTAAGTCAAAATCCGATCACGAGCAACATCTTCACTCCATCTTGAGTCTCCTAAAGAAAGAACAACTGTACGCCAAGTTCTCCAAATGTGAATTTTGGCTTAAGGAAGTTCAATTTTTGGGACATGTCATTGATATGAACGGAATTCATGTTGATCCTGCAAAGATCGAAGCTGTGAAGGATTGGAGTGTTCCTACCACTCCAACGGAAGTCCGTTCTTTTCTTGGGTTGGCTGGTTATTATCGTCGATTCATCGCCAATTTCTCCAAGATCGCTGTTCCTCTCACTACCTTAACTCACAAGGGTAAACCCTATGAGTGGGGACCTAAGCAAGAGGAAGCATTTGAAACTCTTAAGCTGAAACTCTGTGAAGCTCCTGTCTTATCTCTACCTGATGGTAATGATGATTTCGTGGTCTACTGTGATGCATCGAACCAAGGTCTTGGTTGTGTTCTCATGCAACGAGGAAAGGTTATTGCTTATGCGTCTCGACAACTCAAGATTCACGAGAAAAATTATACCACCCATGATCTTGAATTGGGCGCTGTTGTCTTTGCACTCAAGATTTGGAGACATTATCTTTATGGGACCAAATGTGTGGTGTTCACGGACCACAAAAGTCTCCAACATGTCTTCGACCAAAAGAATCTTAACATGAGGCAACGACGTTGGGTTGAATTACTTAACGACTATGATTGCGAAATTCGCTACCATCCTGGCAAAGCGAATGTTGTGGCTGACGCACTTAGTCGTAAAGAGCGTGTCAAACTCCAATGTGCTAGAGTTCGTACCGATCTCCAAGATCGCATTCTCCAGGCTCAACACACCTCAGTCACCCAAGGTAACATGTACGATGAAATGTCTTGTGGTGCTGAGACTCAACTTGAAACCAAACCCGATGGTCTCCTTTATTTTCTTAATCGACTGTGGATTCCCGACCGTGATGATCTTCGTACTTTTCTCATGAACGAGGCTCATAAGTCTCGTTATTCTATTCATCCTGGAGCTGACAAGATGTACCAAGACCTTCGTTATTCTTATTGGTGGCCTGGTATGAAGAAAGACATTGCTCTTTTCGTTGCAAAATGCCTCACTTGCTCCAAGGTTAAGGCTGAACATCAACGACCGTCTGGTATGCTTGAACAACCAGAGATTCCTGTCTGGAAATGGGAGAGCATAGCTATGGATTTCATCACCAAACTCCCTCGCACACCCAAAGGTTTTGACAGTATTTGGGTAATCGTCGATCGTTTGACCAAGTCCGCTCACTTTCTACCTATTCGCGAGAAGTATTCTGTGGAAAGGTTGGCAAAGATGTACGTAAGTGAAATCGTATGTCGTCACGGTATACCTTTGGACATTATTTCTGATCGCGATGGTCGTTTCACCTCTCACTTTTGGGAATCTCTACAAGATGCTTTGGGTACCAAGTTGAACCTGAGCACTGCTTATCACCCTCAAACGGATGGTCAGACTGAACGAACCATCCAGACACTTGAGGACATGCTCAGGGCATGTGTCATCGATTTTGGTGGCGCATGGGATTCTCATCTTCCTTTGGTTGAGTTTTCATACAACAACAGTTATCACGCCAGCATTAACATGGCTCCTTTTGAGGCACTCTATGGTCGGAAATGTCGTTCTCCTGTCTGTTGGACCGAGGTTGGTGAAGCTCGTATTACTGGACCCGAACTAATCCAGGAAACCACAGACAAAATCCAGCTTATTCAGGATAATCTTCTCAAGGCTCGAAGTCGCCAAAAGAGTTATGCTGATAAACGTCGTAAACCCTTGGAATTTCAAGTTGGGGACCTTGTGCTACTTAAGGTATCCCCTTGGAAAGGAGTTATTCGTTTCGGTAGAAAGGGAAAACTAGCTCCTCGATACGTAGGCCCCTTCAAAATTCTTGACAGAGTCGGGAAAGTGGCTTACAGACTTGAGCTTCCACCTGAGCTAAGCAATGTTCATCCGACCTTCCATGTTTCGAATCTCAAGAAATGCTTAGCAGATGAGAACCTTCATGTTCCTCTTGAGGATGTGCAAATCGATGAAAGCATGCACATTATCGAGAAACCCGTCGAGATTGTTGACACTGGAGTCAAGAAACTCAAGCGCAGTCGTATTCCGATCGTTAAGGTTCGTTGGGAATCTAAACGAGGCCCAGAGTTCACTTGGGAGCGTAAAGACCAGATGAAGTCGAAGTATCCGCATCTTTTTCCACCAGACTCTCCAACTCCAACTTCGGGACGAAGTTCCTAAAAGTAGGGGAGACTGTAACATTACGCATTAAATACTTGTACGTTACACCATCGACATTAATAAAACGTCAAGTTTTCATAATTATCCTCGCATTTATTATTTTTGTCGCTATTATGGAACCCTAATACTATATATAATATTATATGTATATGTGTGAGTGATAATTAAAATAAAAAAAATGAATTGCCTTGGCCGGGATTCGAACCCGCGCCAAGGCCGGTCTGATCCAAACCAACACAATGCACAAACCAACTGGGCTGGGCTTCTGTTTTGTAATAACCCGGATAGACATTAAATATATACGCATGTTTAAATCCCCACAGTTGACAAGGAAAGTCAACTGTGGGAATTCCTTGTTAATCAATCCAAGTTTTAACGCGTAATCGAGCTATAATTGGTAAATTCGTGTATTATCCGGCCCAGTACAACACAATTGCACAACTAAAACACGGCAATCGTTGCCCTAATCATCAATTGAACGCGTATTATTATATGGAAAGTCAAACCATCTAATTAACCCTAACCCTAATCCTCTAGTATAAATTGAGGCATTCTGGACCTTGACAAATCGCTCACAACTCTCTCTCAATCCCTATTTCTCTCTAATTCTCTCTGTGTTTGATTTTCTGCTCGTGGTTGACTTTTTCCCTTTGACCCGACCATCATCATCAATCAAGCACTGTGAGTCTAATTTTTTTAGTGGGTTTAGTTCTTCGGCATCCCAGCAACAATAGCCCTAACATTAATCGGGCTATTGTTGCTTGAATCATCTGATTGTTAAGCTAGGGTTCATCGCGTTTATAATTGGGGATAATACTGATTTTCGCTATTGTATTTATTAATTTTAAACCAGAAATCATCACAACCACCGGCCTAGGCCAGGTGGTTGAGACGCTGACCCTCCACAATGGTCACCCGGGTTCGAGTCCCGGCACTGACCGGGTTTTTTGCACTCTTTTCCTTTCTTTTCTTTTTAACTATATAATTAATTATATATATATATTAATCCTTTAAATCTTTTAAATTCTTTTTAAAATACCTAAACTATTTTATAAATTCTAAAAAAATTATATTTGTTTAATCTGTAATAAAAGTGTTATTTACAATTTTTATTTTTTCAGAAATTCTTTTATTTAATATTTATAATAATTAAATCATTTTTATACTATTATAATTATAAAAATCCATTATTATATCAAAACAGTTTTATTAAATTCCCCAAAAATTATCCTAACTTTTTATAAAGTTGAACTTTACTGAAATAATTTTTAATTCAGTAAAATCATTTATTTATTATTTTTAATCAATTTTTGTAAGATTTAATCATATTTAATTCATAATAAATCCAATTTTCATCATTTTTGCACCAAAATTTTATACAAATTATTTTTAATCATTTAGAACAGAATTATGATTTTTAAAATAAGATTTCTTTAATTTTAGTATTTTTGAATATTAAAGTTAATAATTGGCTATTTATAAATAAATAGATTTAAAAATCTATTTAAAATGAAATAATTTTATAAAAATTATTTTATTGCTTCAAACACTTTAATGTGCTCACTCAAAATTCAAATTTTATAAAAAGATTATTTTTCATTAATTATCCAATTTTCTTATTTAATTAACATTTTTTTTAAATTAAATTTAACAATTGATTATCCCCAAATCGAAACCCTAGGATGCACATATTAGTTTATATAGACTTAGACTTATTATATATATTACCTCATTATAGGGTAATATTTGGAATCACTTTGGGCAACACAATTATCATATCTTTTCAACAAATTAACATTTGCTAAGGTGAGTTTACATAGCCCCTTTTATCACCACTTTTGGGGTGAAACATGTTATAACACTTTTCATTGCAATTCAATCATCAATGTGTTTATGTGTTTTCTATGTTGCATATTGTCTTGAACATGATTAGAGTAAGCACCATTCTAGCATAATCATTAACATTGATCAGCCGACGGTATACATTGATAGATCTATTGGACTGACAATCCCACCCGGATACGTGCCTCCTACCAAGGTTACGTGGGTGTTTGTTATCGCATAACATATTCATTGGGACCATAAGTGTATGGTATGTATTATTTTATAACAGTCAACAGGGTTGATTATGCACTCGATTTATTTCTAATATGTTCTCACATATGGGCTAGATTAACATGACACATGAATTGCATAACATTTTATTCATTTATCATCAAAAACCTATGTAATTCTCACCAACTTATGTTGACCCAAAATACTTTCAAAATTAACATGTTTCAGGTAACAATGAAGCTGAGGCTTGAGTTAGCATGAGGATTTATCTTGAAGTTTATTTGAAGTTTTTGAAGTTATTATTTGATGTTATGTATTTGAATTCTTAGACATTATTTCACATTTTGGATATTATGTTTGAATAAATTATTTAAAATTTATATTATACCATGTGCTTCTGAAAGCAATCATCAATACGTGGCACCCCGATGTTTCCGCCATCGGTTGGGGTGTTACAAAATAAACTAGGGATGGCAACGGGTCGGGTTTGACTAATACCATACCCATACCCGTTATAAAATCTTATACCATACCCGTCCCATTACTCGTTGGGTTTTTATCGGGTATTACCCGTCGGGTATAGAGCATACCCGCGGGTATCGGGTATACCCGTTGGTATTTTCATGTATGTGTATATATATATATATATATATTTATTTTCTTTTATAGTCTTATGTTTTAAGAAATCTAGAGTATATGAAATTGTAATAAGTATCATATATATTATCATCACCATAATAATCTTTGAAACATTTAATATGTAAATATATATTATAGTATGAATTTTGAAAACTATTTATATATTTCATAGCACATAAATATGAATCTATTAGAATGAAACATTATTAAAAAAAAGTTAAGAAAAGATATATATAAAACTTAAAAGTATTCTGGTACATATTTCGGGTAAATGGGTATTTAGTTTCGGGTAATCGGGTCGGGTATCACCTAATACCATACCCGTCGCATACCCGCGAAATATTTTTTTCCAATACCAAACCTGTCCCATACCCGTCGGGTATCGGGTATACCCGTCCCAAATGCTTCAGGTTTCGGTTATACCCGTCGAGCTCGGGTTTTTTTGCCATCCCTAAAATAAAACCCAATTAATAACAAATTTAGTTTCGCCCAATTAAACTCATTTAACCCAAATACAAAATTAAAACTTTAAACCTAATAAAAAATAAATTATAACTCTTCTAATTTTTTTTAATGATGACTTTCATATGAGTGACCCAATGTCACACTGCCTAATCGGCCGCCCTAGCCAAGGTCTGCCCCAGACTACGTTGTCTTAACCGGGCTCGTGCTAGTGTATCAGACTAGGTTACGGCGTTCCCCCGGGAACCGTACCACTTCTACATGAGTTTTCTCGCTGAAGTAACAGCCGGGTGAAAACCGGGGTGCGGCTCAGGATTGAACGCTCCTCAGTGCGTTTGTCACCATCATTGCCTAGATGCTGTAGAAAATAATGAGGAGAGTGGGAATCGAACCTAGGTCACAAGAAACACTAAGTCTTCTACTTTTAGCGGCAACTGAAATCGTTTAAGTGCCTAATTGGATTATTGAACAAACAACGATTCACTTCCGCATTTAAAATTTCAACTCGATTAACCCTTCTAATCAACAACTTTGATTCCAAAACTACTAAAAGAGCCCCACAATTCGTTTAAAGATGTAAATAACTGATTTTACTACAATAAATCGTTAGAATAAATATAAATAATTTTCATTATATTTATATAGTGGCCATCATTATCATTTATATTACATTGATCAATTACCATTGTATCCTTAAGTTAATAATATATGATTATTTGATGGACGGAATTGATTTTAGTAACATTATTAGGGTGTCCCTTTGTGTACAAATAGAGAGCTCATTAGATGTTGAAGGGGTTAACAAATCATAACACCATAATCACTAAGTAATCGTCCCTCCCTCTCTCTCATAATCGAGTTTATCAAGAACTCATAATCCCATCATTACGATTCACCTTAAAGGGAATCCAACCATACTGATAAGGATGTCGAGCATCAATACTTTCTCTGCATCAGTTGTTGGCATCACCAATCTATGAGGTATCATTATTATTATTATTATATTTTTCATTAATTATATTCAGAACTGATAAACATATATTTGTTTTTTAATTATTATATATGAATTTAAATTATAGCTAGGGGCTTATTTGTCTAGTCGCTCAAAACACTCGAATTGTTCACCAAACCACTCAACCTTCAACTTTATCGAAGCTTTCATAATTAACCATATTAGAGGACCTTTTATCCCCTAGCTTAATTAATTCTAATATAAATATTTTTGTAAACACTGTAACACAGGGGTATTGGATTTAAATAATTCAAAGTTTAGATCATTAGTCAATAATAATCCAAACTTTAACGTTGGGCCAATATAATCCCAGGTGAACATGTGGGTGTCAAAAATAAACCTCCGTTAAGTCTGGACTAACTGTGTTAGTGAAAGCTGACGTGGCACTTTAGGTGGCATGATGACTTGCTCTTTTTTTTTTTTTTTTTTTTTTTTTTTTGAATATCACACACACATTTGACTTTTCTTTCCAAAACCCACTCAACAATCACAAAAACAAAAATGGATCGAAAGGCTGTAACTTCATCATCATCATTTCCATCTCTCTCTAACGCTGTGTTCTCGAGTTAACTTAAAGAGAGAAAGGAAAGGAAAAGGATTGAAGGAAAGGAAGGGAAAGGAAAAGAAACGATAAATATCCTTTCCTTCCGTTTCCTTCCAAATCGGAAGGAAAACTAAATTTAAAGATTTTGCCTAGTTTTCCTTCCATTTCCTTTCTTTTCCCTCCTTAAATGAAACTCGGGAACACACTATGTTTTGTTTTCCTTTCTTTTCCCTCCTTAAATGAAACTCGGGAACACACTATGTTTTGTTTTCCTTTCTTTTCCCTCATTAAGTTAACTCGGGAACACAGCGTAAGGCTATAGGGTGTGTAGACACTAAAAATGTTATATCTCAGTGCCACGTAGGATGCCACCTCAACATGTTGATGTCTTAAACATCTTGAGACATGAGTGGGGTGTGAAGACACCAACACTCTATGTCTCAAGCATTCAAAAAATAAAATAAAAAAAAATAACAGGAAAACACCATATTGGTTCAAATTCAAAAAAAAATAAATAAATACATGATTGGAGCGTCCAAAATGTTCTCGGCGAGACAGGAGGGATGGGGTGAACGGGGACGGGGGGTAGGGGTGGTGTAGCTGTCCGGGACATGGCAAAAAAGGGAGACGGGGTGGTGCCCCGTCTCCACATCCCTTAGCCTAAATATCACACACACTCATCGTCTCTCTAAAACAAAAACAACACAAAACACTGTTAAACAAAAAGTCAACCTAGATCTACAATACTAAAGCTTCAACAACATCATCTTCATTTATCAACATTCCCACAACATCATCATCATCATCGGTAACTCTCTTCCACCACCATCGAATCCTCACCACCCAAACCCATTCCAACTGCCACCATACCTACTACTACCACCACCATCTTATAATATTTTCAAAGGAAAAAGGGTTTATTAGGGTTTCACCCAACCGGATCTTCGGCCGACTCCAACCAGACCGACTCTGTCTCTCTCTCCCCCCCTCTCTCTTCCTCTCTATTAAAGGGTTCTGGATCTAAAAAGATCGGAGGTCAGGGGTTTGATTCTGGTGATTTTAGGTTGTGGGAGGTGATTTTGATGTTGGTTTAAGGTCTTGGGGTGGTCTGATCGGAGGTCACATGGTTGAGGTGGTGAATTTATCATTATTATTATTATTATTATTATTATTATTATTATTATTATTATTATTATTATTATTATTATTATTATGGGGAAAGATCCTGTACAAAGTGTTTTTTGGTAAGAACTGTGAGAATCAAAGGAGGGTATTTTTTTTCAAATTTTTTTTCCCCATATTATTAAACATGAATTATAGTATTGAAAACTAAAAAAAAAAAAAAAATTAGTGTAGAGTAATTACGTAATTACAAAAAAAAATTAATGTATTTAGTTTAACGACGTAATTACACTAAAAAAAATTTCTTAATTTTTTTTGTATTATTCATCTAGAAAGTATGTTTAAGCACATGGGAAAAAAATTCCAAAAAAAAAAATTTTTTTTTTACGAACTTTGATTCTCACAGTTCTTACCAAAAAACACTTTGTATTTGATCTTTACTCTTATTATTATTATTATTATTATTATTATTATTATTATTATTATTATTATTATTATTATTATTATTATTATTATTATTGAGTACTGATGAAAATGGATGCTTTTTTAGTATGAAGATGATGTTGTTAAGAAGAGCGACTGTTTTGATATGAAGATGATGTTCTTAACGCGGTATTGGATTTAATATATGTTTTGATATTAATAAATAACCAAGTTATCATGCCAACTCAGGTGCCACATCAGCATCAACTATATGTCAGAATGTCACCTCAGTTGTCACGTCAGCTTTCACTAACCCAGTTAGTCCAGACTTAACGGACGTCTATTTTTTACACCCACATGTTCACCTGGGATTATCCTGGTCCAACGTTAAAGTTTGGATTATTATTGGCCAATGGCCTAAACTTTGGATTATTTAAATCCAATACCCCATAAAACAAAAACAAAGTTGTCATTTATGGCATGAAGGGGGCCTTGGGGCGTGAAAAAACATGCTTGACTTCTTATTCCCATTAATTGTCCGCCATCAGTCGTCTCCTGCTATAAAAAATGCGACAATCGCTCTCTGTAGTATACTCATCGCCTCACTTGCCTTAACCTGAGCCTCATTCTCGGACAACTAGACCTCAGACGGTCGGACATTAGTCATCATTAGGCAGTGAGACATTAAATGAAACATCCCAAATCCGTGGTTGTCCGAAAAACTCGCCGCTCATCGCTCAAAAAACATGTGCGCTCGAAAAATGCTCTTTCAGTTTTCGGACCGATTGTAAACGAGCCGAATCGGCTCGGTTCGGTTTGTAAATGAGCCAAGCATGAACAAAGGTCCGCTCGGTTCGATTCGGCTCGTGGACAGACCTACACGTCACCACCACGCTGTGGTTTTTTTTTGCGGTATGAATGGAATTAACGTGGCTATTACTTGTTTTATGCCCCTTCACCTCATGACCACACTACGCTTCTAAGGATCATAGATCAGATTAAGATTTCTGGTATTTAGCATAGGCCCATAGGTTTATTAGGCTTTCCCTAAATAAAATTATTAGTATTATTTAACCTATTTTAATATGTGTTTTAAATTAATTAATACAAAACCCGATATGTATTACCGCTTATATTCTTCCGTTGTCTGCGTCTAACAAGAAGGTCGGTGTCAAACGCATCATCTCTCAATATCATAATACCCAAAACCTAAAACATATGCTTTCTCCATGATTCCGTTCACATTGACAATTAATCTCTATTTTATTAGAAAATATAATCTTAGGGATTATAACCATTTTATTGTTATAGTTACACTATGTGTTTTGGTGAATTGAAAAAAAATATATATTGTCGCGTACGTACTCACGTAGACAAGTGTTTGAAGGTTTCACATTTCACCTTTTAATCACTTAATGTGCGTTGTGAAAGCGTGAAATGTATTAATGTAATGTGGTGAGTATCAAAAAGTTGTAAAAACAAAACGAATGATGTGATGGAAATAAATGATAGGATTATGTATTTATGTGCTGGTTTTTTTTTATCGGCTAAGGACATCACCTCGGTACCCCGTTTTGAATCCCATTTTTCCGTATCGTTCCTGAGGGCATAAGCCCTTTCAATGTCAAGGGGTGTATTTTTACTGGCCCTAGGATTTAAACCGTGTACCTCTTCCAGGCAGGAACCTCCCTAGGAAGTAAACCCTCCATCTCTCCCCAGATTATGTGTTGGTTAATAATATAAAAAAAATAACAACCCCCAAGGAACTCCCCATGGCCGTAGCCAGTAGCCGCATAGCGGTGTTCACTCCCGCATCACTTCTGACGTGACATTATATTGCGCCCTACAACACTTGGCCTAATAACTAATAAGATATTATTTCGTTAGGTTTTATTTGTATTTGTGTTCCTATATATATAGTGGCGCAACTTGTTGCTCGCTTACCCACTATCCAGATGTAATTTGTTGTTTTGGCTATAAAAAATATATATATATATTGGGTTAATAATACTTAGTGGCTGTTTTGTAGGATCTATTGATTAAATGCTGAATCATTAAAAGTGTCTGAATGGTTCAGCACCGATTATTAGCTGAATGGTTAAGACTTAATGAAACCATATAGATGTTTTTTCAGTTGAAACAACTACTCTTAATATTAAATAATTAAGAATTGAATTATTAAGAAATTTATTAATAAACTACTCCTTAATAACCTTATGTTTTTTCTATTATTATTCTACAATCTACAATATTTATATATATCTCTTTGTTAATACAGCAGCAGCAACATCAACATCATATCTTCATTTCATGCTCAAAAAAATGGATCATGGAGGAGACTACTCCGATTACTCAATCAGCCATTTCAACATGTTCCAACCCGACTTCATGCCCGAACCCGATTTCGACACCCTCATTTGCGCCATACAAGGCGAGACTGCTGACAACCCGGTTGAAATTTTTTGTTTGGATTACGAAATCAACCACTTTACCAGTTCATGCTCACAGCTGCTGTATAATGATCACAATGACGCAGTCCTTGGTGCGAGTATTGAGATAGGCGGGTTCGATGTGTTGGATCCAAACTCGGATCTTATTTGGAACCAGGAGATGGAGGATGTGAAGGTTTGTGATGTTTTGGGTGATGGTGATTCGTCTGAGACCGCCACAACGGGTAAGCTGGAGACACCGAAAGGGAGGAGTAGCGGCTGTGGCGCGAAGGGAGATAGGACCAGGACTTTGATTTCGGAGCGGAAGAGGAGAAACGGAATGAAGGAGAAGCTATACACGTTGCGTTCGTTGGTACCCAATATTACCAAGGTAAACAATATTGGCTTATTGGGTACCAACTTATAAATCATATGAGTTTTGTGAGATGGGGTTCCTAAGTCAGACTTTATTGACTTAAAAAAAGTCAGTTAAGTCGTGTTTGACTTAAGAACCACATCTTTATAAGCATAAAGTCGGGGTTTATAAAAAACGTTGACTTTATTTTTTACACAAAACTCACTTTAAGTTGTTTTATTTTCAAGACTATAAAGTCCGACATTAAACATCAGATTACACTAGAAATCAAGTAACAAAAAATCTTTAAAATGTTAAATCAGAAACAATATTCAATAACAAAACTTTTTATTGATTCTTGAAGACACTATATAAAACAAGAAAACATGACCCCTATTTAAACTAAGATACGGTTGCTCGAAACACAAAAACGCTCTCAAGGTATGACCGGCCGGAAGTCTCATATTCCGGTCACTATTCTCTCGCGGATTAAAAAGGTGTTTATCACAAACTTGCCGGATAAATGTAGCGGAAAAGATATTGCGGATTTCATTCGAGATTATGGAGATATCTATGATATCTACATCGCTCGAAAAAGGGATAAGTTTGGTTATCGATTTGGCTTTGTTTCGTTTCTCGACGTCAAGGATTCTAAGGATTTAATCAGGAAGATCTGTAACACTTGCATTGGAGATTGTTGGTTAAAAGCAAATGTAGCCAGATTTACTCTCGAGGAAGGAGAGATTCGTAATGAAACGGAGAACATTAAGAAGAATAACCATCATGAGGAGGCTAGCCGGAAGACGGAGAAACCTCCAACCTCGTATTACAACGGGAATCGATCTTTTACTGATACACTTCTGGGCCGTCAAGGGGTTCTAAAGGTTGGCAAAACAGTGGTTGTAGAGGATAATACGGCTGCGTTTAAGGATGCTCATGGAAAGGCCATAGTCGCAAGAATGATTGATCTCGATGCTCTTAAAAGCATTTACGTCATCCTAAATGATCTATGTCCGGGTAAAGGAAAGGTTCAATATATTGGAGGGCTTTCGGTTCTGATAACATTTGAAGACAATAAGACGGCAACCATGGTTTGGGATGCAGCCAAAGAAGTCTTGGGTCGGTTTTTGTCGGTGGATCTTTGGGAAGGGCAGATTTTTGCATTCCAACGGCTCGCATGGGTGAAGATTGTGGGGGTCCCATTACATATACTATCGTCCCAGGTGGTAAATGCTATAGGATCTGCGGTTGGCAAAGTAGTTTTTAATCCTGCTAGAACGGATGATGATGCAGACCTTTCATATGATTATATGGGCATTCTAGTGGGAGATGGTAAACGAATTGAAGAAGAGATTACGGTTTCATGGCGTGATAAGAAGTTTAGGGTGTGGATTAATGAAGAAGCAGGAATTTGGGTACCGGAATTTTACAAAGTTCCGACGTCAGATTCATCCATGCATGATGATCAGGCGACGCCTGAAGAGGAACGGATGAGTGAAGATCACCACACCGGAGTGCACGATTCTCCAGGTATGCAGTCAAATTCCGTAGAACGGGATCGGTGCCGTTTGTAATATAGAAAAGGAAATTAATTATGACCATTATGATGCAATGAATGCCCAATCATTGACATTAATGGTGGTCAAAATATCCTCCAGTTTCGGATTTTGTTTCGGAAAGTCAAACCTTTATCCCCGGCAATGAATTTGATTTTGATAAGGATTGTTGTGTGGATGGGCTTATTAACGATAATGGGCCAAATTTAAACAAAATAAAAAAGAAGGGTGGTATGGGTTCGACGGGCCAGATTAATCCGGCCTACTCCAGCAGTTTAGAAAAGACTAAGGTGGGCAAAAAATATAGAGTTGAAGATGATTTGTTTGGGCTAGACTCGTTATTGGGCCTGGAAAAACATGCTGAGGAAGGAACTGAACCCGATGTTGATCCACGAGATTTGGATCTAAACTCGCAGCCAGGTGGGGACTTTGGGCCGGATGTTAGGGCCGATGTCTCTGATTCAGCCCAACTTCAAGAAGTGGATGCAACAATTATTATGGGAGAATTATTGGGAGCAGACTTATCTAAATCTCATGGTATGATTCAAGATTCTATTGTTTCAGAAGGGTTACAAGGGGTGAAGAAATGAATTGCCTGTCAGTGAATATTAGAGGGGTTGGGGGTGTTGGTAAACCGGGTTGGATAAAAAAGATAAAACTTGATTGTGGTATTTCTTTTTTGGGTTTGCAAGAAACAATGAGTAATGATATTCTCCCAGGTCTAGTGTCCGCTTACTGGGGAGGTACGGGGTTTGACTTTGATTATGTTTCGGCCGTTGGTAATTCTGGAGGTTTGTTGAGTATTTGGGACCCGAAGGTTTTTGTGAAAGATAAGGTTTCTAAAGATAATAATTTCCTTCATGTTGCGGGTATGATCATGGCAGGGTCGATTAGGCTCAATTTATTAAATGTTTATGGCCCTCATAACAAGGGTGATAAACGGCGTTTATGGTCGAAAATTCAAAATCTCATGAGTTCCAATGATGGGTGGTGGATTTTATTTGGAGATTTTAATGCGGTTCGGGAAAAACAAGATAGAAAAAATTCCAAATTTGATCCCGGTTGCGCTAACGATTTCAATGATTTCATTCAACAGAAGGGGTTATGTGAATATAATAAAAAAGGATACAAGTATACTTATACGTCATGTAGGCGTGGTGTATATACTTGGAGTCGTATCGACAGATTTCTTGTTTGTGAAAACGTTTTCAACAAATGGCCTAACGCGTATGTTCGAGTTTTGAAGAAGAATCTTTCAGATCATTCGCCTTTGGTTTTTTCGATGGTGGACACAAACTTTGGGCCTAAACCGTTCAGGTTTTTCGATTCTTGGATTGACCGGCCAGGATGCGTTGAGGTTATAAAGGGTGTTTTTGAAACATGGCAGAAATCGGGCCCAGCAAACGTTAATTTGCTTAAAAAACTTGGCATGCTTCGTTGTAGACTTCGGGTGTGGTATAATAGTATTCAAGTCTCTGAGCATTTGGAAGAGTATATGCTGCGCGCTGAGAAGGAACAATGGGAGATTGAAATGGAAGATAAAAATCTTGAAGAAGCCGATGTTTGGGTATGGTCCGAATGCAAGGTCGCGCTAGAGAATATTGAACGTAATAAGGCTCGAGATATTCGACAAAAGTCTCGAGTTAAGTGGGCTTCGTTGGGTGACGAAAACTCTAGTTTTTTTCACTGCATCGTGAATGGTAGAAAAGCTCAAAATTCGATTCCGGGTATTTTCATTGATAGCGAGTGGATTACTAGGCCGACTATCGTCAAGCGCGAGGTTTTGCGATTCTTCAGAGAGCATTTTCACGAGCAACATAAGGTTCGGCCAGAGCTGGTTTGTACAGGTTTGAAGACTATTCAGCTTGCGGACCAAGAATTATTGGTTGCGGATTTTTCAAGCCAAGAGATTAAAGACGCGGTGTTTGATTGTGGTTCTAATAAGGCTCCGGGGCCCGATGGTTTTAACTTTCGCTTTGTTAAACGCTTTTGGGGACTTCTTGAAGAAGATTTCACGAATATATTGAAGGAATTTCATACTACCGGCGTCATTAATCAAGGATGTGGCTCCTCCTTCATAACTCTTATTCCTAAGGTAAAAACTCCGATGGGGCTTAAAGATTACAGGCCTATAACACTTATTGGCATGATTAGTAAAGTTATTTCTAAAATACTAGCTAATCGTATCAAAAAGGTAATGGGTCGCATTATCTCAGAGACGCAATCGCTTTCTTATCGGACCGGTATATTCTTGATGGCCCTCTTATGGTTAATGAAGTCGTGGCGTGGTTAAAGAAGAGACATAAGAAAGTATTTTTATTAAAAATTGACTTTGAAAAGGCCTACGATAATGTTAATTGGAATTTTCTAATTTCCATTATGTCTCAAATGGGGTTTCCTTCGAAGTGGTGTGATTGGATTATGGGTATTTGCTCGTCCTCTAGAGCCGCGGTACTTGTCAACGGATCTCCTACGTTTGAATTTCAATGTCATAAAGGCCTTCGGCAAGGCGACCCACTATCGCCTTTTCTTTTCTTGATTGTGATGGAAGCGTTATCTTGGATGCTCGATAAAGCTAAAGACCTTGACGTTTTTAAAGGTATTAATTTTTCTAGCGATATTAATTTGAATCATCTTTTCTATGCGGATGATGCGTTAATTACGGGGGAGTGGTCTTATGACAATATCAAGAGTATCGCTAGGATTCTTCGCGTCTTTTATTTATGCTCGGGTCTTCGGATTAATCTCCATAAATCTAATATTTATGGTATTGGTATCGAGGATTCCGAGTTGGATGATATGTTGGCATATCTTGGATGCAAGAAAGGTATTATTCCTTTTACATACCTTGGCATCCAAGTGGGGGCAAAAATGACGCGTATTAAGAGTTGGGATCCGGTTGTTGAGACTATCCGGAATCGTTTGGCTTCATGGAAAGTTAGACATTTATGTATAGGCGGCCGTTTAATATTGATAAAATCGGTTCTTGAAAGTCTTCCGGTTTATTATCTTTCTTTATACAAAGCCCCTAAAGCCGTGGTGGATTCTATTGAGGCAATTATGCGTCGGTTCCTTTGGCCGGGTCCTAATATTGAGAACAAAATCTCATGGGTCGCGTGGGACGTTGTAACAAAGCTAAAGAACAAAGGTGGTTTGGGTATTTCCAAGATTCAAGATGTCAACAACGCCCTCTTGTTAAAATGGACTTGGAGATTCAAAAATGAAGGTGGTAATCTTTGGAAGAAAGTTATTATGGGTTGTCATGGCTCGAGTAGACCTTGGTCTTTATTGCCTTGTAGTTCATCTTCTAACGGATGTTGGAAATATATTGTCAAAGTAGGTGATTACAAAATCTCCAATGGTAGAGCATTAAATTCATATTTCAGTGGAGATCTTGGCGATGGAAGGCTTATTAATTTTTGGAGCGATGTTTGGTTATTGCCTGCTCCATTGCGCGTTTTATACCCTAACCTTTTTCAGTTAGAGAAGACCAAGTGGGTTAAAGCTTGTGAGAGGTTGCAATGTGTTAATAACATAAAACAACTGTCGTGGGATTGGAGCGCTAATCCGTCCACTGAAGTTCAGGTTGCGGAACTGTTTGATCTTCTAAATCAGATTCATAATTTTGTGTGGCACGGCGGGACTGATCGATGGATTTGGAATGCGGAAAAAGACGGTATTTTTACAGTGGCGTCGGCAAAAAAACTTTTGTCTTCTAACGAATCGGACGACGGTAATCAGTTGCTTAGATGGAAATGTTGGGTGCCTTTGAAGTGTAGAATTTTGATGTGGAGAATTCTTAGGAATCGGATTCCTACCATTGACGAATTGAGGAAACGTGGAGTTGATATTACCATCACCGATTGTATACTATGTGGCTTGGATTCTGAGACGACATTACATCTTTTTACCGGATGTAGCTTTTCGAATGAAGTTTGGTTTCGTATTGAAAATTGGTGTAAGCTTCCTCACAACTTTTGGTTTGATATCCCGGATATTCTTCATATGGTGGAGTCGCAACCGCATTCTAAGAAGTCGAAATACATTTTAAGAGGTATTGTTTACACGTCTATGTGGATGATTTGGAGCGAAAGAAATGAACGGATTTTCAATAATAAGAGGCGGCAACCAATTCAAATTGTGGAGAACATTAAAGCGACGACCTATTTTTGGATACGTAATAGGTCTAGGTGGAAATCTATTGATTGGAAATCTTGGTGTATTTTTCCTTTGGATTGATGTATTGGTTTTGCTTCGCTAAGTCCTTGCTTTGAGGTCTTGCGAGCTTTTGTTTAATGAAATTTTCTTTCCAAAAAAAAAAAAAAAACATGACCCCTATTTATAGGTTCAATAAATCAACCTTAATCTATTCAACTTAGGAAAGCTAATACTAAAACAATTAAACTAGACTTATCTAAACAAACTAGATAATGATTAAACATAAATAAATACTAGATAATTCAAATAATAATTAAAAAACTTAATTATTATTTTACTCGTTTAGTCCTTCGACTTTAGCCCTTCGAGTTGATATCGCCACAATTTTAACACCCCCTCTCGATATCAACTATAAGCCTTCTACTAAAATTTTCATACCGGATTGGTGTTGGATCTTTCACATAAAAGTCGTCCAAATTGTTTTCTAAAACACGCCATTTTATAAAACAATTTCTCTTCTATATGGTTACATACGAACAATTTATAAAAATTCTTTCATATGTAGATGGACAAAGCTTCTATAGTCGGAGATGCAGCACGATACATTCAAGATCTTCAAACACAAGCGAGGGATTTAAGGTCGGAGATTGCGATAATAGAAGCAACTAAGAACCCAAAAATGTCATTTAAAGTTTCCAACAAGAATCATGCTTCAAACCCGTTTCTCATATCAAAGGTTACATACAAATTATTCTAAATATTCAGTTTTGTTAAGCTTTTGTTTTATGTTTCTAGCTTTAGTTAGACATGTTTTGTTTTGTTTTTTCCTTGTTTGTTATACTATATTTAGTTGGACATGTTTCAAGTGGAGGAAAAAGGATATTATGTACGATTGGTTTGCAACAAAGGACGGGGCGTTGCAGTGTCACTTCATAAAGCACTCGAGTCGATTACAAGCTTTCACGTCCAAAGTTCGAATTTAGCGACCGATGGTGATAACTTTGTACTCACGTTCACCTTAAATGTAAGAACTTAACTTCATATTTTGTTAAACAACCTATTGTCGTTAACATTTTAGTTTTTATGTGCATAATTTTACAGGTTGAGGTATCCGGATTTGACATAAACTTACCGAATCTTAAGCTATGGCTTTCAACTGCTTTCCTCAACCAGGGTTTCGAATTCAGCGTCCTTCCATCACCTTAAGTTGACTCAAGGAAAGTTGTGATGATCAATATGTGTTTATGTGTGAACATTTAGAGATCCTTCGCATAAATTTGCACGAGAACTATTTTTAACGACTTTTTACGTACCTAAATACTATTTAACCTTACACTTGCAAAGATTTGAATTCATATCAATTTTCTAGGTTATGCGTTTGTATGAAAATTGTTGATGAACATTTGTTAGTTTTTTATTTGTTGTTATATCATTATATGTGTCTCTTTTACATATTTTTATGTGAAGTAATTGAGACCCATTTTAGATTTTGTTTGCTTTAAAATGATTTGTTTTGTAAAAAAAAAAAAAAAAAAACCCATATAATCTGGATTAGTTAGTGTTATTAGAAAAAGACTAGTGATGGGCCGAGCACCCGCAAAAACCTTTGGGGATTCTCATTTGGGCCTGGTGTATACCGTATCGATATTGAATGTATAGAAAAGTGGGTGGTATGATATTGGTACTTGTTACAAAATGTTCATCTTACCAAAAATACCGACACCGAAATCATTAAAAAGCGGTACCAAATATATTGGTACGGTACTAATACTCAGTAATAAATGTTCATCTTCAGTGTGTGTGATATATACCCAATTTTAATTTAACTTATCATGATAATATGATAATGTTAAGGGTCAATTTGGTTCTTGTTTTCTTGATTTCCTCGAGTTTAGTTCCCATTTTACTCGGGTTTGCTATCCTTCATATAGTATTTTCCGAGCCAAAACATAACACCAAACCAAATTCGAAGTCGCCAAAACTGCATCGAAAACTATAATCTAATTCAATTTGGTTTCGGTTTCATGTCAAAAAAACCCCTAAAATTTAACAAAATGGGTGTTCATCGATTCAAATTTCTTGTTCCTTCGGTTTGCCGATGGGCTAATTGATTAATGTGATGTACAAATAACTAAATTCATAGCCTAATATGGATATTGTAATTCGGATTACTCGTTTTAATCGCAAATTGATTACCTAATTTAATTAAAGTTTTAAACCGACCTAAAAACCAAATATGTAATTTGGTTCGGATTTAAATAGTTTCAGTTTAGGTCTTGGTTTAAAATTTGTAAACCAAATATTCAATGTCCTTAAGATTTCGTCTTAGTCATTTTTAATTACCAGAAAGAAAAAATGAGTTATGTTCATGTTGACTGATCTTTGGTTGGCATTAAGAAAAAGTATAGTAGTTGAAATAAAAAGTTCAATGGTGTAATGGTTTAACTAAAATTTTGGTCACTTGGTAATCATTGTTTTTTATTTATTTAAATATATTATTTTTCTTTATAAAAACTAATATAAATAATAAAACAACATGAAAATAAATTAAAATGCTAAAAACAGAAGTCACAAAAAAAGTTAAAAATACACTACTAAAAATACAAGTATTTAATCGTCATCACCGTCGTTATCACCATCTCCGCGACTTATCCATAGATGGTTTATCAAGTCCAAATGAAGATTAATATGTGTTTCCTACAGTGCATTTTGTTGGTTCTGATTTAGACCGTTGTATACTGATACAAAACTGGGCTGCTGAAGATATTAGAGTTTCAAGATCAAGTCTTTTGTTAGTTAAGGTTTATTGTTCGTGTCACCTGTTAGTGTCGATAGCATTAGTTTATTTTGTTTAGTGGTTGATCCAATCGACAGCTAAGTAGGGGTGTTAAAAAATATCCGAATCTGAAAATCCGATCTGAACTCTTCGATATTCAAATCCGAAACTATCTGAAAATTCAGATATCCAAAATTTCGGATATCTGAATTTTGGGATTCAGATATTTTTAAAAAATTTGGAAAATCTATAAATTTATTTTTATCGGATATCCATAAAATATCCTAATTATTTGAAAAGTATCCCAAAACTATCCAAGTATCAAAATAATATCCGAAAACTTATATTTTGGAATATATAAAACATAAAAAAATAAAATATATCATAAAAGTTTTGGATATTTGAATATCCGGTTTTGAACACCCCTACAGCAAGTCTTGACTAGACAACTTGGCAGTCGACCGTTAGGTGTGGATTAACTTTTAGTGTCGACAACAAGATTTGGGATAATATGTGCATCGGCGACACTCGAGTGTCGTTAACTCATATGTCGATACATAGGGTTTGCCAATGAATACCCAACTTGTGAACTTCATTTGTTAACCTCTGCCCCATACTCTGTCAAATTCATATTATATAGTCTTGTTAGAGGTAGAAATCATATCTTATCACCACGAATATTGTTATATAATTTGGGTGCTTAATCCTGGAATCTAATGAATATTAGGTTAATCTTTATGCTCTTCTTTTTATGTTCTTGAGGTTTTTTTTTTTTTTTTAAACACTTAGTAAATAAGTGTTTTGGATCTGATTACTAAAATTACACCAAGATTCCCAATCACAATCGTTATCCTTAATTCTATGTTTATACCATAAAAAACTATAAGCTTCAACTTCCGAAATAATCTTCTTTTTATGTTCTTGAGGTTTTTTTTTTTTTTTTTTTTTTTTTTTTTTTTAACACTTAGTAAATAAGTGTTTTGGATCTGATTACTAAAATTACACCAAGATTCCCAATCACAATAGTTATCCTTAATTCTATGTTTATACCATAAAAAAACCATAAGCTTCAACTTCCGAAATAATCTCCGCCACTTTTAGCTTTGTGCCCCTAAAAATGAAATCGTTGCGCGACTTCTAGCGTCGCTAACAGGTGATGATAACAATACCTTTAATCTTGGTTTAAAAAAGCGTGAGGCGCTCCGAGGTGTTTTGGGTCCAAAATTCGAAGCGCGGGGCTTAAAGTGCGAGGCGAGAGCTTCACGTATGTAAGCCGCCTAGTATTAAAAAATTATAGAAAAATATTTATACATGTCAATATGACATTTTCTACTTGAATAATGAAGAATTTATGGAGAAACTTGAGGAATTAAAGTAAAAGAGTGAGGAATTAGTGAGTTACTGACTATTTTGACTGATGGGCCTAAATTTATACCCAATACTAACCTAATAAATTAAATAAAAAAGGTTGTGAAGCCCAATATTAACATACTAAAGAAAACTTCAGGGTTTCATTGCACTCAAGGGTTTCATTTGGAGCGTTCAGCCGCCACTCTAGGGTTTCATCACTTGAATCTTGCATACCTAATATAAAAGAGATTTTCATTGTCTCATTCCATCTTCATTTCGTTTGTAAAAAGAAATCATTTATAGCCCTACTACCGGATGACATGTCTTTGGTTAACCATGTCTATAGTGCCGCCATTACTAAAAGATTATGTCAAGGTTTGGCGATGGAGGTAAGGTTTCTTTATTGGATAAAAAGAGTATCGATGGTTCAGAACAGAAGCATCTAAGACTGATTGTGGCCTGATTTAGCCTAAAGCGATGCCTCAAATGCATAGCGCTTCAGGTTTAAAGCAGCGCCTTACGTCGCCTCATGTATATTGTTGCCTCAGAGCAAAAAAAAGGCGTTTTCCAAATGCCCCTGTGTGCCTCACGCCTGAGGCGCGCATTTTTAAACCAAGCCTTTAATCGCTTCCTTGTATGTAACTATTCGCCTGCAAACATTGGCTGCCTCCACCAAATCTTTTACCTCAAAAGCGAAGATAATCGAAATTCGACACCACCGGAGATCGCCTGCCAAACCAAAGCCGTAACACCACATCCAGTGAATAAATGAGCAGTTGTTTCCCATTACCGACATTACATCTAATCTGGGATATAAATGTAGCCTCTCCAAGCTTCACTTTACTTCCAAGTTTGACTATTGTCACACCCTCAAATTCCACGTGCGGGGTTTTACCGCGAGGCGCGTGACACACCAGGATCTCAGTCAACGATCACAATAAACATACAACAAACATGCATTCATAAATATATTTAAAACCAAAATATCATGCTTTGAGCCGTAAACCAGCAGCGGAAGCATTCTTGTTTACAACCAAAAGACATATCATTGTTTACAAAACATTGTTTAATATGCTTCAAAATATTAGACGCTGTGCATGACTCTGTGCGCCTAGCCCATTGACTGCTACCTTAGCGACCTGAGAAAACATGCCAAAAATGTCAACATATAATGCTGGTGAGTTCACAGGTTTTCTTTTATAAAGTGTTGTTATAAGTTCGGTAAGATCATTTCCGTTACTACTATGTATTGAAAACGTTAGCTAGACGTTAAGTGTTGCTACTACTGCGGTTGGGAATCCATTACTAAACCGGTATAAGTGTTGAAGCCAGCCCAGACGGACGGGATTACCGATGCCTCGGTAACCCCCAAAGTGTTAGAGACAATATGCACCCGCCCGGCTCCCAGCCGTCGGGTGGGGTTTGTAAGGCCCAATAGATCTATCCACATTTCCCTCGTTGTGCATTCCCGCACATTCATGATTCCCCCGGGACTTTCTGTAAAAGCCGCATAGTACGTGAAATAACCATAGTATAACATGATCTATGATGAGTAATCAAAATAAGTAGCATGTTTCTCCCCCGAAAGCAAAACGGTAAAAGTGGGGCTGTGACACTCACCTCGGTTCGCGTTACTTGAAAATAGTTAAGAAATTAAGCTATGATAGCCCCAAATAGCGGCGACCTATCATAAGATGTGTATAAGTATCCGGACTAATAACCCGCAGGTTAACTAGTCCCCGAATGTCCAGACCGTGACCATAACGTTTGAAAACATCTTTAACTGTTAAACCGACCGTGCCAGACAAGACCCGACGTCCCATTGGTGACCCGACGTCCCACGTGTTAGGTAAACACAAGACATCATGCAACATATGGAATTAAACACTTAACACGCGCAATAGTTCACCTAGTCTAGCATAATGTCCGATTAACGCATAATCAGGTCCGAACGCGTCTTACTAAGTCATTGGGTGCATCCCGGGGTTCCTATCATGTTCCTAGGTGTCAAATCATGTTCCGGGATGTCAAAACGCGTTTACGACAGCAGTACACGCGATTAGGAAAGTCAATACGCGAGTAGCTTCAGCCTATTGGCGATTAGGGGCCCAATCGCCTGATGTATCAGGCGATTAGGGTCCTAATCGCCTTCACATATGCATAATCGCCTTCAGCATCAGGCGATTAGGATTCCTAATCGCCTACTGCTGCTGTGTGACGGATTTTCGCGCGTTTAACCCTCCAAATCAGATCCGAAACATGCAACAACACCCAATATCAAACCTAAATCATTTACCAACCCATTCCAAGCAAAACCCCCGACATATCACTGATCTAACATGTTCTAAGCACTTATTTCCTAAAATGGCAAAGTACTAGATTTCACCAACCAACCTTATCTTTCCTTAAATGGAAACAATCAGATTTCAATCTCTACAAACTTGCAAATCATCAAACCTCTGATCTAACATCTTCCTAGTATGAATTCTAACAACATTGCATCAACAATTATACCATAATCATCCTAAATCTTCAAGAACATCCAAATGGGTCAAAATACACATTTTCATCAAAACACAATAACAATGGCTCAAACTCTAAGATAACCATCCTAATAATCTCTCCATAACAGAAGTACAATCATATCATGGAAACAATCATGTTATAATCACCAAGAAGACCAACATATGCATGTAAACTTCACATATAACAAGCATTAAGGTGTAGACTTGGTTTAGAACTCTTTTGAAAGGTTTTTAAAGACACAAACTTAGTAAAACAAGGTCTGGACCTTTGGGGAACCAAAATAACAACTTTACAAAGGTTAGAGATGAAGAACACACCTTGGATTTTGTTAAAGAAAGGTGTGTGGGCTTGGAGATGGTGATTTTTGTAGCAAAATGAGTTCCAGAGGTGTTTCAAGGTGTGTGGGTGGCTTGGGATCAGCTAGGGTTGTTCTAGAGGTGTTTGGGGATTTAAGGGTTCTATTTATAGGTGTTTTGACCCGGACTCTGCAGTATAGGCGATTAGCAGCCCATTTCATGCGATTGGGGGCCTAATCGCATGCTACATCAGGCGATTAGGTCCCAATCGCCTGCTATCAGCCTCCTTCTCGCCTATATATAGGCGATTAGGTCCTTTTCCAGATCCTAATCGCCTGAAACCCTCCAAGCTGGGTTTTCGGCGCGTTAAACGCTATTTTAACATATAAACACATATTCACATACCGATAAGTCACATAATGATCCCAAACATATAATGCATGATGACTAACACGTTTACATCCGTTCACCAATTCCCGGGACTCGAGACTCGTGTGTGCATTAAACCCGGCGATTCCACGAATCACCAATCCTTGTACACATGGTTATGGACCGACTCCCGATGACCCCGCGGATCATCGTAACGACTCCCGATGATTCCCAGAATCATCATACCGACTCGACTGACCCCGTTAAGTACGTAATATGCATGACTCGCTAAGGTAGACTTACTAGTTTAGTCAACGTTACTAACCTGAGTTTGCCGGGTGTCACATCATCCCCCTGTTGAAAGAATTTTCGTCCCAAAAATTGCCCAAGGCCCAAAAAGAAGAGACGAAAGAGAAGAAAAATCTTCCGGTTGCCACATCATCCCCCTGTTGAAAGGAATCTCGACCCGAGATTCATTCAGCTTCAGCAGAGACATGCCTTGATTCGAACGCGCGTTTAGGAAATAAATGGGGATACTTAGCCTTCATTTGATCTTCCCTTTCCCACGTGAACTCCGGTCCACGATCTGAGTTCCAACGGACTTTAACAATGCGGATTTTACTCCGGCGAAGGCTACGGATTTTATAGTCGAGAATTTCAACCGGTTCCTCCACTATACGCAGACGATCGTCCACCTTGATCTCCTCGAGAGGAACAACCAAAGATTCATCCGCCAAACACTTCTTCAGATTAGAGACATGGAAGACATTATGAACATTACTGAGTTCAGCTGGCAGATCAAGCCTGTATGCTACCGGTCCAATCCGTTCCAGAATCGCGAACGGTCCTACATACCGAGGATTCAATTTGCCCCGCTTCCCAAAACGTATAACGCCCTTCCACGGAGATACCTTCAACAAAACTCTGTCGCCAACCTCAAACTCCAAAGGCTTGCGACGACGATCGGCATAGCTCTTTTGACGATCCCGAGCTGCTACCAAGCGGTTACGGATTTGTACGATCTTCTCGGAAGTCTCGTACACAAGTTCCGGGCCGGTGAGTTGACTCTCACCCACCTCGGCCCAACAAAGAGGAGACCGGCATTTCCGCCCGTAAAGAGCCTCGAACGGAGCTGCCTTGATGCTAGAATGGTAACTGTTGTTGTAGGAGAATTCCACCAACGGTAGATGACTCTCCCACCCCTTGCCAAAGTCGATCACACATGCCCGAAGCATGTCTTCTAGCGTTTGGATTGTCCGCTCACTTTGACCGTTAATTTGCGGATGATACGCTGTGCTCATGTCTAACTGAGTACCCAGAGCCTTATGCAAGGATTTCCAGAAGTTAGAGGCGAACCGAGGATCACGATCAGAAATAATAGAGACAGGCACCCCGTGCCGAGAGACCACTTCCTTGAGATATAACCGTGCCAGACGCTCGAGGCCATCGGTATCTTTGATAGCGAGGAAGTGCGCAGACTTTGTCAACCTATCGACAATTACCCAGATCATGTTACAACCACTGGGCGATTTCGGGATTTTGGTCACAAAGTACAATCATATCATGGAAACAATCATGTTATAATCACCAAGAAGACCAACATATGCATGTAAACTTCACATATAACAAGCATTAAGGTGTAGACTTGGTTTAGAACTCTTTTGAAAGGTTTTTAAAGACACAAACTTAGTAAAACAAGGTCTGGACCTTTGGGGAACCAAAATAAACAACTTTACAAAGGTTAGAGATGAAGAACACACCTTGGATTTTGTTAAAGAAAGGTGTGTGGGCTTGGAGATGGTGATTTTTGTAGCAAAATGAGTTCCAGAGGTGTTTCAAGGTGTGTGGGTGGCTTGGGATCAGCTAGGGTTGTTCTAGAGGTGTTTGGGGAGTTAAGGGTTCTATTTATAGGTGTTTTGACCCGGACTCTGCAGTATAGGCGATTAGCAGCCCATTTCATGCGATTGGGGGCCTAATCGCATGCTACATCAGGCGATTAGGTCCCAATCGCCTGCTATCAGCCTCCTACTCGCCTATATATAGGCGATTAGGTCCTTTTCCAGATCCTAATCGCCTGAAACCCTCCAAGCTGGGTTTTCGGTGCGTTAAACGCTATTTTAACACATATAAACTTGTATTCACATACCGATAAGTCACATAATGATCCCAAACATATAATGCATGATGACTAACACGTTTACATCCGTTCACCAATTCCCGGGACTCGAGACTCGTGTGTGCATTAAACCCGGCGATTCCACGAATCACCAATCCTTGTACACATGGTTATGGACCGACTCTCGATGACCCCGCGGATCATCGTAACGACTCCCGATGATTCCCAGAATCATCATACCGACTCGACTGACCCCGTTAAGTACGTAATATGCATGACTCGCTAAGGTAGACTTACTAGTTTAGTCAACGTTACTAACCTGAGTTTGCCGGGTGTCACAACTATAGCCGACCATACTCCATCGCAATTACCCGAACATGGGTATATTTCCCAATTCCTCGCCTTCGCATGAATAGAATCACCCTTAGTTGATAAACAAACTTCTCAGTGACTTTTGAATCAAGAACAATTATAGAATCTAGCTCCACTCTAATTCTTATAATAAGGCTGTATGATTATTCTACCTCATGTTAGTTGGTTAAATGGTTGACGTGTCAAGTCTTGACACTTGTATCGCCTCAAGAAATTATGGCGGCGTACTTCCACTCTAACTCGTCGAAGAGCTCTCTTTTCCTGAAAGTTACAATTCCATAAAAGAAACTATGAAGTTGTTCCAATATTTAAAACTATATAAACGTCATTAATCAGCAAATCATTATATCATTATGTATATGTGACGTCCGTCCCTTATACATTATCATATTTATAAATTTTGTCCTTCTCGTATTTATGTGTTTTCAAATTCGGTCCTCGCACTTATTTATTTTTTTTTCATTTGTTTATATGTATACAATATTATAGGATTTTTTTGTTTTTAAAGAAACTTTGTGAAAAGATTTATAAAAAGAATTTCGTATAAACGTCACTTCTAAACACTTAAAAGTGTCAACAAAAAAGAAAGATTTCATATTTGGTGTTTTAAAACATTCAAAGTTTATCAAAATTTTAAGGTTAGAAAGTTACAGAAGATTTAAGTTTATAAAGTTTTGTTATAAAAAAATATTAAACAAGCATAAAATATCAAGTTTTATACAAAACACAAAGTTAGGGGCTAATTCCATCAAATTACCAAAGTTTAAAAAAAACCTTTCCCATCCCCTGCATCTCGTTCTTTTCTTTTCGGTTGTAACTCCGACCATCAAAATCTATTCCGGCCAACCGGTTTGGTTAGGTTATCTCGCTTTCAATCGGTTTTAAATGTGTGTCCCATCTTTCTCCATCACATAATGACCGAAATCAAGTGTCATGATGTACATTTATAGGATTTAAACCACAATTAATCAATTCCTTTTGTAACCATCGAAGGTTACTATCAAGATCAAACGATCGATTTTACATTTTAAACATATAAATTGACCATCTCTTGCCATTTCGAAACCATTAACCATCTTAAACCCACATTCAAAGTCCTCTGAATCGTGTTGTAGGAGTGGTAATCGGTGCTCAAAGTTTTTCCGAAAAATCTCCTCGTTTTCCTTTTTATCGGTCTTGTAAGTCCGTTTTAAGTTTGTCGTTTTGATTATTGTATGTCAAGGATTAAAAGCACTTCAGTTCTAGTCATTTGTCGGGTCTTGTTTGTTTGGTTGATTGAATCTTAAAACTAGGGCTAGGGTTTGGTTTTGAGGTGGGGAAGAAGATGAGTTGAAGTTATTATATAAATATATTTTTGTATCAATTAAATTAACATAATACCATATAGTGGAATAGTCGTTTGTATGTTTGTTGACGAAGGAAACCTGGGTTCCATCCAGGCACCTCTCACAGATTTTTATTCATTTTTTTGTATACATTTTTTTATTTAAACTACATCATAAACATTCATATTACATGCAAACATGAAATAATTCATAAAAATCTATTTTTAGGTTCAAAAATTATAAAAATTTAGGTGAAGTATCTTAACACCATATAGAAAATTATCATATTTTTATTTTCTGGAAAATAAGTTATTTTCATACTTTTATTAGTTTAATTTTTTTAATCATATTTAAATGACTAAAAATTCATTATAAACGATTTTAATACCAATTTTTTTGTGAAATTATTTTCAAACATCAGAAACGTAAATAAAATTTGTTTGTCTAGAAATCATTAATTTTTATAGGTTTTCCTACTTTTAATCATTTAAACATGATTTAAATTCAATAAATCAGTCTAAATACAAATAAATTTAGAAAGATTATGGGAAAATTATTTTCACTATTTCTCATCAGAATGTATTCATTTTTTTCACAAAAAAAAAAAAAAATCATTTTTGAAACATATCTTGTAATTTTGGTTTTATTTATTGCATTTAGATATAATGAATCATTTATTTATTTATAATATTTAAAATATGTTTTATAAATATTTTTCTTATTAAACATAAATATTCCTATGTTTGAAAGTCATAATTATCACTTGTTTGACTCATTTGTGTAAACTACAATTATTTTTTCAAATCTTTATAATTATTGCTATTATTTACAATTATAGCTTAACTAATTAACGACATTCCTTGTCTTAACTTATTCAAAACCTATGTTAACTAAATATTCAATTGGTAATATTTAGATTATCAAATCATGTCCATAGACTTTAATCATATTATTTAGAGATATGAAATTTAACATTAATTCAATTTATCACAAAAAAAATACTGCCCCAAATCAACTTAGCAAACCTTAATGCCTTAGACCCTAGATACCTTAGACTTTTAAGACTATCCATTTATTAGTATTCTTATACGTTATAGGTTGAATTCCTCGGAATTCCCTTTCCTTAGCTCACGGCAGTTTAAGTTGGATTTTGATCGCTTTTGCAAACTGTGAGTATACTTATCTCCCTTTTTAATTTTTACACTTTTGGGGTGAAACATGTACACATATACAAACTTACACATTCACTTACACATAATCTTTTATACGTTTACAATTCATGTGTGTGTCTCATTATCTTTGTGCTTGATGCTAGACTTAAACGTAGTTTACTTACATTATTTGCTCGAAATCGTTATCTTGCCTTAACTAATGCTCAAATGCTCAAATCGACGTAACACATGTCACGGTGCTCAAATCATTTTGAAGCATGTTAGGATGTTTTATGTGAATCATATTCGTTTGACTTTATCATGTTTGTTTACTACATGTTTACATAATGCCTTGATAAATCTTGACACATGAGTTGTAAAACATATTCGTTTAACTTATATTATACGTATACAAACCAAGTATGCTCACCAACATTATTTATTTTGAAAAAAATATTTTCATACATATTATGTAGGACATTTGGACTTAGTGGAGACTTAATCAAGACAATGTGTGGAATTGTATTTGAATTTATTGGTGATTGTAATTGTAACTTGAAGCATTGAATATAAGATTTACACTTTAGTACCATGAGCTTTTTGAACAATCATCACTACGAGGCACCTCGATGATTCCCCCATCGGTTGGGGTGTTACAGTATCAAATGTCAGCTTCTGTTAATTACCAAACTCAGTGGAAGTGAATAACTTGATACGTTCTTAGTCGATTAGTGGTCTCAAAATATCTTTGTTGAGGAAGTCTCTAACAAACTATATAAATGTCACTGATAAAGCAACACCTAAATGATAGTATCTGCAATAAGAAATAAAGCAGCACCTCTCAACCTAAACAAAAGCCCCAAAACACAGAAACCCTAATCAATTAATCTAAATTCTTGAAAAAGGAATATAAAGCACTCGTTTTCAAACCGTAAACCATGACATATAAACATTTGCATCCAAAAATTTATGATACTCTACAAAACATGCATCAGCTATGGGTGTTACCTCACGAATTTTCCCATTTATTTTGCATTAAAGTATTTCCCGATCCATGATATAAAGTCTAATTTATTTCTAAGTATTCTTATCTTTAACCGTGCACTCTATTTTTCTAAGTTCCTTTTATCATTGTACTTAAAAAAAAAATCTTCAATCATGACATATGTCCTATCCTAATTCTATTTATAAAATCGTCATTTTATAAGACGATGTTTTTATTTTCTAATTCAAACTAATGATTTTTTTTATTTCTTAAATAAAGCCTTGAGTCAAATAGTCAAAGTCCTGGTCAAAGTCCTAGTCAAAGTCTTAGTCAAACAGTCAAAGTCCTAGTCAAATAGTCAATTTATCATAAAACCTTACTTTATGGTGTTGACCAATTTTAATGGCTAATTGAATCTAAAACTAGTATAAAAACCCACCTATGAACCATTACACTTGCCACCTCTAATCGATTGTTTCAATCCGATTAAACTTTCCCTCATACTTTTCTTCTATAGTCTATTACTTCTACAATTGAAGTTTTGATTATAAGCTCTTGTAATTGGCAACTTTGGGGCTACACATATTCTATTTCTCGAGACTTAATACTTTGCTAAGGTGAGCTTACGTAACCATGTTTATGCAATTCTTTATACTTGCAACATTATACTTAAGCAATTCTACATACATGTCTAGTTGTAAACTTTAATGCCTCATGATTTAGACAACAACAACAGTTTCAACGAGTTTCAACATTACATAATCATTAGCTATGGCCAAGCCGGCGATACTCAATAATAGATCTATTGGATTGACAATCCCACCCGGATACGTGTACCTCCTACATAGGTAGCGTGGGTGATTGTTATCGTTCCAACATATTATTAAGGTGAACCGTGGATGACGGGATGGACCTAAACTAGTCGGAGGTTTGATTATGTCGATTCAACATTTCATGTTTATTCATGTAGACTTAAACTTACGATAGACATATGAATTGCTAAACTTTTATTCTTAAACTTAATTGCGTGACATGGCTTATGTATTCTCACCAACTTCTAGTTGACCCCCCCATTTTTCCAAACTCAACAGGAAATACTGATGCTTGAAGTCTAGAGCTAGCATGAGGTGATATTTGAAGTTTTAAGCTTTGTTTGATTATTTGATGTAGACTTTAATGTAATTCAATTTTGTAATGAAATAAAGGATTATTTAAACATATGTATTACCATGAGCTACTGAACAATCATCAATACGTGACATCCCGATGTTTCCGCCATTGGTTGGGGTGTTACAGATTGGTATCAGAGCCATGGTTATAGGGAATTAGGTTATTAGAAAAATAATCTAGTCTATAACCATAGGATTTTAACTAGTACTTGCTCCTTTTACTTGCAACCTTACTTGCTTCTATTCTCTATCTCCCTCCTACTTCTTATCCCTACTTTAGTCCCTACAAGAAGATTGTTCTCCATCACAAGATCTACTCTTAGACTAATAGGACAAAGTCTCAGGTTTAGCCTGAACCACCTTGAAGATCTCGTCGAAGTTCTAGATTTTAATAGCGAACACGTGCAATCTGGAAGGGTGAATGCCTGTATTCTGAGTTTTCTGTCTAGGACTGGCATTGCGCATAAATCCCAATCAGACGAGGGACCCAGATGCCTACCTGGGAATTCTCGGGATGAGTGTTCACTTATAGGCTAAAGCATGTCTTCACTATGTTATTAGAATCTAGAAGTTTTGATAAGTCAACGTTTTCGTTTATTCGTTTTAATTAATGAATAAATGATTACACTCACTTTCCTTAAACTAAGCTCTAAAATCTCAAAATTTTACAGCTTAAATCAATCTCATTTCATAACCATCTATGGATTTCACAATCACACTTCACCTTACCATCTTAGCCACTTTTTAAATATTCAACACCCTACCCAAATCATATTATTTCATTTCTCCACATGTTACTTATTTTTAAAAACTATAACCTCATACCTTAGCACAAACTAAAGATTTCTAAATCCTGTTGTACTTTCATTACCTAGTAACTTTACAAAGTACATATTTTTTTTGTCAAAAGATGTCCTCGAACTTAAATTCAATTGTTTATTTATTGACGTAACAAACAATTTTCTATATAATGCTTTAAACTATTAAAAATCACTTAATAGAACCTTGATCTTCAAAACCTAATGTCATGTTTGAAATCTCCAACTAACGGGAATATTTTAATCAAAGCCCACTTAGCTTGTACTATTTAACAACTTTTGCTTTATGTATAAACCAATTTTGAAAATAAGATTTTTTTTTTATCCGTAGGAATAATATCTAGCCTTTAAATTCTCCATCGACACTCACTCACTTTCAACTCGTTCAAATTTTTACAATTGTTGGCATATACCACAATCATGTTTTCTTATACACTTGATTATAACCTTTGATCCAAACCCCAACATTTACACTGCTACATAATCTCCTTACTATAAAATAAACTCTTTATCAACTATCTTCACATTCACTATCTCTCACAAGCTTGATTCTGCTTCAAGATTTTTCATCATCCTCTCAAGAACTAAATTCATATCTTTCACCTTCTCACACATGAGCTAGTTACCATGATAACCAAACTATTGAAACTTGATTGTATGTTGCATCAAACATAATCCTTAGTTACATGAGGATTCGACTATCTACCATATTCGAACATTTGAAACTAGAATTCATGAAATATAAACTATTTACTATAGACACACCTAGAGTCATTAACCTTGTCTAGGGCAACTCTATTACAACTCACATGCTATACTTGATACTTGATTGCTTACATGTACATATTATCAATTTGCAATTTATGTGTGTGTGTAAATTGGTACACTTAATCAAACAACTGATAGAGGATGAAGTACTTGCTCAACAGTTAGTAGAGTACCAAATAACCTACTCAACGATTGGTAGAGGTCATCATGCCTGCTCAACAGTCGGTAGAGGCCCTACAACCTGCTCAACGACTGGTAGAGGCTATCGCACCTGCTCAACAATCGGTAGAGGTTCTTATTCACTGACTAGTAGAAGTCTTTTTCCTGCTCAACAGTTGGACTCATTTTTGGATACATTGTATACGATTCAATCACAAGGTTATTTTGCATTACTTACATGTGTGTTTAGAGTCATAGAAGGACACAAAACCCTAATGTAAGGTAAATTGGTGATTGCGGTCCGGAACGTAATCATGAATTTATAGGTACGTTAAGGTGGTGTGAAATTCTATCAAGGTTTTCGGTAGAGAAACTAATTATAAACTCTAGTTACCTGGTAGTTCATTTAGCCTTTCTATAGTCCATCAACTCATTCATTTCTTTTAGGATTTCTAAAACTTAAGATTCTTATTCGCCTTGCGATTCCAAGACACACCTAATCCTACCTTAAAACTCACAGATAACAAACCTCGTATCCAAATTATTCGAAAGCAGATTATTCTATAAATTCATGTCGTGCCTTAACCCAAAATTTTCAAAACCACGGCTGCCTTAATTTCTACCCAACCATCCTCAAACCTGTGTTTTTAAATAACTTCGGGTCGAAGTTTCCAAAAGTAGGGGAGACTGTAACCTCACGAATTTTCCCATTTATTTTGCATTAAAGTATTTCCCGATCCATGATATAAAGTCTAATTTATTTCTAAGTATTCTTATCTTTAACCGTGCACTCTATTTTTCTAAGTTCCTTTTATCATTGTACTTAAAAAAAAAAAATCTTCAATCATGACATATGTCCTATCCTAATTCTATTTATAAAATCGTCATTTTATAAGACGGTGTTTTTATTTTCTAATTCAAACTAATGATTTTTTTTTATTTCTTAAATAAAGTCTTGAGTCAAATAGTCAAAGTCCTGGTCAAAGTCCTAGTCAAAGTCTTAGTCAAACAGTCAAAGTCCTAGTCAAATAGTCAATTTATCATAAAACCTTACTTTATGGTGTTGACCAATTTTAATGGCTAATTGAATCCAAAACTAGTATAAAAACCCACCTATGAACCATTACACTTGCCACCTCTAATCGATTGTTTCAATCCGATTAAACTTTCCCTCATACTTTTCTTCTATAGTCTATTACTTCTACAATTGAAGTTTTGATTATAAGCTCTTGTAATTGGCAACTTTGGGGCTACACATATTCTATTTCTCGAGACTTAATACTTTGCTAAGGTGAGCTTACGTAACCATGTTTATGCAATTCTTTATACTTGCAACATTATACTTAAGCAATTCTACATACATGTCTAGTTGTAAACTTTAATGCCTCATGATTTAGACAACAACAACAGTTTCAACGAGTTTCAACATTACATAATCATTAGCTATGGCCAAGCCGGCGATACTCAATAATAGATCTATTGGATTGACAATCCCACCCGGATACGTGTACCTCCTACATAGGTAGCGTGGGTGATTGTTATCGTTCCAACATATTATTAAGGTGAACCGTGGATGACGGGATGGACCTAAACTAGTCGGAGGTTTGATTATGTCGATTCAACATTTCATGTTTATTCATGTAGACTTAAACTTACGATAGACATATGAATTGCTAAACTTTTATTCTTAAACTTAATTGCGTGACATGGCTTATATATTCTCACCAACTTCTAGTTGACCCCCCCCCCATTTTTCCAAACTCAACAGGAAATACTGATGCTTGAAGTCTAGAGCTAGCATGAGGAGATATTTGAAGTTTTAAGCTTTGTTTGATTATTTGATGTAGACTTTAATGTAATTCAATTTTGTAATGAAATAAAGGATTATTTAAACATATGTATTACCATGAGCTACTGAACAATCATCAATACGTGACATCCCGATGTTTCCGCCATTGGTTGGGGTGTTACAGATGGGCTTATATCATCCAGAACAAAAAGATAGTTTAGCAATGGAACATTACTAATAACAAGCACTTTAGAATACAAATGGCTTCCCACTTAACGTAAATCATTATTAATTTGTATTTATGCTTTGTAGTAAATGATTTGTAGATATCAATTACCTGCGGTTTTAAAAAGAATGTTCCTATAATGAGTTGCATTAGTAGGTAATACAATTCCCATCCAAGTTTGTACACAGAGGCATAAAGGGAAGAAAACAGGTAAAAATTAGAGAATTAAACTTGTGGCTCTTGAAATACCATCTTATAATGCTTGTAAAATGACCACCTTAATCATCTTTGGTACTTTATAATGTAGTATAGATTATTATTATCAACATAAAATAAAATAAATTTGGAACCATATGAGTAGAATTACGCATGTTCTATTCTTTTTGTTAATTCTAATTCTTTGAATATATATATATATATATATATCTCCATTGGATAACAAGAAAACCTGTAAATTCCTCCGAGAAGTTCGGAGGCGATTCCGAAAAAGTAGGACGCGACGGTGAATAGGTTTTTTCTCAGTTTCAACATGGCGGCCAAGGAGAAATATAAGATCAACACGTGGTACGACGCTCCATCAAGGAAAGGATCTCGCAAGTATCAAGGGGAAACGTCAAAGAAGAAGGATGTAGAATTGACGAAATTTTTCGTGTCCAATCTGCCTGGAGGGTGTGCGTCTTCAGATCTGATAGAGGTGTTGAAAGGTTTCGGGAATATCCAGAACACGTATATAGCTAGGAAGTACGATAAACTCGGTAAACATTTTGGTTTTGTTTCGTTTATGAATGTACGTGATCCGGTTGCTTTGGAGTATGATATGAGGGATGTATGGATTGGGTCATATAAGTTATTTATTGCTTTGGCTCAATTTGTGGATGGGGAAAAGGTTAACTGGAAAAGTGAAAAGAGGTGGACTCCTATGAAGAAGGATAATGGAAAATCGGTCAGTGGTACTAGAAATGTAGGAGATGAACCTGTTGTGGAGAGTCCGGAGGTTGGTTTAGGCGGGGGAGATGGTAGGTCATTCAAAGACATGTTGCTTAACGTTGATCTGGTTAGTTCAAGACTGTCTTTGGAATTGACAATTGATTCGAGTTATAAGGGAGGTTTGTTTTGGTCTGGGTATGGGGCTATAGGAAGAGTTTCTGATTACAAGAAGTTGTCAAAGTTGAGAGTTTGGTTGGATTTGATTGGCCAAGCTAAGGTTGGGATAAGATACATTGGTGGGTTGTGGGTCATGTTGGTTTTTGAGTCTGAGGTATGCATGGAAAGCTTTGTAGATGCAAAAGAGGTGTGGAAAGTTTGTTTTGGTAGTCTGGAGAAATGGGATGGTCAAATTGTTCCTACAGAACGTTTGGCGTGGTTAAAGGTATATGGTTTACCATTATTATTTTATGACAAAGGGATCCTTGACGAGATAGGTGGCAAGTTTGGAAAAGTTGTGCAATCGGTTGAGTTTAGTGACTCCAGCCGGACCTATCGTATGTGATGATGGGAATACTTTGTGAGTCGGTTTCGAGAATTAATACAACGTTGAAGCTTAAGTGGCAGGATAAGAACTTTTCTGTGTTAATAGAAGAGGATTTGGGTGATTGGGTACCTGACTGTGTCGAAGATTACTCGGAGGAGCCGAACAACGTTGAGAGTATGGATACGGGCAGAGAAGATGTAGAAGCTGGAAGGTTGAATACGGACAAAGGCGAAGACATGGAGGATATTTCTAATGATGTTCCGATTGTGAATATAGTGGAGGATTGTCCTAATGAAGTCTTGGTTGAGAATAACGTGGAGAGGATAGTTATGGAAGGGAATGGCGGGATTAATGCAGAGTTGTTGGCTCCGAGTGGGGTATTAGAAGGGGGATCTGGGACTAAAAATTCTAAGAGGAAGGGTTATCGGAAAAAAGCGAGAGTTCAGAAGTCGCCTTCTCCTATGGGGATGGAAAGACCAAAGAAGAGGGCTCGGGACGGTGAAGATATTTTCGATATTGTTAGATTTATTTTTGTGGTTAATGGGGAGGAGGCAAGGAATGTGCATGGGCAAGAGGCTAATGGTCTTGATGGATCTTTTTTAACTCCTGACTTAAATGTTGATGGTTGTTTTGATGCGAGAGCTACAGAGGATGAATTGAACAATGGGATAGAGGTGGAAGTGAATGAAACAGTATTGTTGGGCAATAAACTTGGTGTGGAACAGTTTGGAAATTATGCCAAGTCAATTGCTAAAGTTATCCAAGAAGAAGGTTTTCAAGGAGTGGACCAATGAATGTCCTATCCTGGAATGTTAGAGGACTAGGGTCGAACAGTAAGAGTACGTGGTGTAGGAAGTTGAAGGTGGCAAATGAGATAGGTTTCATTATGATTCAAGAAACGCAGTTTGAGTCGTTGGTTAATGTCAATGTTAGCAGGTATTGGGGCCCGGAAGAGTTCGAGTATGATCATGTCGATGCTACGGGTAGATCGGGTGGGCTAATTTCTTTATGGAATCCGAAGCTTTTCGTGCAGTCCTCGGTTTATAAAGACAGAAACGTGTTAGCAGTGACGGGGTTTTTAAAAAAGGATGGTAGGAAGATTACTTGTGTTAATGTTTATTGTCCTCAACGTATCAATGATAAGCGGATGGTTTGGGATAAACTTAAATCAATTGTTTTAGACGATGGTGGCTTTTGGATTGTGGGTGGTGATTTTAATAGCGTCAGGGATAGTGTGGAACGTTGGAACACTCACTTTAATGCGTTAGAGACGAATGAGTTTAATGAGTTCGTAGAGGATGTGGGTTTATATGAATATATGTTGAAGGGTCGCAAATTTACTTACCTTGTGGGAGACAAGATGAGTAGGATCGATAGAATTATGGTGGATTGGTTATTTTATAACGAGTGGCCTAATGCGGAGTATCGGGTTTTAGATAGAGATGGATCGGATCATTTTCCTCTCATGATAAAGATTGAGTCTCAAAATTTTGGAGCTAAATCGTTCAAGTTTTTCAATTCGTGGATGCTAAGGGAAGGTTTTGACGATCTTGTTAAGCAAACGTTAGCTACTGTGGAGACTTGCGGTGATCCGGACTTGAAGCTCATGAGCAAGTTTAAGATGTTGAGATCTGTTATCAAAGAATGGAAAGAGAATTTGACTCGTAAGGAATTGGGGAAGGCCGATTGTCTTAGATGTGAAGTTACAGAATTGGAACACCTTTTGGAGGATCAGGATTTACTGGAAGAAGAAGCATGGATTTTAGAGGAAGCTAGAGTCAAACTTAAACAGTTGGAATTTTTCAGAATGAAAGACTTGAAGCAGAAATCGAGAAATAAGTGGGCGAAAGAGGGCGATGAAAATTCTAGTTTTTTTCATGGCTCGATTAATACAAGGAGGGTCTCGAATTCTATCTTGGGTTTATCGGTGGATGGTTATTGGGTCACTAGACCAAAGGAGATTAAAAAAGAAGTCTTGAGATTCTTCAGTAGTAAATTTGTCGAAGACATGCATAGTAGGCCGAATCTTCAATGTTTCGGTTTGAAGAAGATTTCTCAAGAGGAGGCGAATGTATTATGTAGCCCATTTTTGGTCGAGGAGATAAAGGTCGCGGTGTTCTCTTGTGGCAGTGATAAAGCCCCGGGCCCAGACGGTTTTAACTTTCGATTTATTAAGAGGTACTGGGATTTATTTTCTTCGGATTTTGTTGATATTATGCGTCACTTTGCGGATACGGGTAAGATTAATCGTGGTGTTGCTTCCTCATTCATAACTTTGGTTCCAAAAGTTAAGGACCCGGGTAGTCTTGCGGAGTACCGTCCAATAAGCTTGATAGGGGTGATAAGTAAAGTCATCTCTAAAGTGTTGGCTAATAGATTGAAGACAGTCATGGACAGTATTATTAACAAGACCCAATCAGCTTTCGTGGCTGGGAGATATATTTTGGATAGTCCGCTGGTGATTAGTGAGATTCTGTCGTGGTCTAAGAGGAGTGGGAAGGACCTCTTTATGTTTAAAATTGATTTCGAGAAGGCTTATGATAACGTAAACTGGGCGTTTTTAATATCTGTGATGAGACAGATGAATTTCCCCGATAGGTGGTGCATGTGGGTTGAAGGTATCCTTAGTTCGGCTCGTTCTTCGGCTTTGGTTAATGGGTCGCCGACTTTTGAGTTTAATTGTGAGAAGGGTATTCGGCAAGGAGACCCTTTATCGCCTTTTTTATTCATTATGATTATGGAGGCTTTATCGGGGATCATCAAGAAAGCTTGTACGGATGGTCTTTTTCGGGGGGTTGGGCTTCCTAAGGAAGGTCCGGTTATTTCTCATTTATTATATGCTGATGACGCTATGGTTATGAGAGAATGGTCGGAAAGTAATTTTGTTTGTTTGAGAAGAATGCTTCGAATTTTTCATATGTGCTCGGGTCTCAAGATAAACATTCATAAATCTACATTATATGGGGTGGGAGTGAACAATGATGTAGTAGAAAGTATGGCGCAAGGGTTGGGGTGTCGATCGGGTTCTACGCCTTTCACTTACCTTGGGATTCAGGTGGGTGCTAATATGTCTAGGATTAATAATTGGGAGCCGGTGATTAAAGTGTTCAAGTCCAGATTATCTAAATAGAAATCGAAAACTTTTTCCATTGGAGGTAGGTTGACGCTTATTAAATCGGTTTTACAAAGCCTTCCGTCGTATTATTTCTCTCTTTTTAAGGTGCCGGTTGGGGTAGTTACTACTCTGGAAGGTCTTATTAGAAACTTTTTAGGGGGGGGGGGGGTAATGTGGATGCGAAGAAAGTTCATTGGGTGGGTTGGGACACTGTTACTAAACCGTTAAACAAGGTGGTTTGGGGTTTCGCAAACTTGAGGAATGTAATAATGCGTTTCTTGTAAAATGGTTGTGGAGATATCGACAAGAAGGAGATTCTTTGTGGAGAAGAGTGATTGATTCTATACATGGGTCTAATAGAATATGGGAGGTTTATCCACATCGCTCGACTTTCCCTGGTACGTGGACTAAACTGGTCAACTGCGGCTTTCGTTTGCGTGTGGGAGGTGTCAGTAGCGTGTGCATGATACGAGGCTGTCTAGGGAATGGTTCCGATATTCGGTTTTGGATTGACCCATGGGTTTCTCGAACTCCTCTTAGATATATGTTTCCTGACCTCTATCTACTTAAATTGGATAGAGGCTGCAAAGTGGGGGAGAGAATAAATGGTGGGCCGGCTGTAGTGAATGTCACATGGTCTTGGAGGAGGGTCCCAGCGACTGCTGAGAAAATTCAAGAATTGCAAGATTGCGAACAGCTTCTGCATGGTCAGGTTGTGGGTACGGCTGCTGACCGCTGGGTTTGGGATACTGGGTCGGCGACCGCGTTTTCCGTTCATGTAGTCAAGAAGTGGATGGATAGTGCTAATTCGAGTACGAGTAATGGGGTTTTTAGATGGTGCAAGTGGATACCGATCAAGTGTAACGTCTTCATGTGGAGATTGTTGATGGATAGAATCCCGACTAAACAGGCGTTGGCTAGACGTAATATAAATTGTGGTGATGGTTTATGTAGTTTCTGTGAAGACCAGGTGGAGAGTGTAGATCATGTTTTCACCACTTGTTTGGTGGCCAATGGGGTTTGGAGTGGGATAGCTAGATGGGTGAATCTCCCGATGTTCTTTTTCTTCTCGGTGGGTGACATCTTACAATCATATTCGACAGCTACTTGGCCGGTCTTTAAGAGAATAGCGTTGGAAGGTATCTTGATCATTTCGTGTTGGCGAATATGGAAGGCTAGGAACGAAAGGATCTTCAAGAATGATAGGCGGAATGTAGCGGATCTGATTGCGGATATAAAAGCTTTGGGTTTCATTTGGTTTTCTAACAGATGTAAAAAGGGTACGGTGGGTTGGAAGGATTGGCAAAAGTTTCATTTTGACGTGATGTAATTTTGGTGTGGGAATCTCCGTCTTGGAGATTCCTTGTCGATTTTTGGTGTTGTTTAATAAAATTTGCCTTTCAAAAAAAAAACATATCTCCATTAGATGAGATTAATCTAGGGTGGAGATTAAAAGGATGACAATCTTGTAATTAGTGTGTTAATTACAATTATTAATTAGATGTCTGTGGGGTATATTTGTAAAATTACCAAGCTTTTTAATTAAAAACCAAGAATCCGTCATTATTTGCCCTTGATTTGCTCCTTCTAAAGTCAAACTCCACCAAATGTATCTATATAATAAATGAAAACACTAGGGTTGAATCCTAGCTTTTGAGAGAGTCTCTAGGATCCAAATGGTAAATGGAGCTCCATGAAATGTAGTATATAAACCTCTTTTTTTTTGTTTTCTCACCATCCATTTGTATCTTAAAACATTCTTCCTCCTTCCTAGCCTAATACATTGTTCATCCTTCATATCCTAATTCCTTTCTCATTCCTCATTCCTTTCTCATTGTTCTTTTTGCAAGGTATGTTGTCCATCTAATCTTATATTTATCATATTACATCAATCTTCTATGAAATACAATCGGTTTTTTTGGTAATGATCAAAACGTTTTACGATTAACATAAGTGTCGAAATTGTTTTATTATCAATTTTCTGATTTGGATGAGATTGATACATAACTGCTTACAATCATATTACATCAAAGAGAAATACAATCGGTTATGTATTTTCTTTTTACTACACAGAAAAATCACAATCGTATTACATCAACCTTCTACAAAATACAATCGGTTTTTTTGTAATGATCAACACGTTTTTTTATTAACATAAGTATCTAAACTGTTTACGATTAAGTTTCTGATTTGGATGAGATGATGAATGTTTCGTAGATGATGAGTAATACGTATACCAATAGAAAGATTTCTAAATTCCGTTCTATACTATTTTCAAACGTATTTATTTAGTTAATATTATGGTTATATGTAAATCGATGTTTTGCTCAGTTTTATTCATTTACATTTTATGGATTCATTTAGTTGTATTCATTTGAATCTATGGGTCATTTGATATTTTTTAAGAAGTCCGTTAGGATGATGAATAGATAGATGTACATATAATTGTCATCAGTATTTTTTACATATATATTTGAAAATCAGGATTTGATCCAAAGACACAAACGCTATTATGACTTATCACAATGGTTCTCAATTCTTGAAGGTTTTGCATGACCCTGCATCAACAGTCTTGGTATTTTCTTATTTTCAAGTTCATATGACTAATTAATTTTTTAAAACGATTCTTTATTTTTTAATATTGTTTTTAATGTGTCAAACTAAATTTACCATATCTATTATATACCATATTTATGTAATCGTTTTATATACCATATTTATTAGGATTGTTTAATTAAATTATATTACTATTGACCGAAATTCATTGACCGAAATTTATTAGGATTGTTTTTTGTCTCATTAAATTATATTTACTATTGACCGAAATTTACCATATTTATTAGGATTGTTTAATATTATTTATTGTCCTTGATAATAATTGACCGAAATTTACCATACTTATTATGATTTTTTTGTCTCATTAAGTTATATTACTATTGACCGAAATTTACCATACTTATTACGATTTTTTTGTCTCATTAAATTATATTACTATTGACCGAAATTTACCATATTTATTACGATTGTTTGGTATTATTTATTATTATTAATAATAATTGACCGAAATTTACCATATTTATTACGATTTTTTTGTCTTATTAAATTCGGTTTACTATAATAACTCTTATTAAATTTATTACGATTTTTTTGTCTCATTAAATTATTTTACGAAATTATGTCTCATTAAATTGATTATAAATCAATTTAACTCGTAATTTCAGCTTACCATAATTTAATGAGAAGAAAATTAAGTTTAATACGAAATTATTGTTGGTAATTATGAATCAATTTAATCTGTAATTATGAATCAATTTAATAAATTTTTTATTATATATGATTGATTATGAATCAATTTAACCCGTAATTTAGACTTACCATAATTTAATGAGACGAATTTAATTTTAGTGCGAAATTATTTTTGATAATTATTAATCAATTTAATCAGTAAGATGGCACATCAATTTAATCCGTAATTATTAATTTAATCAATTTTTTATTATGTATGATTGATTATGAACCAATTTAATCCGTAATTTATGCTTACCATAATTTATTGATCGAATTTATGTATGATTGATTATGAATCAATCATATTCGTAATTATGAATCAATTTAATTCGTAATTATGAATCAATTTAATCATTTTTTTTTGCATTAATGATTGATTATGAATCAATTTAATCCGTAATTTAAGCTTACCATAGTTTATTGACCGAATTTATGTATGATTGATTAAGAATCAATTTAATCTGTAATTATGAATCAATTTAACCCGTAATTTAGGCTTACCATAATTTAATCTCATTAATTTTTTTTACCCAATATAAACGTCAATGCACTAACAATTTTGAATTTATGAGTAATATTAATTATATAAAAATAATTGTAATGGACGTTTATGTATATAAGTGGATTCTAATAAAACAAAAACAAATTTTGTTAATACCATATAAGCACACTAATTTTCTGTAATCACATTAATAACAATGTTGACTTCTCCTACTAAAAATAGTCTAGATGTCATTGTAAAACATCAAATATAAACAACTGTAGACGAATCTTATTTTTAGAAGTTATATTTATGTATCTTATGTCCCAAAATACTAAATAGAGAATGGTAAGTAACCATTTTACTATACAAATTTAATAAATTCAATAAAGCATTCATTTGTATATTATTCAAAATATAGAATCGATTACCAGTATAAATGGTATGTTAATGAATATTCATTAGAAATACCGACTTTTTAAATCGGTATTGATAGATATACTGTGAATCGGATTTACCTTTAAATGGACTTAATCATTCTATGTTTTACTTATTTTAAAAAAACAGGATCTCATCTGAACACACCAACGTTATTATATCTTATCACAAAGGTTCTCAATTCTTCAAGGTTTTGCATGACCCTTCGTCACCCGTGTTCGTATGTTTGTTAGTTTTTTTGTGTAAAAATGCCTATTTCATTTTATAAAATGATTTTTTTATACGTATCTTTCCAGACTGTGTCGAAGGCCATGAACAAATTTCTGTTATCTAAAAACATCATATGCAATGACGTTACAGTTTCCACATACGAATTATGATTAGTCTTGATTGCAATTAATAAGATTTATTTATTTTTAATGTTATTTATTAAGATATTTAATATTAATTATTGACATTAATAATAATTGACCGAATTTAATGTTATTTATTAAAAATTTATTAAGGTTTTAGATATTTTTATAGAAGAATCCCTGATTGGTTCGGGCCAGAACTCTTTAATGAGCGGGATACTGGGGGTAATAATCGGAAAACACAGAGAGAGAGAGGGGGGGGGGGACTAAGAAAAACCTTCTGAGCACCGCCATGGGTAGTCACCGGAAAACTGTTCCGGAGAAATTACAAGGTCTATCACGAAGTTTTTTGTTACTAATCTCCCGGATAAGTGTAGTGGGAATGATCTCGCAGGATTCACTAGACCTCTTGGGGAGATCTTTGATTTATATATTGCAAGGAAGCGGGATAAGTATGGCAATCGGTTTGGCTTTATCACTTTCGTTGATGTAAAAGATCCCAATGATATGGTGCGAAATTTATGTAAGATCAGAATGGGAGATTACGTTTTGAAAGCGAATGTTGCGAGGTTTGCTTTTGAAGATGGTGAGATTGGTCAGCCTCCGCCGCCACCGGTACACAACAAGAGACGGGCGAACGATAGATTTGCAGGGCCTAGAGATATGCCTAATGAGTTTGTTCATAATGGGAAGTCGTTTCCAGAATCCTTAACGGGTAGGAGAAACGGAAAAGAAGTGAAGATTGAAGACAATATCCTGGCTTATAATAATCTGCATGGTAGGGCGTTGATCATGAGGATGATCGACTTAGACGCCCTCAAAAGTATCAATATTATTCTGAAACAAGTGGATGCAGAAGATTGCATGGTACAATACTTGGGTGGACTTTCGGTTATGGTTACGTTTCATAACCGTGAGGATGTAGAGAATGCGATGATCAAAGCTAAAGAAGTGATTGGTAGATTCTCCGGAATATGGGTTTGGGAGGGCCAAGTGTTTGCTTTGAGAGATTGGTTTGGTTGAAATTAAAAGGTATACCGATTAACCTGTTGAACGAGCATGTGATCGAGAAGGTGGGCTTACTGTTTGGAAAGATCATGCACAAACCTCCCCGGTCGGAACTTGACGCGGATCTTTCCCATGATTACATTGGTGTCTTGGTGGGAGAAGGAGGTAAGATCGCAGAAGAGGTGACGGTTATCCGGAGAGGTAGACGGTTCCGGGTGTGGGTGGAGGAAGATGGTCGAGAATGGGTTTCGGAGTTCTGGGAGGATGTTAACAAGGGGTATACGTCGGATAACAACACGGTAGAAGAGGAGGACAACAACACGGATGAAGCGGAGGAGAACATAGCCAAAGGTGATGAGATGGAAGACGAAGAGGTTGAAGAAACCGTTCAAGCTCCACCGACGGTGAAGGACGATGTTCCCGTCGAACAGGCTGATTCAGTTTTGGAAGGGGCAAATTTGGTGGAAACCGTTTTGGAAGGTGCAGTTAATGAGGCAATATATTTGGAAACTAATCATTGCCCTTTGATTGCAAATTTAGTTTTGGAAAACACGGAAGTTGACGCATTTATTCCGGGGTCAGAATTCAATTTTGACCATGCACTTAATGATAAGAATGAGTTGGAAGATTTAAATTCAAAAGTCATCAAAAGAAAAAAGAAAAATGCTTTTGCAACCAATGTGGGCCAAGTAAGGGGGGAGTACTCTAGTTCTCTTGATAAATCCAAAATCCTTAAAAAGCCCAAAGGTGATGGGTCAGTGGAGGAAGGCATGGGGTGGGCCGAGTCTGTTGACCGTAACTTAAGTGAAGATTTTTCAAATAATGGTGTTGGTAATTTGGATGGAAGGAAAGGGCAGGAAGGTAATTTAGCAATGGAATTTAATGGAGCTTTGTTAAAACCTTATACCAGTGACTCGCATATCAGTGTACTAGACATACAACAGTCAAATGAAGAACAGAGCTCTACACAGAAGTCAAAGGAACTCGTGGATATTGATGTCGAGGTGGACGAGACCATTCGCTGGGGCAATCCTTTGGGGGTTAATCTTCAAGACCATCGCTCATTGGTTCAGGAGACTGTTCGAGGTGAAGGGCTATAGGTTGGTAATCAATGAATTTAATTTCTATGAATATTAGGGGGATGAGGGCGGAGGGCAAGGCTTCTTGGTGTAGAAGATTACGCAGTGTTCATGGGGTTGAGTTTTTAGGGTTACAAGAAACAAAAATTTCGGATGTCCGGTCGAAGGAGATTTCTATGTTTTGGGGTGATGGGGGGGCCGATTATGATTCGGTGGATGCGACAGGTCTTTCAGGTGGTTTGATTAACATTTGGAACCCCAAAATCTTTCAGAAAGTTTCTTCTTGTCAAAATAGGAATTTTCTTAGGACAACAGGGGTTCTTGTTGCGGATGGTACGCTGATCAATTTGATTAACGTATATGCGCCTCAAAGGGCGGGGGCTAAAAGACGACTGTGGGAGGAGCTGTATAAGTTGGTTAATAGCTGTAATGGCTTGGTGGTGGTATTTGGGGATTTTAATACGGTTCGGTTTCCTGAAGAACGAAGAAATACGGTTTTTAATTATGGGATTTCGGCTGAATTCAACAATTTTATTGATAGTTTGAATCTTTTCGAGTATAACATGAGTGGATTTAAATTCACTTTCTTGGCTGGAAAAGGTTTGGAACACAAGATGAGCAAGATTGATAGAGTTCTAGTGTGTGATCAATTTTTCAACAGATGGCCGGCGGCTTCATTAAGAGCGTTGAGAAGAGAATACTCGGATCACTGTTCGCTGCTGTTGATAGTGGTGGATGTAAACTATGGGCCAAAACCGTTTAGATGGTTTAATTCATGGTTAGGGAGGGATGGTTGTGATGGAGTGGTTACGAAAGTTCTAACAGAAAATGTATTTCAGGGATGCCCGGATCAGATTATTTTGAACAAGTTTAAATGTCTTCGTCAGGCTCTTAAAGAATGGTGGCGAGATATTGGCAAAAAAGAAAGAGCGGAACTGATGTCCTTGAAAGAGGATATGGAAAAACTTGAAGAGACCATGGAATTGAGGGATTTGGAGGAAGAGGAGGTGTGGGTTTAGGAGGAATGTAGAAAAGGAGTTGACTACTTGAATTGGTGTAACAACAAAGACCTTAAACAGAAATCTCGCATGAGGTGGGCAGTTGATGGGGACGAGAATTCTGTGTTCTTTCATAGAGTCATCAATGGGAGAAAAGCGTCTAATTTTATTCCTGGATTGTTAATTGAAGGAGAGTGGGTGGTAAAACCCTCTCGGGTTAAAAAAAGAGGTTTTCAAGCATTTTAGGGAGCACTTTAAAGAAATAAATAAAAAGCGCCCGGATTTTTTGGTGCCAGAATTTGAAGCGACTGGAGGAGGGGAGTCGAGACGCTCTCATTGCGAGTTTTATTGTTGAGGAAATAAAAGAAGAGGTATTTGATTGCGGGTCGGATAGAGCACCGGGGCCGGATGGTTTCAATTTTCGGTTCTTAAAACAGTTTTGGAGCTTGTTCGAGAAGGATTTTGACGATTTGATGAGTTATTTTCATGAGTTTGGTACAATTAATAAGGGATGTAGCTCCTCTTTTATCACGTTAATTCCAAAAAATAAATCTCCGGTGGGTCTTAAAGATTATCGTCCTATTACTTTAGTGGGTATTGTGAGTAAGGTGATTTCAAAGATCCTTACCTTGCGAATAAAGAAGGTCCTTAGTTCGGTCATATCTAATACCCAATCGGCGTTTTTGGGTGGAAGATTTATTTTGGATGGTCCATTGGTCATTAACGAAACTATGGGGTGGCTTAGAAAAACGAAGAAAAAAGCCTTCTTGTTGAAACTAGATTTCGAGAAGGCTTATGATAATGTTAATTGGTGTTTTTTATTGTCGACCCTTGATCAAATGGGTTTTCCTATGAAATGGTGCTCTTGGGTGAAAGGGGTTTTAGAATCGGCTCGTTCGGCAGTCTTGGTTAACGGGTCGCCAACATTTGAATTTCAGTGCCAGAAAGGGGTTCGTCAGGGGGATCCTTTATCTCCTTTTCTCTTCTTAATTGTCATGGAGGTTTTACATTGCTTTCTTGACAAAGCGGTGGAGGAAGGAGTGGTGAAAGGTATTCGTGTTGGGGAAGGGGCTTTGCACCTTTCCCACCTATTCTATGCTGATGACGCACTAATAATTGGTGATTGGTCGAGAGACAATTTGCTTGGCGTGGCGAGAGTATTACGGGTTTTCCATCTTTGTTCCGGGCTTAGGATAAATATCCAAAAATCGTTCTTGTATGGCATTGGGACAGATGATCAGGAGGTTGTGGGCATGGCAAAGGTGATTGGTTGTGGGGTTGGGAGCTTTACATTTGATTATTTGGGGATCCGAGTGGGAGCTAACATGAATAGAATTTGTCAATGGAACCCGGTGATTGATACGGTGAAGAATAGGCTTGCTTCGTGGAAAGCGAATACTTTATCCATGGGAGGAAGACTCACTTTAATTAAATCGGTACTCGCTAATCTACCTATTTATTATCTTTCGTTATATAAAGCCCCAGTGAAAGTTGTTGAGGTTCTTGAAAGACTCATGAGAGATTTCCTTTGGTCGGGAACGGGTGATAAAAGAAGGATGCATTGGGTAGCTTGGGAGGTTATTACATCTACTAAGAAGCAAGGTGGGTTGGGCGTGTTGAAACTAGCCGAGGTTAATTTGGCGTTACTTGCCAAATGGGGTTGGAGATTTAAGATGGAAAGTGGATCGATGTGGCGAAATCTCATTGAAAGTATTCATGGTGGTAGAGGTAGGTGGACGTTTCTTCCAATTAAACGTTCCCTCCCCGGGTGTTGGAAGGTTATTGTGAACCAAATAGAAGCCACTAAGGTTAATAACAAGTCTATGCAAAATATGATTAAAGGAATTCTTGGAAATGGGCAACATATCCGGTTCTGGAACGACATTTGGGTGGGTGACACTACACTTTGTGACAGGTGGCCTAGCTTGTATATTTTGGATAGATACAAGAATAGCATGGTATGTGATAGGCTGGACACTCATGGGGAGGAGACTTCTTTTATAATTAATTGGAGTAGATACCCAAGAACAGTGATGGAATTGTCTGAGAAGCAAGATATGGATCGATTACTTGGAAGTCAAAAACTAAGTAGCCACCATGATTCGTGGGCCTGGATCAATAATAAAGAGGGTACTTTTTCGGTAAAGGACTTTAGGAATTGGCTGAATAGTATTAATAATGGGCCGGACCATAAGGTGCTCAAATGGGAGACTTGGGTTCCTACAAAAGTTTTTCTTGTGGCGTGGCGGGCAGCTAGAGACAGACTACCTACTCGAGCAGCTCTAGTTCAAAGGAGGGTTCAGATTCAGGATGTTACCTGCCCGATATGTGAGTATGGGATCGAGGATATAAAGCATTTGATGGTAGAGTGTGGCTTCGCATATGGCGTCTGGAGCACTATTTGTAGATGGTGCAAATTGGATCCTTTTTTTGCATATGACTTTGATGACTTATTAATGTTGTACAAGAATGTTCATGGAGGGAAATGGAGAAAAAAAGGTGGTTAGAGGAATTATTATGATAACCACTTGGGCCATATAGATTTCTAGAAATGAAAAGGTGTTTCAAGACAAAACCAAGAAGATTACCGAGGTGGTGGCGGAAGTTAAGTCTAAAGCATACTTATGGTTGAAGTTTAGATCGAAATTCAAAGCTATTGTATGGAATGAGTGGGTCAAGAACCCGTTGTATATGTGTTTATAGTTTTTGAGCGGCTCTTGTCTTTTAGAGCTTGCTTGTTTTTAATGAAAGTTTCTGTTCAAAAAAAAATCATTTTAATGTATTTTTAGTATGTTAGAATTAATGTTATTTATTGACATTAATAATAATTGACCGAATTGAATGTTATTTATTACGATTTTTTAATCTCATTTATTTATATTAATATTACTACAAAATTATGTTTAATCTATATTTATGAAATTATGTTTAATATTATTTATATTACTATTTGTTCGAATTATTATTGGTGTTTTCTGCAATTAATAAGATTTATTTATTTTTTAATGATATTTATTATGAGTTTTAATGACATTAATAATAATTGACCGAATTTAATGTTATATATTACGATTTTAAGCTCATTTATTTATTATTGACCGAATTGACCGAATTAATTTACGAATATATTACTAATACTAATATTACGATTTTTTATTTTAATCTACAGTGAATCGGATTTACCTTTAAATGGACTTAATAATTCTATGTTTTACTTATTTTAAAAAACAGGATCTCATCCGAACACACCAACGTTATTATATCTTATCACAAAGGTTATCAATTCTTCAAGGTTTTGCATGACCCTTCGTCACCCGTGTTCGTATGTTTGTTAGTTTTTTGTGTAAAAATGCCTATTTCATTTTATAAAATGATTTTTTTATACGTGTCTTTCCAGACTGTGTTGAAGGCCATGAACAAATTTCTGTTATCTAAAAACATCATATGCAATGACGTTGCAGTTTCCACATACGAATTATGATTAGTCTTGATTGCAATTAATAAGATTTATTCATTTTTAATGTTATTTATTAAGATATTTAATATTAATTATTGACATTAATAATAATTGACCGAATTTAATGTTATTTATTAAAAAATTTAATCTTATTTATTTATATTACTTTTTTTTCGAATTTATGTTTTTTTTTTGAACGGCGAATTTATGTTTAATAAGATTTAATCATTTTAATGTATTTTTAGTATGTTAGAATTAATGTTATTTATTGACATTAATAATAATTGACCGAATTGAATGTTATTTATTACGATTTTTTAATCTCATTTATTTATATTAATATTACTACAAAATTATGTTTAATCTATATTTATGAAATTATGTTTAATATTATTTATATTACTATTTGTTCGAATTATTATTGGTGTTTTCTGCAATTAATAGGATTTATTCATTTTTAATGATATTTATTATGAGTTTTAATGACATTAATAATAATTGAGCGAATTTAATGTTATATATTACGATTTTAAGCTCATTTATTTATTATTGACCGAATTAATTTACGAATATATTACTAATACTAATATTACGATTTTTAATTTTAATCTCATTTATTTCTTATTGAACGAATTAAATTACGATTTGTTTACTAATACTAAAACTAATATTACGATTTTTAATTTTAATCTCATTTATATCTTATTGACTGAATTAAAATTTTCTATTACTATTTTTACGAATATATTACTAATTACTAATAATTACTAATACTAATCCCATTTAGTTTTACTATTCCACAAGATGTCGTTGATTTTTGAAATTTAAATTATGATTTTGATGTTATTTATGAAAAGTTTTAATATTATTTAAGATGATTTTAATGTCATTGGTTTGAATGATTGATTATGATTTGGTTGTTATTTATTAAGATTTTTAATCTTATTTATTGATATTACTAATATTACGAAATTCATTTTAATATTGTTGACCAACTTTAATTTTGATATTACAACTCTCCTTTAATCAATTGTCATGAAACGATATTCTTTTAAACATATACGAATTTCTTTCAAACATTTATTTAAATATATTTAACAATGTTAAACCTATTTAATAGTTTATAATTTAAATATAATCCGAAGATAACAATGTACATTTATTTTCATAAACTTTTATTATTCTTTTAATAATAAATATAATTTAAATATATTTAACAGTTTCCTAAAATATATAATGTATTCATAATAAATTTCAATGCTATTACTAATATTACGACCTTAATTTTTAATATTGTTGACCGAATATGAGTACAAACTATTTACGTTTTTGTTAAATTGATGGAGGTCAATTCTTTGACTATATGTCCTTGAGTTAAACTACTTTTGTATAGGTAAAATCACCACTTTACTTGAATTAAACTACTTTTGTACAAAAATAACCATGGCAAATTTATATTTATGTCAAAAAAAAAATTTATAATAATAATAATAATAATAATAATAACAACAACAATAATAAAAACAAACACTATAACCTACAACCCAACCCAACTTTCCCTCTGAAAAATTCAGAGCCCAAGAACTAACCCAGCCCAAGACCATACCCGGCCCAACTATCACCCTCCATTCTTCTTCTTTTTGATTTTTTTCGCTGCAACAAGACCAAACCAAGCTAACATCTTGGTTGACTTTTTGATTGAAATAAAACAGGGAAATTAACATCTAATTGATTTGTATTATCGGATAGACAGATTCTAAGGCGCATCATACACGCAATTCTCAATTAATACATACCTATTATAAGTATTACGCGTATATAATTAAGGTATGGGTCAATTCCCTAATTCGTTCAATACGCGTGTAATTATGTAAATTTAAAGCTTCCGAACCACCTATAAGTGCCGATAATCAAAACCTCACCATCACGGACCTTTCTCATTCCCTAAATCGTAAAAATCACTCGTGTCTTGACTTTTGGAGTTGACTCGCATCTCTGCATCTAAAACGCCTTGTAAGTTCAATTAAGATGTTGTTTTTTATTCTTCATAATCGACTAAACAAAAGCCCCATGTTTTCTGTGGGTATCAATCATTAATTCGTGCAATTGAAATTTCTAGGGTTCATACGTTTTGCTTTTGGGGAAGATGATAACCATACATATATGTTTAAAAACATTTTAAACACAAACTTTAGCAACCATCTGATCTAGATCAGATGGTTATGTATAATGTGGTTGAAACAGATGGTCTTGAGTTCGACTCTAAGCCCAAGCGTTTTTATATATATATGGAACCATATTATCTTTCGAATACAATATATAACTAATTAAATCTAATTAAAACTTGTTCTCAAGGTCCAGCCCAGTTGGTGGCTGGACTTGTGATAAAGCCCTACCCGGTCCTAGACCCGGGTTCGATTCCCTTTGACAGCAAGGTTTTTTTTTTTTTTTTTTTTTTTTTTTAAGAAAAACCCTTTCTTATATATTTTTGTTACTAACTTTTAAAATAGTTTTTAAATTCCAAATATGATTTATAAAATCTATAAAATTTATCTTATGTTGCTTAAATGCTAAACTTTATTACCCGATTTTTAGTTTTTCAAAAATCATTTATTAAATATATATAATAAATATTTCAAGTTTATTATATTATAATTATAAATTTCTATAAAAATATCAAAACGATTATATAAATTTCCACAAAAATTATTCTGAGTTTATAAAACATTAAACATTTCTGAAATGATTTTTATTTTCGAAAAATCATTTATTTAATATTTTTAATCAATTTTTGTTATTTTAATCATAAATAAATCATAATAAATTCATTTTTCAATATTATTGCACCAAAATTTTATATAAATTATTTCTGTCCATTTAGAACAGAAATAAAAATTTTAATTTAAAAATTATTTAATTTTAATATTTTTAGATATTAAAGTTATATTTTGACAAATTGAAATAAATAGATTAAATATTCTATTTTTAAGAAAATAATTTTATAAAAATTATTTTCATACTTAAAACCTTATAATGTGACCATCTTTAGTCTAAAGTTTACAAAAAGACTTTTGTTTATTTATTTATCGAATTTCTTTTATTTAATAAACAATTAAATAATTAATCAAACGAATACTTACCCCCAAATTCGAAACCCTAGAAAATACTTGTAGACTAGAAAGACTTAGACTTATTTGTTACCTTATACATAGGGTAATACTTGGCAACTTTGGGCTACACATATTCTATTTCTCGAGACTTAATACTTTGCTAAGGTGAGTTTACGTAACCATGTTTATGCAATTCTTTATACTTGAAACTTTATACTTAAGCAATTCTACATACATGTCTAGTTGTAAACTTTAAATGCCTCATGACTTGGACAACTATTGTTAGACTTAAACTTCAACTTACATAATCATTAGCTATGGCCAAGCCGGCGATACTCAATAATAGATCTATTGGATTAACAATCCCACCTAGATTCGTTGACCATCTTTTATGGGGAGCGCGGGTGATTGTTATCGTTCCAACGTGATATTAAGGTGAACCGTGGATGACGGATGGACCTAAACTTGTCGGAGGTTTGATTATGTGCATACTACACTTCATGTTTATTCATGTAGACTTAAACTTACGATAGACATATGAATTGCTAAACTTTTATTATCCTTAAACTTAATTGCTTGACATGGCTTATGTATTCTCACCAACTTCTAGTTGACCCCCCCCCCCATTTTTACAACTCAACAGGAAATAATGATGCTTGAAGTCTAAAGCTAGCATGAGGAGACAATTTGAAGTTTATGCTTTGTTTGGCTTTTTCATGTATTAGAATTTCATTCAAGACTTGTTATGTATTTTCAATTTTGGATATTTTACTTTAAATAAATTTCAATTAAAACTTGAATACCATGTGCTACTGTATACTCATTTTTACGTGACACCTCGATGTTTCCGCCATCGGTTGGGGTGTTACAGTCTGAGGCCCCTTTCGGCCATTGGGGGTCGCGTACAGAGTACCCGGCAATACTTTAGTTGATCGTTAAAAAAAAATACAAATCATTAAACAAATGATATTATTAAATAACATTAAAATTCAAAAACCTAAATAAAAACCTAAATGGCGTGTAGCAGTGGTAAATGGAATTATGGATATAGGTGGGGTCCATGGGATTGATTATGTTAAAACAATAAGATCCGAATGACTCTCAATTTAATTAGTAAATTGATTTTTAAAAAAAAAATTAAATAGTTTTTTTACTTTAATACCCTTGTAATTAAAATAAAAGTATTTCACGTGTCACTCCGAGAAGCCTTCTTATCCTTCTAACAAAAAGATTTCTTTGTACCGAAACCTGTACCTATATATATTAGATTAGATTGTTAATGTTTAGATCCATGAATTGTTTTAGTCTGCCATTATTTTCATTCAACCTTTTTGATGTTTATTAGACCTTTTTGATGTTCATTCGACCTTTCGATCTTTGAATTTGTAAATTTTAACTCATTGAATACAAAATAATAATATACTAATATATTGTCCGCCAAATATTTCTTTGGGCCTTTTTTGGACTATTGTGTAAGTTTGTTTTGTTGAGAATGAGAGACACGAAGAGATGTTGGTCATTTAACCGAGCCCAAAATGTGCAAATTTCATATGGTGTCTTAAAGCTAGCGATGAACATATTACACCGAATACTGAACCGATAACAACCCTGAACCGATCATGTACCGATCTCGTACCGAACCGAGGGTGTTCGGTATCGGTGTCGGTACTCACATTTAGAGGTTTTCGATTTCGGTATCGGTACAAGATCAGTATTTTAAGGTAAAATACCAATACCGTACCGTATGTTTTCGATATCGGTATTGGGTTTTAAAAGTTTTCGAGATCGGTATTGGTTGTACCGATACCGTCCCGAGCTCATCCCTACTTGAAACTATTGATCCAAATTACAAATGGTTGTAAAGTCTAGGTTAGGGATGCCATCCAATAACTTCGAGTTATCCGAATCAGGTTGTGAAGTTTTAAAATTTGTATTTGCGTGAAATTTGAATTATTGGATTCGAATAGGCTTTTTTGAATTCAACTTGAATTTGGGTTTATTCCGCGGACTAGAACTAGAAAATGGTGAAAAATTAAAACCTAAAAAAAAAAAAAAGTAAATCACAATTTTATTTAAGTTTTAATAATTTAACATGATAATACATACACATTAGAAACAACCTTAAAACCAGGGACGGATCTAGAGAAGGAGCAGGGGTAACGTCCGTTACCCCTCAACTTTTTTGGCGTAGTGTATTTTTAGTGTATTTTTAAATTTTTTTACGTGTTTTATATTACGTTACCCGTGAAAATTATGTAACGTTACCCTTGAAATCTTGGTCTAGATCCGCCACTGCTTAAAACATAATAAAAAGTTTCAAACAAGGTGAAAACATAATAAAGAACTAATAAGAATGAAATTGCGTATTCCATTTAACAACCGAAAAGAAATATCTCATAAAACAACTTAAAATTATAATATATTGTTTGTTGTTTATACTTTAACTTAATATGGTATTTAAGTTTTTGATATTAAAACTAAAATTATAACGTATTATGTTTCATACAATTTGTAACGTTAACGGGTGGAATCAATCAAGACTTGTTTTTTAGGTACAAAAACAAACTTCGGTCTGATAAAACTTGACCTCCTTTGGAAAAGATCAAGTACTAAAGAACTAATACAACCGCAAAATGATTCGAAACAATAATTGTTGAACCATACTTCTACATGTAATTTGCTATAGTTTACTTCAAAAAAGAAAAGGCAACTAAATCATATACCATATAGTTACCTGTTAATATCAAAAACCCACAAATTCACCAGTGATAACCAATATTGAGACATTAACAAGAAACATATTCATTCCATTTCAGCACATACACAAAGAATTCACCAATTATCATCACACATATATATCTATGTTATCTATTATCTTATGCACCTCCATATTTGGTTTTGTAATGTCTCATGTTTTAGTTAATGGAATATCATGAGCTTATATCATCACAGTATTGGGTTAAAAAAACAACTAATATTTGAACAATATTAACAAAAAAGAATAAAAGAATATTTGGAGTTTTTCTCGTGCGTAGCTACACGAACTTCCAGCCACCGTTGTTGTAGTGATACTCGCACGCACTGAGATGAGAAGTAACCTCAGTTCGAAACGGACGATCTTGGCAGCCAAATATTCGATTCGGACAATCGATTCGACAAGCCTCGAGCATTTGCTCGACTAAAATGTTACGGTGAAGATTGTAGCCGAGCGGAAAACCACAAAAAGGACAGTTTTTGTTAAACTCGTCACAGCATCGTCCGCAAACGGAGTGGCCGTGAGCGCACTGCAAAAGGTATGAATTTACAAAACTTAAACATATTGGCAATAATAATTAAAATGATTTACAGAAGGTATTAATTTAAAAGAACAAACATCCAAATTTATTTTATTTCATGTTGTTGATAATAATAATAGATTTGAGATATAAAATAGTGTTGTTGATCGTATGATGTCAAAGTTCGAAAACAGATGTAAAGAACGCCTACTACAGCAATAATTTATGCTGACACACCTAAAAACTACGTTACAAAGATCTGTCTTTAGACTACGCCTAAATAGACATAAACCGTTTTGGTTGTAACATTCAAACTATATAACTTTTACATTTCAAAACAAACATCATAAATAATCTGTATTACACAGCCCTGTTTACATACATTTGGAACAAAACTCATATATACTTGAAGTAAAACACATCTAAAAGCGTGTAGGTGACTAAACGCCTATTCGGGTTTGCGTGGTTGCTTGTGTTAGGTCCATTCAGATTCGAATCCTAGGATCTAAATATATTTTCAATAGGTCAAAGATTCTGTTGGTCGCAGCTTGTCCTGCTGTTGTGGTTGCAGTGTGCGCAGTCGCTGTTGTCACGGCTTGCGCTGCAACTGATGTGGCAGCTTGCACTGCTGCTGATGTTGCAGCAGCCTGCACAGCTGCTGTTGTATTGGTAAAAACGAATCAAACGCTGTATTGTCATTGCTATAAAGAGGTCTAAAGTTGTCAAATGGTTAAAATTGGTCCGATGGCGTATAAATAAAATTTCAAAAGCATCCAACTACCTTACTAATCAATGGCAACATATTCACTCTACCCTTATATGATCAATTTTTAGGGCGACTTCGCCACCTAAACAGAAAAAATAGCAAAAAACATGTAACGGGTCAATTTGGGTGGGCTTTGTATTTTTTATTTATTTATTTTTTTTTTATCTCAAAGAAGTCAAATAAAACATCAAACTTTGTATAATACCAAACAAAAACTAACATGCCAACAACATGCATTGCAAATAAAACGCCTATTCGGCTAGGTGCTTGGTCTGACTTATCCAAATTTTCTGAACCAGCATACCTTTTATTTTATTCACTAAAAGTTGACATCTATGAATATAAGATTTAAAGTTTGACTATTAATTAAGCATAGGAACTTGACTATGTTGACTTTGGCTTTTTTTGACCTGTTCCCATATATCACCAATCAATAAATCCTCTATTCCAAACTCTATATCAAATTTAAGTGACTTAGGGAATACCATTGGTCTATAAAAGTCTGCCTGACGCAAACCAAGGCTAAACCCTGGATTTGGGCCATACCCCTGCCCCATCCTATCTCTTCTACCCATGAGTTGTACATATATCTCTCAATTTACATTTACCATTCCCTAATAGATCAGTCAACACAACATGGACTTGTAACTCAAAACCAACCCTAAATCCCATATACACAACATAGACTCAAGAGTGAAAAGAAAAGGACTGATTACAAAAGTTAACAGTTTTAGGTATGCACACATTAACTGGGTCTAAACATATCATAGGCGTTTATGCGCATTATAGATTATAACCCACAAGAACTTCTAAATGATTTAATTTATTTAATCTAATATATGAAACTAAAACTGACAACATTATACATGTGACAGACCATGAGTGATATGTTGGTGAAACAATCATTGGTGCGCATATTCGCGTTGGCGCGTAACATGATGTTAATGAGGTTCACCATTATGTAGACCCAAATCTATATTGTCAACATAACCAATTGATATACGACCATAACATTAGTTGCGCCTAAGTACTCTTAGCATCAAATATAAACCTATGTGTCTATAAAATAAAAAAACAAAGTTTTAAAAATTTAATGACCAAAAATCAATTATTCATCAGTGAAATATGATGTGTTAAAAAAAGCATTCTTAAAATGGTGCTTGGTATTTTTTTTTCAAAACTTATTGTTAAACAATAACCAATCTCAAACAAAAATACTCTATTAGCAAACGCGCGTCTACTCGCCTATGCGTCTATGTGTTTTAAACGAATAAACACCTACGTGAATAGGCGTTTTGTTCACCTACACGCCTATTCTCTTAGGCGCATAGGACTGAAATGATTACAGTAACTAATCATTTCAATTAGAGACCTTTGACCAAAGTTTTGACTATAAGTTCTTTTGTGCAAGCATAAGAAGGTTTGACTCTTGACCAACTGGTCTATCCTATGACTTTGAACCGGATTGCCTTTAACCCTTTAGACTATGTAACCCATTTCACTATAGCATTCAAATCAAACTCCACTATGCTATGCCAACCTCATATCTTTGACTTATCCAAATTTTCTGAACCAGCATAGCTTTTATTTTATTTTATTCACTAAAATTTGACATCTTGAATATAACCAATTAAGCCTAGAATGGTTGACTTTTGAGTATCGCATATGTCTACCATCAATTTACTTAATAATAAAAGTTTTTATCATGGAACACATCGAACCAAAATCAAGCTGCGGACACATTCTAAACATATAAAAAAACTGCATCAACAGGCATAGATTTCTTCACAGTTATGATCACAGTAAAACATTTCATACAATAATTCAAGCGCTTCAGGAAAAAAGACAATCAACTTTTAAGTTTCCACATCATAAACATAAATTAGATATGGCCAGACATTTAGAAAAAAAATATATATTGTATTATTAATTTTGGTTGACAAACAAAGCGCAGCTAAGTACTTGACTTCAAAGACAGCTAGCTAGTTTCATTCAATAAAGAGGCGCTTTAGTCTGATTGCGGCTAGCGCGCCCCTTTTCTTCCTACTTTCTGTTAAGCAAGTCTGAAAACCCCTAGTGGAATCGGATATTAGAAGAAACACAGCTTGTGAACCTAGACTCGAATGCAGCAGCATAAACATTACAAAGAAGGTGGCACGTGCTGCTGAACTGTGTAGCCGACATAACGAAACAACGCCTAATACAGCTGTCATCCTTACAACATGGGACTCGGGTTCCGCGTGCAGTACCCTTCGCCATGGTTTCTAATCGGCTAATGATGCTTCTTCCTAAAATCGTTGTACCAACACTAAATAAATACCTTGTGTGATCTATCTAGCAGCCCCATCAACATAACAAACCAATACAAATACAAATACAAATACAATGGCCTAAAGAAAACCTTAATCTCTATTACTCATCGTCAAATAAAAAGCAAAACAGGACTTCCTTGAAACACCATTTGGCGTAATGCGCATTCAAGACGTCTAATTGACATCATCAAAACTACCAATCAATAAAAATACTCCAACAGTCCACTATTCCATACACCACCACACTACACCTATTTCTGATTCAAATCGAAGCTACCAATCAATACAAATACTCCGAACACTCACACATCACACTACACCTATGTCCTTGCACAAACTCAATTCATCAAAAAATGCACCAAGGTCATATGATACATTCTGGTACGGCAGAAATCACTAACAATCCAATAATCATAGGCCTAATTCTCTACTTACATACAGTTGTAGAAAAATTCTTTAAAATTCCTAAACAAACAAAAAGGACCCATTAACCAAAATTCTCTCAAATACATGTAAAAACCTTACTGCTCATAAACAAATGGCCATGCAAAGAAAAAAAAAAAAGAAAAACCATGAACCGTCTCAAATGATCACAACCACATCTTCTTTTGTAACACATACCAAACACATTAATATAAATAAATAAATAAATAAATAAATAAGCTTTTGAAAACTATAGTTATAGTTACCTGATATACAATAGATTCCCAGAGTTGTTGGCATTGGGGGCATCTCAGCCAATGCCCAGTAAGTATTATTGATGGAGGCGGCGGAATGCAAGGCGCCGACGGAGATGGCGGCGGCGGTGGCGCAAAGGACGATGAAGTGGGAGACGGTTGGCCAGTGGAAGAAGGGGTGTGGGTTGGCGGTGGGGCAGAGAAGGGTTGGGGCGGAGGAGACGGCAGCGGTGGGGCAGAGGGAGACGGCAGCGGTGGGGCAGAGGGAGGCGGCAGCGGGGTCTGAGTTGGTGAGTTCGACGACCACGATGGTGAATGTGAATACAAGAATCTGTCGGAGTTGGATATGAATGGACGGCGGTGTCGATAAAGATTGAGAGAAAGGGTGCGAAGTGGTGGAGAATTTGGGACCGGTGGTGGAACAGGCTTAGCCTGACGTGGTGGTGAGGGTGGTGAGTGGGTAGCTGGGCGACTGAAACAACGCAACTTTTTTCTCAGGTTCAACATTATTGAATTGGATTAGGGGATCAATTAAAGATTTCTTTCTATGGTTTGGTTTTCTAGTTTCATAAGTACTTATTAATAATGAATGACATGCTTTGCTTGTAATAAGGATGTTAGAATTCAAATCGACGAGGTTTTCCGTTGGAACCAGCTAAGCTAGCTCTTAATTAATGTTAATGTTAATGTTATACCTCTGAATTTGAACAGTACTTGTCTTATTATTATTGTTGTTAGTTTAGTTAGGTACCCAATATATTGTTATTATTATTTTTATTTTTTCAAATTGGTCCAAAAGTGAAGACGCACGACCTGAAAAGATGTTGTATTCTCATGATCGCATCAAACACAAACCCATATTGAGATACCCGCATTTTATTTACCGAGTTGGGATACGATCCATCTCCAAACGACACATAAAAATATTGCACTTAAGAGAAACCCATTTCATTCGCTAATTATTTGTTTAATAAACTTTTTCTCTTTATCGATCCCACAACAACAACAAAAAAAAAAAAAAAAAAACAAAAAATCTCTTAATCGTCTCCTCCCATTTCCATTTATCCGGGTTAGTGCCTAAGATGACCGACTCCATAGCAACAATACACTCAGTCATGAAGTTGTCCAATTTTCTCCTTTTCGCTTGTCTCTCTCCCCAATGACCTTCGAGACCGATCTTCTCGTAGTGAACCGGCAGCGGTTGGACCGGAGACGGTTCCTGCTTTTGTGATGGGTGTAACAAAAACAGGGTAATAACCAATCTTTCCTATCACTTGTGGCGGTTTAGACTGTTTATTGGACGACATTGTATTGTTTGCGTAAAGTTTGATTGAGCTTTTGGGTAAAAGGGGTCGAATTGCAATAGCGGCGGCGAGCATGCGGTTGCGGGTTACACGACGGTGGAGAAATGGGGGTTAATGGATGGAGGTTAATAGTGGTGGTGATGCGATGGACGAGTGGTCTCTAGAGTGGAGGTCGCTGGTGGATGTTGGTTGCAGGTTTGGGTCGATGGTGGTTGTAGGTCTGGGATTCGATGGTGATGGAGGCGGGTGGCTGAATCGTATTATGATAGATAAAGTGATGCCGATGATGGTTGCAGGGTGTTGTGATAGATAAAGTGGAAGAAGGGTTTTATTTTTTTATTTTGCTTTTAACACAGGCATGGATGTGGAAAGACCAAACTGCTCCCTCACCTGATATGCACGTGAGGGGACTTAACCAAGAAACTTAACGGAGTTAGACACAAAGGTTGAAACATGTAGTAAAATCAATAGGTAAAGGTTGATTTGGGTGCATATGGAACATAAAAAGTTGGAACTTGCAATATTAGCCAAACATAAAGGGTGATTTCTGTAATTTTGTCTTATATTTATTTTCTTTATGTCGGAATTTACATTGTTTGACAAACGTTCGTGTTTTCCTCCAAAATCGCATATTAAGACACCACAACAGACAAAGTCAAGTAGCACAAGAAGTAAGCAGTAACAAGCATGGCAAAACAACGACAGGAACTAAAAGAAGACAACTTTTTACCACGGTTATGTCAACAAGAATTGTCAGCAACCATAAACAATCAAATTTTAAACAGAATTATGTGTAACTAATCGGTGATGTTGCTTTATGAACATGTAATGTTGTGTTATCCAGACTTATGTTATTACTGTGTTAGTAGCTTCTTGAAAAAACACTGCTTCCGTCACGCAACGCGCGTACGGCAATAGAACCTAGTTGTGTTAATATATGAAGTTCCATTATTGTATCGTAATCGTACTGGTGTAAGGTATGCTAGATTTTAATGGAAAATAATAGATAGAGTAAATTGCCAAAATGGCCCTCAGGTTTGGCCCAAAATGCTTGTTTGGTCACTTTTTTGAATTTTGTGCCAAAAACACCCCCTCACAGATCGAAAATTGCCAAAATGACCCATATTTAACAGAGTTTTTAACTGAGTATTGAAAGTCAGTTAAGTCTCAGGGGCAATTTCGTCCTTTCAACTCACTCCTTCTTCCTCATCATCTTCTTCAACCTACCTGCACCCACCCCTCCTTCCACAACTCCACCATACACAAGCAGCTAACAGACAAGTCAACAAAGGCGTTTCACCCACCGGGATGAGGTATGTGTGTGTTATTGTTGATGTTAACGCCGCCGGGATGAGGGGTCTCCGCCGTGAATTGCCGGAGACCCACCGGTCTCTCTCTCTCAGCCCTCGATTCTGTCTCTTTAACCTCTGACCCGAACTTGAGCTGTAACCCGCTGACCAAAACCATCGGAAATGGCCACCACTCGTCAAAACCACCACTGTCGGGCCGAACCAAAACCCACCAGCCCGTCACCGCCTTCAAATCCCACGACACCTTCAACATCATCGTCATCAGCCACGAGACCACCGGAGATGACTCCATCTGCACCACCAAGACCCAACACGAACCAATCCACCACGTCGCATCCACCATAACCCGGCCTCCCACGAACCGGACAAAAACCACCACGCCAAAAACCACCACCAAGACTCCTCTGTTCGTCACCTACTTCTAGCATCACGACAGCCCCCAAGACCCGTCTAATCCACCTCCAAGCCCTCAATCACATCGCTGAGGCCACTATCCAATTATCTGCAACATCGGCCACCACCATGGTGGTCGCGTCCTTCTGCAACCGGAGGAGAAAGGGGCGGGTTTAGGGAGGTAGAGAGAGTTTGGAGGAGAGAGATAGGTTAGAGAGAGAGAGAGAGTAGGGAGAGGAAGGAGATGTAGCGGCTGCAACATAAACAAAAGGAAGAGAAGGTGTGGCTTTTATAGCTAGGAATTAGGGATTTATAGGGGGTTTTGGGAATTAGGGTTAGTATGCTTTGAAGGGTTGTTGGAGAAGATGAAGTTCAGATGGGTTTACAGATGAAAGGACGAAATTGCCCCTGAGACTTAACTGACTTTCAATACTCAGTTAAAAACTCTATTAAATATGGGTCATTTTGGCAATTTTCGATCTGTGAGGGGTGCTTTTGGCACAAAATTCAAAAAAGTGACCAAACAAACATTTTGGGCCAAACCTGAGGGGCCATTTTGGCAATTTACTCTAATAGATAATATTGTAATTGATTGTGTAATTATATTATAATTATTGTATTTAGTATGTTTCCATACATACTAGACCGACTTGTATTATAAATTGATTATCAATGAGAAGAGGAAGATAATCCATTGAACAATATTCTCCTTACAGAAAAAATGATAATAATACATAAAATTCACTAATAATTTTTTATACTCATTTTCACGAAATTATGTTTTATGCAATGTAATATATCCACATTATAAGTCAAATTAAACTATCATAAAGCTTGTATAGCATAATTTTAAAAGTGTTTCATTTTAATAATTAAACTTTTAAAATATGTTATACTTTGTTGATATCAATTCATTTGATATTCGAAAGATGCAATCTGTAGATACATCAACTCAAGATGTCCAACAATGAGTTGCAGAAATAAATATATTCAAAATGCGTTATTATTACATTTTTCTTGTTGTATTCAAGTTTGTTATCATTGAAAAAGAAAGAATTGACATGTCTTATTATATACTAGTGGGAAAGCCCGCGCATTGCAGCGGGTGTCTGACTGATATTAGATTCAATGATTATGTCTATTTCTAAAACCACAACCCATTCCAGGTTCCAAACATTTTCATTCCATAAAACCCACGTGATGTAAGGGCACCACAATTTGCAACTAGGTGAGTGTCGCGGAGCATGTTGCAAATAGTAGATAATGATTTTTATTTTTGAGTCATTGGTTGTAAATAGGGACTCAAAAGGTGACTATCATGACCAAGTGGCTAAGTGATTCACCATTTTGATCAATTTATCTCTTATAAAAACATGAAAACAAATATGTGGGAAAACAACGTACATATTTAAAAAAAATTATCATTAGATTTTCCTTTGTCTACTAAACTTGTGACACTCAAAATTTCTCTCTATACAACCTCTAATGACATATACATGTTTGGTTAACCATCTCCAAAAGCTTTATGTTTCCCACTGAATTCGCACTGACCAAAGTGAATGACTGAATACGCCAACACACAAATGTGATGAACAGTCTGGATAGTCCATGTCTTATTTTTCCCACTGAATTTGCACCGACCAAAGTGAATGACTGAATACGCCAACACACAAATGTGATGAGCAGATCTGGATAGTCCATGTCTTCACCCGATATTGGACCTATGGTGTTGGAACTTATACGATAATGCAGGCATAGGGAACGCTTCGTGATACACAACCATCCAACCCATGTTTACAAAAAAATATTATAAACGTTTGACCTTTTAAATATTATTGTAATCACAAAAAAAAAAAAAAAAAAAAAAAAAAATTGCCACATTTGTTTCTGAACCATTAGCAACGTGACCATCACATACAGATAAAGCAACAAAATTTTGAAGATATAGAAAAGAATAATCAATGAACCAAACAGGCAAAGTTAAAACTTGTAAAAAAACAAATTACATAACCTCATAAATACAACAAACAATCATGAATTCATGACCCATTCATCCAAAAATTGGTTGATTTGGGTAGTTTTTTTTTTTTTTTTTTTTAATCTATGGGCTCATTTAGGTTCACTAAAATTACACAACGGGTCAAAGCATGTCACTCTTATTAATCCTACCAACTTAAAACATGTCCAAATGGTCAAGTTTTGACCCATACCAAATCGCTAATTTTGCAAAACGCCAACCTTGACCAGAGCCATGTTTGACTGGATTTGTTTCACCCTATATCAATATCTAGTTTGAAAATAGGGACTCGGATATTGCTTTCTTGTGGATGTATAAAACGATAAAATATCATATATCATATAAAATTAAAAGTATTTAAACTATAAAAATGACATCTATGTATCAACTTACATTAGATACTTTAAAAAAAATATATATAACAAAAGATCCATTTCACCTTACAACATCAACACTTAAAACAGAATATTAAGATCCCAAGCACTTCAAGGGGACAAAGATTGTTTAGCACCAATACATTCAGTCAAAAGTCTTTAACTTCATACAATAAGATTTGAGCTATTTCAGAATATGGTAGAAAAAGAAAACATAGCAATTACCTGTTGAAAAGCGTACCGGGTTGAAATATCTAATATGGCATAATAAAATATCCAATATGACAACATAATTAATGACTTGCCAATATATGATTAATGAATATTATTATTATTATTATTATTATTATTATTATTATTTTAAACAAATCTCTACCATAAGTTATCATATTCTTATATAAAAAAAGGGTAATTGGGTCGGGTATCACCTAATCCTAGGCCCGACCCAAACCCACAATTTTTTTTAAACTAATATATCCCGGGAGCGTCCCGGGTTGAGAATTCTAATTTGAAATATCAATTTTGCACCTGAAATAGACTGATGCGTTTTACAGTTACATGCAGGAAAGCTTCGGGTAGCACTTAACCTAAAACAATTAACAATGTATCTTCAATGTTAGTGCATAACCTTAAACACTGTATAACTCTAATATTAAAACCTAACCTAAAACAATGTACAACTCCAATGCTAACACATGTTGTAAATAAAAATCATATTTACTGGTTTGAACATAATAAATGACTTACATATACATGATTAATGAATAACCTGAACACTTTGTGTTTTTTTCCTGTATGAACAAAACCACACAAAAAATAGTCGTTTTTTTCTCCGTTTTTTATATAGCACTATGGTACCCGTTGGAAAGATAATAAAACGCTCGTTAATTTGGTATAATTTTTTTCTTTAAAAAATCTCGTATATAAAAGATATTAACGTTTAAAAGTTATGGGAGAAAACATAAAAGATAAAAATCTAATTTTGTTTTTAAATTTTAAATTATTATTTTCCTAAAATAAAGCCATTGCCACATGGGATGACACATGGCACACTCAATAAAGAGAATACCTTTCTTTGAGTGTCATGTCATTAAAATGGCTTTGGTTTATTATATACTAGCTGATTACCCCGGGAGGGTCCCGGGGTTGAAAAATCTAATTTTACGTGATAACCTATTGTAAATGGCTCAAGTTAACTAACCACAAAATCTCTCAATCATTGCATGTTCATAGTATTCTAATAAGTAATAACTCATATTCCCTAATCTAAAACCTAATCAGTAATCATTTAAAGAATCACTTATGTAAGCTACAACTATTCAAAAACTCATCACATCTCTCTAATTTCTCACATTCTAATGGCTCTTATAATATCTAACCTAATCAACTAAACAAACACTTAAGTTGGAAGTTGTAACCATTGCATCTCATTATGCCACGTGGCATAATCAAGAGATGGTTGTGACCACCATTAAACGTCACGCCAGAAACTATCAATTCTTCCCGGGAGCGTCCCGGGGTTGAAAAATATAATCATTCTAATAATACTAATACTAATAGTAATAGTTATTACTCTTGTATTAAATAAATAAAAAAAATAACATTGCTATAAGCTGACACCATGTGTTGCAGTGTTGCGCGATTTTTTCTCCTAGCTTTTCTTGATGAAGTATACCTAGTAAAATTCCAATGATAACATGGCGATTGGGCTGATTTTCAACATCGTAGATAAGAACCTGGTTTAAAAGAAAAAACATGATTAATGAATAACATGAACACTTTGTGTGTTTTTCTTCTGTATGAACGAAACCCCACAAAAAATAGTCGATTTTTTCTCCGTTTTTTATATAGCACTATGGTACTCGTTAGAAAGATAATAAAACGCTCGTTAATTTAGTGTAATTTTTTTCTTTAAAAAATCCCGTATATAAAAGATATAAACGTTTAAAAATTATTGGAGAAAATATGATAGAGAAAATTTTAAATTTATTTTTAAATTTTTTTTTCCTAAAATAACTCAATTTAATTAAAAAATGAAATAATTCAAAAACACTAAAATCTTTCAATTATGATGCCACGTGCCAGTTTCATGGAGAGGTTAAAGGCACCATTGCACGCCACGTCAGCAATGTTCAATTCTTTTATATATATTAATAGATTAATAGATATAGATAGATATAGATATAGATAGATAGATAGATAACTTATATTTATGAAGTAGATGTATGGGGCCAAATATTTAAAAATATATTAGTCAAATCAAAGTACCTCTCCCATTATAGGAGTCGAGGAGAAAGCATGTAAACCATCTTGAAACTTTGGGTCCACACTATTTACTTGGTCAACAATGTTTCTCTCCTTGGAAATACAAAGAATGGCTAAAAGTCTTAGGCTTTCACATAAATCATAAGAAGGGCTCGAGAGCGCCCCGGTCCCATCGTTTTTTTGCTTAGTAGTGTAAATTTCCCCTTTTCTATTCGAAAATTTTGTATATATTAAGTCCGGCTCCCACCGATTTGATTAAATATTACATAAAATTTGGGTCTTGTGACTTTCGGCCCCCATCCTCTTAAAATTCAAGCTTCGCCACTGACAAGCGGGTTGATAATAGGTCATAACGGGTTGAGTGGGGATGGCCCATAAAATTTGTTCTTCAATTTTTTATATCCAATTCACATGGATAATATGATGACATGAAATTCAATAATTACCATAGCCTTTGTTGAACTGGTACAAATTGCTACATCTAATAAGCAAAGAATTTGAAGATCTAAAGTAAGGTCATACTGTTTCTGAAAAGTGCAGGCTGGAATTCTTCCTGAATACAATATTTGCAAAAGTAGATTAGCATCTTAATCTATTTTTAAGTAATCAAAATGCGTGTTTTAAAAGTGACTTTGCATAGGAGAAATTGATGATCCGTAATCCTGTCCCAAATCGTATATCCAAACACCTTCTTAACATAAAAAAGAATGCAGTTAAAGGATACCTTGTGAATGAGACCATCATTTATAATGGAGCTGCTCAACATCTTGTATAGCTCATACAAAGCCTCAACTTCATTCACAATGACTGCAAAATTCAAGGTTAATAGACTGCAAAATTCAAAATCTTTGTATCTAATACTTAATCTTTAGAGAAAATTGCTTGAATAGTCCCTGTGGTTTGCACAATTTTCACCTATAGTCCCCAAGTTTTTAAAATTACAGGTATAGTCCTCAACTTTTGGTGTTTCTTAACTCGGATAGTCCCTGGAGTGGTTGTGAAATTACTAAATTACCCTTTTGATGGATGGAGGTTAAATAATCCAGTTAAGTGGGTGTGAAATTACTAAACTACCCTTGTTATTAAAAAAATATAAAAGGAATTAATATGGGACCCACCCACTTCATCTTCCCCAACCCATCACCTCCACAAACCACCATTACCACCACCACCCATCTCCACTTTCACCACCACCACCACTACCACTCCAACAGTCAGCACCTCCGACTCCGATGACCGGAAGCCAACGGCCGGCAACCTAACCCTTTGTCCCTGTGTCCTTTCCTTCCCTCCAATCAACACTCCACCGACACATCTATTCCGACGACTAACCATCAGACCTGTAACCCCTCATCTATCCCTCTGCCCTTCGACTAACCATCAGACTAGTAACCCCTCATCTATTCCGACGACACATCTATCCCTCTGTCCTTTCCTTTCTGTTCCGATAACCCAACACCCACCATGGTTACAGAAATGACATCGCATCTCCAACCATCGATCATCCATCTCCAAACACCACTCACCTTCTTTCGATCAGAACCCAATCGTTCCAGTTATTAAACCCACACCCAATCAATCCCAATCACATGAAAAATATGTTTAATTATTTTGGCATTTGTACAATAATTATAAGTAACGTGTAAGCATAATCTTTGTTTGTAATTAGAGATTTCTCTCCCTTGCTCTCTCTTTCTTTCTCAGCTCTCTCTGTCGGCTTTCTTTCTCTCTGTTTCCTCTCCTCTCTTCTCTGCCCTCTCTTTCTTTCTCAGCTCTCTCGTATGCTCTCTCTTCCTTTGTTGCTTCTCGTCACTTTCTCTTTCTAACTTTCTAAGTCTTTTGGGGTGAAGGGTGGTAGGTGCGTATGTGAGCAGGTAGAAGGGAAGGGTGGTTCGGGATTTTTATATGGGGGAAATGGGTTAGGTGAGATGGTGGTGAAAGTGGAGATGGGTGGTGGTGGTGATGGTGGTTTGTGGAGGTGATGGGTTGGGGAAGATGAAGTGGGTGGGTCCCATATTAATTCCTTTTATATTTTTTAATAACAAGGGTAGTTTAGTAATTTCACACCAACTTAACTGGATTATTTAACCTACATCTATCAAAAGGGTAATTTAGTAATTTCACAGCCACTCCAAGGACTATCCGAGTTAAGAAACACCAAAAGTTGAGGACTATACCTGTAATTTTAAAAACTTGGGGACTATAGGTGAAAATTGTGCAAGCCACAGGGACTATTCGAGCAATTTTCTCTAATCTTTATTCATAAAAGAATGAAAAGGAGTCATTTTCAAAACACACATCCAAACACCCCCAAATAGAGGTGTACAAAAAAAACCGGTTTTTTTAACCGGAATTAAAAACCGAAACCGGAAACCGGTTTTTATAAAAACCGGTTTTTTTATAACCGGTTTTAAGCCCGAACCAATTCCACTGTTATAGACTGGTTCTAGTTATAGAGAAAATGGTTTTTTTTTTAAAACCGGTTTTTATTAAAAACCGGTTAAAAAACCGATTATGACAAAAAAAAACCGGTTTTAAAACCGGTTTATCCAAAAAACCGGTTGTAGTATGGTATAAAAAACCGGTTTAACCGGTTTTTATACGTTAAAAACAATCAGACCTGCAGAAAACGGTCATATGACCGTTGGGACTCCAAATGTGACCGTTTTTTTTTGTTTTTTCCCCCAATTTTTCATTCTTGACCCCTATAAATACCCCATGATGTTTTGGGTTGATTACACAACTCTAATAAACTCTTAATGCTCTCCAAAATCATAAAAAACCATTTAGTATTAGTAGTGGCGGATATAGAATTTTTTTCAGTAGTAACGTTTTTCATTTTTTTCATTTTAGTAGCAACGTTTTCCAAATTTCGTAAAAAAAAACCAAATTTTCCACTAATTTTCCACTACGTGCGCGAAGTTGAGCCGCAACGGACGCGGCACCTGCTTCTTCATTAGGTCCGCCCCTGAGTATTAGCCAAAAAAAAAAAACTTTCAAATAGCTTCCTCTAGCCAACAAGATTCGACTCACATTGGTGCTTCAACTAGCGATGTGGTGGTTCGGGTTGTTCCTACCAAGCGAAATCGAGAAGTTTGGCAACACTACGATATGTGTGAAATAGCTTCGGGTGAAAAAAGGCTCGTTGCAAATATTGTAAAGGGTTCTACAAGCCGGAAGCAAACACCTCTTTGAAAACGCACATCACAAAGCCATTTTGCAAGGTTTTGAAATCACAAGCTTCGAAGGATCAACCGGCAATGACAAGTGAATGAGAGATCTTCGCTTACTCCATTGATGCGGTTCGTGAGGAAATGGCATGTTTTGTCATTCAAGAAAGCCTTCCTTTCAACCACTTCGACAACCAAAGGTATACTCGCCTTGTTCAAAGAACTCTCCAACCACGATACACTCATGTAAGTCGTGCAACTCTTAGAAGGGATTGCTTAAAAATGTGGAAAAAGCTAAAAATGAAACAATTTCTTTTTTTTTTTTGAAAATTTACAAACCGGTGTAAACCTTACTAGCGATGTGTGGTCGACACCTCATGGTGTACCCGACTTTTACATTTGTGTCACCGCACATTGGGTTCAACCCGATTCATGGCAAATGATGAAACGTACGATTGCGTTTCAACTTTTCGATTATCCACACACGGGTCAAAATATTTTTAAGGTTATTGACAACGTTATTAAAACTTATAAATTGGAGGAAAAAATATTTTCTATATCTTTTGATAACGCCTCCAACAATACCGTTGCAATAACACAATTAAAATTAAAATATAAACCCATTTGTGAAGGTGCATTTTTTCATAGTCGATGTCTTGCACACATCATAAATTTGGCGGTTCAAGACGGTTTAAAAATTGTTGAGTCACAAAAGGAGGGTTTTAGAAGAATGTTGCGTGATATTTTTAGCAACATACAAAGACATACTAAATATATAAAGTTTTGTGCGGAGGCGAAAAAACCGTGTTTGGGTCTGAATTGGGATTGCCCAACAAGATGGAGTTCTACATGTAACATGTTTGAAAAGGCGATTTCACAAAAAGAAACTTTAATGGCTTTTCATGAAATCTTGTCGAGTCGTGGTAAGGTTAACCCTTACCATGCAAGGAGTTGGGAAACTATTGAGCGTATAGCCGATATGCTACAAGTTTTTAAAACGTCAACAACCGCTTTATCCGGTGTTTATTATCCCACAAGTCCTTTAGCAATTCACAAAATATTTTTAATGACATCTAAACTAAGCAAGATAAGTATATATGGGCATCCGTATTCGGATATGGGGGCCCAAACCATGGTTTAAAAAACGGGTGAAGCGTGCGCCTTAAGGCGAAAGGCTAAGAAAACGAATCTAAAGCGTGCCTCATGGGGTTCAGATTGAACATATGCCTCAAAGGGCTGAGGCGCTATAAAAATGTGAGCCACAGGTGCGCCTCAGTGTGTGTTTTTTTTGGTGTTTTTGACTTTTTGGGTGTGTTTTTGATGTTTTAAACTTTTCTAGGTCAATTATTTTATTTTTTTATAAGAAACATAATTTTTATATTTATTTTTTGACTGCGCCTCGGGCTTACACCTCAGTTCGCCTCGAGGCTTACGCCTAATGAACAATACACATGTTTCCCGCAATCCTTGAAGTCTTGAACATAAAGAACAAAGAATAACTAAATCAAATTCTAACTGTCTAGTTCCCATATTTTATAAACATAGTTGGTATAGGATCAACTTTTTGCTCTTTACTTTAAACATGCAGGGTTGCAAGCTATGACATAACTAAAAAGGCATTTAATAGTTTTTTCAATGATTATAATGTGTTCATTGACTCTTGCACTTAATTTTGAAGCCTCAATTTCTGTCTCGATACTTGAATGGTATGCTGCCAAATTAAACATTAAAAACCATGATAAAACAGGTTTATATTGCTTTGTTGGAAGATTTATGTTAAACGGACTGCAATAAACTCTTGGCAAATTACCTAAAAAGTTGCATACTTTACCACTTGATATGTAAAAATTACCTGGAATTCATTAAACAAACATCTTCCAACAAAGCTATCCAAAACCGTTTATCATGTCTTTTATATTTTTTATCTGGTAGCATACCATTCAAAATTTTTAAGTTTGAATTGTGAAGGTGGTAGTGTATTTTGGTTGTAACTTTTAACTTTGATTAAATTATTGCTAAAGTTGTTATTTTGGTGATCTGATTGATGAATTGTGTTAGTGAGGAAGAAGCAAAGAAGAAGATTTACAATGGTTCTTGTGAGAGGTACTTTGGATTTGGTTGTGAAATTGATGAGGAGACATCGAATAAGGTTTGTCTGCTTTTTTTATATATTTTTTTTGTGAGTTTGATTGGTTGTTTTTACATAATTGGTAGACACAGATACACAGTCTTATCCATCTTTTGCAGGGCTGCCTGGTGTGTTGTTTGTTTTACCGGATTCGTATGCGGATGCTGAAAACAAAGATTATGGAGGTATGGTTACTGTGTGATTAGTGTTTACTACATTTAGGTTGTATTTCTTTCGAATGTGCTTTTTGTTATCTCGTTGTTATATTTTTGCTTTGATGTTACAGCTGAGCTGTATGTGAACGGAGAGATAGTTCAAAGGTCGCCTGAAAGGTAGAGGAGGGTGGAACCGGTGCCACAGAGAGCGCAAGACAGACCCAGATACAATGACCGGACCGGATATGTCAGGCGTCGTGAAAATAGCCGTTAATTATCACACCCACTAATCCTAAAGTATGTAAGAAAGCACTTGAGTCTGGACATCTGAAATATTAGTAGGGGACTGGTTATTGTTAATGAAGTAATGATGGTATGTTGGGCCAAGTATTTATGTCGAGTTTGATTTGTTTTACAATCATGTCTCGCTTATCGAATGTTTATTTTGAGTATCTAGCAGCATTGATCAGTTTCGGAATTTGTTTATGCTTTATGGAATTTAAAAGAAATACTTAAGTTATGAGAAATGCAGGATTTTTATTATAAACATGAACAATCAGCGTGTACTTATTATACTTAAACCTTTTAAGATTGTTGAAAATATTTAAACATAAACATGTTAATAAATAATAACCAGCTATTTTCGAGTTGATTAACTTTCATCAACTTCGATACATACACTATGGGAGTTAGTAGATCAGTGTACTCATGCTTAATATCCCATGAGAATAACAAAATATTTAGTAAAAACACACACAGTAATGTATTACCTTAACACGATTAGTGCCTGAAAAGCGTTCATTTACAAGTGCAGCCATGTAAGGATCCTACAGACATCAGAAAACAGAAAGATTAGTTTATAAGTTATCACGTGGACAATAGATAGCAACAACATTAACAAAAGAAAAACCTTTTCAATGGCAAGAACATTTGCACCAGATTCAACAAGGACATTGGTGAGGGACCCGATTCCCGGACCAATTTAAAGCACCACGTCACCATCACCCACATTGACAGCATCAAGAAGCTGCTCATTTACTTCACCATTTAACATGGAATGCTGCATAATAATAAAGAAGTAACAACTAATTAAGTAATTAACTATCACCCCATCCAATAAAAAAGATAGACAATCTATCTTAGATCTTTGAATTCAACCATAATGCTTTTCAGATAGATTTCCATACTAATGTACACTCAACTGGGCCACCTTAAGCTTCAAGAGGCGACGCTGTGGTAGACGCCTCTGTCTCGGGTTCGAATTTAGCTTCCATTGATTTGTGCTTTTAACCTTCTTGAAGGCCACCTGCCCCGCGCAAGCTGTGTTGTACTTGTACCCGATCTCATTGATTAGCAGAGTATTGGTGGGGTCTTGTAAGTTTTCTGGCAGCGGGCTATCACAATCGCGCGCACGTAGACCCACACATGAAAAATAATAACAATAGTAAAAAAATAAAAAAAAACTATGTTACCGGTTGATGAAAACTAATAAATTAACCATCGAAAAGGAAATCAATTTCACTATTTAAACTGAAATAGATATTTTATGGGGGTTGCTAAACGTACCCCCCTCTCAATTTATTTTTACTGAGCATACCCCCTCCCTTAAGTTTCAAATTAATACAATTCAAACCTTTTTGCTTTTATGTTGCAAATATTTAATATTTTGTTATCAACTTAAAAAAAAAAAGACTTTTTTATGTTTTATTGATATTTTTAATGTTTTTAAAACAATATTTTATTGTTTTAAAACTGTTCTTTTAGTTTTCCTAAGTACATTTTTTTTCTTATTTTTGATATTGTTGAACGTTTTTTAAGTTTGATTGTTTTAAAACGTTTTCTTTTAGTTTTTCTAAGTACATTTTTTTTTCTTATTTCGAATAAGGAAAACACTTTTTTCTGCACATGATTTAAATTACATTGAAAGCTTTTGCAAATGATTTTTGGTAACAGTTTTTAACAGTTTTTAACATTTTTTAAAAAAGATCTTATCTTTTATTAATGAAGAATGGTTAGCTAACATTTAGTGTGATCAACACATTTCATTTTTTTAAATCAAATAAAAAAGTTTGTATATACCAATTAGAAAAGGTTGAATCCTTGCAGTTTCATGATTTCAAAATAGTTGTATGATTAGAATGAACCCGTTGATATTGAAAATAATTTAAAACCAATAATTGATTAGGTTCTATAAATAAAGATTTGTGAAGTTTAGTATTTGTTTCACCACTCCTAACTTTTAAATGTATTAAAAAATTGGATTTTTAAAGGGGTGAAATTTGACAAATTTAAACTTGTAATTTAAGAAAGGGGGTATAAAAAGTAAGAAGAGATGGTGCATTTAGCCCACCCCTATTTTATATTACCTTGTTACAGGTCTTGTGAAAGCTCTTCAAGCCTTACATGGCACAACTTGGCATGAGTGTTTTCATGGTCTTTGGATGGCAGCTCTTCGACTTGTTCAAATGGTTTGAATTTCTCTGTAATTATTCTTTTGTGTGTATCCAAACAACCCCCTAATCTGGATGTCTATCATTTCGTTTTCTAGGAAAGAAATCCCATTGAAGGTCTTATGCCTCATTTGGACGCTCGTTTAATGCGTGTTATTGTCCATTACAACTTTAGTGGTTTCTGATTTTATTGAGGATGAAGAAAGTTATTTAGAAAACAATATTAACGGCGAAACAACACAAAGATTCAAATTTAGCAACAAGATACCACAAAATAAGTCTTGAAATCAGAAATATATTCACCAAATTAATAATCCAAGAGCCAGATGCAAGAATGGATTAACAACAACAACTAATATAGTGAAATTAGACAAGAAATAAAGATTAAAATAAAAACCTTACAGAAGTCTCGAAGCCAAGCTTCAAAGGTAGCTCCGTTTTCCGCATAGGATTCAACGAACTCAACTTCGAACCAAGAATGATGCCCTAATCCTGCAAGCATCTGTAACTTCAAAACAATAAACCCAAAACAATAACAGAAAATCATAAATCAACACAAAGAAACAGGAAAGAGAGAGAGAGAGACCTTGACATTTGTAGATTGGAAGTAGATAAACAGATACTAACCGATCACGAGGCTAGGCGATTGAGTGGCTTTATGAATTGCCAATTCCTGGTGCTAATTGCACAGGACTGAAACTCTTGAATTGAATGTGAATATCAAAGAGAGTTATGATGAGTTAATAGAGAGGGAATTGAATGGAGTCTATTGGTATGGATTGAGGGCAAGGTTGGAAACAATTTTATGTTTTTAACTAAAATGTCACAATAGATTTACTAATATACCCTTCTAAGTGTCTTAATGTTCCACAAAGTTCCAATTATACCCTCATTATGTAAGCATAAATCACTTGTGCATGTTGCTTCTTAAGTTGTACAGAATTGAAAATTACTATCCTAGCCGTCACTCCTCCTTAATAAGATAATATAGATGTCTTTTATTTAACATATAACACGTTTTTTCGTTGTGAAAAATTATTTAAAAAATAAATTCTAACAAGGAACTAGAGTCTTTGGTACAGAGAACAAACATATATTCAAACCTCACAAGGGAAGAACTTTTTAAAGCACCCCAAACCATTAAACTTGTTTTATTTTAAAAGCTCCCATGACCATTTCAAAAGTTATTGTCGCTCTCATTGGAAAAACAAACTGATATCAAACCGACCTCACTAGTGGGCAAGCCACTAGAAGATGATTTGCGGTCTCAGCTAGCTCCACACAACCAGAGCATAATGTATCATTAACCCTCATACCTCTGTTTAACATAAGCTCTAATGTGGTGATCTTGTTCGTAACTACCCTACACCCATAAAAATCAACCTTTGTAGGTAGTAGGTACCATTTTTGCCACCTGTGTAAGTACCGCTCCTATTATAATAACTGCTTTTCAATATCCGAGCGAAGAGATTGAACTTAGAATGGCTCCCTCCTCTTTGAACTATCTTTTCTTTTCTTTCAATATTTGTTTTTTGGTTGTTATAGGAGTATTAGAAAGAAAAATCTAAGGCAAATGCAAAGCCATGGGAAATGGATACCATTATCTTTGCTTTTTTTTTTTCTTTTTTATAAAGCCAACCCTTAACCCACCATATTAACTCGCCACTTTGCCTTTCAAATTATTGTGGCTTTGTTTTTCCAACAATAAGTTACCATTCGAATTCAGAGTGACTATAATATACATGTAACATATAATGGGAAATTATTATCAAAATGTATTTCCAAAATTTTTCGGATGTGAATTTGTGCAAAGTGTAGACAATACAGTTGATCCGAATATGATCTATATTTCAATAATTCAATTAATTTATAAATCTTAACTGTATGTCTGTATCAACATCCTATAATAAGAGGCGGGGCCAGGATTTCAAGATAAGGAGGCTTAGATTATTTAAACTAGTACTCATTAAAAAAATCAAACGACATAATAAACTATTATTACTAGTGGAGAGTGGAGTGAGCCTTAAGGGGGGCTTGATACAGACAAAAAAAAGAAGAAGGATATAGTGGAGAATAGAGTGGACCTTAAGGGGGCTTGATACAATTTTATTGAATATGGACCATACAAACTTAATTAAATTTGGGCCACTGAGGGAGGCTGTACACCCCTTGGTCCCTCCCTCCCCCGCCACTGCCTATAATCTTGTTTCATGTTTTTATAAGAAAAAGAAACGAAAAATAGAACCTATATAAGATCACCCACAACAGTACCCCCATTAAATCATTTCAAACCGTCACATCACCATGTCATATCTTTTCAAACCACTCCAAACCACTCCAAACCACAACCCTTCCAAATCCACTTTTTTCCTCCAACCAAAAATCATTTCAAACCTTCAACTCATTATCTACTTTTCATTTTTATTTAATTTATACCAAAATACAAAAACTTTTTTATTTAATAAAAAGTACAACATGTGGGGCCCACTTTTTCAGTATTGGACTGTCCGCTTTAGCGGACCAACACCCATCTGACTTCATGCTTCATTTACGTTTTCAAGGACTATGGGCCCGTTACTTCATCATAATTCCGCATATCTACCAATCCACATACGAGTGTCAATAATTCGAGTTATCGTTCTCTCATCAAATTACAAGTACTAGAATTTCCTTGGGTGTCAACAACCTAATAAAAAGGCATTATTCATCCTCCACAATTGCTATCTTCCAAAATTTACAATGATTGTACTTCAGACATGATCTACAAACCTCTAATCAACTCATAATCATGTGCTTGTTGCTTATCAGTCTATCACTCAAACCATACTTCAACAATTAAACGAGTTCTAAGTATATACATTACAAAAATGGTCATGGGTTTATGTAATGGTAGGGGTTTCGGGATCGGTATCAGTACCCATATTTATGGATTTGCGGTTTCGGTATTATCGGTATTGGTACGGGATCGGTATGGTATCGGTATTTTAAGGTAAAATACCGATACCATACCGGTACCGTACCGATACCGTACCGTGCCGTATGTGTTCGGTATCGGTATCGGTATTGGTTTTTTGGACTTTTCGGTATCGGTATTGTCGGGATCGGTATCGGTTCGGTACCGATACCGTCCCGAGCTCATCTCTAATGGTGACATCTTGTGGTTATACAAGGAGACACCTTTTGTAACTTTGGGTCAAAACAAATAATATCCGGGTGATCATGGGTTCAATTCCCACTTCCAACATTTATGGTTTGGTATCCGGGTGAAGATCGAATACGGGTGGCGTCGGTTCGAATCTGACGGGCGGCGAGGTTTTACCGAGTTCTATAACACTGTCGTGCCTTCGGGCGGGTGAGGCTCGGGTTTCCGCGCATCGGGAGAAGGCGGGGGCTGCTGGAGGTCGAGTAGTCGATTCTTGGGCACGGCGCCCCGCAAGGGTGGTTGCCACACAGTTATTCGCCGATAAAAAAAAAAAAAACAAATAATATCACTGTGTTAATTTAGTGTAACATTTAATAATAATTGACTCATACTGAATCAAAAATGACTTAACTTTTTTTATTCAATAAATTGTTGAAATATCATGAAATTATGTTTACAAAATTGCACACTTATGTTTGTGATTCATAATTTCAAAATCAACTACAATTTTGCGAACACTAGTTCAAAGGTCTGCATATTCAGTATTGTAACCTTTGAGAGTTTATAATTTTATATAACAATCGATGTTATATAAAATAACAATTCATGACGAAAATAACAATTCATGACGAAAATATGTATCTTTTTACATGTGATGTGGTTTGTACATATAGGCATGTTCTGTTTCCGATTTAGCTACAAGCAGCGACGGATCTAGAAATTTTTTTTAGTAGCAACGTTAAAAAAAAAATTCGTTGTAGTTTCATACAATGGCTTGTTATCAGGGGCGGATTTAGTAACATCCGTCGGGTTCAGGCGAACCCATTAGGTTTTCGAATTTTAGTAGAAATATATAGGAAAAATTAGTCATGAACCCATAAGAAATATTGGCATCAATCCATTGCAATATCATATGACTGGCTCAATGGTTAAGTCTCCCACCCTTTAAAGTCTAGGTCCCCGGTTCAAATCATGTTGTACGTGGTTTCCTCGTCGAGAGAAGCTATGTATGAACAATAGTTGGCCAACAACATATTTATGCAATGAGTGTGTTGACCAGATAATGCACTGCAAAAGGTATGAACTTGCAAAACTTAAACATATTGCCAATAATAATTATAAAGTATGAATTTAAAAGAATAATAGTGATTAACATCCAAACTTATTTTAATTATTATTATTATTATTATTATTATTTTCATTGATATTCTGAAAAAAAAAATCTATTTTGGAATTTATTTTATTAAAAATGTAAACATTACCTGATAAACAACAGATTCCCAAAGTTCTTGGCATTTGGGGCATCTAAGCCAATGCCCGGTAAGTATAATAGAAGGAGGCGGTGGAATATCAGGCACCGACGTGAATAAGTGGTGTTGGTCGGAATATTACCAGATGGCGGTGGCGGTGGCACAAAGGACGATGAAGTGGGAGGCGGCGGAGACGGTGGGCCAGTGGAAGAAGGGGTATGGGTTGGCGGTGGGGCAGAGAAGGGATGAGTCGGAGGCGACGGCCGCGGTGGGGCAGAGGAGGGATGGGTCGGCGGCGACGACAACAGTGGGGCAGAGGGAGGATAGGTCGAAACAGTAGGCGGCTGGGGGCAGAGGCGGATACAATTAGTAAGTACGGTGGGCAAGTGCCCACCGTCCACCAACAGCCCACAAAGCTACGTATTTGTTTAAAACCTTTTGTCTTAGTTTGAATGGCCCACACAATGTCATTTAATTTTAGAAAACTCATTCAATCTTTTTTTAAACCTATTTCTTTAATTCCAACAAAATATGATATTCAACTTGAAAACTAAAATAACTTAATTTATTTAATAATTTCAAGAATTAAATATTTCATAATAACCCATGACCTCTTGATCTAGTGGTATGGTGTTCCCCCTTACAAGTGTGAAGTTGTGGGTTCAAATCCTTGCACATGCAAGGTTAGGTGGAAATAAGGTGGTATAAAATTTGCTGTTAAAAAAAATATTTCATATTAGTTATTAATCATAATTAGTTAAATTAAGTGGATAAGTGTCGTGTTTTATTATAAGATTAGTTAATTGATTTATAAATGTTAATTTTTTGTTTTGTTTTTTGGTTGCCAATTGTTCTTAAAGGTATCATATTATTAGGTAAATAAGTATAAATAGTATTACAGTATCAATAAGTTATAAGTATGAATTTGTTTTACCCGACCCATTTTAATCCGGCTCGTTTTACCCGCCTTCTTTTAGCCTCAACCAAATTGTGTCCCCGTCAAAAAAATTCTGAATCCGCCACTGGCTGCGGGGTCTGAGTTGGTGAGTTCGACGACCACGACGGTGAATGTGAATACAAAAATCTGTCAGAGTTGGTAATGAATGGACGACGGGGTCGATAAAGATTGAAAGAAAGGGTGTGAAGTGGTGGAGAATTAGGGTCCGGTGGTGGAAAAGGCTTAGCTTGACGTGGTGGTGAGGGTGGTGAGCGGGTGGGTGGGCGACTGAAACAAAACAACTTCTTTCTGAGCCTTAACATTTTGAATTGGAGGAAGGGTTTTCTAGTTTGATATTAATGACATGCTTTGCTTTCCTTTTAATATTAATATAAAGAGGAATTCAAAGAGATTTTCCGTTGGAACCAGCTAATGTCTGAATTTGAACCTTAGTTGTCTTAAGTGTATGTGTAGTGGTGGGGGGTTATGGGTATTAAAATATTAAGAAGTAATAGAAGGGGTTATGGGGGTTATGAAAAAAGAGGGTGTAGTGGAAATGAGGGTTATGGGGCTTTATAAATGATTGAGTAATCATTGGTTAAATTATTATTTTCTTATTTAAATAATAATATTAACTACTTTAAATATTCCATTAAATATATAAATATTACAAATACTAAAAAAAATTACAAATACTAAAAAAATACAAATACTTAAAAAAAGTTACAAATACTTAAAAAACTACAAATATTTAAAAAAACTAGTCGTCATCGTCTTCTTCTTCATTTTCTCCTTCTTGTTCTTCTGCTTCTTCTTCTTCTTCTTCTTCTTCTCCTCCTCCTCCTTCTTCTTCTTCTTGGTTGTGATGAATCGGGCGAATCGCCCATGCTTCTTCAACCAAATCCGCCTTCAACGCGTTATGTGTATCCTTGGAACGCAACATGGAACTGTTTTGGAATCTCTCCTCCTGTGTCGCTTGCGTCCCTTGAACATCTTCTTCTGCTACATAGTTTGGGCATATTGCCTTTCCTTCGTCTTCAAGTATCATATTATGCATTATGATACAGGCATACATCACCATTCTAATCCTTTCTTTTTCCCACATACGACAAGGATTTCTAACAAAATGCCATCGTTGTTGAAGAACGCCAAAACACCTCTCGACGTTCTTTCTTGCAGACTCATGAACTCTTTTAAAATATTGCCTTTTTTGATCTTGTGTCTGACTAAACGTTTTGACGAGCATTGAATACTCCGGATATATACCATCCGCCAAGTAGTATCCATCCTCGTAGTAATTATTATTTGCATAAAACCCAGCTTTCTGTATTGTTCCGCCAATGTAAGACTCTAGCAATGGCGAAAACTAAAAAGTATTTATGTCGTTCATACACCCGGCGAGACCAAAGAAGGCCGACCAAACCCATAGGTCTTGTGAGGCAACTGCCTGTAAAACCAACGTTGGTCCCTTTTGGTCACCGCGTGTATGTTGACCTCGCCATGCGGTTGGACAACTATACCATCGCCATTGACGACAATCTATACTACCAATCATACCGGGTAATCCATGTCTTTCTAAATGCGCTTCGTATAGTTGTTGAAGGTCGCTCCATGTCGGGTTTCTCAAGTATCGTTTTCCATATAATTGGCATATACCTAAAAAAAATCAAATATATATATAAAATGTAACTACTAACGTATCAAAAAAATATATGTATATTTGTAAATACCGTAGCAGAAATACTCCAGGGTATCGCATGTGGTTTTCTCCGTCATCTTCAAATACTCGTCATTGATATCGTATGTGTTCCCGTAGGCGAGTACATGTATTGCGGAAGTGACCTTTTGAATTGCGGTGAATCCTAAACACCCTCTAGCGTCAGGTTTTTGCTTAAAGTAGTCATAGGCGGACTCTAAATCTTCGGTGATGCGCAAAAATAAGTTTTTACGCATCCGAAATTTTCGTCTAAACAAATCAGGGCCGTAAACCGGATTCGCATTGAAATAGTCCTTCATCAAACGCTCATTGGCGGCTACACGGTCTCGCTCTATATATTGCCTAGACAATATCGGCCGTGGGGCGGAAGTACTTATATGTTGCATCGCGCTAGACGCTAGTTGAACCACACTCGTAACGGCTTCTTCCTCTTCCGCGCCGTCATCGTGAAAAAACCGATTATATAGATCGACAAACGAGTCTTCGGAGGGAGGGGACGACATTTTGGTGATTTATTTGTGTGTTGAAATTGGATTGAGGGTTGAAGGAGGTACGTGTGTAGTGTATGTTTGTGTATTGTATGTCTGGTATGATATGTGTGTAGTGTATGTTTATATATAGATTGATTTTTTTTAAATAATCCGACCGTTCAACGGTCAAATAACACATTTCCCAACTTACAACGCGCGTTATATGTAAAACGCTTTGGCCCTAAAAAGCCCTATAGCGCCCAGGGGGCGGTGTGCCCGGGCGCTATATGTCACACCCTCAAATTTCCACTACGGGGTTTATACCGCGAGGCGCATGACATACCAGGATCCCATAGCCATAAGTCATATGAACGAACTCTAAATGCCCAAACCATTTGGTTCGTTTTCAAAAACCAAGTTTAGTTAAGCGGCGGAAGCGTAAACCAAATTTAAATCTTTTAAAAACCATGCGCAAAACAACGCGCCCAAATTAAAACCATATGAAAGAAAATGTAAAAGCATAATATGTAATTTAGGTGTATGCCCAAGACCCCAAATGCAGTGAAGTGTGCAGTGCTTTCTAATCCTGGCACCGGAAGCTAACTACCTGCAAAAGCATGTAAATCGTGGGTCAACAAACAATGTTGGTGAGTTCACTAAGTAAAGTAAATGAGTATGTGACTGCGCTGGTTTCCAAAACCACGTAAACAAGTAATTGAGTTGGTTCCAAGAACCGTGTAAACACTAGTTCATCGCATGTCAAGGGTAGCTAACCCATTCATGATAACTAACACCGATATACCGAACTGCTGATGTACGTGTAGCCACAAATGTGAGCTGCATGCCTTACATCATTGCCTATCAACAATGATAAAATCTGTTAAGTTATAGTTCACTCCCGCACTCCCCGAGCTGGTGTGAGGTTTGTAAGACCTAATAGCGCTATCAACTAATAACCCGCTTGCCATAACCCGGCAACTCATTCGGTATGTGAAGGACTTACAGATGATAGAGTTGGTTTAGTTCATCAAGGACACAGTTTGCGAACTAGCAAAAACCGACCCACACAAGGATCCATAGCATCCCAACCCGGGATGTGTAAGTAGTCCCAAACCGGACTAGAAAATATTAGTCCCAACCCGGACTAGAAAAAGTTAAGTACGTTGTCTCAACCCGAGATGCATGCTTTTGAGAAAAGAGTAGTGAAACTCACCTTACGTTGCACGTGAATAATCCAAATTCCTCAAACAGAAATGAGCTACCGACTCCCTATTACAAATGTCACTAGGTGAGTATATGTGCATAACCAACACACCATACAACTCGATTGTCCAAGACTTTTAAAGTTCAAACCGTGTAGTGACACCTAATGACTCTACATGCACAAGTAAGTCCTACGTATCCCGTTGGTGATCATATTGATTATTATTAGTTTTATACCTCATACACATCTCGTATAAGTATTCATGCAAGTTCATGTCAAATACATACCATATAAGACTCCAAATAGTCACGTAAACATCCCTTACACAATCTGCGTTTTCAGGGCAGATTGTACGCTGTGAAAAACGAATTATTTAAAATACTTAATGAACGAATTAAACTCCCAAATTTTTATTGAATATTTATTGGGATTCATTTGATAACCCATATTTTTTTTTGTCTCAAAACCAAACACAAAAATTAATAAAATTCGTACAACACAGCTATGTCCTGAAAATTTCCACAGCAGGTCAGTTTAGTAGAAAAATTCCCAAAAATTGTGTATTCACCCAAACGAGGTGAATCCAATTGGAAAAGCCAAGTTTTTCCAATGTTGACCTACTGTTCAAATTTCATAACTTAAACCTTTGTAAATCTCGAGTTATGGCCGTTTAAAGTTGACCCAATTTATAATTCTGAAAATCTGATATGACCTTTAATCAAACAAAATTCCAAAAACCACTCAAAAGATGTCCAAATCTGACGGTTTTGCCCATTGTGAAAACCTAAGACCACATACAATACAATCATGCAAACAAATCATCAAAACAATCACTTTAACATAATGATACAGACTCTACAAAACACCCTAACGAATCTGTCAGAAATCAGAATTCTAATAACATGCTTCTCATGAACCCTAATCATTCTTATTAACTCATAATCGTAAAATAACTCATGTTAACAGTATTCAATCCATATTATCACGTTTAAATCTATGTATTTTCGTACTAATAACCCTAGTTTCGATTACTAACAACAATACCCATCAACATGCACAACAAACATCAAAACTCCTTAAAAACTCATTATTTGCGATTTTTATATAGATAGTTTTTAAGGTTTTTACAACTTTTCAAGCATCAATATTCATCAAATAACACATAAAACATGTACCTCGAAATGCTAGAATCTTTAAAACCTCAAGATAGCACCCGAAATAACTTGGATTAGTGATGAAAATGGATGAAGGATTGAAAGTGAAGGTGATGGTGGGTGTCTTGGGGGTTCACGGCGCAAGGAGCCTCTAGGGTTTCTTATTACTTTTTTTTTAACAATAATATAATAGGAATTGGATCATGGGCCTAGGTTACAGGTTTATCGGCCTTTTCTTGATAAACGGACCCGTTACAAGGTTTTAATCCCGAGAATGGCCCCGATAATATTAATCATACTAACTTATATGAAAACTATTGTTTTTATCATCTCATATCATAGTAATCATGGGGTGCACACATTTCGCAGGGTTTACGTAGTGATTATCTATTACTCAGTAATTCACATAAACATGTAATTCACATACACATGTTAGTTCACATTCATCATCACTTAATTGCTCATATAATCATGCATGCTTGACAAATCGCCAACGTTCGGGATACAGGACTCGTGTGTGTGTCAAGACAAAGACTTTCCTAATTATAACGTACGTTAATACTATCTAACATATGTTATTATTCCATAACACATTCAAATGCCCTATTAACTAACCCTAGTTAAGTGTTTAGCCACATACGAACATGCAAGTTAACTAGAGTTCAGTTAAAGTAGGAACCTGAAAATGCGGGGTGTCACACTATAGGCTTCATAACGCCCACAACGTTCACCACTACACATGCCCTAATATTGTTGTTAGGTATGGAATTTTGGAACCATACACCTCTTAATTAGGAATGATACACCCTGGCCCACATCAAGCACCAATAGGAAACTATTACATACCTCAGAATGTGATGTCACACCTCTAAATGTGATATCACGAGGTGTATGAAACCCACAACCCGTTATTATTATTATTATTATTAAATTAAACACAGTTGAACACTGACACTTTGTTTAGCGCACACTATGCTGCATTTGTGGGTTATCCTTCTTTTTGTTTGTGACTATGCTTACACCATGTAGAGTGGGGGAATTTAAGGCTCCCTCTTTAATCGGTTTACGTGGCAACTAAGTTAGTTTGGGGTGTTAATTTAAAATGGGGTGTAATGGTTGGAGAAAAATTTAAGGCCTCATTATTATTTTATTGAAATTTATTTTTATTAGGTACTTTGTAATTAGAGCATCATGACAATCCAAGTTTTCTTAATATTGATGTCCTTAAGTTGATGAAGTTTTGTATGTTTAAGCCCCAAAATTGTTAATCAAGTATTAATCAAATTGAAAGGTAGTTTATATAAAACAGAAAGCAAAGAAATGTTGAGAGAAAAAAAAAGTTTATTAATGAGTGTAGGACTAGAGATGATGAAGAAGATGAAATGAAGATGACTCATACTTAGTTGTTTTTGCTTTTTACCAGTTGGTTTTGACTTCCTTTTTAACTTTTATTTTTGTTATGAAACAGTTTTTTTTTTTTTTAATTTCCAAAATTTCACCCATTTATATTTTCATACTTTGTGGGATTCGAACTCCTAACCTCCCCCAAGAGGGATTGTTCCCTCTACCGTTAGACTACAACCTAAGTGGAAAATAAAAATTGATCCATCAATTTGATATTACTTTAATCGTAGCTTAAAAAATAGTTTACATTATTTATTTCATTAAGACCTAAAGCTAAGGCTAAGAAGCACAATTTTTACAGCTCGGCCCGGGCACCTGAATTTTCAGGGCCGACGCTGGTTGGGAACTTGCCAGAGTTTACAGGTTTTGGCCGAAAGTTTGCTAGAGTTACATATTTTTGCCGATATCTTGCTGGAATCGTTGATTTTTGGCTAGCCAACTAACGATTAATGGGGTGATTAACAAAAAAAAACTAAGTAACCTACCGACTAGTGATTAATCACCGACTAATCCCAATTTTTACAACACTGCCTACAACAATAAACAATTCCAAGCTGTTTATAACAGCTATAATGTTTCAAGCCGTTTTTAAAATTTTGATGACCAATCTTAACCTTCTTTTGTTAGTACTAGAAGGAACTCTCGCGTTGCGACGGGGTTAGCTAGATTTGCGGGTGTTTTGATTTGGTTGTCAGATTGAGGATGCATAATATGTTGTTTCAGGGTGTAACAGATGTTATAACGATTATACATGGCATAAGAATAGTGGTTGTAACATAATTTGTAGATGTTATTGGTCGTTTCTAGACATGACATAATTTGTAGTTGAACTCATTGTTGCTCGTTTCTAGGCTCCACTTGACAAAAACTTTATTTCCGAATTCATGTCTTCCAAAGAAGTGTGTATTTTATTGTAGTTCATGTATCACCTAAACTAACTATTAAAGCACACATATGATCATGTTAATAATACACATAAGCAACAATAACATTCAAATGTATGCTGTTTAACTATATGCCATCTTTCCTTATCTAACTTAAGCATACATCGACTCATTTGCATCACTTAACTCTACCCTCTAGTGTTATGATAATAGTCACAAGACTATAAGGGATCTATGTTCCCTAAGTACCAGGCGGAAAAAGGCTCACGCCCAAGAAAAAAAAAGGAAAACAAAAGTGCAATAGTAAGAAAATTAAGAGTTGCTTAGAAATTTTAATAAAATTTCTTTTTGGAATGGCAACGACAACTTTATTCCATCAAAACATCCAGTTCAACATGGCAAGTTGTTATAAAGAAACGCACATATTAAGCAAAGTTTGAGGCAAATTACAATACATATAGTATGACTAAACTAAATCAAAATGTCACTATTCCTCCCAAGTTGGGTTTGCGATTCATGGTCAGATCAATATCCATTTATATGTCGTTACCTTTATCTCTTCAACCGCCTTGTATATGGAGACATTTTTGCCTTTGAAAATTGCTTCATTTTTCAAACTCCATATAGTTCATAATACGAGTAGATAGACAGCATGTAATACCTTCTTTCTTTTCAATGATGCAGCCACCCATTCACACGTTGTATATATTTAGCCACCAACCAATGTATACTGAATATAAGAAAATATTATCTTGATTGCATATGACTACCCTTTGATTCTATAAATACACATACAACTTAACTCTATGCATATGATACGCTAAAACATGAGTATAAGCGGAGTGGTCACTTTAACCTGTTTTGCTTACAAAAGGTACGTGACAACATAGGACCATCTCCCGCCTGCACCTTTTTAAAATTATAATTTCAAGCATAGGAAGCAAAGTGTAAATCAATGCATGAATAAGGAGGATTTTTTTGTTGGTGCTTCTTTGTGAGAGGTGTCAAATGCCAACAGACAAACAAATAGGCCATCACTCACTTCATTTTGTACAAAATAACAAAACAAAAGTGTTTAACCATCATAACTACTTTTCAGATGATTATGTAATATATGTATTTACACTTTCAAGACTTGAAATTTAATGGGTGCTATATTCTTTTTACGTTCATTAAAAAGTGTTATAAAGTTCGAATCATTGAAAGAAAGTATTTTTTTTGTTGATCACATATGTTACAACATTAGATCACGTTTAGAACACTGATTAGAGCTCATCATGATAAAAATATTGATGTAAATTACTTGAGAGGGGCTTCATATATAATGGCATATTTTGAACGTAAAACTTGGTACGGATGGACTCAATACATATAAAATTTTTCAAAAAATTTCAGTAAAATTTACACTACGAAGCGAAAAGGCTGGGTGGGTTGGTCCTGGTTGGCCCGTATGGAGATTCGCCATTGTTCATATCCACATCCGCAATGCAAATACAACCATTAATATTAAGAAAAAGGCTCACTTTTTTCCAATCCACATAAATTAAAAGTAACCACTCCCTTAATAGCACATCCCACATGTCTCAGTTTAGTTGTCAATATTGTGATCCACAAGCCCCCCACCTATTTACTTTAACTATAAGAGTACTCTAGGTCTTGGACTAACAATCAAGTGCCCTTCTTGAAGACTTAAACTATTGTGGTCAGTCAAGGCTTGGATCTATTTTGGGACAAAAGGATCCCATCTTATCAAGCATTTGTGTAATATATACTCTTTCTGCTTAGAAACCTCATTGAGTAAGACTATAAAGATTGATAATGTTGTGACACCCGGAAAACTCCGATTAATAACTTTCATTAAACTAGTAAGTCTACCTTAGCGAGTCATGCATATTACGTACTTTACTGGGTCAGTCGAGTCGTTACGATGATTCTGGGAATCATCGGGAGTCGTTACTATGATTCTGGGAATCATCGGGAGTCGTTACAATGATCCGCGGGATCATCGGGAATCATTACAATGATCCGCGGGATCATCGGGAGTCGGTCCATAACCATGTGTACAAGGATTGGTGATTCGTGGAATCACCGGGTTTAACACACACATGCAAGTCTCGAGTCCCGGAAATTGGTGAACGGACGTAAACGTGTTAGTTATCGTGCATTATATGTTTGTAATCATTATGTGACTTGTCGGTATGTGAATACGTGTTTATATGTGTTAAAATAGTTATTACGCGTAATTGCATGACATTATAGGTGATTACGCGTAATTGCATGTAAATAAGGAGTGATTAGCCTAATCGCCAGACAAACAGGCAATTAGGAAGAGATTATGGGCGATTAGAGCTCTAATCGCCAGTAGTACAGGCGATTAGGCTTCTAATCGCCTGATCTGTTCTTGTAATCGCCTGATGAGTGTTGCACGAGTAAAAACACCTATAAATACAACCCTTGACTCCCAAAACATCATTTGTGCAACCCTAACAGATCCTAAACCTCCCACACTCCTCAAAACACCTCTGGAACTTGTTTTGCTTCAAAACTCACCATTTCCAAGCTTACACACCTTTCTTTGATAAAATCCAAGGTGTGTTCTTCATCCCAAACCTTTGTAATGTTATTGTTTTGGTTCTAAAAGTCCAGACCTTGTTTTGCTAAGTATGTGTCTTTAAAAACCTTTGAAATGAGTTTTTAAAACAAGTCTACACCATAATACTTGCTATATGTGAAGTATTTATGCATATGATGATTTTTAGTGGTTAGAACATGAATTTTTCCATGTAATTGATGTACTTCTGATGTGTAGGAGTTATTTGGATGATTATCTAAGGATTTGAGCTATCGTTATGGTGTTTTGATGAAAGTACATCAATTTATCATTTCAGAGCTGCAATCGCCTGCTGCAGGGGCGATTAGCCACTTTCTACTCGCCTGTTGGGATGCAATTTATCATTTCGGGTGCACACGAAATCATGAGTTGAAATGCATGGAAGACATGGTGGACCTCGTGTTGGGATCAATGGTCACGTTTGGACCCAATTCTTTGCTCCTTTTGATTTCTGTTGGCTTAGCGTTGGTGATGGACTGAGTGTTTTGTTCTTGTTCTGGAAGAGGATGTCGGAAGCTCGTGGCGGTCGTAGGGGTGGCCGTGCTGGCGGCCGTGGTGGTGGCGGTCGTGGCAACATTAATATGACCCAAGAGGAGTTGAACAACCTGCTGCAACAGAATGTGAATGTGGCTTTGGCTACATTCCAGGCTGCCCACAATGCTATGGGTGGTAAGTCAATTGCTACCTACTCTACCTTGTTTCTGGGTACTGTATTTCCTCCCTTGTTGTTTATCTGTGTGTTCTGTCCTAGGTGGTGCTGTTAATCCACCCCCACCCCAGTGCTCCTATAAAAAGTTCATGGATTGCAAGCCCCACAACTTTAATGGGACTGAAGGGGCAGTGGGACTGCTCCGGTGGCCGGAAAAAGTCGAATATGTGTTCTCTATGTGCAGTTGCCCGGCGGGCGACCGCGTGAAGTATGCTTCGGCGACCCTTGAGGGTCAAGCTCTGACATGGTGGAACTCCACCACCCAGACCTTGGGTATTGGGGAAGCCGACGCTATTCCTTGGACATAATTTGTCCAGCTCATGAAAAGCGAGTACTGTCCGAGGGACGAGGTGTAGAAACTCGAGCACGAGGTCTGGAATCACAAAATGGTGGGGTTTGAGATTTAGGTGTACACGGCTTGGCATAACGAGCTAGTGGTGCTGTGCCCGGATTTGCACACGCCAGAGTACAGGAGGATTGAGCATTATGTTTCTGGGTTGGTATCGGAGATTAGAGGGTTAGTGGCTGCGGGTAATCTTACTGTGTATTCTGAGGTTGTTCGGTCGGCCCACAGGCTGACAAATATGAAGGTTGCTGAGGGAGTTTTTCCTCCTAGGGGTGCTGTTGTGAAAGCACCAGTGGATAACAAGAGAAAGTGGGATAGTTCTGGGAGGAGCTCGGGTTCGGGTCAACCGCAGCAGCAAGTGAAGAAGGTTGAAGCTTTGGGATCGTCATCCGACCAGAAGCATGGTGGGTATACCGGGAATAAGCCTAAGTGTGGTCTGTGTGGGTTTCATGACTATGGGAATTGTGACAGGTTTCGTTGTGAGCGCTGTGATAAGACGGGCCATTTTGAAAAGGATTGTCGAGCCAGTCTCCCATCTAAGCCGACTCAGGTTACAGGTGCTACTCCCGCTCCTTGGGTGAATCAGGGCTGCTACAACTGTGGGGAAACGGGGCATTTTAAGCGCGATTGTCCTATGATGAGACAGGACGATGAAGGAAACAAAGGGGAACCGGATACTGCTACCGGTACATCCTTTATTTGTCGCTATACTTCACTTTTACTTTGGTTCTCGGACTGTCAAGGGCTTCATATCCGTTAAGCTTTATCTATTACTATACTCTGTGCCTACACCTTGGGAGGGTAAGTCCTTGGTTATCGTGTGTCGTGCTGCATCTTGTTCGGGTCTCGGGTGTGTAAATTCTATGTGAGGAGATAATCTGGAGGCACTGCTTGGACGGTACTTGGTACTTTGTTTATACCGATCTCAAGGGTCTTCAGCATATCTCTGGTCGGGTTGGGTTGGTTATGTGACAATTTATAACAGCCGTCTCATATTCGTCTTGAGGAATTAGTTTCTCGGGTCGGGGTACTTGTTCTTAACATCTCTAGTTGTGATCCTTGTATCTTTCCGTACTTTCGAGGAGCGCTGCTTTGGGCACTGGATGCTCAGCTGCGTGCTTGGTGGGTCATCTCTTGTATTGTCTGGATTCATTACGGTTCACGTGGTTGACCGAGGCTCTAATGGGTCGGGGTTCTCGTGTACTTGGGTTGACACTCGTTACTGTCGAAGCTGAGTGAATCTCGGGACGAGATTCCTTTCAACGGGGGGATGATGTGACAATCGGAAAATCTCCAAAAAAAATTTCTTTCTTTTCATCGCTTCCTTTTTGGTTTCGGGCAACTTTCGGGACGAAAATTCTTTCAACAGGGGATGATGTGTCACCCGGCAAACTCCGGTTAATAACTTTCATTAAACTAGTAAGTCTACCTTAGCGAGTCATGCATATTACGTACTTAACTGGATCAGTCGAGTCGTTACGATGATTCTGGGAATCATCGGGAGTCGTTACGATGATTCTGGGAATCATCGGGAGTCGTTACAATGATCCGCGGGATCATCGGGAGTCGGTCCATAACCATGTGTACAAGGATTGGTGATTCGTGGAATCACCAGGTTTAACACACACACACAAGTCTCGAGTCCCAGGAATTGGTGAACGGACGTAAACGTGTTAGTTATCGTGCATTATATGTTTGTAATCATTATGTGACTTGTTGGTATGTGAATACGTGTTTATATGTGTTAAAATAGTGATTACGCGTAATTGCATGACCTTATAGGTGATTACGCGTAATTGCATGTAAATAAGGGGTGATTAGCCTAATCGCCAGACAAACAGGCGATTAGGAAGAAATTATGGGCGA